>OY744482.1:198524538-199245254 GCA_963556165.1 Tipula helvola | reverse complement strand
GTATTGAGGGTGAAAAAAAATTTATTCTCCACCAATCATTAAAGGGTCTTGTAGGAAATTTATTGAAGTTTTTAAGGCTGCGCTAAAGTTTACTGTGCAATCATTGGTTGCTGAGATATCGATGATCAAAGGCAAAAGGATCTTTTTTGATTCAAAGTCAGATATCTCAGCAAAAAGTTGACATAGAGAGACCAGAATGAAATTAAATTTACGCCTAATCAACAGGCTAACCGACCTATATATTGGTTTAACTTAAAAAAAATTTCCCGAGCCCATGGCATCTTACAAAAAAAAAAAAAAAAATTCGAAATTTTTTTCTTCGCGCTCTTTCTTATGATTGCGTGATAACGGTATCTCACAAAAATTTTCCGTTCAAAAGTCTCAAAACTAGAGATTTGAAACTTTAAAATGCTTTTCTTTTCATCTCTGTACGACCGTATTTTACTAAGATACAGCTCTTCAAAAAACACTAAAAAAATTGAAAAAAATTAGTGTTCCTTTAATTTTTTGGAGTATTGTAGAAAGGAACAATTTTCCACTTCTATACAGAAAAACACTACTAAACATTTTAAAAGATGCAAACTGTGACGAATTTAGAACAGTGTGCGATTTTATAAAAGATATAAAATATTTACTGTAATTGCACTAACCTTTATTCAATTCTTATTTAAAATATTATTCTTCACGATTGGTTCTGAGAATCCTTTTTATTTTTATTAAACTCTTTTTGATGATATTTTGTAATATTACTAGAACCACCGAGACCTATAAACATGTATAATTCAGCATCTAAAATGCGAGTAACATATAATGTGCAGCCCCTTTATCAATTAGTGACCCCATCAAAACCTGAGGTCCATACTACAATTTACCGCGGTTCCGAATAAAGTAGTTGCGAATATCATCAATAAAATGTAAATCGTGACAATTTAAGGCAAAAATATAAACTTTTGAAAAAAGAATTCGATAATTTGAAGAATTCTAAGAATATTGGGTCCAAAGAAAATGATGGATTAAACGTCAACCAAGCTGTTGCTATTACTAATCAAAAACTAGTAGTACCACAAAGGAGTAAGTATTTAAAAATTTACGCTTTGTTGTTTATATACCTACTATCATATTGTTTATTTAATGCTTACAGAATATAAGTGTCACTTAAAATCTTGTCGAAATTCGAAATTCGAATTTTCGAAAACGAAAAAAATCTTGTGTAGCTAACTTCATAATATCTTACGTCAATGATTTTGTGTTTATTAATTTTATACTGTATTTACATTACTTTTTTACATTTACATACAAAGAAAAAGTAAATTTGTACAATTTTATTTTTAATTATAATTAACAAATTACTAAATTTAAATTATTAGTTTTAAAATATGTTATACTCAGAGATTTGATTTAAATATAAACCTAAAAATATTTTCTGTTACGAGCATGTTTCATTCACAAAATTTTAATCAAAAATGTTCAATTTTACATAGGTTCTTATGGGAAATCGTAAAATGTATCCCCCTTAAATTAAGCTTGTTAATTTACAGGGTCGATGCTGATGGCTTGTATATTTGGGAGCTTTGTTTGTACTGTACATCATTTAAAATCATAAAGTCGATGGATTAAGTAAACCCTTTTTAAGTGCTTTGCTAATAAAAAAGAGAAAAAAGGGTCTGAAAGCAATAAAAGTTTTGGAAGTGGGATTAAAATTTATGTAAAGCGTTGATATGGAGAATTCCTAACTCTTAATTAAGGTATGAAATTGTTTATTGGTGCAGTAATTATTGCTGTAAGCCAAATGATGAAAGTGGCTTCGAGACAAAACGAGACAATCTCTCTTGAAATTTATAATCGGTTAGTAAAAATTTAGTTTTTAAAGGACTGTGTAATTTCAGTGTTCAAAGATATACAATTATTCGATATAAAATGGCAATGCAAGTGCAGAAACAGAATTCTTTACCCCTTAAAGTGAAAATGGAGGTAATAAATGTCGTGAATGTGGGTGATTGTCCGAAAACAGAAATTTGTAAAAAAAATCGGATACCGGATTCAAGTTTATCAACAATTTAAAAAAATCGCGACAAAATTATTACAGCGTTCGAAAACAGGAAATTTGAACCGGACCGGAAAAGTTTTAGTACACCTAAACACGAAGACTTGGAAGCTGTTTTGAAACGGATTAGTATTTAAAAGTGTTTGCGGTAAAGCTCGTCAAGTTTCACATCGACTCGGAAGACATCACATCAATTTGGCTCGAAACTATCCTGCCTGCAAGCCTACAGAAATATAATCCACGTGATGTTTTTAATGCTGATGAAACTAGCTTTTTTTCGCTGCCTTCCTGATAAAACATTGGACTTCAATGATGAGCAATTTTCTGGCGGAAAAAGTCGAAAGAACGTTTAACAACAAAGATAGCCTACAATTTCGATGGATCAGAAAAACTTCCACTTTTTGTAATCGAGAAAAATCTCAAAACTGCATGTAAGGTAGTTTATACCACTGATAAGAAAGCTCGGATGACGACAAATTTATTTACGGACTGGTTGTTGGGTTTGGATAGAAAATTTAAGCGCGAGAAGAGGAAAGTTGCACTAATTATTGACAATTGTCCTGCACATGCAAATGTAAACTTACAGACAATAAAGCGCATATTTTTGCCATTAAATACCACAAGTGTATTACAGCCATGTGATCAAGGAATCATTCAAAATTTTAAATTTTTGTATCGGAAAAAATTGCTTCGAAAGTTTTTAGCCGCAACCGAATCGAAAGAAGAATTTAATGTTAAAGTTTTAGATGCATTACATATGTATGTTGCGTGCTGCCTGCAATCTTGTAACGTCACAAACAATCGCCAATTGATTTCAACATGCCGGATTTTCAAGGCTAAACCGTTTAGGAGAAGTGTAAATTAAAGCACAAGCAATCGGGCCAACTTTTACGGATAATATGTTGAAAGTGTCTCGTCGATTTTACAAACAATTGTGTCTTCGGATGAACTTTTGAACTTGGACAATCATCTGTGCACTGCACCCGTACTAAAAGGCAACGAAATTATATCATTCGACAAGCAGCTCCACCAGCACGAGCAACGAGTGATGTAAGCGATGATAATCAGATCGACAGTGATACGGTTTCCATTTCCAGTATTGCGGAAATGCGGAAAGTGTTACAAATCATGCGTCGATACTTTGATGTAAAATCTAACGGTCAGATGAGTGTGTGCATGGATAGTTTAGAAACCTTTATAGAAAGTAAGTTATTTAGTAGTTTAGAACAAAAGAAGATTTCGAATTATTTTCCAAAGAAATAGTATTTATAAACACGTGATAAATTGACCAATATGTAAAGCTTTCATAATATATGTACTTATGAAGTATATTAATAAATAAACTGTTTATATACTCTAGAAAGCAAAAATTGCTGGTTTTGTGTAGTTTAACTGAAGACTATCTGAAATTTAAAGAGAAATACTCATGCCATTAGATAACATCGGATTTTCCGCGGTATAACGAGACAACCGAAGGTTACCGAACTTAACAAAAAAAATACGAGTCTATTTTTTTGGTGCAAGGGACATGAACACAGCAAAAAAATTGAAATCGGTGAGGTTGAGTTCAAAACGATGCTGAAATATAATGGAATGACTCATATGTAATATTAACATATTTTTCTGTAAAATGTAATAAGCCACGAAAACCATTAAATACTGAGTGTCTGTTAGAAATTTGATAAAGGAGTAGCATCCGAAACGAGCGGAATTTCTAATTAAATAAGTGAAAACCAAAATAACTGTGTTTTGTTATATAAAGTCTTTTTGTTAGTGATAGTAGTCCACGAGTAAGCAACAAATATATATCCCAGTGGCATACTTCTTTATTGCTTCGTTGAATGTTACAGAACGAGCGCAAATCGTTAAATTTGTGATTGCATAGTTACGTGAAGAATCAAAAGGGAAGGCATCCTTCGCCGGACCAAGGGCCATTGGCTTCCGAAACGACCTTCTTTTTAACTACCCTAATTTTTCTAGATAATTGGTAATAAAAAGAATAATAAATCATTTCAAATTGTAAAAAAAATTTGATAATAAAGAAAACGAAGCAGTAGAAGAGCGTTATTTAGAAGTGCCATATAATTTGCAAGTAGCAAAGCATCTGACAGTTGCACTTGCACCGAAGATCAATGTATCCTAAATAAATTATGAAGGTGATGAGAGCGAAATATGCGGTGTATATCTACAGCTTGCGCTAACCAACCGTTCTTGAATATCGGCAGAAAACGGATGCGAAATTCAAAGATTGTTTGCCAACTGCCAATTTTATAAAATATTAATTAAAATATAACAATTTAAAGGCGAAATATTTTTACAGGAGGGCTATCAAAGCAAACACAAACATTATTTTATGAAAAATTCAATTCATTTAAAACTTAATAACTAATTTGCAATATTTTAATTTTAGCCTAAATCAGACAGTACAATGAATAGTAACTTTCAAAATGGTTTTTGGGGATTTTGACCAATTTTAAAAATCTAAATTTGTAAAGATTTTAATGGAAATTGCAAACTAGACTATTTTTCAACTTGATTCGATACCGAACTGGCCAGAGTGACAACCGTACCTGTAAACAATTTATTTCGTCTAATAAACTATTGATTCTAAATAACACGATCAAATCACAGTAAGGAAAATGCAGACTTCCGGATATTTTGAGAATTTCCTCAAAACAAAATAAATCTAATTTCAATTTATTTTGATCTGGACGAGCATTTATGTGATAATTAACCTGTTTAGCAGGTTACATACAATTAAGCCGTACAATTAAAAAAAAATTTGAATGTAAATAGTGTTTAAAGTACTCGATAATTGCGATAAATTAGAAAATAATTTAAGTTTTTTGAATTTAAAAAAATGGAGGATTTAATAACTCCCTCAAATATAATTTATGTTGTAGTCTTCAATGATAAACATATTTATAATAAATTAGTATTAAGAGCCCTTGCTTATGCAAAAAAAAAAAAAAAAAAAACATCATGGCGCCCATAACCGCGATATCGGGTAATAATTTTTACATATTAAGTCGTTAATAATTTGTCCAGTGAAGAGCTGAAAAGTGATGGTCATTGAAGTAACAGAACGTTTGCTAACCATAACAATGATGCGCCTACCAGACCAATATTAATAAGCTTTAATACAATGACGTCCGATTACAAATGCAATCAAATACAAAAATATCACTACAATTGAAACACAAATTCAAACTTCAAATCATATCCAATGAGCTAACGTTAATGAACAAAAAAGATTTAAAAAGAAAAATGTATCATGCCAACACTGCAAATGAAATTGGGATCTAAAAGTATTAATCAAAAAATTACTATGTTGTGAAATTTTACCTAATACGTCTACAAAGTGTACACTAAACCACAATAGATTTAAACCTGAACATGAATCTTTTTGTTTGAAATAGAGAAGATTTCACCACAACATTAAAGGAATTGCTTTAACTTAGAATTCGGTTGGGTTAGTTCAATAGACATTTCTTCTTAGACTTGACTTTATGGATTAAAAAAAGAAAATTACCATCAAAAAATGTCAAGTTCAAAAAATTTAAAATTGTAACTGTCAATAACAAGATTAATATAAAATAAATATCAATACCACTAAACCAATTATATTTTAGTGAAATTTAGTATAACCTATATACTGCAGGTCAAATTCAGTCTTTGGCAAATGATATTAAATTTTTTGTAGTTCATTCACAATATTTGCCATTTCATCCTCTATTTTTTCCAAAGCTAATTCCTGTGTTTTCAAAGTAAGTAGAATAAACTCAAATATTTGTAGAATTGTAAAAGAAATTCAATTTTTGATATTTTGAGTTGGTAAATGAAAAAATCAATTGTTTGCAAATCAAATCCAATTCTCGTTATTATATTCATAATTAGATAATTTATGAATTTCGAATGCAATTCGAATAACCATTAAAATTGAATATCATTTGCAAAAGAGTGAATTTGACCTGCATAACCTATCACATCAATATATCACATTAATAATTTCACTAAAACTCGTGTTTAAGCGATTCATTAATACTTAGACCTCATTTTTGCGTTATTTTCAATTTATGCCAATTTTCCAAATGTATATTTATTTGAAACAATAAAATTTCTATTTGAAAAAATTATTTTTGGAAAATTCTAAAATTTAACAGAAATCGAAAAAATTTGACTGATATAGTAATGAATTAAGCACTATGTATTTAAATCGGCGTTAGACATTAACATAACTTTTAAAAGTCAAACATTTCAAATGAACAAAATCTATTTAGAGAGCTTTACGATAGTTAAAATTCTTTCAGTCGAAATTTTATAGCAAAAGGGATCAAACACAATCAAATTTCTACAGATTATATTGAATTAAAATATTTTTTTAAAAATAAATCATAACTAATTACTTGTAGCTGCACATCATTCTCCTTTCGTTGTTTTCTCCATGATGTTCTGTCGCTGATACTCCAACATACACAGTTGAATCTTTCCTACTTGAAGGATATTTTGTATCTCCTACTTGCTCATATTCGCTGAGATTTAGCCCACTTTTAGGATTTGTTCACTTTTATGTTGTATCTCACATATTTTAACATAACTTATTATCACTCTGTACTTCTATTTAATTAGAATTGTATTCACTTTGATTAACTTAGTACTTGTGTACACTTTGAAGTTTCGATCAATTTAAGAACAAACATTCACACTTCAATTTGAGCACTTTCACATTTTAATTTTTGGATTTTAATTTGTTATAAATCAAAAAATATTAATTTGTTTGACTGTCCAGATTTGAAATTTGGTTTTTATCATTTCTGAATATTAGCCAGATTTTTTAAATGATGTTACTTTACCACGGACAGTGACATTTTAAATTTTTGGGACTTCTATTAGCCCTCGTAAATATAAAAAAAAACGATACAGAAAGGGTATAACAGCATTTTTTACCTGCAAATTATTTCAAATTGTTGTCAACTTATCCTCCTTTAAACATTTGCCCTGATTGATTAAAGGACCTTTCAATCTTTTCGACCATTTTGTTAAAATTATTTTCGACTCGCCCATTTTCTTAAATTTAATATTTTTATTGCTTACCTAATGATTTTTTAATTGTTTAAGGAATAACCATTTTATATCCATAATCGAAAGGCAAATGAGTCACTAGATGTGACTAATAAGTTTTTGACATTTTTTCGAAATTTTTTTATAACAACTAAATGGATTTGTTACCAAAATGAGACTAAATGAATTCGGACGATCATCGAATCGTTTTACATCTTAAAACTAGCAATTTCTTCTTTAATTATCATAATAATGAAGTGATCTCATATCTCAATTACTTTACAAGAAGCAGTTGTCATAAGCGCCTAACTAAAAATGTTACTTGAAATTTAAGAATTGAGAAAATTTGGGGTCAGCATTTTAACGGAAACGGTTAAACTGAGTTTATTATACTTAGCCTAAGATAAATTTTAACTTAAATTCACAAGGAGTCAGGCTGTCATTTTAATTTCAAGTATAAAAAATTAAATGTTGTGAATGGTTTTGGCAGTCCAGTGGCTAGCATTTTAAATCTAAGAGCAAAGGGTTTCAGGTTCGATGCGGGTAAAGGAAAAAAGCCTTGTTTATCTTATTATATTAATAAAGGGTGTCCAGCTAACGTTTGCAATTTAATTTGGCTCTACATTCAAAGACGAATGAATATTTTTCAAAGCGCAAACCGATCTTTTATCAGATTTTTGCTATTAAGTATGGAACACAATTTCATTCAAATGACTTCCACGGCTGGCTTTACCCCATTCTGTCAAACCAATTTTTCAGAATATTTTCGATTGTATGGGCTTCTATCTCATCAATGGTAACTTCGATTTGATCTTTCAAGTCTTGGATAGACTTGTCTCTGGATAGTCTCTGGATGGCTAGCGTAACACTTATCCTTAACGGATCCCCACGGAAATGTCCAACGGAGTCAAATCGCAGCTACGTGGTGGCCAATTGATATCTCCGTTACGGCTGATTATTCGATCCCCGAAGACAGTATGCAAAAGACCGATTGTTTCATTTGCTGTGTGGAAGTTGTGCCGTCCTGTTGAAACCAAATGTCGTGTGTTTCCCCCTCTTGATTGGGTAACAAAAACTCGTTTATCATGGTTTGGTAACGGTCCCTATTAATTGTAAGGGCGGCTCCTTGCTCATTTTCGAAAAAAATCGGGCCGCCGGTTCAAAATCCACACCAAACAGTCACTCGTTGTGGATGCATCGGCTTCTCCATAGTTATGTGTGGATTGTCTGAACCCCAAATCCGACAATTTTGCTTGTTGAAATAGCCTCCGAAGGAAATTTCTTACAGTTTGCGTAGAAGACTCACCACTTTGAAAGTAAGTTTTCAATAATTCCCAATTGAACAAAATTCGCATAAAGCGACCCATTTCGTAAATATCAAACATTAAACTAATATTCTGTCATAACACGAATTCCATTCTCTTGGGATGAACGGTCTTGTTTGTCCCGTCGATATGTCACAGTACATGAATTGGTTTGTGTTAAAAGTCAACGGTCGTCGTACTAAAGTGAGTCCCGAGTTCTCGTCTTGCAGTAAGTCGTTTGTTCTGTGTCTAGTACCTGATCTGTTGCAAGTTTGTTATAGTCGATGGTCTCGTGTATGCTTATGGGTTCTACTCTTGATAACGCGTCGGCTACCACATTATCATCATAGTCATATGCACTGTATTTTCTTTGCATATCTGTCAATCTTACAGAATAAAAGCTCAGTGGCTGCCAAACTTCCTTTACCAACTGCTGCATGACCGCACCCACTGCTATGTTAGAAAGTCTACCGTTACCGATATTTTCGCTGACAAATTTGGGTGTGCTAGCAGGGTGGCCTCACTCAATTTCGCCTTACACTTTGTACAAGCTAACACTGATCGGTGCTTTACTGTTACGCTTGTACTCTTTTAAAAAATCATTTAATATAGCCTGATCCCGTGCCGCGAATGGAGTGAATCTTCTATAGAAGTTAATCATACCCAAGAAACGTTTCAGTTGTTGCACGTTGTCCGGTTGTGGATATTGACGTATGGTTATTAGTTTATTACTAACGCTGGGGATGGTAAAATTCCACTCTGGTTTACCAAATGCCCCAAAATTTATATTTCCGTCTGTGCAAATATTCTTGTCTATCTTAATTACTAAACCGCCTTCTGTCAAACGTTTGAATATTTGTTCTACGTGCGACACATGTTCTTCCATCGACTTGGATGCAATCAATATATTATCGAGATAACAATGCAAAACGATAACTAGTTAAGTGGTACTGTGACCCTTTAACAATATTTTGTAGGATTTGCGGTGAGCGTTTCCAGTAAAAAGACAGAATTAAACAAAATATTTAAATTAGTTTGACAAAACTTTATTTGTTTATTAATTGAAGAATAAAACTGAACTGATTAATTATGCATTTTTATTTATTAAGTTACAATTTAATGTTAATTATGATGCAATTTTGTATTGATTTAATGCTAATTATGCTTTTTATGAAATTATGAAATTGGAATGCAACTACTATACACTGTTGATGGATGCGGTTCTGATGTGGTTATTGACATTACATAATTAACTCTCACTACTGAATGCATCAGTCGCTGGAAAGACTGCGCCGCTTTTCGAAGGCCGAATGTCATTCGGTTGAATTCAAACAACCCGAACAGCGTTGCGATCGCTGTTTTAGGTACGTCTCGTGGCTTAATGGGAATTTGGTGGTACCCACGTACTAAATCTAAAGTTGTGAATATCGTGCAAACGGCTAACCGAATGAAAAGTCTTGTAAATGCGGTACGGGGTAGTTGTCAGGTGTTGTCACATTGTTTAGCGCTCTGAAGTCGCCACGTGGTCTCCAATATCCGTTCTTTTACGGGACTAAATGTAACGGACTGGACCGTTCACTCTTGCTGGGACTACAGATCCCGTGGGACATCATGCTCTCGAAATGATCACGTGGTATTTTTAACTTATTCTTATCCGGAGCAAACCGCCGTGTTTTACAAATGAATGGTGGTCCTCTGGTCTCTAGACAATGAGTTACATTATGTTTGATGGCATTAAAATTTTGTGTCTCTCTTGTGATTTTCGTGTATTTACTAAGTAAGTTTAGAATGTCTGGGTTAATTACACTTCTGTCTACTAAAGCTAACGTCGGACTTGGTAGTGGTGTGATTGCTCCTACCGTAGATAACGACGTTACCGGATCTAAGAGTCTACCTTTTTTAATGTCTACCACTAGTCCTGTTGATTTCAGAAAATCCGCTCCAATTATAGGCATTGATACCTCTGCCACAATGAACATACATTTCAACTCTCTGCGCAAACCAATATTTAATGCTATTGTGTGCGTCCCGTAGGCTTTAATTTTGGTTCCGCTTGCCGCGTATAAATGATACTCGGATTCCTTCGCCGTTTTTATGAGGAACTACAAGGTAAAACTGACATGTCTGCACCGGTGTCCACTAAAAATTTACGTCTTGAGTTTAGCTCGAAAATAAGCAGACGATTTGTAAATACTGCGTCAACACACGTCGCGGAATGTTGACTGTAATTTAGTTTTTTTGTTGAATTCTTGTGTCTGGCTATTTGCGATAAACTTATCTTGATGTCGACACCCAGAAATACACTTTGTAGCTCGTTCTCCAAAACGCCGATGATAAAAACATTCCGTCGAGTCTGACTTTTCGTCTCTTGATTTTGATCTATTTCTAAAATTTGCTCTGCCATCTCTACTGGTACTATGCGCTCTTCTCGATGTGCCCTGTAATGCTGAAACTTCGGCTAAAATATTGTTGCAAAATTTGGTTAGCAAGTCAAGTAAATCATTTGTCTCGGCTGGTTTGGATTCCTTTTGTGTTGCTGCTTGTGCTATATTGCAGATTCCTTAAATTTGTTCTTGCGCCATGGTTTCTACTAAGTCGTCCGCTCGTTCTGCCAATTTATTTAATGGTATATCGTTGTCAAACGGCACTAATACTAATTGTATTTGCTCTGGTACTCTATGCAACCACATCCGTCTGATAGTGGCCTCAAAATGCGAACCGGCATTGATTCTCATCTGTTCCAGTAATTGTGATGGCTTCTGTTCCCCTAACGTCAAACCGTGCACTAATTTATTGAGCTTTGTTAGTACAGATTCACCCAACACTCTAAGGACTTATAAAAAAATTTGTTAATTATAAAAAAATTTGTTTTGGTGGAATTATAATTGGTGTGGTTTGGTTACTAATAGAACTAAATTATATATGAAAATGAATTTCACCGTGGACCTCGATCTTAATTTGACTCTAAGGACTTCCTGTTTAAAGAAAGTATAGAGTTGCTTTCCTTTATTTTTTATTATTAAGCTGGCAAATTGGTTATAGAACCTTGAATTCAGTGCACTAACCGCATTTGAGTAACGTGTGGCTTCTGTAACTATATGCGCTACTTGGAACTGTTGGTCCAATATAGCGAACCACACCACTGGGTTTTGTGCATATAACGGTTGGGGAGGTTTAAACGCTACGTGCGCAACCTTTCTTTGCGCCATAAGATTTGGTATGTGTTGTGTTATGGCCTTAATTGGGGTTAACCTTCATGTCAAGTACATCACCGTGCTTATCGTTGCTGGTGGACGGAATGTTCACACAACTGTTCACACAAAATTCGATTAACAAGCAAATTCATGAAATTGGATCCGAAAAAATGTTTAAATTACACTCGTACCATCGCAAATATCACCCAACCCAACTTTTGGCAGAAAATCATCATGAGCGATGAAGCACAATTTTGTCTCAACGGTAGTGTCAATAAGTAAACCAGTCATTATGGGAAACTGAAACTTCTTAAATTGGCTCGAAACGAATCATGGACCGCATTTTTTTTTTGTTTTTTAACAACAAGGGCATGGCGGTTACTGTCACACAGAGCTATGCCGCGCGACTTTTCTCGCACAAAAGTTGGAAATTTTTACTTTCAACCGGATTCAACATGCCACATAGTCCAAAATACGATAGTACACTGGAAATTTTTACTTTCAACCGGATTTAACATGCCACATAGTCCAAAATACGATAGTACACAGTTGTTCAAACAATGAATATTTTACATCAAATATTTCATGATGTGTCATATCGAAATACGGCGATATCATATAGCCAGCCAGATCGCCCGATTTACCACAACCAGAATTTTAGCAAGGTGTATATTATACCGGTACGCGACAACTCGGCGAAAGCAACTCGGCGACGGTCAAATCGGCGACGACCAACTCGGCGACGGTCAACTCGGCGACGACCAACTCGGCGACGGTCAACTCGGCGACGGTAAACTCGGCGACGACCAACTCGGCGACGGTCAACTCGGCGACGACCAACTCGGCGAAGGTCAACTCGGCGACGACCAACTCGGCGAAGGTCAACTCGGCGACGACTAACTCGGCGACGGTCAACTCGGCGACGACCAACTCGGCGACGGTCAACTCGGCGACGGTCAACTCGGCGACGGTCAACCCGGCGACGACCAACTCGGCGACGACTAACTCGGCGACGGACAACTCGGCGACGGATAACTCGGCGACGGACAACTCGGCGACGGATAACTCGGCGACGGTAAACTAGGCGACAACAAATTGAACGGCGATCAACCAGTCGACGACCACCTCGGTGACGGACAACTCGGCGACGACCAACTCGGCGACGGTCAGCTCAGCAGTAAGCAATAAAAATGATATAAAAATGATATTTTTTAAAATTACGCTTTTCAAAATCCCGCTTTTCAAAATCTTGGTTTTAAAAGACGTATTATTTTTTAATTTGAGCCGACCTTGTAGCCGAGAATTTTAATTTAAAATAAAATAAAAATAAAAGGGTTGATCGTCGCCGAGTTGACTGTCGCCGAGTTGATCGTCGCCGAGTTGACCGTCGCCGAGTTGGTCGTCGCCGAGTTGACTGTCGCCGAGTTGACCGTCGCCGAGTTGGTCGTCGCCGAGTTTACCGTCGCCGAGTTGACCGTCGCCGAGTTGGTCGTCGCCGAGTTGACCGTCGCCGAGTTGCTTTCGCCGAGTTGACCGTGTTCGATATTATACACTGTATAATATCAATCGCCCACAGTCTCTTGCTTATCTGCAAGCCAACATTCTATCGCTAGAGGTGTCCATTTCCGAACATAATTTGTCATACCTGAGACAGGCCCAGGTATAATTTCCCTTACAAATTGTAATGAAACTGAGTAACTCTAAAAACAAATCGTTTATTTAACTATGGCTCACGATTTAGAATTTTTAGATTCATCTTGTTCTGTTTATTAGTTGAAAATGCATTCGGTTCTATTTTATAATTACCTATAACACTAGTTTTAAACCAGAAGTGCTGGGTTATACCAAATTACAGATCAATCAAAATACCAAAACTATACGAATTTAAAGCTAAATGACACGAATTTTGATAGGTTTTACTGTCTGCGGAATTTCGTAAACCGATTTTTTTGTCTACATTAAGTTAAAGGAATTTTTGCGAATTTTCTCGGCACATAGTATGCCGAGAATGAAAACATTAATCGAGTGTAGAATTTTTACACTTATCTCTTATCGTGACTGTTAAGGAAAATTTCTTAGTTTTGAGATAGTGACACATTTTGATGATCGTCCAAATTGAGTTAGTTTCTATTTAGGCGGAACACCCTCAATTTAACTAGAAATGTATTCTTTAAATGGTAAAATGAAAGAAATAATTTGCGAAAAAGGTAAAATTAAAAAATCATTAGTGACGTATGTTTAAATTAGGGAGAAGAAAAAGAATTACTCTTTGACAAAATTGTAACTCCTTAAATATTCAAAGGTCATTAGAGAAACAATAAAAATATTAATTTTAAGAAAATAGGGGAATCCTTAAATAGGGGTGGAACTCGCAACAATTTTAAATAACCTACAGGTTAAAAATACTGTCAGACCCTCATTTGGTATTGATTTTTTTATATTTAAGAGGACTAGTCAAAGTCGCAAATTTTTAAAGTTTCATTGTCCGTTGCTAAAGTAACATCATTTTAAAAAATTTATTATAAAGCACGTGAACCATACTGTGCAAACACATTCAAACAATTAATCTTTGAAATTTGATAATTAAATAAAGTTAATAAAATTAATTAAGTAGCTTGATCAATCAAATTGAAGAGGATACATTTTGTTAACTAAACTTAGAATAAAGTGAAAATGCAGCCCTAAATATGTGTTTTTTAAATGTGGCTCTCTAAATTGAGTGAGGACATACACATAAGTGAAACTTAAAAGTGAATATAACATAAATGTGAATATAACTTCAAAATCGAATATAACCTAAAACCGAAATAATGTAATTAATACTGCAAAATAACCAAAAAATCAATAAAATCTAAAAGTGCATTTAACCTAAACGTGTATAAAATATAAAGTGATCGTAATTAAACTAAACTTAAACTAAATCAAAATGAGCCATCAGAAAAAAACCGTCATACCTAAAGGCGCCAGCCGAGTTAACCATGTCTCAGAACCATATACCATCTAGCAGAAAATAACGAAATAAGAGCGGTTGCAGCTAAAGGTAAAACTAGTTAAGATTTATTTTATAACATTTTTTTAATTTATCATAATTTAAAATACAATATGTAAAAAATTTGATTGCATTTGATCCCGTTTGCCCTAAAACTGAGACTATGTAGAATTATTTAATTCGATGCAAATCTGTTTTTAAATAAATTTTGTTCAATTGAAGTGGTTGGCTTTTAAAAGTAAGGTTAAATCCTACTGCCAGTTTAAAGTAAATAATAGCTTCATATACTCTTGTTGAAAACAGTTGTGCTGAATTAGACATTTAAAATGTTAAAATCAAATAAAATTTTGGATTAGTTGCGAAATTATTTTGAATTTATTATATTTAAACAGCCCCCCATTTAACTTTGTTTAGTAAACATTTTACTTTTAATGGTAGTGTGACAGTTTTCAGCAGAAAAAAATTAGTTATTTTTAAATAAGATTAAGAATTAAATGCCGATTTTATTAGTAAATTGAGAAAAATGAATGATCAAACTGCAATTTTTTCTCAATTTAGCAATAAAACCCGCAGTTAACTGTTAATCACATTTAAAAACCAAATTAAACATTTCTTTGAATTCTTTCTTTTAAATCATATTTGTAATTTGTTGAAATCTGTTAAACTACCGGAATTTTGTCTCTATTAATTTAAAAATTAAAAAAAAAATAATTACGCTTTTTATTCGTCTGTATAAATGAATCGCACAACCACGAGCTAAATATATTAACATATCGTCGCTTCCAGAGACCTGTAAAGAGAGGGATTGGTTGATTTCTTACAAAAGAAAAGTTTAATAAACTAATTATTAATACAAATTTATTATAAGATCTTCTTACTTATTATAAGTAACTTACTTACTCTTATTAATTATTTAAATGATTAATTCTAAAATACATTCGAAACAACGAAAAAACGTAATTGTCGTTATAATTGTAACAAAATACCAGTTTGTTAATTCTCGCCGGTAAATTCTCCGGTAATTCTTTGGTAAAAAATACACGATTTTGTTCGTTACTCCCATAAATGTGTTCGTTGGCTTTTGTAGGAAACATTCTGTTAACTGGTTTGCCCAGCTAAATCTTGTTAAATTCTTAGCGTTTTCAACAAATTATTTTGGGACATTTTATGACCAATATATAACTATATACTATATATAACTTGCCAAATGCTTCTATGATAACCCACCATACTAGCTCACCTGGTATTTAGGAATCGACGTAGAGAACCAGTTGTATCCAAATTAGCGAATTTTTTCTAAAAATGTCAATAACAATATTGGTGATTTAATTACTGATTGGTGATAAATGTTGTCATTCATTCATATTCATATTAAATCTTGTAAATCAACTTAAGAATATTTATAAGAATATTTCTGCAAGATTTCATGATTTCTAACTGAACAGATCTCAGAGGGCGTTCATGGAAACTATAAAATTAGTAATTTTAATTGGGACACGAAGTATTTCTAAGCTTACTTTGTATTAAGTAACTCTGAGACTCTTTGTCATTTAATTGATTAGTAAAAATTAACGGTTTTTTAGATATAATATTCAAAATATTTTTATTTTACTGTTTGTATTTCGTTTTAAGATTTTTAGACATTTTAAATCGACCGTTGCCCAACTAACTTCAATATCAGTGAGCCAACAGTCAGCCACTCACTGTTGTTGAAATTTTTTAGGAAACTTAGGAAACAATTCGCGGCATCTCAAATTTCCGAAAATATCCAAATCTCAATTACTATCCACCAGTGTATTCGAATATCATGATAATCACTCCCATTATGGGGTATCGCCGAGATAGACCTTTAATAAACCGGATCAATTTTAAAGAATTTTTAAAGTTGCTTTATACCTTAATAATTTGAAACCAACGTTCATTAATGTCACACTCATCGGTGTATATGAAACGTTTATAATCGTACATTCTTCTAAAGTTGCTTCTCACGATTCCATTAAACCAAAAAAGTCCTCTTTTACTTTTTATAGTTATTTTCTCATAAATATTTCAAATTGAAGAAGCTCTGCAAGCTTTTGCTTTTTTGCCGTTAGAAATACAGAACGTTACCTTGAAAGAGTTATCCTAACAACCACGATTTTTCGCCCATTTCGAAATTAGTCGAAATGATTGTTTAAGATGAAACAAATCCTTCTAAAATTGCTTCACTGCATTAATCTCAAGATTTTTCTAGAATATAAATGTCTCTCGCCACGTTTCCTCTCCTTTTTCATGCCATCTCAGCTCATTTCTTACATTGTCTGCGCCTCAGAACAGTTTTAAGAGCATTAAATTATTTTTGGCTATTCATGCGGCCTTCGCAAACGAACATTTCACTAAAGCAATTAGTAGCCATGTAGTTCCAGGTTATAATGCTGCCGTTAGTTGGTCGGTGATTTGGTGGTGGTGAAAACTTTTTCATAAACAGGTTCCTTCAGCTGTATGCCGTCAATAGTAAAAAGTTGCATTCTTTATTTGATAGGGATGTAGACTTAAGTGTTACAAGTGATCTAAAGTTAATCCAGGGAAATGTAATTGGTGAAAAATACGTGAAATCACAAATTTTTGTAAGTCATATTTGAATTTTATGATTTTTATGTTTTGAATGTGTAGCCTTGATTAACCTTCGCATGAACAGTACCTACCGGGGTAGATATCACAATTTTCTTTTTTAAATAACCCAGTGAGTTTTCATCCAATCGTTATCCGGCTTCAGCTATGTGACTAATTTTTCAATTAATTTCAGAAAATTTCCCCAAAAAAATTTGACAGTTTCTTTTAACAGTTTCTTAAACAAAAAATAATTACTATACGGAAATAATGCATTCGAATTTATTTGAAGTTCAACCTCCCCTTCCCGCCTTCCCTACGCCGCTGCGACAGGCAATACAACCCAATGAAACCACTAAGCAACAAATAGTATGGAAGCATTCACATGATATATAAAAATATCTATCCGGGTAGATACGTGAAATCAAAAATTCAACATATGGGACCGGAAGTCATGTTTTATTTTTGTGATTTTTATGTTTTCAATGTGTAGTACTGCGTAAAAAAAAATTTTTGTAGAACACGATTTTTTGACGACGTTTTATGACGTACTGTATTAAGCATACCATTTTCTTACAAAATATTATATAAAAAAAATATTATACGATATAATAAAAATATTAAATACAGTCAAACCTCCATAACTCGAACTTCTATTATTCGAATTTTTCCTTAAATCGAATTTATTTGGCAGGAGAATTAAATATACATTATTCCTAACTTCTATATTTCGAATTTTCCCTAAATCGAAGAAAAATATTTGGCAGATGGTGATTCGATTTATGAAGATTTACTGTACGACTAAATAAGTCCACCAACTCTTTATAATTATATAGGTAGGTAAAATTAAATTAAAATAAGTTTTTTTTATTAAAAATTAAGTTATTAATTTTACTAATAACATTTTAAATCTAACATAATCTTCGCTATTAGAATATTTTTTAAAATTTAAGTAACCTTCTCCTGAAGGAATAACTTCATGCAAATCGCGAGTTCCTGTTATGGTTTTCAATTTTTCGTACCTACTGTTAAGTCGGATTTTTTTGGAGTTATATTCGTCGTCAGAACAAAACTCAAAAACCATATCAGTCTTTAAAGTTTTAGCCCATTTGAATAATTCTGCTGCATTTGTTATGATACCATCATATTCATCAGTAAGACTGGCTCTGGATGCCATTCTCTTGATAGTACCTACTACTCCATCGCATGGTCCCTTTCCATGTACAGTAGCGTGAAAATGCCACTCACAGTCGACTCCGAAATCCTCTTTGTGTTTAATTATATTCATAAAATTATTTTTAATTTTGTAATGTGTTGCAGCACCATCAGTAATATAATAAATTTTGGTTAAACTCGTCATTTTACTTTTCAAGAACTGGATTATTTTTTCGATGAATAGGTGAACTGCCACAGTGTCATGACTAAGACAATCCGATATAACAATGAAGCTGTAGTGCTGCAATTTCCCATCTACATTTGTATAAATAATAAATGGGTGAATAGTTGCTTGCTTATTATTCCAATGAAAACCCTGCGCTGAATTCTGCATTATAAATGAATAATTTTCTGAAAAGTCACATGAAATAAGTGCTTCTATAGGCTCCAAATTATTTTTTTTTAATTTTTTATGAAGCTAGATTGTTGAAGTAATGAGGAATCAGATTTTCCAGCTTCCTTATGAAGTAATCCAAAAAATCTTCTAACGGTTTTGAGTACTTTTCCAAATTACACCTGTCAGTTGAAATCCACTGGCTGAATAATAAATTAGCATCCTCGTAGTCCTTTTCCAGAAAAGCGTTTCTCAAATATTCTCGAAATAAATTTAATCCTGGGCAATTCTTGCATTTTAGAAGATAACATGTCGGCTTAGGCTCTGAACATAATATAGATGAAATGCAATCTTGGTATTTTCGATATCTCTCCATTTGTAATAGTTTCAATTTTGGCTCCATAAATAATCAATTTCACATTTTGATGTATAGTACAAACACATACTGTATGCGTTCCACTGCTTCTTGGTTGCACACAGTTTTTAGGAGGAAGCAAGCAAAATTTGGAAAATCCGATTTTTTTTTACTCGTCGTTCTGATGGGGAATCTTATAGCAGTCGTAGCATTCTTTTAATGTACTCAGAATTAAACGTTTCTGAACTTTAACTTTTCCTATGGTTAAGCAATCGTTTTTCCCAGGCATTATCCGACTGACTTCATCATCGTTATAATAATCGATCACTGATTGCTTTAGTTCATCGCTGATTCGTTTCCCAGTTTTAGGTGCAGGAAGACCAAGTGGGCTTGATTATAGTTTTAGGTGCAGGAAGACCAAGTGGGCTTGATTACGACGTGAACCACCAACTGTCAACCATTCCCAAGCGAATACAATTACATCCAATTACCCTGTACAATCGCTAGAAGTACAAAAAAATACGATAAATGCACAGAATTTTTATCAACCAGATAGTTCTATACACTTACATTGTTAATTTATCTCGATTTGTTGTTTAAATCCCATTTGTTGATGATTAAAAATTGTCCCACGTACAAATAAATTTGAATCCTTCTGGATGAAACAAACGTAAACGTCATGTGTTTTTTATTATTGTTTTATAGTAAAAGTTTTAAGGGGAAATTTGACATTAAACAAAAACATAAACAATAATTGCTCAAAAAAAATTTAATTTTTTCGAACAATTTCCGTCACAGAATAAAAATTAAAAAAAAAATCTCTACCATAAAATCGTCACCCTATTAAAATTATTTGTGGGGGCGAGAATTATTTTTCATCATATACAAATTTTATGTATGTGTGTTAGTGACACTCCCATAAAAAGTTCTCGATTTGATACTTCTCTAAAGAGTGTCATAACTACATACACTAATATTTTTTTACTAATGCGGTTTTTTGTTTCATTCCCTCCTAAGCAAATTTATATTTTTTTCTTCCTTTAATTTTACTATTCAGTAAAATATATCCATGGAATACCACTTGGGCCGCAGAGTATTTCTAAGCTTACTTTGTATAATTCTGAGACTCTTTGTTAATTACCTCTTATTCTATTTTATCACATTAATTGATTAGTAAAAATTAACGGTTTTTTTAGATATAATGACAAATTAAAATATTTTTATTTTACTATTTGTATTTTGTTGTAAGATATATTTTTTAAACATTTTAAATCGAGCGTTGCCCAAATGACTTCAATATTTGCCACTCACTGTTGTTGTATTTTTTTTTTAGCAAACTTAGGAAACAATTCGCGGCATCCCAAATTTCTAAAAATATCCAAATCTAAATTACTATCCACTAGTGTATTCGAATATCATGATAATCACTGTCATTTTGGGATATCGCCGAGATAAGCCTTTAAACCGGATCAATTTTAAAGAATTTTTAAAGTTGCCTTATACCTCAATAATTTGAAACCAACGTTCATTAATGTCACACTCATCGGTGTATATGAAACGTTTATAATCGTACATTCTTCTAAAGTTGCTTCTCACGAATTCACGATTTCATTAAACCAAAAAAGCCCTCTTTTGCTTTTTTAGTCATTTTCTCATAAATATTTCAAATTGAAGAAACTCTGCAAGCTTTTGTTTTTTGGCGTTAGAAATACAGAACGTCACCTTCAAAGAATTATCCCAAAAATCACGATTTTTTGCCCATTTCGTCAATCTTATGTATTTTGTTGAAAATTAGTCGAAACGATTGTTTAAGATGAGACAAATCCTTCTAAAATTGCGTCAATGCATTAATCTCAAAAGAGTTTTCTAGACTAGAAATGTCTCTCGCCACGTGCAGAGCATTTAATTATTTTTGGCTATTCATGCGGCCTTCGCAATTGAACATTTCACCAACGCCGGCAGTAGCCATGTAGCCCCAGATCATAATGCTGCCGCCTCAGTGTTAGTTGTTCGATGATTTGGTGGTGGTGAAAACTTTTCCATAAACAGGTTCCTTCAGCTGTACGCCCTGAACAGTAAGAAGCTGCATTCTTTATTTGATAGGGACGTAGACTTAAGTGTTACAAGTGATACACATATAATCCATGTAAATATCAGGAGTACAAATTGAAAATGCGGGATTTTTTTCTATTTTTGAACGTTTATTCTGAAAAAATGGTAACAAATGAATTATTCAAAGTATTGTCCATCGCTAGCCACAACTTTTTCCCATCTTTCTGGCAATTTACGGATACCGTCGCGAAAAAATTCGGCCGGCTTGGCTGCTATCCAGTCATCGACCCATTTTTGGGCTTCTTCGTAAGAATGGAAGCGCTGGTCAGCTAGGCCATGTGTCATCGATCGGAAAAGGTGGTAATCGGAAGGAGCAATGTCTGGGCTATACGGCGGGTGGGGTAAGACTTCCCATTTCAGCGTTTGTAGGTATGTTTTGACCGGCGCTACAACATGTGGCCGAGCGTTGTCATGTTGCAAAATTACTTTGTCGTGTCTTTGCTCGTGTTGTGGCCGTTTTTCTTTGAGTGCGCGGCTCAAACGCATCAATTGAGTTCGGTATAGTGCTCCTGTGATGGTTTCGTTCGATTTCAATAGCTCATAATACAATTATTGGTTATATTATTGGATATAATTGGTGAAAAATACGTGAAATCACAAATTTTTGTAAGTCATAATTTGAATTTTATGATTTTTCTGTTTTGAATGTTAAAATTTTTTTTGAAATGCTTCGATTTTTTTGTTGTTAAAGATACAGGGTGTCAGATTTTGAGAAAAATGATAAGCATGATGCTATATTTATGGTATATAATTACATATATTTAAAATTTCAAACCCAAAGATAATTTTACTTTATTGTTTAAAATTAGATCTTATTCAAATTAAAAATCACAATTTAAATTTAACATAATCGTCAGAATTAGAATATTTTTACAATTCAAATAGCCATCCTCTGTTGGAATGACTGCGTAAAAACCGTGAGTTAGTTTTTCTGTTTTTAAATTTTTAAACCTAGTTGCAAGTTTGATTTGCATGGATTTATGTTCTGCGTCTGAACAAAGTCCAAAATTGATATCGTCTTCAACGTTTTAGCCCATTTAAATAATTCATCTGCATTGGTTATTGTACTATCATATTCCATTGTGAGACTAGCTCTGAATGCCATTCTTTTGATGGTACTCCCTACTTCATCACATGGACTCTTTCCATGAGCTGTTGTATGAAAATGCCATTCACAGTCAACTCCAAAATCCTCTTTGTGTTTTAGGATGTTCTTAAAATGTTTTTTATTTTTATAATGCGTTACTGCACCATCGGTAATATAATAAGTTTTAGATAAACTTTAGTTTTCGAGAACTCAATTATTACTCATCGTTTATCAAGTACCCCTGTCAAGTAAAAATAATCAACCACTCAATAAAAAAGGGAAAAAGAAAAGGGATTTATAAAAAAGAAAAGGGATTTATGGTACTATGACTAACCAATTTTTAAACGATATAAACCAGTGGGTGCCACCTGCTAATTTGGTGACTCATATTTAAATATGACGCAAAATTGTATATTAAATAATAAACAAAACAAAAAAATTAACTAAACTATCTTTTTTGTAAATAATTTCAAAGCACTGAGAAATATATCTAGTTTTTCCATATACAAATGAAATACTGCTCTTACTAAAACGTATTTTGCAAGAATACATAAAATAACGGTGTTCCAGTTTTTTGGTTGGTGTCGAGTTCTTTAAAATAAAAAATAAAAATAGGTTTTTGAGAAAATTGTAAAAGAAAATTTTGGCGGGAAGAAGAAAAATTAACAACACTATTTTTATGTTTTTTTATTAATCGCTATTAGCTTATCTTTAAAATGAGCTCAAATTCATAATTTTCGGATAATTATTTTTCTGTTTATTGCCATAAATAGATCATAACTATCATTTTTCTCAAAATTTGACACCCTGTACCTTTAACAACAGCAACAAAAAAAAATAAAGCATTTCAATTTTTTTTTTTTAATCAAGGCAATGCATTCAAAACATAAAAATCATAAAATTCAAACATGACTAATGGCTTCATATAGCGAATTTGAATTTTACGTATTTTTCACCAATTTTTTATTATTCTCTTCGTTATCCAACGTTGTGTATTCAACATCTTCATACGGAGCTTTGAGTTGAGCAAGAGTGAATTCTTGAGCAACAAATAATTTTGAACATAAAAACTTAACTAAACAACATAAAAACTTTCTAAAAACAAATAACTTTTTAAATATTTGCACATTATTATATGCCAAGTAATAAACAAAAATTATAAGTCATCGTTCATTCGTATCTTTCATTGCGTTTCTGTTATTTCATTATCATTCTTTTCAATAAAATTGAAAGGGTCGACATATTATAAGGTCGGCGAAATGCCCGAAATTTGCGGCCACACTTTTCTGATACAATTTTATAATTGGTTAATGTTTCTCCAAATTACGGATTGCCTTGCTATAAATGAAAAATAAAACATTATTTGAAACCAACGATCATTAATTTTACACTCATCGGTGTATATGAAACGTTTTAAATCCTTCTAAAATTGCTTCAATGCTGTTTACGCCGATTCCTGAAGGAAAATAAAAGTAAACACAATGAATCAATTTTTTATTAAATAATTATAATTTTTATACTTATCTAATTAGCTATGATTAAAATGCAGCTTAACTGGCTTTCATTGTATAACTTTTTTACTATCTGAAAAGAAGAGAATTATTAGATTTAATTATATTATATAATTTTGTAACTTACAAACTTTCCGAATGTATCCAAAATTTATTTGTTTATTTATACGTTCGCCTTTTGATCGGCGCATAAAAACCCGTCTATTGGATTCAAAAATCTGAAATTTGGGCTCATCCGTCCATAGGAAGTCTTCTTCCGTCCAGTTTTTTTTGTATTTTAGCCCACTTCAGTATATTTCTCTTGTGAATAGTAGTTAGTCTCGGTTTTTTTGCTGCTACGAATCCTTCCAGGCCAGCAGACAATAAACGTATCTTTACAGTTGTAGTTGAAGTAGCGGTAATTTGAGGCGCAGTTAAACGTCGATTTCGTTTCGATATCGTTACAACAAACTAATCTTCTTGCTCTGTTGTAGATTTGGGAAGTCCAGATTTCTTCCGGTCTTGATTTCCTCCAGTGGCTCGTTTTCGTGTAATAATAAAATGTGCTCCTATGTTCAAAAGAAATCTTTTTTTTTTGCCATTTTATGCGCTTATGAACTGTTGTAACTATCACATGAACGTCACAAAGTATATTGAACTCTAAACTGATAGTTTTTGAAATTGTAAACCTACACCAACATGTTTATTTAAGGATTTGTTACAGTATTCTTTTATGTTAAGAAAAAGAAAAAATATATATTTTAGTATTTAGTATTCGAGTATTTTTTTTTGTGTGTGAATTTACAGATGTGTGGTAGTTTTCACATTTTATGTCTTAAGCCACTACGATAACCGCTAAATTTAAACAGAATCACATCTTCTTCCCCCTCAACTAAATGAAATACTGGTTTATAAAATGGAAAAAAAGATTACTCGTCCTCATTCATTTCACACTCGTCCGTATAAATAAATCGTATTACATAATATTTTTCAGGCGATCCCCTTATTGTTTGGGAAACCTAAAATAAAAGAAAGACAGGGGTCAAATTAATTTCAAATAATGTTGATAATAAAATTGCAATTGACTCACCTAGCCATTATGATTGTAGTAACGTAAAGTTAATATCCAAATGCTTCATTTAAAATTTAGTTCTGAAAAGCTAAACATTAATTAAATTTATTATATTTACCATACCAGCTGTTTCATATATTTAACGTAAATGTCAAATTGTCAAGCAATAATAAAAACAAAACAGAACTAAGTTTGTGAATAAACGACAAAAAATTATAATTCACCGAGATTACAATTTGCTATTATAATATAGAGGACAGCACCATTGATTTAAATGCTTTTGAATGATGTAATATATGATTATAGATGTCGCTAGTTAGGATATGTTGATTTTTAAAGTAATTATGCTAAATTTGAGCAAACATCCGTGAATTTTTATTATTATTCATTAATGTGCCACTTTGCAATAAACAAGCCAAGGATAAATTTAAAGTCAAATTGTGATCAATTAAATAATATTTTTTTATATTTTATACAAGTTTTGTATTATTTCAATATTAAATTTAAAAATAGTTCAAATGAACAAAAACTTAGTTCTCGCTTGTTTTATCACTGTATTATACCTTAAGCTCTTGTCATTTAATCTATGGTTTGATTTGTTCACTCGCTGGTTGAATATCGATTTCGGATTACTCCTTCGTCGGTTCTTTTGTAACAACTTTGTATTAAAATATCCCTAAATTTACCCAATTTATTTTGAGGAACTGGAGAGAAAAATCATATTTCGAATGAACGATGTCTGATGAATAAGCAGGCTTTTAGTGCAAAAGAATTGTTCTGTTTCGGTCAACTAAATTCTGACGTGAACTGCTCAACTTCTCGTTCAACTAAACATACAGAGAGAGAATAGCAAAATGTCTTTTTTTCAAATTATAATTTAAAGAATTTTTCAATCGTTCATTTTGTACGTTCCTGAGTTCTTTCAATATTTGCTTTAAATTGATCCGAGCATTAGTTTCCATCTCAATATTAATTTTATACTCAAGAAAATGTTGTTTTCATTTGTTAATTTAACCACAATACATATTTAATTATTGGTTTTTAAACAATTTTAAAATTAAGAAATAGAGCAAAAATGAAAAACACTCGCGGTCATTGATTTGACATTCGTCGGTATAAATAAATCGTATTTAAACTCGTTTTAATAAATTTATGTGCCTAAGTATCACTTGCATGATTTGATTTGTTCATTTTTATGTTGAATTCACTGATTGAATCAGCTTACAACTAACCTTTAATCAAATAGATCGGCACCCGATTACAACTTATACTTATATTTCAGTAAATCTTTTTGTTATTAATATACGATAAATTAGTTAGCATAAAACAACACAATTTTTAGACGCGTCGCGTCGTTCGATGCTTGATGTTTCCGGAAGTTCGGTCAGGTTTCTCAGGTGTTTCTAAACTAACATAAATTAATTGATTTTTTATTACGACATACTATTTAATAACCAACTGGTTCGTTTTCTATTCAATGAAACCCATGTTACACTCTGCTTGAATAATGCGAAATGCATGCGAAAATACCTGCATTACGGTACCTGAGCAGTACCGACATTAATTTTGTTTCATTAATACACAGAACATAGAGAGGAAACATCACCAAATAACGACAATAAAATCGTACTATAACACTAAAGTACCAACACACATACAGAAAATATATGTTTTCATATAATCTTCCATGTGCGTATCACGGGTCGTAGCGTTGTGTACATGTCTTCTCTATAATACATACACACAATACACTTAAAGGTAACAAAATCCAATTAGATTAGATTTATTCAAACTATATGTACAAAAATTCAGAAATTTATTTGTGTCGATTGTACATAAGATAAAATACAAAAATACGTTCAATAAGTATGCTTAAAATAAAATAAAATATGAAAAGTAACTGCGTATGTGAAATTGAGTCAATTTCAAATTTAATTCTATCTAAGTATAGGATATTTTGTATTTAAATTGTATGCACAATTACACAAATACAAAATGCATGCATTATTAATGAGAAATCCAGAAATTTAATTTCCTTCAATATAAATTTAAAATATTGCCTGACAATTGCGTCCCGGTGGATTACATTTATCCATATTTAATTTTTCACTTCACTAATTTCACAACACTAATTAACTAAAATTAAATTAAATATATATAAATAAACACTTTACACACTTTTTAAACACAAAATATTTTATAAGATGACGACAAAAACACGTCTATCCTCTTCGAATGTCAATCGCACACCTCCTGATATATTGTACTATTGAAGTGAAGGAAAAATCACAGTTATGACAATCACAGGTGCAACATTCTCTTGCTGAAAAGGAAAATACGCAGAAGATGGTGAATCAATATTTTTACCCATTACCTTAAACTCAAATCGATTAATATGATAAGAATTGAATTTTTGGTAAACATTCTCTTGCTGAAGGGGAACATAATATGCTGAAGATGGTGAATTGTCACCAAAAGAAAAGGGCACATCGTAAGGTGCACCAAAAGAAAAGGGAACATCGCAAGTTGCGCCAAGAGCTTCAGAATCAAAGACGTGTATTTGTTGAGAACGAAGTTTAGAAGGGGAAGGCTGTATTCAGGGATAGGATAAATATTTTCGGTTTTTCAATATTTTTATTAATTAACTCACCAATCTCTATATTTGTATCGTCCAAAACTTTGTCGGAACGGCTGAATATTTTAA
Source organism: Tipula helvola (assembly GCA_963556165.1). Classification (NCBI taxonomy): domain Eukaryota; kingdom Metazoa; phylum Arthropoda; class Insecta; order Diptera; family Tipulidae; genus Tipula; species Tipula helvola. The sequence continues at coordinate 199,217,704 of OY744482.1, read as the reverse complement.
TTTTTGTCTCTCCTTCCTTGGCCAGAAATACTTCTCCTCACAAGGAACAGGGCAAACGACAGCACTTGGACTCGAGTAGTTTCTCTGGTCGATAGCTAATATTTCAAACCATTTTTGTTTGTATTCATTCTATTTTGTTAAACTAAACACAAATAAAAAATCACTCAATAAATAAATAGGTAAGCGGAATAAAATTCGGGGTTAGAAATTCGCGCTGCTGGAAATTTTCCACAAGCCCAATTAGGGAGCAACTCGCTTATTTATTGAACGATAATGAAATGAAAAAATTCAAAAAGTTCCAAGAAAATGGTAAGGAAAAAAAATGATTTTTAGAAGTTGAATTTAAACAGAAAACAACTCATTCATTTCTTAAAAAATTATGATGAAATTCGACATGTATAATGAAAATGGGATTCTAAAATTATGTTTAAAAGAAAAAGAAATTCTATCTTCCATCATCAATAGAATGTGTCTAAGACTTTCGGCAACGGTACTGATTAAATGCATTGCTGCACGATCAGTATTCTTCTACTTATCCAAAGCTGACAATATTCTAGGATTAATGAAACATTTGCTTCATCGAGGCGCTCCTTCTGCGCTTGTCGTTATCAGATATCCTTTCGCTGTCATGCTCCGATGACGAAAATATTGATTGTAAGTCTATTGGGATTGATTTACTTTTTTCTTCAAGATATCTTCGTTTACTTGTTTTTTCTGCCTCCATACGTTCCGATTTTTGCTTTTCTTTTTCAATTTCATATTGTCATAATCGCTTGTCGTTTTCACTGGTAATCATGGACAAGCCTCTGATATGTGCGATCTCGAAAATATCATCCAGTTTACTATTAAAGCATTTTCTCTTTCACTGTAAACTTTTGAAGGTTTATTTTATTATTTAGAAGATTTTTTCACTCACCATGCAATTTGTCCTAGGTTTCAATGGAATGTTGTTCCTATTTCACTGGAATTCGTGTTTTTGACAAAAAAATATAAACTTCCTGGATTGCCAGAGCTGCACTTTTACGAATAGTTAATTTTGCAGTACGGTGATTGTAAAAAAAGACATCATTTGCTTTTTTGAGGGTAACATTAGCACGAATAATTTGACAGTACTCATGGCCAAGAAGATAAATTTCTGTAGTGGACCGTAAATTAGCTGCCATCTAGACAACTAGTAGCGCTTTCTTAAAAATATTAATAAAACTGTTAAACGGACAAGATCATAAATTATGTCATTTAATTTTGCTGCTCGTGAGGTTGCTATTTTTTCTTTTAATATTGTGTTGTTTAATCCCCTTTTAAACACCATTATTGCTGTATCATCTAAATGTTGTGAGTATGTGGGATCCATTGCCTGTATTTTGTATTTCTTTTTATAAGCAGCCTTATAGTTTTCAGTGCTTCTGTGACCGGATGGAAAAAATCCCTGTGGCCAAAGTCTACACTTTGGTGTACATCAGTTTAATATTATTCCCTAAAAGCTTCATAACTATCAATTTATCTGTTGGCTGTTCTATTGTATGCATTTCCCATTAGCCTAAATTTTATTAAATTTGTGAATAATTTCTTCTCATCGTTTTCTTTTATCATGCTATACACACTTTCCGCGGCTCCCAAAAACGCGCCAATCCATTTGAGCCATTGAATTCGGGTGCTAGATTGATTATGCTTTGGTGTATTTATTTGAGGTTAGCCGTTTTAACTTTCTCCTGTGTTTGTGTTCCCTTGTGTTCTCGTACTCGATTGATCTGTGTTGTCTTGTTACACTGTTTCACTCTTGACGTACTGAGATATCCTCTTTTTGGTGTTTTTAAAAATTGTTTTTTTAAATGCAAATTTTAAATTATGCGGTCCGGTTAATTGAAATTTAATTTCACGGGTTATATATGAATTGAATTAATGTGTGTGTGTGTATGTACTTCATAGGAGCACGATAGCGAATGACATGCGTCCAATCTGATTAATGACGTTCAATCTGATAAATCCAATTCCAGTTTCCACCAACAAATTTGGACATCTTTAGTTTCGACAAAGCTTAATACATCTAAAACATAATCGTAATAAAATTAAAAATAAAGTATTTATACCAAAAACATTTCCATAAATTACTTACATCACATGGATTTTCAACAGCCAGCTACTTTTATATGTATATATTTACTGCCCCAATCCAGCCTAGTCCATTTCGTTTTCGTTATCTTTCGATAAAAGCCGTTGATTTAATAAAAACTGTTGAATTAATAAAAAACATTGATATAATAAACGTATTATTAGACATTGATGTGTCATCTTTGCGACTCGCGGCAGAATATTTGACTTGTTCAATCCTCACTTAATCAAATGAAAGACAGAATAACTCGGTTGATGTTGTACATGATCAAGCCGAGAGCGGGTAGCAGCTAACCCTGAGCTATCCTAATTTTGGAGATTTTTTGACTGCAGAAATTCGACAAAGACAATTTCGACAATTTTCTGAATAAGCACTTTTGTCGAGGAAGGACGATCCATTAGTTTGGTGGAAAAGCCGAAACTTGGTTTACCCCAGGCTATCAAAAATTAAGAAGAATTTTGGCAATCCCGGCTTCCTCCGTTTGCTCGGAGAGGATTTTTTCAAAAACCGGTTTAATCCTATCGGAACGGCAAAACCGATTAAAACCGAAAAATTTAACAAATATTGTTTTTTTAAATGCAAATTTTAAATTATGCGGTTAATTTAAATTTAATTTCCCTTCATCGTTGCCTACCACTGCATTGACGTGTCATCTTCGCGACAGACGGTAGAATATTAGTGACGTTCAATCTGATAAATTTAATTCCACCAAAAATTTTAGACATCTTTCGGCCAAGCTTAATATGTACATCTAAAACGTAATCGTAATAAAATTAAAAATAAAGTATTTATACCAAAAACATTTCCATAAATTACTTACATCACATGGATTTTCAACAGCCAGCTACTTTTATAGGTATATATTTTCTACCCAAATCCAGCCTAGTCCATTTCGTTTTCGTTAACATTCGATAAAAGCCGTTGATTTAATAAAAACCTTCGTCTTATAGTGATCTTCTACAACATAGATACTGTTTGTATTCCCCTTGATGCGTTTAAATTGCGTTGTAATTTTTAATGAGCCCTATTCCTCTTTCTGCAACGTCATTTACTACTTGTAATTTTTTTACAATTTCCTGCATTCTTAAATATTCCGAGTCATCCTTCCATGTATTAGGGTGTTCTTCAATAAAACTTGGCATCCTTCCAAATAAAAGTTCAAAACACTGCTTTGTATTTCTGGGCACAAAATCTTCTATTTTGGCATATTCCACATTCTCAGGTACTACAGCTTTCTTCAAATATAAAATTTTATAATCGTTTTCTTCTTCTAATTTTCGGACCATTGCCGTTTTTTTCTGGCTCTCTACATCCTCATCGAAAAATGAAAGAGCTATGAGAATATCACTTAAATACCATAAATGGTTTGAACAACTTTTCAATGGAACTAATGATACCGTTGGATTGATATTTTTGTATGCTACGAGCTCCTTCAGTAAGTTTAAATTATTTCTTGGCGCTGATGTTGGGTTCATGCATGTAAACCATTTTTTTAAATAAATTTTAATGATAAAATTGTTGAAGTCGCGCAGCCCTTTGGATTCAGATGCTGAAAAAAGAAAATGAAATTAATTCATTTAGACAATCATTTTAAAATAATTTAATTGAACGTACGAGTGAGTTTGAACTGTTTTTGAAACAAGTATATTTTTAGGCTGTAAATAATTTTTGACATCCATCGCGCTCTGCTGGTGACTCCTGGGTACCGAATTGTAAATGTAAGTGGTTTTCCCAGAAACAAAAGTGATAAACATAAAAATTCTTTGTAATCATCTCGCCCATTATGTAATTTTCCAAGTTGATCATTTATAAAGGAAATAATACATTCCACCTCGAGGGAACTGAAGACTTCTTGGACACTTGAATCAGCTAAACCAGCGTTTATCTGGTTATGATTAAAAGAATTCCATTGCTTTTTAAATCTTTGAAACAGCTGAATATCGGGCCCACTTGATATTTTCTTTAAGAAGTTACTAAAAACAGCAGATACAATTAATTCATATATATGATGTCTGCAAGCAAACCAACATAAACTTTTTGCCAATTCTTTTTTTCAAGAAGACTGCAGGCTCCACTTAGCCTACCGGCGTTGCTGGCAGTTGTATCGAAGCACATTCCTCTAATATTCTCGGTAATATTCCAGTCTTCAAGCATTTTAAATACCATCTCGCACTGCTCTTTACTTGTTCCTTGTGAAATCATTGGAACTCCCAATAATTTGGTTTTACCACAACCGCAAACTATGACGCACAATCGGTCAACCAGTTTTTTCTCTGTTATATATTCTAACATTTTTCCATCCCAATGTACAGTTAGAATAGACTCAGGACTGAAAGATTTAAATATTTCATCACTAATTTCCTTCCTGACTCGTTGTCGACTGCGACGTATGGTCTCTTTGGAAACTGCAATTGAATTTAAATCATGCCCTAATGCATTTGCCGTGGTTGCGATTACAAGAGCAGCTCCTGAATTGCTTATTTTCGATCGATCCAGCGCACCTACTACATTCTTATCAATGACGTTCTTCATATGTAGCGATGACAGAGATGAAGCGGCATAATTTGTTTGCTTTAGTTTCTTTTCAACTGGTGCCTGATATTCACTGCCACTCGAAGAAAGAGGAAGTGAGCTTGTATCCGAAATGATTAAGTTTATATCTGTTTCTTGAGCTTTACTTGTTGAAGGTTGTGGATTACTAGTCGCCAATGTGACATTGCTCTCATCAATTGATCTTAACGGACGAATATTAAAAGCATTAATATTTCTTTGATGCTCAAGAAACCGCAACTTTGACAGATCTGCTATTTTTTGAATATTAAGATCATGTGCAATGTCAAAGAATTTCCATCCATCATGTAAGAAAAATTCTCTTTAATTTGTTTGAGTTTCACTTTTCCTATTAATATTTTTTTTAAGATGCCGATATGTATCATGTAATTTAATGATTTTTTTTAGTAATATTCCTCTTCTCCTGATGATGAATCCCAAACTTCTGCCAAATAGCAGCTAGCTCATCCGCAACAATGCTAATTTGCACATTTAAATTCGTATTTGTCAGTAGAGGAATCGACTAATTACATCTCGATTCGTTGGAAGGTTATCATTCGGTAGATTTTCTAAAGATTCACCCACGAAATTTATTTATATTAGCGGAAAATATTAGATATAGGTTTTAAATTACTAAATGCTTAATAATACTTACCAATCAGCCAACATACGGTTTGTACGTTATTCTCCATGATTATTAACCACCACGACTATTTTAGAAACTTCTTTAAAAATTTAAGAAATTTTTAAACTTAAAAATCACGCAGTAAAAACAATTAATATTTTGTAGGAATTATTTTATTATTTCAATAAAGATGTTGCTGGTCCAACTTCTAAATTGATTTTAATTTTAATTGAAATTGAAATCTGCACAATACCGATTTACAATAGTTGAGAACATTGTAGAGAGAGAATCTCTTATTTATTTGTGGCAGATAATTTATATTAAATTAAAATAACTAATATCAACATCTTATGAACGTCATCACGCAAAACAGCTACGGCTAATTAGAGCACACAGCCCACCCCGAATTGTTTTGTGAAGAAACGCTCAACTCCCGCTGTTTGTCGGTCTGTAAGGTTTTTTGTGTGATGCCCCAACATATGTATGTAAAATCTTCCTTAAAAACTCTTACTCTTTGGTTTAAGGTACAATAGTAATTAAAGGCCTTTAACCTCAAGTTATTGCTCGGCTAAAAACTAGCGGCTAAAAAAATATCAAATTGTCAAATGGTGATTGTAGCAGCGGCCGCTGGACAAATGCATTTTATATAAATTGTTTCCGTCCTAGGACAGGCTGTACCCCCTAATCTTAAATATTATTCTCGAAGGGATGATTTCCCCAATATTTCGGCCAACGTTTTCGTTTTTATGAAAATCGGTTTGATAGTTTCGGCGTAAAGGAGATGATAAAATCACGTTTGCCTATAATGATGATGATGAACTGAATACTGTTAACAAGTGAATATACAAATTACGATACGTAAAAAATACATATATATATAGAATTTATATTCATCAAATTTACGTCAACAGCTCTGATTGATTCCCTTTGCTATATAACACAACATTTCTTTTTTTATATTCACTTCCCTAGACAACCCTTAATATAAAGTAATAAGATTAATTAAAACAAATTGACTAAAGAAACTAAATCCAATTAAACTAAAATTAAATTAAAATTAAAAATTCTTTCAGTACAGAGACAGACAAAAACACGCCTTTCTCGTTTGGGAGTTCTTCGCGTACCCCTGTGTAAATGGAAAATACCCCAAAAATTACTTGTTAAATTGAATGTTTCATTACTTGAATATAACGTTCGTTAATGTCACACTCGTCGGTGTATATGAACTGTTTTAAATATGTCCATCGTTTAAGTATTTTTTTGAATGTAATTTTTAATTTGCAACTTTTACTTGTTTACCTTATTCATTGACTTAATCTCATGATTCGTTCAAATCAAATAAATCTCCTTTTACATTTGCATACACTACCGCTCATAAGTGTTTATAGGCACTGTCAATAACAGCATAAATGATATAAAAACTCAGCAAAAATGTGAAAATATTTATTTTTTATGTACACATACATTCATGGAAATATACTAAATAAATGGGAAATTTTACTTTCATCTATGTGATCTCCTCGCACAATCGAGGCATTATCGCAGTAAGTGTTGCCAGAGTTTCTGGCGTTATTGTTGGTGCGTGATGTTCACAATATCCCCTACCCTATTACAGGCCAAACAGCCTCAAATCATCACTGAACTACCTCAATGCTTTATGGTAGCGGCAATATGCGGTTTTCTAGCACGTTCACCCACAGATCTTCTCACGAATGTGTGGGTGTCAAACGTTGTTCCAATCTTCCAAGTCGTTCTGCCGTTGTTCCAATCCAATGTTGGTCTTTACGAGCCCGTTTAAGTCACTTTTCCTTATTTTGTTTTCGTAGTAATGAATTCTTCTTAGCAATACCATGGAGTCCGGCCTTCTGTAGGCGACGTTTAACCGTAGAAACACTTACTGGTTTTGGGTGACCAACATATAATTTTTATTTCTTCCGAGACTATTTTGCGTCTATTCATCTTGAGCACTATTCTAAGATCATCTGCAGATGTTGTCTTCCACTAAGTCTTTTATTAGGAAACTGCCACTTTCCCGATATTTTTATCATTTTAATTGAGCAATATGTCGATTACTTATGCCAGCTTAAAGAAATTGATGTTATAGTTTGTGATCGAACCGTTTTATTGTTTTATTAACTACTGCTTGTTATATTCTGTATATTCATCACATTAATTCTAAAATTAGAAAATTAACTCTTATTGCATGTGCAACTCTGATTATATGTATATGTAGGAGAAGTTGTAGGTGAAAATGTTAAAAATTTCAATTGTGTGCCTGCATTTTTTTAAATGTCAAAAGTCTTGACGTGCAAGGTGATCGGAAAAAAGTTAATGTGATCATAGTCAACTTCGATGGATTGGGCAGTTTCCCAAAACAAAAAAATGGATTATGAGGTTTTGACTGTTTTGTTTGTAGCGACTACAAACCGTATCTAAAAATATGTAGATTTCACATAATTACCTCAACGTAAAATATTACAGGCATTCATTTTACTTAGTATTCCCCCCTTTTGAAAATAAAATCAACAACAATTTTCGGCATAAGTATACATATGAGTGCCTTAAATATTCTGGAAATAAATTAACGAAAGCAAATATAAAATCACGCTCATTCTTTTTGTATAAAAAACATTACCGATTAATGTGTTTGCAATATGCCACCAGTTTCATTAAACAAAAGTTATTTATAAAACAGTTGTAATACAAGAGACCGTTATACTTCTATATAACTAGTAAAAATCGAAATTTTATTGTTAAAAAATTTCCAATGATCCAGCTTCTGATCAAATGCAATCATATTTTATAATATAAAATATAATTTTAAATCTAAATAAATCAATAAAATATTTGAATGTATGTATTACTTAAAAATATACAAGAATTTTTAACTAGGATTAATCTCATTGTAACTCGTATTTAGTATATGTTTTTGTAACTAATTTTATAATTTGTTAAAATAAATATTGTGAAACTAAAATAATGTAACCAACGTATTTTATTTATTTGGTGTAACTTATTGAACTATTTAAAGCTGCAACTCGATTTTCATAATGATGTTCTTGTCTCGACGGTTCGATTTAATTCTTATGTGAACTGAGAATGTGAATTAAAGGTAAGATTTTAGTAAAGGTAAATATTTGAGAAAGATTTTACGATATTTGTGTGAAGTGAACATTGAACTAAAAAATTAATACAAATATGTACATACAGTTCACAAATAAGTTCCAACCGGATCTACAACGATCGTTCGCTATATTAAAAAAATATTGGAAGAATGTTGTTCCCTACGCACCATTTATAGGCGAACATTTTTTGCTAATGCAAGACATCATGTTGCCAGTGTCGTGCATGAATACTTGACAGATATAAATATTTCGAAGATGACATGGTCGGAAAGGAGTCTTGAATCATATAGAACATGTTTGGGACATTCTTGGTAGAAAAATTCGATCTCGTATTGTTACGGGGCTCTATATGACAAACCAACATTTCTGAAATCGGGTAGTCCTCAGTGGGTTGGGGGGTTACTCTGTTGCCATATTAAATGAGACACGACAAAAATTTATGTTGGTATGAAAAAAAAAACTGAAAAAAAACAAAGCGGATCTCAAGAACCATCACAACACCATCAACCAATAAAAAATCTCAAATTATTCCATTTTAAAATTTATTGGTAATTAACATAAATATAAGAAAATTACACCTAGAACTAGAATATACATTAGCGATAATTTCTTTTAACCTCTATGAAATAATAAATAAACTATAACGCAAATGAAAAAGCAAGTCAGAAGTGAAAAATACATTTTTGAACATGGAAACAAAACAACAAATATTCTGGGCCAACACAAAATTTTATATATTTTCTTTATATATCGTTAAAAAACACTCGCCCATAATCTGCCGTAGAGTACTCTCGGATATATGCGTGACTGAATAAAAATTGATTAAATACCGTAACGTGCCCTTTTCTTGATTTTTTTTTCTTTGTTTTTTTGCTTCACTCAATTATTTCACCAAAAATTGCAACAAAATTCTCTTTTTAACGCTATTTCCTTAAACATAAAATCTTAACTAATAAATTTCAAAGAATTAAGTTAATCTAGCGATAGCCACTTAAAGAATTAAATTAAGTTATTTTTAATTTTCTAACTTAAATTACACCAATAATTAAACACAGTAATTAAAAACCAATTTTTTTCAAAGCACGTGTTACCACTACGCCCACAATGGCCTTTTCCTCTAGCGGAAATTTATTGGCTGATCGCACAAAAAAAAATTGTGTTATTGCGGTGGCAACTGGTTTTTCGATCCTTTTCCTCTAGCGAAAATTCTGCGGTTGATCGGGTGCTTAACACACAGTTATATTAATCTGTTGGACCCGTGGAAGTAATTGGTGATCTTGCTATATTTTATACGTGAGGCCTCACTGCTAATTAAAAGGCTTATTTGAGCAATTAAAATTTTTAATCATTCAATGATTCAACTCACCGGCAAAAATGGATGTTTTATTTATTTTTGTATACTTTTTTTTTCCTAGATTATGTGGGTTTAATCCTCTATATCGATTAATTCCAATCTATAGGTAATTATTTGATTTTTAACAAAAAAACAAACAACACAAAAATAAATATGCCACTAAACTGAACGAAAATTTCCTACCTCATTTACTGAATTTAAATCAAACGCTTATATAATTATTCACTTGTGAGCTGTTCTATTAGCCACGGATGCCTCACTAAATATAGCTTTTGATTTTAAAAAAAATTTAATCGCGTGAGATTATCAAAAAAAAAGATCTATGTATGTATAATTCCCGCTTATATATTTAAAATAAGTACGTACTAAAATATCCCCTTATTACTACCACCTAATATATTTACATACAGATATGTATATGTACCTAAAATAAAATTGCGTTTGTTTTTTGTTTGTTTTATACGATCGTGGTACAAGAGTTAAGTATATACTGCACAACTATACTAGCTTCGTCTATGAACTACATTTATTTGCATAGAGATAAAACAAATTTTATTGCAATATCGATCTCGACTATGACTCAAGCGAAGCAATTAACAACAAATTTGAAATACAAACCTAGGTCAGTTACACTAAAATTTGTATGACGCATAGGTTTATTGAACTATTTATATGTATACCAAAAATATTATTGGGCTGGACAAAATATTCCAATTAATTGGAGATTTCTTTTAGTTGTGTACATAGTTATTGATTCGACAGCCGTAACAGTATTTTAGCTCCGAATACACTATAGCCCGGTCAATATAGACATTTAAAATAACAAAAATATCCGGAGAGCCAAATATTGGTGGAGAGCTGTGGTTTACCATTACAAATAAAGTTTTAAAAATACCCATCGATCCTACATATGTGTGCTACAAAAGTTATTCGGGGTCAAAGGTCAAAATTTGAGGTTTTTTTGGATTTTTCTCGAAAACGGTAAGTTTTATCACAAAAAATACCTCAAACCAAAGTTGTCGATCTTAAAATTCTCTACAAAAATGATCTTCATAATTTTTTTCCTAAGAGTTACCATTCCTGAGATATCGCGATTCAAAGAGTCACATTATACATAATATGCACATATAAGCCACGTATATATGTACATAATCAGGCACTTAAGACAAGTATAAATAACTATTTGTGTCTCTTTTATGTATATTATACTATTCTGAAAACATTTATCACGTGGCCTTGAAAAACATCTGGCTATTCTATTGTCTGTAGGTCTCGTTCATATACCTGTTTCTTTTAGTGCTAAAGGTTCAGTTCAAGTGAATATACGTACTTATTACAAGCGTCTACCATTTAGGCTATTTGTGCTATTTTATAGCTCGAAAAAATGTCTCAGTTTTGTTTTATTTGCAATAAACTTTTAATTGAAGATGAACCAGTTGTGGTTGATCGTGGAATGCCAACTTTAATCGAGGCTACATAGTGTCGCGAGAGGTGATGAGTTTACTGAGTATTTAAGAACTGAAAAATCCGTTGCAATACACGTGCATTGCAGCAAATCATACACCCGGAAAACTTCAATCGCTGTAGTAAAAAGACAACGTGAGGAGGAACAGGCTATTACTTCAAAAAAAAGTCCACCTCGTACTAGAACGCGAGTAAGTGAATCAAATTTTTGTTTTAAAAAATACTGTTTATTTTGTGGCAATGAAGCCAATGAAGAAACTGAGAAAAGGAAAGCACAGCATCTTCGAAAAAAAATTTATAAAGTGACTACACTAAAATTCAAGGAATCCCTGTTGAAATTAGCTAAAGATCGTTCTGATGATGTTTCAAAGGCTGTTCTTGAACGTATTAATTTTGAGTATGATTTAGTCGCTGCTGATGCAAAATACCATGACAGTTGTTACAAATCTTTCTTAAAACCTAATACTGGTGATAAAATTGGCCGTCCACAAGATGAAACTGTAAACTCTGCGATGGAGAAAATTTTTCAATTCATAGAAACGAGTTATGATTGCCAGTTTTCGTTGGATGAATTGAAGAATGTTTGTCAAGATGGAGCTTTAGATGACAGAACTATAAAAATACGATTGAAATTGAAGTGTGGCAGTAGAATTATTATTACAGAGAAGCCTGGAAAATTAACATTTATTTGTTTTATTGACAATTACCAAAATATTTTAAGTCAAGTCTGGTCTGATAAAAAACTTGGATGAAAAAGACACGCGGTTAAAAACTTTGGAAGCTGCGGCAGTAATTGTTCGTTATTCAATCTTGCGTTTTCGATAATACTATGTACCCCCCACCAGGTAGAATGTTCGAGGATATAAATAACGATATTCCCGAATCATTGTCATATTTTTTGGAACAAGTCATTTTAAAAAACAAGCGTCATAATTTAGATCATCTAAAGTTAGTTTGTACGTATATTAGCCACTGCATCATGACTGCTGTTCGGCCTAGAACCTTTAAATCTAAACTACAGCTGGGTCTTTAAGTTTTTTTTCATCAGCGATTTGGTTCGAAACGTCTCATACAAATTTTCTCGTCTTTTGGTTTATGCGCATCTTACAGTGAAACAATGAACTATGAATCAGCAGCAGTTTTCAGTCGCCCACCTCATATTTTACCACCAGAAAAAGGCACATTCATTCAATACGTTGCAGACAATGCTGACATTAATGTAAATACTTTTGACGGTAATAATACGCTTCATATAATGGGTATTATCCAAATTATGACTCCCAAAGATTCAGTATTACAAGAAGAGCCGTGCCACGAGTAACTGAAGTTATTTCAGCGAAAGATTTTGCCGCAAAGGCTCTTGTACCTATACAGGTCTATCAAAACACTAGCGTGGTTGGGTACAGCAAAATAAATGTGCGAAATTTTGATTATGAAAGTGAATCTAAAGTCTTTTTTAATAAAAGTTGATGTGACATGGTTCTATGGCAAATACAAAAATTTCCCTCTACCTGGTTGGAATGGTTACATTGAATGCGTGACAAGTAATACTATAGATTTTTCTAAGTCAAACAGGGGAAACCACGGTAAAAAAACGCGCCGAATACACTACCTCACATGTGGCGTGGAAATGTGTGCATATCATGTATAATGTGACTCTTAGAATCGCGATATCTCAGGAATGGTAACTCTTAAGAAAAAAATCATGCAAACCTTTTTTGTAGAGAATTTTAAGATCTACAACTTTGGTTTGAGGTTTTTTTTTTGATAAAACTTACCGTTTTCGAGAAAAATCCAAAAAACCTCAAATTTTGATTTTTGACCCCGAATAACTTTTGTAGCACACATAGGATCGATGGGGATTTTTAAAACTTTATTTGTAATGGTAAACCCCAGCTCTCCACCGGATGGAAAAAATCCCTGTGGCCAAAGTCTACACTTTGGTGTACATCAGTTTAATATTATTCCCTAAAAGCTTCATAACTATCAATTTATCTGTTGGCTGTTCTATTGTATGCATTTCCCATTAGCCTAAATTTTATTAAATTTGTGAATAATTTCTTCTCATCGTTTTCTTTTATCATGCTATACACACTTTCCGCGGCTCCCAAAAACGCGCCAATCCATTTGAGCCATTGAATTCGGGTGCTAGATTGATTATGCTTTGGTGTATTTATTTGAGGTTAGCCGTTTTAACTTTCTCCTGTGTTTGTGTTCCCTTGTGTTCTCGTACTCGATTGATCTGTGTTGTCTTGTTACACTGTTTCACTCTTGACGTACTGAGATATCCTCTTTTTGGTGTTTTTAAAAATTGTTTTTTTAAATGCAAATTTTAAATTATGCGGTCCGGTTAATTGAAATTTAATTTCACGGGTTATATATGAATTGAATTAATGTGTGTGTGTGTATGTACTTCATAGGAGCACGATAGCGAATGACATGCGTCCAATCTGATTAATGACGTTCAATCTGATAAATCCAATTCCAGTTTCCACCAACAAATTTGGACATCTTTAGTTTCGACAAAGCTTAATACATCTAAAACATAATCGTAATAAAATTAAAAATAAAGTATTTATACCAAAAACATTTCCATAAATTACTTACATCACATGGATTTTCAACAGCCAGCTACTTTTATATGTATATATTTACTGCCCCAATCCAGCCTAGTCCATTTCGTTTTCGTTATCTTTCGATAAAAGCCGTTGATTTAATAAAAACTGTTGAATTAATAAAAAACATTGATATAATAAACGTATTATTAGACATTGATGTGTCATCTTTGCGACTCGCGGCAGAATATTTGACTTGTTCAATCCTCACTTAATCAAATGAAAGACAGAATAACTCGGTTGATGTTGTACATGATCAAGCCGAGAGCGGGTAGCAGCTAACCCTGAGCTATCCTAATTTTGGAGATTTTTTGACTGCAGAAATTCGACAAAGACAATTTCGACAATTTTCTGAATAAGCACTTTTGTCGAGGAAGGACGATCCATTAGTTTGGTGGAAAAGCCGAAACTTGGTTTACCCCAGGCTATCAAAAATTAAGAAGAATTTTGGCAATCCCGGCTTCCTCCGTTTGCTCGGAGAGGATTTTTTCAAAAACCGGTTTAATCCTATCGGAACGGCAAAACCGATTAAAACCGAAAAATTTAACAAATATTGTTTTTTTAAATGCAAATTTTAAATTATGCGGTTAATTTAAATTTAATTTCCCTTCATCGTTGCCTACCACTGCATTGACGTGTCATCTTCGCGACAGACGGTAGAATATTAGTGACGTTCAATCTGATAAATTTAATTCCACCAAAAATTTTAGACATCTTTCGGCCAAGCTTAATATGTACATCTAAAACGTAATCGTAATAAAATTAAAAATAAAGTATTTATACCAAAAACATTTCCATAAATTACTTACATCACATGGATTTTCAACAGCCAGCTACTTTTATAGGTATATATTTTCTACCCAAATCCAGCCTAGTCCATTTCGTTTTCGTTAACATTCGATAAAAGCCGTTGATTTAATAAAAACCTTCGTCTTATAGTGATCTTCTACAACATAGATACTGTTTGTATTCCCCTTGATGCGTTTAAATTGCGTTGTAATTTTTAATGAGCCCTATTCCTCTTTCTGCAACGTCATTTACTACTTGTAATTTTTTTACAATTTCCTGCATTCTTAAATATTCCGAGTCATCCTTCCATGTATTAGGGTGTTCTTCAATAAAACTTGGCATCCTTCCAAATAAAAGTTCAAAACACTGCTTTGTATTTCTGGGCACAAAATCTTCTATTTTGGCATATTCCACATTCTCAGGTACTACAGCTTTCTTCAAATATAAAATTTTATAATCGTTTTCTTCTTCTAATTTTCGGACCATTGCCGTTTTTTTCTGGCTCTCTACATCCTCATCGAAAAATGAAAGAGCTATGAGAATATCACTTAAATACCATAAATGGTTTGAACAACTTTTCAATGGAACTAATGATACCGTTGGATTGATATTTTTGTATGCTACGAGCTCCTTCAGTAAGTTTAAATTATTTCTTGGCGCTGATGTTGGGTTCATGCATGTAAACCATTTTTTTAAATAAATTTTAATGATAAAATTGTTGAAGTCGCGCAGCCCTTTGGATTCAGATGCTGAAAAAAGAAAATGAAATTAATTCATTTAGACAATCATTTTAAAATAATTTAATTGAACGTACGAGTGAGTTTGAACTGTTTTTGAAACAAGTATATTTTTAGGCTGTAAATAATTTTTGACATCCATCGCGCTCTGCTGGTGACTCCTGGGTACCGAATTGTAAATGTAAGTGGTTTTCCCAGAAACAAAAGTGATAAACATAAAAATTCTTTGTAATCATCTCGCCCATTATGTAATTTTCCAAGTTGATCATTTATAAAGGAAATAATACATTCCACCTCGAGGGAACTGAAGACTTCTTGGACACTTGAATCAGCTAAACCAGCGTTTATCTGGTTATGATTAAAAGAATTCCATTGCTTTTTAAATCTTTGAAACAGCTGAATATCGGGCCCACTTGATATTTTCTTTAAGAAGTTACTAAAAACAGCAGATACAATTAATTCATATATATGATGTCTGCAAGCAAACCAACATAAACTTTTTGCCAATTCTTTTTTTCAAGAAGACTGCAGGCTCCACTTAGCCTACCGGCGTTGCTGGCAGTTGTATCGAAGCACATTCCTCTAATATTCTCGGTAATATTCCAGTCTTCAAGCATTTTAAATACCATCTCGCACTGCTCTTTACTTGTTCCTTGTGAAATCATTGGAACTCCCAATAATTTGGTTTTACCACAACCGCAAACTATGACGCACAATCGGTCAACCAGTTTTTTCTCTGTTATATATTCTAACATTTTTCCATCCCAATGTACAGTTAGAATAGACTCAGGACTGAAAGATTTAAATATTTCATCACTAATTTCCTTCCTGACTCGTTGTCGACTGCGACGTATGGTCTCTTTGGAAACTGCAATTGAATTTAAATCATGCCCTAATGCATTTGCCGTGGTTGCGATTACAAGAGCAGCTCCTGAATTGCTTATTTTCGATCGATCCAGCGCACCTACTACATTCTTATCAATGACGTTCTTCATATGTAGCGATGACAGAGATGAAGCGGCATAATTTGTTTGCTTTAGTTTCTTTTCAACTGGTGCCTGATATTCACTGCCACTCGAAGAAAGAGGAAGTGAGCTTGTATCCGAAATGATTAAGTTTATATCTGTTTCTTGAGCTTTACTTGTTGAAGGTTGTGGATTACTAGTCGCCAATGTGACATTGCTCTCATCAATTGATCTTAACGGACGAATATTAAAAGCATTAATATTTCTTTGATGCTCAAGAAACCGCAACTTTGACAGATCTGCTATTTTTTGAATATTAAGATCATGTGCAATGTCAAAGAATTTCCATCCATCATGTAAGAAAAATTCTCTTTAATTTGTTTGAGTTTCACTTTTCCTATTAATATTTTTTTTAAGATGCCGATATGTATCATGTAATTTAATGATTTTTTTTAGTAATATTCCTCTTCTCCTGATGATGAATCCCAAACTTCTGCCAAATAGCAGCTAGCTCATCCGCAACAATGCTAATTTGCACATTTAAATTCGTATTTGTCAGTAGAGGAATCGACTAATTACATCTCGATTCGTTGGAAGGTTATCATTCGGTAGATTTTCTAAAGATTCACCCACGAAATTTATTTATATTAGCGGAAAATATTAGATATAGGTTTTAAATTACTAAATGCTTAATAATACTTACCAATCAGCCAACATACGGTTTGTACGTTATTCTCCATGATTATTAACCACCACGACTATTTTAGAAACTTCTTTAAAAATTTAAGAAATTTTTAAACTTAAAAATCACGCAGTAAAAACAATTAATATTTTGTAGGAATTATTTTATTATTTCAATAAAGATGTTGCTGGTCCAACTTCTAAATTGATTTTAATTTTAATTGAAATTGAAATCTGCACAATACCGATTTACAATAGTTGAGAACATTGTAGAGAGAGAATCTCTTATTTATTTGTGGCAGATAATTTATATTAAATTAAAATAACTAATATCAACATCTTATGAACGTCATCACGCAAAACAGCTACGGCTAATTAGAGCACACAGCCCACCCCGAATTGTTTTGTGAAGAAACGCTCAACTCCCGCTGTTTGTCGGTCTGTAAGGTTTTTTGTGTGATGCCCCAACATATGTATGTAAAATCTTCCTTAAAAACTCTTACTCTTTGGTTTAAGGTACAATAGTAATTAAAGGCCTTTAACCTCAAGTTATTGCTCGGCTAAAAACTAGCGGCTAAAAAAATATCAAATTGTCAAATGGTGATTGTAGCAGCGGCCGCTGGACAAATGCATTTTATATAAATTGTTTCCGTCCTAGGACAGGCTGTACCCCCTAATCTTAAATATTATTCTCGAAGGGATGATTTCCCCAATATTTCGGCCAACGTTTTCGTTTTTATGAAAATCGGTTTGATAGTTTCGGCGTAAAGGAGATGATAAAATCACGTTTGCCTATAATGATGATGATGAACTGAATACTGTTAACAAGTGAATATACAAATTACGATACGTAAAAAATACATATATATATAGAATTTATATTCATCAAATTTACGTCAACAGCTCTGATTGATTCCCTTTGCTATATAACACAACATTTCTTTTTTTATATTCACTTCCCTAGACAACCCTTAATATAAAGTAATAAGATTAATTAAAACAAATTGACTAAAGAAACTAAATCCAATTAAACTAAAATTAAATTAAAATTAAAAATTCTTTCAGTACAGAGACAGACAAAAACACGCCTTTCTCGTTTGGGAGTTCTTCGCGTACCCCTGTGTAAATGGAAAATACCCCAAAAATTACTTGTTAAATTGAATGTTTCATTACTTGAATATAACGTTCGTTAATGTCACACTCGTCGGTGTATATGAACTGTTTTAAATATGTCCATCGTTTAAGTATTTTTTTGAATGTAATTTTTAATTTGCAACTTTTACTTGTTTACCTTATTCATTGACTTAATCTCATGATTCGTTCAAATCAAATAAATCTCCTTTTACATTTGCATACACTACCGCTCATAAGTGTTTATAGGCACTGTCAATAACAGCATAAATGATATAAAAACTCAGCAAAAATGTGAAAATATTTATTTTTTATGTACACATACATTCATGGAAATATACTAAATAAATGGGAAATTTTACTTTCATCTATGTGATCTCCTCGCACAATCGAGGCATTATCGCAGTAAGTGTTGCCAGAGTTTCTGGCGTTATTGTTGGTGCGT
This sequence comes from Tipula helvola, assembly GCA_963556165.1. Classification (NCBI taxonomy): domain Eukaryota; kingdom Metazoa; phylum Arthropoda; class Insecta; order Diptera; family Tipulidae; genus Tipula; species Tipula helvola. The sequence goes on along the minus strand of OY744482.1, from coordinate 199,199,113 downwards.
GATGTTCACAATATCCCCTACCCTATTACAGGCCAAACAGCCTCAAATCATCACTGAACTACCTCAATGCTTTATGGTAGCGGCAATATGCGGTTTTCTAGCACGTTCACCCACAGATCTTCTCACGAATGTGTGGGTGTCAAACGTTGTTCCAATCTTCCAAGTCGTTCTGCCGTTGTTCCAATCCAATGTTGGTCTTTACGAGCCCGTTTAAGTCACTTTTCCTTATTTTGTTTTCGTAGTAATGAATTCTTCTTAGCAATACCATGGAGTCCGGCCTTCTGTAGGCGACGTTTAACCGTAGAAACACTTACTGGTTTTGGGTGACCAACATATAATTTTTATTTCTTCCGAGACTATTTTGCGTCTATTCATCTTGAGCACTATTCTAAGATCATCTGCAGATGTTGTCTTCCACTAAGTCTTTTATTAGGAAACTGCCACTTTCCCGATATTTTTATCATTTTAATTGAGCAATATGTCGATTACTTATGCCAGCTTAAAGAAATTGATGTTATAGTTTGTGATCGAACCGTTTTATTGTTTTATTAACTACTGCTTGTTATATTCTGTATATTCATCACATTAATTCTAAAATTAGAAAATTAACTCTTATTGCATGTGCAACTCTGATTATATGTATATGTAGGAGAAGTTGTAGGTGAAAATGTTAAAAATTTCAATTGTGTGCCTGCATTTTTTTAAATGTCAAAAGTCTTGACGTGCAAGGTGATCGGAAAAAAGTTAATGTGATCATAGTCAACTTCGATGGATTGGGCAGTTTCCCAAAACAAAAAAATGGATTATGAGGTTTTGACTGTTTTGTTTGTAGCGACTACAAACCGTATCTAAAAATATGTAGATTTCACATAATTACCTCAACGTAAAATATTACAGGCATTCATTTTACTTAGTATTCCCCCCTTTTGAAAATAAAATCAACAACAATTTTCGGCATAAGTATACATATGAGTGCCTTAAATATTCTGGAAATAAATTAACGAAAGCAAATATAAAATCACGCTCATTCTTTTTGTATAAAAAACATTACCGATTAATGTGTTTGCAATATGCCACCAGTTTCATTAAACAAAAGTTATTTATAAAACAGTTGTAATACAAGAGACCGTTATACTTCTATATAACTAGTAAAAATCGAAATTTTATTGTTAAAAAATTTCCAATGATCCAGCTTCTGATCAAATGCAATCATATTTTATAATATAAAATATAATTTTAAATCTAAATAAATCAATAAAATATTTGAATGTATGTATTACTTAAAAATATACAAGAATTTTTAACTAGGATTAATCTCATTGTAACTCGTATTTAGTATATGTTTTTGTAACTAATTTTATAATTTGTTAAAATAAATATTGTGAAACTAAAATAATGTAACCAACGTATTTTATTTATTTGGTGTAACTTATTGAACTATTTAAAGCTGCAACTCGATTTTCATAATGATGTTCTTGTCTCGACGGTTCGATTTAATTCTTATGTGAACTGAGAATGTGAATTAAAGGTAAGATTTTAGTAAAGGTAAATATTTGAGAAAGATTTTACGATATTTGTGTGAAGTGAACATTGAACTAAAAAATTAATACAAATATGTACATACAGTTCACAAATAAGTTCCAACCGGATCTACAACGATCGTTCGCTATATTAAAAAAATATTGGAAGAATGTTGTTCCCTACGCACCATTTATAGGCGAACATTTTTTGCTAATGCAAGACATCATGTTGCCAGTGTCGTGCATGAATACTTGACAGATATAAATATTTCGAAGATGACATGGTCGGAAAGGAGTCTTGAATCATATAGAACATGTTTGGGACATTCTTGGTAGAAAAATTCGATCTCGTATTGTTACGGGGCTCTATATGACAAACCAACATTTCTGAAATCGGGTAGTCCTCAGTGGGTTGGGGGGTTACTCTGTTGCCATATTAAATGAGACACGACAAAAATTTATGTTGGTATGAAAAAAAAAACTGAAAAAAAACAAAGCGGATCTCAAGAACCATCACAACACCATCAACCAATAAAAAATCTCAAATTATTCCATTTTAAAATTTATTGGTAATTAACATAAATATAAGAAAATTACACCTAGAACTAGAATATACATTAGCGATAATTTCTTTTAACCTCTATGAAATAATAAATAAACTATAACGCAAATGAAAAAGCAAGTCAGAAGTGAAAAATACATTTTTGAACATGGAAACAAAACAACAAATATTCTGGGCCAACACAAAATTTTATATATTTTCTTTATATATCGTTAAAAAACACTCGCCCATAATCTGCCGTAGAGTACTCTCGGATATATGCGTGACTGAATAAAAATTGATTAAATACCGTAACGTGCCCTTTTCTTGATTTTTTTTTCTTTGTTTTTTTGCTTCACTCAATTATTTCACCAAAAATTGCAACAAAATTCTCTTTTTAACGCTATTTCCTTAAACATAAAATCTTAACTAATAAATTTCAAAGAATTAAGTTAATCTAGCGATAGCCACTTAAAGAATTAAATTAAGTTATTTTTAATTTTCTAACTTAAATTACACCAATAATTAAACACAGTAATTAAAAACCAATTTTTTTCAAAGCACGTGTTACCACTACGCCCACAATGGCCTTTTCCTCTAGCGGAAATTTATTGGCTGATCGCACAAAAAAAAATTGTGTTATTGCGGTGGCAACTGGTTTTTCGATCCTTTTCCTCTAGCGAAAATTCTGCGGTTGATCGGGTGCTTAACACACAGTTATATTAATCTGTTGGACCCGTGGAAGTAATTGGTGATCTTGCTATATTTTATACGTGAGGCCTCACTGCTAATTAAAAGGCTTATTTGAGCAATTAAAATTTTTAATCATTCAATGATTCAACTCACCGGCAAAAATGGATGTTTTATTTATTTTTGTATACTTTTTTTTTCCTAGATTATGTGGGTTTAATCCTCTATATCGATTAATTCCAATCTATAGGTAATTATTTGATTTTTAACAAAAAAACAAACAACACAAAAATAAATATGCCACTAAACTGAACGAAAATTTCCTACCTCATTTACTGAATTTAAATCAAACGCTTATATAATTATTCACTTGTGAGCTGTTCTATTAGCCACGGATGCCTCACTAAATATAGCTTTTGATTTTAAAAAAAATTTAATCGCGTGAGATTATCAAAAAAAAAGATCTATGTATGTATAATTCCCGCTTATATATTTAAAATAAGTACGTACTAAAATATCCCCTTATTACTACCACCTAATATATTTACATACAGATATGTATATGTACCTAAAATAAAATTGCGTTTGTTTTTTGTTTGTTTTATACGATCGTGGTACAAGAGTTAAGTATATACTGCACAACTATACTAGCTTCGTCTATGAACTACATTTATTTGCATAGAGATAAAACAAATTTTATTGCAATATCGATCTCGACTATGACTCAAGCGAAGCAATTAACAACAAATTTGAAATACAAACCTAGGTCAGTTACACTAAAATTTGTATGACGCATAGGTTTATTGAACTATTTATATGTATACCAAAAATATTATTGGGCTGGACAAAATATTCCAATTAATTGGAGATTTCTTTTAGTTGTGTACATAGTTATTGATTCGACAGCCGTAACAGTATTTTAGCTCCGAATACACTATAGCCCGGTCAATATAGACATTTAAAATAACAAAAATATCCGGAGAGCCAAATATTGGTGGAGAGCTGTGGTTTACCATTACAAATAAAGTTTTAAAAATACCCATCGATCCTACATATGTGTGCTACAAAAGTTATTCGGGGTCAAAGGTCAAAATTTGAGGTTTTTTTGGATTTTTCTCGAAAACGGTAAGTTTTATCACAAAAAATACCTCAAACCAAAGTTGTCGATCTTAAAATTCTCTACAAAAATGATCTTCATAATTTTTTTCCTAAGAGTTACCATTCCTGAGATATCGCGATTCAAAGAGTCACATTATACATAATATGCACATATAAGCCACGTATATATGTACATAATCAGGCACTTAAGACAAGTATAAATAACTATTTGTGTCTCTTTTATGTATATTATACTATTCTGAAAACATTTATCACGTGGCCTTGAAAAACATCTGGCTATTCTATTGTCTGTAGGTCTCGTTCATATACCTGTTTCTTTTAGTGCTAAAGGTTCAGTTCAAGTGAATATACGTACTTATTACAAGCGTCTACCATTTAGGCTATTTGTGCTATTTTATAGCTCGAAAAAATGTCTCAGTTTTGTTTTATTTGCAATAAACTTTTAATTGAAGATGAACCAGTTGTGGTTGATCGTGGAATGCCAACTTTAATCGAGGCTACATAGTGTCGCGAGAGGTGATGAGTTTACTGAGTATTTAAGAACTGAAAAATCCGTTGCAATACACGTGCATTGCAGCAAATCATACACCCGGAAAACTTCAATCGCTGTAGTAAAAAGACAACGTGAGGAGGAACAGGCTATTACTTCAAAAAAAAGTCCACCTCGTACTAGAACGCGAGTAAGTGAATCAAATTTTTGTTTTAAAAAATACTGTTTATTTTGTGGCAATGAAGCCAATGAAGAAACTGAGAAAAGGAAAGCACAGCATCTTCGAAAAAAAATTTATAAAGTGACTACACTAAAATTCAAGGAATCCCTGTTGAAATTAGCTAAAGATCGTTCTGATGATGTTTCAAAGGCTGTTCTTGAACGTATTAATTTTGAGTATGATTTAGTCGCTGCTGATGCAAAATACCATGACAGTTGTTACAAATCTTTCTTAAAACCTAATACTGGTGATAAAATTGGCCGTCCACAAGATGAAACTGTAAACTCTGCGATGGAGAAAATTTTTCAATTCATAGAAACGAGTTATGATTGCCAGTTTTCGTTGGATGAATTGAAGAATGTTTGTCAAGATGGAGCTTTAGATGACAGAACTATAAAAATACGATTGAAATTGAAGTGTGGCAGTAGAATTATTATTACAGAGAAGCCTGGAAAATTAACATTTATTTGTTTTATTGACAATTACCAAAATATTTTAAGTCAAGTCTGGTCTGATAAAAAACTTGGATGAAAAAGACACGCGGTTAAAAACTTTGGAAGCTGCGGCAGTAATTGTTCGTTATTCAATCTTGCGTTTTCGATAATACTATGTACCCCCCACCAGGTAGAATGTTCGAGGATATAAATAACGATATTCCCGAATCATTGTCATATTTTTTGGAACAAGTCATTTTAAAAAACAAGCGTCATAATTTAGATCATCTAAAGTTAGTTTGTACGTATATTAGCCACTGCATCATGACTGCTGTTCGGCCTAGAACCTTTAAATCTAAACTACAGCTGGGTCTTTAAGTTTTTTTTCATCAGCGATTTGGTTCGAAACGTCTCATACAAATTTTCTCGTCTTTTGGTTTATGCGCATCTTACAGTGAAACAATGAACTATGAATCAGCAGCAGTTTTCAGTCGCCCACCTCATATTTTACCACCAGAAAAAGGCACATTCATTCAATACGTTGCAGACAATGCTGACATTAATGTAAATACTTTTGACGGTAATAATACGCTTCATATAATGGGTATTATCCAAATTATGACTCCCAAAGATTCAGTATTACAAGAAGAGCCGTGCCACGAGTAACTGAAGTTATTTCAGCGAAAGATTTTGCCGCAAAGGCTCTTGTACCTATACAGGTCTATCAAAACACTAGCGTGGTTGGGTACAGCAAAATAAATGTGCGAAATTTTGATTATGAAAGTGAATCTAAAGTCTTTTTTAATAAAAGTTGATGTGACATGGTTCTATGGCAAATACAAAAATTTCCCTCTACCTGGTTGGAATGGTTACATTGAATGCGTGACAAGTAATACTATAGATTTTTCTAAGTCAAACAGGGGAAACCACGGTAAAAAAACGCGCCGAATACACTACCTCACATGTGGCGTGGAAATGTGTGCATATCATGTATAATGTGACTCTTAGAATCGCGATATCTCAGGAATGGTAACTCTTAAGAAAAAAATCATGCAAACCTTTTTTGTAGAGAATTTTAAGATCTACAACTTTGGTTTGAGGTTTTTTTTTTGATAAAACTTACCGTTTTCGAGAAAAATCCAAAAAACCTCAAATTTTGATTTTTGACCCCGAATAACTTTTGTAGCACACATAGGATCGATGGGGATTTTTAAAACTTTATTTGTAATGGTAAACCCCAGCTCTCCACCAATATTTGGCTCTCCGGGAATTTTTGTTATTTGACCACTATTTTTATGTCTAAATTGACCGGACTACTACTAAACATTTTTTATTGGCTCATTATTATTTTTATGTTTGTGAAAATTTACATACAATTTTTAAAATTTGTCATTGTTTGGTTTTTGTTTGAAAATTTGGAAAACCTTTACCACATTGTAACACTTTGCCTATTCCTGAGGATATTCTAAAACTAAATTTGAAAGCAGAAGCAAAAAAAATAAATAAATAAAATTTAGGGAAAAATGCGAACAATTTAAATTATCCTCCAAAACACGCATTGTGCTAACAGAATTGGACCTACACAGGGCCTCTGGAGCGGTTGTTCCCGGCTAAGCATCAGGGTATTGCGTGTGGTTTTAGAGTATGTGTAGATGACCTTGAATACCTACCATTACGCTCAACTACATTTACTTACCCTAACTCATGCACGGCTTAACGGTTAATGCCGCATTCTCATTTTAATTGTTCACTATTGCAAAAATCCATTTTAAGTTTACCTTAACAATCGAAAAGCAATCAATAAATTTATTTTGGTAAATACTCGTACATATATAAAAAAAACGTACAATGATTGTAAAAAAAACGAATTCAAATTAATTAATACCTAACCTAGCTAACCTAGCACTACCTTACACCGGATTTTAATGCTAATTAACCAAAACAAAACTATTATATAAACATAAGAAAAGAAAATAGAAATTTCCAAAAGAAAATATAAAATATAAGTAAACAAAATTTAAAAGAAAAATATAAAAAAAAACTTAACGCTCTGATGAGGCAGCCTGTTGATATGTTGATATGGTGTTAACATTTATCGCCATTTAGGCGCTCGTACATTAAATTCTCGTTGAATTTATTTAACGTTGTGATTGTGATATTATAATTCGGTAACTCAAAGCGATTTGGAGTAACAAATTGTTCGATTAATTTTCACTTCAAAATTTAAATTTACGTTTAAACTTGATTGTTATGTATACATGCAATCAGCAAACAGTATACAATACATACATATGACACACAGACACAATACAATTAAAAATTTACAACGTCTTTGCACTAGTTTATAGTTACTTAACAATAATAATTATTTATTTATAAAATAATTTCTTTTCTGCAGTAATAATATCGTAACCAGGAGCCTTTTTTGTATTCATATTGGTTTTTATCTCAGACATGATATTTTTGGTGTTATCGGTAGGATTTCTTTACTTTCTTGCACAGCTTATTCAGGTATTATCTGGAATATTTTTTCAAGGTGTTCAGTAAATTCTCAAGCTTTGTCTTCATTATTCCTAGCCCATTTCTCACCTGCTACTCTTAATGGGGGATTCTACATTATTGGTCTTTAAATTCTTTTGGTTGCTTTCCAAAGAGAATAACCAGCACTACTATCATTAGTTAATTTTCTTAAATAGTTGCTGATTGATTCATTTTTCACTTCTTTCATCCCTCTTCTTAATTATTGTGAGATTATTAATTAATATAAAACTTATTAATTTACACCCTGTTAAAGTTAGCCGAATATTTCTAGCCGATAGTAAAATGTCGGTAATGCAGAATACCTTATTAGCATTCCAGCCGAAAAAGAAAAATTTTGTGGTTATCAGCCGAAAGTGTATATCTAAAGTTGAATCGTTTTTAATGGATTTGTCAAAAGCCATCGCACGAAAAAAAAATCAGTTCAAGTCTCCCGTGAGAAATCTCGGAAAATTCGATTTTCCAAAAATTATTAAAAAATTTGTATAAAATCATCCTCTAGAGTGTTATGTCTAGAGATATATTTTATTGATGTGACTTGTCAATAGCTATCACAGGAAACAATTTCAGTTCAAGTTTTCCGTGAGAAATCTCGGAAAATTCGATTTTCCAAAAGTCATTAGAAAATTTGTATAAATTTAGCCTCCGGGGTATTATGTCTAGAGATATATTTTATTGATGTAACTTGTAAATAGCTATCGCAGGAAAAAATTTCAGTTCAAGTTTTCCGTGGAAAATCTTGGAAAATTTGTAAAACGTTTCAGCCGAAAGTGAAAAATAAATGTCAGCCTCTAGAGTGTTATGTCTGAAGATGTATTTTGTTGATGTGACTTGTCAATAGCTATCGCAGGAACAAAATTCAGTTCAAGTTTCCCGTGAGAAATCTCGGAAAATTCGATTTTCCAGAAATCATTAGAAAATTTGTATCAAATCAGCCTCTAGTGTTATGTCTAGAGATATATTTTATTGATGTGACTTGTCAATAACTATCGCAGGAAACAATTCAGTTCAAGTTTTCCGTGGAAAATCTTGGAAAATTTGAAAAACGTTCCAGCTGGAAGTGGAAAATAAATGTCAGCTTCTAGAGTGTTATGTCTGGAAATGCATTACATTGATGTGACTTGTCAATAGCTCTAGCAGGAAAAAATTCAGTTCAAGTTTCTAGTCAGAAATCTTGGAAAATTCGATTTTCCAAAAATCATAAGAAAATTTGTATAGATGATTTACTTCTACAATGTTATGTCTGGAGATGTATTTTATTGATGTAACTTGTCAATAGCTATCGGAGGAAAAAACTTCAGTTCAAGTTACCCGTGAGAAATCTCGAAAAATTCGATTTTCCAAAAATCATTAGAAAATTTGTATAAAATCAGCCTCTAGTGTTATGTCTGGAGATGTATTTTATTGATGCCACCTGTCTATCGCAAGAAAAAACTTCAGTACAAGTTTCCCGTGGAAATTCTCGGAAAATCTCGAGGCGATTTTTATTTCAATTAAAATATTTTTTTTGGGTTTCTCGAGTTTTCCACAATTTCCCCGTAGAACTGCAGCTAGGTTTTGAAATATATGAATATTAACAAAGGTATTCAATGATAATCATGCATCCTTACATTCCTTAGTGGTTTTTAGGCTAAACACTACCGATCGATATCGACTTCATTTTGTATTTTCGGCTGGGATAACACAATCTGCATTAACGATGTTTACTCCCTGTTGGGATAACGCAATCTGCATTACCGTTTTATACTTTCGGCTGGAGTAATACAATTTGCATTACCGACTTTACAGTTTCGGCTAACTTTAACAGTATTTATAACACATCTATGACCCCTTTAACATCTATTATATATATATTATTATCTATATGACATCTATTATATATTATAACACATTTATGACCCCCTATTGAGAGTGCGGAATCCATGGGCCGACCCACCTTTCACGTCAGTACTATAGGCTGGCATGAAGCAATGCAATGTGCAAGTGATTTAAACAAAAGCGGGTCTATAGCCGTACGTCCTCGAGTTGGCTGGCAACGGCGTAAGGTAGGACGTTAAAAAGGAACTGCGAAAGAGTTGGGAGTGCCTTGAGCCCCAGAAAAGATGGCAGAGATAGAGACGAAAAAAAAAACAGTATTTAATTTAATTCTATAAAATCTAACACAAATTATTTACTTTACTGCCGCAGAAACAAGAATTATGCTGGTGCTGTGATAATTTGGTTGCAACATTAATTTTTCATAAAATTATTTCGCACAAAAATCGGACACTAATATACTGCTACGCATTTGTAAAACACGTCAAAATAGTCTTATGACCGATTGCATATTAAGTATTAGACGAATTAATTTAAATTAAAGTAAAAAATTGGTAATTAAAATTTGAATTAAATCCGCGACATTTAACATTTAAAAACTGAATTACATCCGTCCGAAATTATTTCATTTTCGAAATCTCCACATTCGAATTCATAATATCAATTTTTTGTAATAATCCAGCAACTACAAACAACCTTAATAAGCTTTTACAAAAATCAGAATTCAAAAAACTCATAAGATGTTGAACGACTCTTAATTTTAGATACGTTTTCCTGAAAAATGCAAATTTTACAGTTATTCTCTTATGTCATTGTCACAGAATCTATATATATATATATATAAAGAAGTGTACATTTTGATTGTCACTCCATAACTCGAGAACGGCTTAACCGATTGCCATCATATTTTTAGGGAAGGTGCAGGGAGGAATGATGATGGTTAGTTGATTTTAAAATCCAAAATCGGTCCAGCCATTCTCGAGTTATGATTTTTTTCCTGAAATGAACTCGCTCTTTGTAAAACAACAACAAATACACGTAAAATCGAAAAATTGCAAATATCTCGAAAACGGTGCGTCTGAGCGAAAAAATAAGGTCACTTTCCCCCCCACACCCATGCACACACTTTGTGATCGATTAAGTATGGTCCCAGCCCCCCTCTTGAAAAAATTTTAATTCAACGTTTGAAAAAAACAAGTTTACATTTCGGTCCGACCTAACGAAAAAAATCGATCCAAACTAATACACAAACTCATAAATACACACATTCATTTGATTGGCGGCATACAATAATGACAAACAGATGAATCTGTCAAAATGCACATCAGGTCAGATTTATCATCGAACTGGTTCCTTATTGCCATATCCTGATGCTGATCATCAATTTTTGCAAATCTATTTTATCGGAGATGCAAATCGTGAATTGGATCGGCGTTGAACAATTGCTGCGCGTGCAAGGCGACAAATTGTTTCTGAACTTCAAACATTCTTACATCAGCACAATGAATTAATTCGATTGTTTAAAACCGCTCTCGATCGTATGCCATCTGATGATCACAGAATCGGTATCAGGGCTGACAAAACGCCCTTTGGGGAGCATGCGAGGCGATTTAATGCACCAACAATTGATGAAGAGGCCATTGTAATTGTTGGAAACCAGTTTCAATCTCGCGATATTGTGCTACATCGAAGAAATGAAGAATTACGGCGTGTTTCAGAGCTTCACCGCAGCTATGATGCATTACAATATCCATTATTGCACTGGAAAGGTGATGACGGCTATCATATCAATATACGAATGATAGGACCACGAACCGGTAAAATATATATCAATTCAATTTATTTATTTCAAAACAAGAAGACATGATTTTAATTTTCTGATAATGTGGATGAATTATTATTCGTATAGATTCGAAATTCGCCCACAAGAAGACAACTTTATTATGCGATGTGGCAAACTTTTCCACCAATACGCTGTTGACATGTATGCGAAAATTGAAGCAGAACGCCATAATTACCTTCGATTCAATCAAGCCAAATTGCGATCGAAAGAATACATACACTTGCGCGGTGCAATAGCGAATGATGGTAATGTTAATGATATCGGACGTTTAACAATATTACCATCGACATATGTTGGCAGTCTGCGCCACATGCACGAATATACGCAAGATGCAATGTCATACGTTCGCAAATATGGTCGTCCCGACCTATTCATAACATTCACATGCAATCCACAATGGGCTGACATAAAAAACAATTTATTTGATGGTCAGAATCCAACAGATCGACACGATATAACAGCACGTGTATTTCGACAGAAAGTAAAAGCACTGATGGATTTGATTATCAAATTGCGAATTTTTGAAGAGGTGCGTTGCTGGATGTATTCGATTGAATGGCAAAAGAGAGGGCTGCCGTACGCGCACATCTTGATATGGCTGGTTCGTAAAATAACACCCGATCAAATTGATAACATTATATCAGCTGAAATTCCAGATGAAATCAGCGATCCAGAATTATTTGAAGTTGTCATGAAAAATATGATCCATGGCCCTTGCGGTCAAATAAATACGAATTCACCATGCATGATCGAAGGAAAATGTACAAAACGGTATCCAAGAGCATTAACTTCGGATACAATTACAGGTAACGACGGATATCCGTTGTACCGACGTCGGTCACCGGAGGATAATGGCCATACAACAACAATTAAAATACGCAATCAATACATTGAAGTTGATAATCGTTGGATTGTGCCTTATTCTCCACTATTGTCAAAAGTATTTCAGGCTCACAAAATGTTGAGTACCTACTGTAATTCTATGAAGTCGATTAAAACATTTGCAAATATGTGAATAAAGGCAGTGATATGGCTGTTTTTGGAGTAGCTGGTGACAATAGCAATGATGAAATCGCCCAATATCAAATGGGGCGCTACATTAGCACTAATGAAGCTCTTTGGAGAATTTATTCATTTCCAATTCATGAGCGATATCCTGCTGTTGTTGGCTGTTCATCTTGAAAATGGCCAGCGTGTGTATTTTACCGATGCAAATGTACAGCAGACAGCAGCACAGCCACCAGCAACCACATTAACTGCATTCTTTCAATTGTGTGAAAGCGATGAATTTGCCAGAACGTTGCTGTATTCAGATGTAACGCATTATTTCACTTGGACTGCAAAGAAATGGCAACGACGTAAACAAGGAACACCTGTTGATGGTCATCCGGGTGTTTTTTTTGCAGATACCATGGGAAGATTATACACAGTTCATCCAAACAATGCAGAATGTTATTATTTGCGGTTGTTGTTAGCAAATGTTGTTGGACCACGTTCATTTCAACATTTGCGAAGAGTAAATGGTCATTTATGTGTGATATATCGTGAAGCATGTGAGCAATTAGGTTTACTTGAAAATGATGCGCATTGGGATTTAACGCTTCATAATGCATCGATTGCTTCTTCTCCACATCAAATACGTATGTTATATGCCATAATCATATCAACATGTTTTCCATCAAATCCACTTGAATTGTGGAATAAATACAAAGATTTTATGGCAGAAGACTATTTGATTGGAATGCGTCATCACACAAGAAACGCTGATTTGCTGATTTCATTGGAAATGTATAATGAGGCATTGATAGCGATTGAAGATATGGGCCTAACGATTGCAAATAAAGCATTAGGGTAATTAGGTTTCTCACCACCCAATCGTCCAATGCATGATTTATTTGATCGAGAATTGCAACGTCAACAACAGTATGATCCCAATGAATTGCAAACATTTGTGAATTTGAATGTTCCCAAATTAAATGACCATCAAAAACATGTCTATGATACCATCATGAAAGCTGTACAAAATGAAGTCGGTGGTTTATATTTTTTGGATGCGCCTGGTGCTACGGGAAAAACATTTGTGATATCACTGATTTTGGCAGCCATTCGATCGTAACGAAAAATTGCATTGGCACTTGCTTCGTCGGGAATCGCTGCTACTCTATTGGATGGTGGACGAACAGCGCACTCTGCATTAAAATTGCCGTTGACTGTGCAGGTGTGCTTATATTTATTGATTGATCACTTTAAAATTTAATCGATGTTAATGTAAAATATAATTATTCTCAAATTAACAGGTGATTGAACATCCCACTTGCAATATTTCAAGAAATTCTGCGATTGCAAAAGTTTTGCAACAAGCAGCAATTATTCTTTTGGATGAATGTACAATGACGCATAAAAAATCGCTGGAAGCATTACACCGTACAATGCAAGATCTACGTCAGAATCAAGAAATTTTTGGTGGTGCATTGATATTATTGTCAGGCGATTTTCGTCAAATACTGCCTGTGGTTCCACGATCAACACCGGCGGATGAGATCAATGCATGCTTAAAGTCTTCTCTTCTGTGGCGACATGTGCAAAAATTGACATTGAACATAAATATGCGTGTTCAATTGCACAACGACCAATCTGCAGATCGGTTCTCGAAGCAATTGTTAGATATTTGAAATGGCAAAGTTCGAGTCGATAATACAAATGGATTGATTACATTGCCGAACAATTTCTGTACTATTCTCCAATTAACAGAAGAGTTGATTGAAAGTGTGTTCCCAAATATTGTTCAAAATTACAGGAATCACAATTGGTTGAGAGAACGCGCAATACTGGCACCAAAAAATGTACACGTCAATGAAATCAATTATCAGATTCAAGAAAAATTACCAGGTGCAGTATCATCATATAAATCTGTTGATAGCGCAATGAATGCAGATGTTGTAGTGAATTATCCAATTGAGCTTTTGAATTCATTGGAACCACCTGGTATGCCACCGCATTGTTTGAATTTAAAGGTTGGCGGAATTTAAATGCACCAAAACTGTGCAATGGCACAAGATTGGCAGTAAAAAAATTGACGCCGAATTTAATTGAAGCCACAATATTGACCGGAACAGCGAAAGGTGAAATTGTGATCATACCACGTATTCCACTGATTCCAACAGACATGCCATTTGAATTTAAGCGTTTGCAATTCCCAGTGCGTCTATCATTTGCCATGTCCATCAATAAGGCGCAAGGACAAACGCTTCAAATATGCGGATTAAATTTGGAGGAGCCGTGCTTTTCACATGGATAGCTATATGTGGCCTGCTCAAGAGTTGGAACTCCAAATTGTTTGTTTGTGCTCGCTTCAAATCGGCAAACGAAAAATATTGTATATCCAAGTGTTTTGGATTGACATTAATAATTTTGAAATACAATGCATTCATTTCACAAAAAAAAAATCTAGAATATTTCATTTCTTTTTTTGGGTGGTTGCAACGAAGTGCATCGGGGTTCGCTATATAATATAATTTTTATCAATTAACATTTTACTAATTTAATTACCAAATTTTAAACCAAATAAATTTTCAAATAAAGAACGTTACAATAAATTTATACGAATTTCATTTCACATAAAATATTTATTACATTTTTTAATAATATTCTTCCATCAGGTATCATTGTGCGGCATATAATACGAATCATCTACATTTATCTTTCAATTGTCATCATTTAACAGCAGTTTGCATTCCAATAGCTCATCAACAATATTGCCAAATCAATTTCCCGTTATAATGTTTACACTCTAATACATTGTACTTATTGTACATATACGAAAAATGAATTTTCAATAACTAAATGCTGTGACATCTATTTAAATCGAGAGACAATACAAAAGAAAAGGTTTACTTAGCGCCAGCAAGGCGGACCGGGCTCAGCTAGTTCCTACTAAAAATGAAATAATTTTGCCATACAAAAATGTCCGGCCCGTGGAGCTCATTCGGTCTCCTAGACAGCCGTAACATATTTCGTTACCAAAATCTAGGTTACTTGCTTTTGTTTTTAATTAATGGTGGTGTGTAAAATGTGGAAAAAATGTACCGTCGAGAATTTGGTTTTTTAATCCACTGTTGTCTACACAAATATTTATCCGTTTCAGAAAAACCAAAGCAACAGAAAATTTTCGTAAAAGGATAGCTCCTTTCTTCTATTTACATCATAAAATAAAAGATAAAACAATTAAATTTTAAAAGAACAATAAGTCTCACAAGCATTTAAATTAGGGATCGAATAGGAAAAAAATAAAAATTCGGAAAGAATCCAACAATAAAAAAAATCTTTAAGAAAATACATAAATTTAAGAGAGGGGATGGACCAATTCATTTTAAGAGGACATAAACCCTAAATAATTTAAATAATCTACCAGGTATAAAATACATTTTTCACAGCCAACTCCCTTTTAATTTTTTTTTGTTTCTTTACGGTACCTGAAATAAAGCGTACAAATTTTAAAGTTTAACTAGAAGTTGGAGAGACAATATGTATCACTCGAAAAATGTTTATAAACAGTACGAACGAACATTTTATTAAATAAGTTATAATTGTTCAGTTATTATATAATGTAATATTTGTATTTTCGTATAAAATTAAATTTCATTAAACAACAAAATAAAACGTGATGAATTAATAAACATGTGAAAGTTATTAAAGCAGTTCTAAACGTCATATTGTTTGAAGAGAATAAAATTAATACTGTCTTAATTTGCATGACTGAAAAATTAAAAGTGAATTTAAAGAAAAGCGAAAACAATTAAAGAAACCTACTTGTACGTGAACTAATAAAATTTATCACAGATTCGGCATGAAGTTTGGGTTTGCGAATGAATAAAAATTTGAATAAAGACAACCCAAAAGTGATTCTAAAAGTGAATTTCATTAAATAACAAAATAAGACGAGATAAATTATTAAACATGTGAACATTATTAAGCAGTTCTAAACGTCATATTAATACTGCCTTAATTGATTGAAAAAATGGGTTAATTTTCTAAATTTAAAGCAAATTCATGAGTGAAAAATTAAAAGTGAACACAACTAAAAGTGAGCAAAGTGAAAATATTTAAAGTACCAAGTCAGAGATTTTCCAAATAAGAACTTGAATGTACATAATACAATGTGTCAAAGATTCAACCGAACAATACACGGTGTTAAAGGATTATCGGCAACAGGAAATTATGCAGCAAATAACGATAGGTTTACAGTGTGCGGCTGAAGGTAAACCTAGGCTAAGAATTATTTTTAAAAATAATAGTTATTCAATGAAATCTGTAAAAAGTTTGATTGCATTTGATCCTTGTGTTAAAAACATTCAGCTGAAATTGTTGAAAATATCGCGATTTATATCGTATTTTAAATTACTTTTGTTCAATTCAAGCGGGTGTGGTTAGCTTTTAAAAGTATGCTGTATACTCCTTATTGTTGTTATATGATTGTCAATATAAAAAAAAAATCTTATTTAAGGCCTTTAAAATATTAAGAATCAATATTACATTTGTTTGTCAGTTCAGTGAAAATTTTGAGTTTTTATGAAGTATTTTGTTGTCAAAAAGTACCTCATATTTGGAAATGTGACATAATAACATTCAAAAATTTATTTATATTATTTTTTACAATTTTAATTTATTTTAATATCGGTTTTGAATGACGTTTCCAGCATTATTTTCTGATCCGCATTTTACTTTCGGAACTTAAACTAATAACTAGCCCAAAATTTTTTCGATTAATGACTATTCATTTTCAAAATTTTCGGCGATTTTTCATATTACAGTATGCAGGATCGCCCAAAGTTTGTAAGCCAACTATTTGCATTTATGGGCTATTTTTTGATTTTAGGGCCATTATTCGTGTTACCGATTAATTCATTGCTTTGAGCGTGCATTTAAATTATAATCCTGAATATGTTTGTTTTCACACCAAATAAACAAGATGTGTATCATTGTTTAAAATTGATAAATGAACGTTCCTTCTTGATATATTAATTAATTAACAGAAAACTAAAGTGGGCATTCCTCATTAATTTCACATTGGTCCCAGTAAATGCATCGAATTTGTTTCTGGTGTAATTATTGTGCTGTTATTTTTATTTTTCGATGTGTATCGATAAATAAAACACAAGGTGATTTCTCTCTCTATGACAAGTCGACTCCGGATATAGATTCGTCGCTCAATACCTCAACTGCGGTTGCTATTTATAAAACAGTACCCCTTTTTCCACATCGTAAAGATCTAATTTAAAATCTGTTTATTCCTGTTAACCCTTATGCCTAAGGATAAGCACTCAGGTAACGTTATCGATTTTCTTGTTTAAAGTTTGTGTTTTATCTTATACATTTTGCCCTTTTGGTCTAAGATTACCAAAACCAAGTAAACATAAACTCACTTATTGCCTTTCCACCGAATAGAATAGTTTTGGTACTTACGACGTTTGTTCAATAATGGGTTACCCGGATACCCTCGTAAAAATTTAAAGAAAAATTTACTGTTAAAATTAATAGTTTTTAAATTCAATGCAATGTTTCAAAAACTTCATTAAAATAATACCAGGCGTGCTATTCTTGAACTATTACTAATATTTTGCGGTGGTTGCATCTACACATTTATCATAAATGGTTGGTAAAATATCTTTATTATGAACGTTTCGTGCAAAATATTTTGCAAAAATTGTTACGTGACTTACAGAGATTTCCAAAAAAAAGTCTGTTGGATTTCTTAAATAAATTTCTCCCGAAGAATTTAAATAATTTCTGAAATTTAATAGATATTCGGATGGTAATGATAAATTTTCGTCTTGTTTGACCATACATTCCAAACAACTTTCGCAATTCGATTTTTTCGTTATTTTATAGATTACATATCCCAAAATATACCGCAAAGATGGTAAATATACTTCACATGATTGATTAATAAAGTTTTCAACGAATGCTATTTCATTAAAATCCGAATCGTCAAATTCCTCTACGTCATTATTTGGTGTCGATTGTATTTGATTGTTTGAATTTTCATTTTCTTCTATTTGATTTGAAAAATTATATTCATTTGGCTCTAAAATATATGTACAGTTGTCTGGCTCATAATTAAAAGTTGATGCGTGGAAAATTAATTTACTGGATATTATTTTACCAACAATAAAATTAAAATCATAAACTGAAGGATTAAAATTATATCCACCTTTCGACCGAATTTACGAAAATAAGTTTTCTTCTGCATCCGTTTGTAATTTCGATGTTAATATGTAAGTTATGTCGGGGTCTTGTTCAAATACTCACTGGCCAATTGTAAAACAGCTATAATTGTTTGAATAAGACCATCTATGCAAAAAACCTTATTTTTACTTTAAACCTTTAAATTTTTCAAATAGTTGCACATGTCTCTTAAAATGGTATAAGGTGCATTGCCACAAACTAAAGACAGTCCTGCATTTGCTTTGTTCGAGCAGAATTAGCCTTTGCTATTTAAAGCATCGAACAATTTGTTGAAATTTTCTAAAATTATAGCTATGGTAGAAGCATGTTGTTTGCCTTTTTCTGTTTTAAACTTGTTTAAATGATTCAATCTTTTTATACCATTTGTGCAGCTACGGCTCAGAACTTGAGTCACCAAATTTACCCTCATTCTCTCAAATGTATTGGGGTATTATGTCTTGATGTTAATTTGGAGCAAACTCTGGTCATGGATTGACAGTCAATCTGATATAACTCCTTTATTACAGTCCATGTAGCCAATTCTTCTTGCGTAATTATATCGTATGATAAAAAAAATTCGGGGTAGGCTGTGTCTTCTACACGGCCGTAGGTGTTTTCCGTGATAACGTTTATAAGAGGTGCGAGAAATGGCACGATGTATGGGTTTGTTAAAATAATTTTTTTTATTATTAGCATCATGAAATGAGAGTACAGTGATTGTTTGCAAACGATAAAGTACTGGGCGATGGTATGAGAAGTACGATATGAAGCGCAGGGTCTCAGCGGAGATGTGCATGATGAATGTGAGTTCCAGACAAGTGCTTCCCAAAGTCGCCGAGACTAGTGTGGTGGACACGCAGTCTAGGTCAAATATATATCAGAGTCCACACTGATATATGACCTATCAGATCAGACATTCCCCATTTATAGTGTTCTCTAGCATTGTAAATCGCCACTTTGTAGATCTAAATTTTAATTAAAATTTATGTGAAAATAAATTATTTTAATTAACAATAAGTTATCTGCCACAGTTTCTTTACGCAAAAATTGACACCAAAATTACTCCGGTCAGATAAGTGATTCTCATGGTTGGTTGTAAATCGCTGTTTTGTACTTTGTACGCTTAATTAAAATTAATGTGGAGATTAATTATTTTAATTTAAAATAAATTATCTACCACAGTATTATTAAGCACAAATTAATAACCGAATTGCTCCGATCTGATGAGGCATTCTGTCGCTATAGTGCCCTCAATCTCTATAAATCCCTATTTTGTAGTTTGAATTTTTAATTAAAATTTATGTGGAGATTAATTAATTTAATATAAAATTAATTAGCTACCACTGGTTTTTTACGCAAAAATTGACACCATCGGATCTCCGATCGGATGAGCCGTTTTCTTGCTACACTGGTACAAGCATTTAAATCTGCCGAAATCAGAGGTTCGCGGCGCGGCTGTGCCGCCCAATGACGTCATTGCGATAATATTATGCGTGACACATAAAGCCAAAGGACCAATCTAAGCAATCATATCTTTAAATTAAAGGTAGTGCTTCTAGTCAATGAGTAATTGCCCACGACCAAGGGCTAAACTACAATCGCTATTTTATAGTTTGAATTTTTAATTAAAATTTATGGGATGATTAATTAATTTAATTTAAAATAAATTAACCACCACTGGTTTTTTACGCAAAAATTGGCACCATCTGATCTCCGATCGGATGACCCATTCTCTCGCTACACTGGTTCAAGCATTCAAATCAATCGAAATCAGAGGTTCGCGGCGCGGGTTCCTTTGCCGCCGGATGACATCATTGTAATAATATTATGCGTGACACATAAAGCCGAAGGACCAATCGAAGCAATCATATCTTTAAATTAAAGGTAATGCTTATAGTTGATGAGTAATTGCCCCCGACCAAGGGCTAAATTTCGGATCAGTTTTCGGAACATGCGGTGTAAAACGTTATCACGTCAAAATGTATTCCGTATAGATTTAAATAAGTGTGGCGTGTAATACAGGGGGTCGTAACGATATCCCGCATTTCAAAATCCCGCTTTTAAAAATCCCGCTTTCAAAATCCCGATTCTGCAAAAATTAAAATCCCGCTTTTCAGAAAATCCCGGTTTTGATTTTTGTTTTACTTTGGGATCACTACATTGGTCTGAAAAAAAAACTGGAAATTTTAAAATCCCGAATAGTTGCAAAGTAAAAATCCAGAAAAATAAAATCCCGAAAAAAAAATCTACAAATTACCGGAAAAGCAATCCAGAAAAAAATCCAGAAA
Organism: Tipula helvola; assembly: GCA_963556165.1. Classification (NCBI taxonomy): domain Eukaryota; kingdom Metazoa; phylum Arthropoda; class Insecta; order Diptera; family Tipulidae; genus Tipula; species Tipula helvola. The sequence continues at coordinate 199,178,391 of OY744482.1, read as the reverse complement.
AATCTGTGTCTGCAAGGTTGACGAAGCATTTACGAAGCATTAAATCCATAAGTCGCTCGAATACATCCGTCGATACCATACTAACCCAACAAATGAAGCTAACCACAAAATAACTTGAAACATTTGTGGTAGAACTATCAGGAGAAGCGATATGAGCAATACGATTCCTTTGATCTGTATCTGAAAGGTTGACGATGCAATTTCCATTATCATAAATATTAAGAACTCTACGTAAAACCTCATATTTGATAGACATTTTATAAATTTTAATTATAATTTGGGCCGCACTTTGATAATTATGTTTCTGGATTTTAGTATTCTGGATTTTTGTTTTTCTGCGTTTTTTGTTTCTGGATTTTTTTTCTGGATTTTCAGTATCTGTATTATTTTTTTCTAGATAAGGTAGCCAACCCTTTTACTTTATAAAATTTTCCTTCACCAGAAAGCGCGGCTCGAATTAAAAAAAATACGTCTTTCAAATTTCAAAAGCAAGATTTTGAAAAGCGGGAGTTTGAAAAGCGGAATTTTAAAAAGCGGTGTTTTCAAAATTGGGATTTTGATTTCGGGATTTTGAAAAGCGGGCGGTGCTTTAATCACAAACAACTCCTCTAACTATTATACATACATACGTACCTAGTTTGTGTAATACTTCAATATTTTTTAAAATTAGTTCTTTTAGCTTAGTTCCAAATATAGGACCTTCAGTTGCGACATAGCTTATGACAAATTTATCCGTGCTAAATAAGCCTCTTGACATAAATAAACAAATATATTATGCAATGTTTGGTTCTTTTTCATCATTACCAAAATTAACTAAACCGACAATTTGATTTTGAATAATAGAACATGGTGTTTTAATCTATTAAACATACTCTTAACTTTTATTCCAATTTATTCTATTATGTATGTACATATTTCTGAAATATTGGTAAGTCGAGTGAGAGTGTGAGACCGATACTCTATGCTTTGCACCAAACGCCGTTGATTTATAGTATATTTCGAATTTTGCAAGTTTTGGGTTTTTGTGTCAGAATCTTTTTAATTTAAAATGCCTCAAAATTTGAAATTTGGTGGACATTGTATCATTTGGTGGACATTGAACCAAGTTAAAGGAACTAATTTTAAAAAATATTGAAGTATTACACAAACTAGGTATAATAGTTAGAGGAGTTGTTTGTGATCAAGGCATCAACAATAGAAGCGCGTACAAATTGCTAGGAGTAAAAAAATAAACCTTTTTTTATTAAGAAATAATTATTTAAGAAATCCAACAGACTTTTTTTGGAAATCTCTGTAATTCACGTAACAATTTTTGCAAAATATTTTGCACGAAACGTTCGTAATAAAGATATTTTATCCAATTTTGATGTATAATAGCCCGATAACTAGACTGATTTCAAATAAAGAAAATGTAAAATAACCCATTGTTATTATATAACCCACGCTGCTAGGGGCAACGTGAGTTATATTTTGTATAACAAAAAATTGAGTATTCATTGGAAAATTATTCGTAGATTTTGTAATTTACGTCAAAGAAATACGTCACATAAATTTAAAAAACGGTCACTTTGATAAAATGTATTTCAATATTCAATGCTACAGTGTGAAAACACAAAATGGAACTATTTCTTATTAATTTACGATTATTTACGTTTATTTCAACAAAATTGGATAAAACGTTGTATGCCACTCGTGAGCAAAGAGATATTATCCACTTGGGATAATATCCCACTCGGCTATCGCCTCGTGGGACAAACTTATCCCTCATGGATAATATCTCGTTTTGCTCACTAGTACCATAAATAACTATTACCAATCATTTATGGTAAATGTGTAGATGCAACCACCGCAGACGGAAAATATTCCACATGGTTCACAGGAACCTGTAAGGAGCACAAGCAAAATGCACTTAAATTTTTAATTCTCGTATTAATTCGAAAAAACTGGATATGGCTATTAGAGAAAATTAAAACGAAGAAGCGCGCGCGCACCAACAACAGTAAAAAAAGATATTCAAATACAAATCAAAATGTCCCTGTTGACAAACACAACCGGAGACTGAGAATTTTGAAAGAGTAATTACTGTGTCTATGTCTTAATTTGGATTAATGAAGACAAAACTTTATTGTATATTATATACCTATTTTCATTTTATAATTATGTACATATATGTAGTTTTAAAATTTTTAAAAATTTACTGAATTTATTATTTTATTTTTCATGTATCTGAAATAACAGTGAAGCTAAAAAAAATTAAATTTTGTGAAAAATACATTTTTCGCTTTTAGAATGTATAAATATCATTTATCCAATTTTGATACATAATAGCCCGATAACTAGACTGATTTCAAATAAAGAAAATGTAAAATAACTCATTGTTATTGTATAACCCACGCTGCTAGGGGCAACGTGAGTTATATTTTGTATAACAAAATGTTGAGTAGTCATTGGAAAATTATTCGTAGATTTTGTAATTTACGTCAAAGGAATACGTCACATAAATTTTAACAACGGTCACTATGATAAAATGTATTTCAAAATTCAATGCTACAGTGTGAAAACACAAAATGGAACTATTTCTTATTAATTTACGATTATTTACATTTATTTCAGCAAAATTGGATAAAACGTTGTATGCCACTCGTGAGCAAAGAGATATTATCCACTCGGGAAAAACTTATCCCTCGTGGATAATATCTCGTTTTGCTCACTAGTACCATAAATAACTATAATCATTACAATTTGTATTACATATTATAACTAAATAATTATTTCACTATTGGTACCTTTAAACATACGTCATCGTTTTGGAAGAGGTTTTTACGCCTAATGGAAGTATGAATTTTTTAATTCCTAAATATGCTTCCATGTGGCTTTTCCTCTTCCATATTCGAGTACCTACGTAAATTTGAAATATATTGTTGAAAAATTAAACTAATTTTGTTCCTGTTTTTATTTATTTTCCTACGATCATGTAATTATTTCATGGGTTTTGTTTTTTGCATTTTCTGCGTTTTCATCTACATGCTAAAAAAATTCACAAAATTTTGTTATGGATGATTTATGGTGTTTTCTCTTCATAGTAAAAAATAAACCATCAAAATTATTTTTTATACTCGTATTTATCTACACAACCAACATCTATTTTGTCCTTTTAAATTTTGTTGACCTTAAAATTATTATTATGTATATGTACCTAGATGATTTGAAAAAAAAAAAAACAAAAGGTAGGTAGGTATTATCATTCGTAATTTTTACAATATATACATAGACATAATTGTACTCGTTTAAATGAACTTCTTATTTCAATAAATGTATTTATCCTTAAGAAATGTATTTTCAATTTTTAATTTATGTATGTACATACATTTCATAACAAATAGAAAACAAAGTTGTTTCATTTTCTTTCATCGTCACACCATTGCATCGTTCGTAAATAAATTTTTTAGTTTTATTGTATGTATATCAATTATGTATGGTTAAAATTATATCTCGCTGAAAATGTGTATTCTTTCTTTCTCGAGTAAAACAACAATAAAAACTTAATTTGTTGTTGTACTTACTCGAGAATGAAAGAAATAGAATTTTCACCGAAATATTATTTTATTACCATACATAAGAAAATTAGTTCGATAATTCGACACCGTATCAATGTATTTATAATGGTTTGTTTCTGAGGTTTAGAGCAATTATATATCATCCGCTAGGTGTCTTTTCCAAATTTGGATTTATAATCAAAAAGTGGGTGTACCAACTATATTGTTCGTGTTTTCCAATCTTGTTATTAGATCATCTTTGGTTTCACTTATTTAATTTTTATCGATATCCAACTTTAACAATAACAATAGGCGTTTTCGGAAATAGATCCTGAATAACTTCAGGCTAACTTTAGACCATTAAACTTATCCACCTATTTACGAACAAAAAAGATAACTTCAGACTAAGTTATACCCTTGACAGACTAGGGATTAGCTAAGCGCGATTAGTGACTTTTTCGAGATTAGCTGTAGTGTGTCAAGTTGAAGATTAGCTAAACTCGTTTTATTTGAGGATTAGTGACTAATCGAGATTGGTTCACTATTCTTTAAAACAATTGAAGTTTATCTCATTGTATTAGGTTTAGTGATGTTAGTAGTGGCGCTACAATGCGAAATAATTTTTTCAACACTGCTGAAAGCGGCGTGAGTTTACGATAGAAGTAATAAAATCAATGACATCTTAAAAAAATGTGTGCCGAATAAATTTTGAGATTATATTTATAAAAAGGAAATCTAGTGTGTTTTAATGCATAAATCTTAGAAATATTGAATTAAAAAGTGAGTCCAGCTGATTTACTAGCTATATTTTAGCGAATCACCATCATAGTATTACTGTCAACGCAAATGGATTTGTGGTGGATTAGCTAATCTTGTTTCACTAATCGCGCTTAGTTAATCCCTAGTCGGTCAAGGGTATTAGATATTGTGGTTTTAATTTTTTTTTTATAATTAGCTGTAAATACAAATAAACATAAAAACGATTACATTATTAGGATCAATATGAATGTGTTTTAGACAAATTATTTTGTATTTTTTTGAATTATCTCTCAAAATTCATTTTCGACCTTTTGCTTTCATATCACAATTTATTCTTAACTTTTTATATGTGATGGATAACTTATTTTTTACCAACATAAAAAAAATTAAAAGTTAGCTTAAAGTTATTCAGGATCTATTTCCGAAAACGCCTAATAACGATCTATTTTGCTTTATGAGTACCTCCATACGTATCACTAGTAAAATCTGATTTGCCTTCGTGATATTGTTTGTTTTGTTTGGATGAAAAATAGGCATTATAGCAGTTTTGGCTGCATACAGGTTTTTATTGAAAGAAATATTTTTCCAACGTAATTTTTTTTTATCACTAAAATTTGCGCTTGGTTAGGCTCCTGGAATATTCTTTAACTTCGGATTTTTTTGTATCTAGTGTTTTTCGTACAATCGAGCCGTAATAGCCATATCCGAATGGAAGTCGCCGTGTTGCCTTAAACGGGTCTGCCACTATTATGTGATCTTAGGCCTGGTTTATAGGCAGGTATTACATTATTATGTCGCCATATTATTGCTTATTGACGTTGTGAATGAGCTTTTGCTGGAAAAGGGTGTCCTAAAAATTTAGAAGTTCGTAAATTAATTAAAAAAATAAAATAAAATCTTCTGGCTTTACTACATATTCAAGGGTTTGTGGGAGCAACCGGGCCAATTTTAATTTGCTACATATGTAGATTAAAACTGCAACAGGTATAAAAAATATATGAACATGCCCAAATAGTAGTGGAAAAAGTGTATATGTACATATATTTAAAATTAAAACAATTTTATTTGAACAAATTTAAATTAAATATTTTTTTTTATAAGTTTTCGAACGTTTTTTGGTTTGTAGTTTTGAGAAAATGATTTTGTGAATCAAAAATTGATTAAGGAATCCCCGACGCTCGTGAGAATTCAACTGTTCGTTATTATAAATTGAAAAATGTAATTCTTATTATACAAGAACACTACTTTTTTTGAAATTAGTTAAATTACCATTATTTTGAAAAAGTTGCAAAAGAAAACTTTCGATTGCTTTGCAGTAAATTGGAAATATTGCTAGAATTTACTATGGATATCTTCATTAATTTTGCACTCATCGGTATAAATATATCGATAATTTATTAGAGTTTTTATCGGATGATCTAGTATCAATCGGATTTGTTTTATTATCATGGTGCCTCTGAAATTTGCAGATAACACAGTTGAAAGCCTCGATAATAAATTAAATAATAACAATACAATATTATACAAACTTATAAACAATACTTACACGTAATCGAAATTCCATCGTCTCTCCATCGCCGATTTGTGTGTTAATTAGAATTACTTTTTTTTTTAACTCTAGCTCTGAAAACAGCAAGCATTATTTTCAATTTAATTAATTGTGTGACTGCATATAGAACTTATTTCAATTCTTCCCACTATTTTCGCAACTGCAAAGCGTTTTTAGTAAACTGATTCGCTTCCGACACCAACTTTTCCCAAATCTTTCTAATTTTATTTTTTTCATCAATAGAACTAAATCTATGAAATGAACGTAATATATAATGAACATAATCTAACGGTAACATTCTAAAATAATTACTGATTTTTGGTAGTTTCTACATGATGCTGGGGAAACCCAATCATAAATTCTTTTTGATCAGTTGTCGCACAAGTCCAATGTACACTCAATTAAACTTACACATTATTTACATATGTATATAAAAACAGATAAAATATTGTTTTATTTAAATTAAAATATAAACAATTAGAAATAATTAAAATTTATAACATAAGAATTTCTGTAGTGGATTCCATAAATATACAAACTTCATTCGTAGTGCTTCTATTTAAATTGAAGTGTCTTGTTTGCTCCAGGTGTTATTAATTATTTTTTACTAGAAAAAAATAATAATTTTTAATTGATACTTAAATTGTTAATTTTGTATTTCAATGTTTTAAATTATACTTACTGAATTCGCGTTCCCTAAACAAAGCATAAAAAATTCATGACATAAAATACCAAATTTTTGATGATTAAAAGACTGGCCGCAGTATAATAAAATAATAGAAAATTTTACGTTTTCTACCTAATTTGTCTTGGAACAAAATTTGTTTTTTACTTTCCCTAAACTAAATTATATAAATTGCCGTAGTACAAGAAAATAATTTTTACTTACTACCAATTTATTGCACTCACTTTACCATCGCCGTTTAGGATAAATTGCATTTAAAAAAAAATATAGCGACTAAATCGTATGCGCTTGAGTTTTATAATCGTTTTTTATTTGTGTGTCCCCACAATTATCCCCACTCGTGTTTGTAGGCAACAAGGTAAGAAACGAGGAATTGTTGCTTTGCGATGTATACAGGTGTAAGTACCTTCATTCGATCAATGAATGATGCTGTTCGGCCATTGCTATTTTCTAGAAATTGGATCATTTCCTCGTCCGAAAGTAGTTTATCCTGCTTACCTTTAACAAATTGCTAACATCGTTTTGCTCGACTTTTTTAAAGCCTATTACTTTCGCCAAACTAACAGTTTAGGTTTGAATTTATATTTTCCCTCCAACTTGTATCTTCACTCGACTCTGTCATAGCTTTTTCCATGATCCAGACATGGTTGAGCTGGTTACTTCCTCCCAAGATTTTCCAAAAATTTTCCAAAAATGATCGACTGATGTCTCATTTTTCGGATGCTGTATCAATTTCCTCGCTCATACCAAAAAGAGTTTTTCGTAAATAATATGCCCTTAATACAGCGATAACCCTTTCGTTCATTGGCTGTATAATGGAAGATGTATTTGGTGGGAAAAAACAACCTTTATATTTGGATCTATTTTATCTAAAGTGATAAGATGCCTCGGTGCATTGTCCAACACCGAAGAGCAACGCTTTATATGCGAGAATAGTTTCCGAACAATAAGCTTTCACTGCATGATAAAAATATGTTTTGAACCAATCAATAAAAGGGATTGCGGTAACCCACGCTTTACTGTTGCTTCTCCTCCATAAGAGTGGTAAAGTAGATATATTTACACCTTTCAATGCTCTACGATTATCCGAATGGCAAATCAGCATGGGTTTCAATATGCAATCCCCAAAAGTATTTCCACCTAAAACCAGGGTTAATCGGTCTTTTGCTGCCTTAAAACCGAATGCATGAGCTTCGTCGGTTGCCAAATATGTCCGTGAGGGCAGTTTCTTCCAGTACAACGAGGTTTCATCAACGAAAAAACTTGTTTATTGGAGTATCTACCATCTGCCATAACTCTTTTAAAAATCCATTTGCAACGCTTGTCAAGTACCATAAACAAAAAAATTTAAAAACTGGGGTCTTTCCAATTATTATTATTTTTGATGGTTGCTGTTTTGTGTTATAAGGTAAAAGGAAGGAAAAGAAAATAATAATATACAAATTTACTATTGTTTTCTTATTTCTTCCTATATTCCTACTATTCCATTTACAAAACGATAGAAAATACTAAGCGCCATCACCAGGACCATAACTACCATCATGACCATCGCGTGTGGATTTGTTTAAATATCATACAAACTCACTTTTATGTAAATAGAGTGCTCAACTGTATAAAAAGCCCTAATCCAATACCAACTCAACCTCAATTCAACCGGCAAATGGAACCGAACTCAACCCTCAACTCAACGCCCAACTCAATCCTCAAACAAGCATATATTCAAAATTAGCGAACTGCTCACTGTATCCTTACTACACCCCAACTCAACTCAACTTCAACTCAATCCGCAAATTTACCTTTAACTTAAACTTTAACTCAACCCCAAACTGAGTGCCGAACTCAATATTCAAACCAGCATATGTGTATATAAGAAATTGATAAATATTTATATAACCAGGTGGTTTTGGGCCAATTCGTATGGCAGGTACCCGACCCTCTCGTCGTACAGGTTCTAAAACCTTTTCAACTTTGCGCCTTGGTCACAGATACAGATTGGCGAAAAAATCTAAATCGGACAAGAATTTCCAATTGTGAAATAATAACTGCCAATGTTTATCTGCTGACTGATCTCTTTATTAAATTTTTTTTCCAAAATACTGATTTACACTTTTACAAATTTTTCTTTAAATTTATTATTATCACTATATTTAATTTTAACACTTTTCTTGATACTATATGATTTTATTTTCTGCTAATGTGTTACAACTGTTGATTTACGGTTTGAAATATTTTATACTTGGTTTACGTGATGAAAGACTGATTTTAACTGATCTTATAAGTTTAAAATTTCGATAACTATTGATTTGTTTGGTGACTATATTATAACTGATTCTTATTGACTGATTTCTTATAACTGATAATTTGTGTTCCAAATTTTGTTCTTATATACTACATTTTTTATTTCCTTATACTAACAAATGTTCATAACAAATATGGTTTACAATTCTGCTGAATTGTATTAAAATATTAATTAAATTCTAGGTCGTTATGTACTTTCATTTTTATTGCATTTCACAATAATTTACTTATTTTCGGGTCATTTTATTACAATGTATTTAATTTCCTTATTTACTTTATTTTTGGTTATTGATATGTTTTAAAATTTTATTACTTCCAGACATTATGTAATTTATTTTTGTGACGGTTCGCATTTTTCTAGACTTATAATTTATTTGGGTCATTTTTACTTTTCATAATTTCTTGCTATGCATTTCTTGATAATTAATTTCTCTACATTTTATTTCCTTATACCCTTTTAGTCGTAAAAACCACATGTTCTATTTTGTTACATAATTTGATTTTCGATTTGTATATTTTTATTATCTTATTTCATTCTCATATTTTTAAATTCTCTGTTGTTGCCTTATTTCATACTGTACAATACATGTGTTTTACATATTTTGAGTTCATTCATCTTATACTTTATTTTACTTTCTTGTTCTATTAACTATCTCGATTTGGAAAATCGCCCTAATATTGTTGCGTGTAATTTATTTTTCTATCCTATGGGTTTATATGTTTCACAACAGAGTGTCTGAGGAAATGTTATACAAATATTTTAGTTATACTGAGATTTCAAAATAAAAAGAAATTTATAACAAACATTTATTTAACAAGTTCTATACTTAATTATTAATACAATTACTCGTAATTTTATAAATTATTGCTCTTACATTTCTACATTTTCTACACATTATTTATTTTTATTCAACTAATTTTTCTGTTAAGTTTTCGAAATGTTCGTAATTTCAAACATGTTCAAATCAAAATACATAAAAAATAAATACATTTATTATCTATTTATTTAAAAAAAAGAAAGGCAGTTATCTGGATACTGAAACCGGATTTTTGTACATATTTAAATTATAGATCACTTTTAAATGATTTATAAGAATACTTACTTGATAAAAAACTTGTTTGCAAATATAACGTAAATACAGTGTCCATTGTCAAGGAAAGAGAAACATATTTCTAACAAAAAATAGTATAATGGTTATTATAACTTATAAGTTATAACTAATTAAATTCTTATTTTAAGTTTAGTTCAGATATTAATATAAACGTTTCTGTGTCATTAATATCAGACGCAATCGTTACTCGATATGAAGAAAAAATACTTCTGAATAAAAGTTAAGACTTTTTGACACTCGAAAGATTATTTTAAATTAATACAGGTTAAAAATATTCCAAAAGTGAAGAAATTTTAGGCTATTACTAAGGCGTACTTATTCTCCGTAGTTTCGAAATATTTTATTATAAATGGTTGAACATTGAAACTGAATTGGGAATATAGTTTTCGCTTTGCTAAGATAATTCGGGTTATATCAGTTAAACTATTGACTGCAGTATCTAGGGCGCTTCGATGGAGTTCGGCCACTGATGGTTTCTAGAATCGTTTTGAAGTCGATCTTTTTCTGATAGTTGGCTTCAATAAATGGTGGATATACGTTACTACGTTGAGGTTAAATGATGAATCTGAAACGAAAAACTAATAAATTAAATCAATAAGGTACATTATACAGATTTCTGGTAAGGTTAATGGATATTTGAAAATATAACTAACTTTTAGTAAAAATGAATTCATCTCTTTCGATTTTATTTTGTTTTTAAGAATAAGCGAATGTCCCATTTGTAAATTAAATTGTATCTTTTCTCTGGGTGTAATAAATTAAATTAGTTTCTCCTTCGACACAGCGAGGGTTTCTTCCGTTTGCGCCAGACCGCCAGCTTTTCGGAAATTTGATGCAAGATGTTTTTAAATAATTATTGTAGAAACAATACCAACGCTTTTGCTATACCGTCTTACAATCCTCCAAAAAGAAGCAAATTAAATAAACTTAATAGGTTATACATTTTGTTTTTTAATATTAAAATAATTTATCTATTAGTTTTATTATCTTACTTCTAGAATTTGTCTGTTATGTTCAAATGTGAGACTAACAACAACTATGTCAACCGAATTGAAATAAAATATTTTTTCATTTGAATGCAAAATTCGCAAGGCAACGGTACACCTTGTGCTCTCACGTTTGAATGAATCATTATGATGAGTCCTGTTGAATACCGCTAATCCACACATATCGCTCATAAAGTTCTGAAAATATTGAGGTGAGCGAGATATGAATAATTAAAAGGATCAGATTTAATTACCTTAACTGCAAGTGAAAAATCTAGGAAACTTCTGTATCAACTTCAAGCAAATACATTTATTATGATATTACCAAATATGACTACGCATTTCCTAAATAACTTACGGAACGCATGATAAAGCACCACAGGCGTTTCAAGAGTCAATGGAAACAAACCATCATACTTTCATTCAACGATGTATCCCAAAACAATTTTAATTGTTAAAAGAAGAATATTTGGTATCTTAAGAAAATGCCTATGAAAAAAAAGAACCTCCATCAATGTAGCACTGTGAGCTGGGGTAGCATTTAATGAAACAATCAACAGCCGATATTTTAAACTGCATAATTCATATTAACCGCTACACTTGTATCACGATGGTAACACATGCAGCAGACCAAGCAACATATTTGTAATCGATGAAACTTTGAGTATTTCTTAGGCGCTTCATAGGCCTTTCTTAGGAGCTTTTAGGCTTAATTTTTTCGTACCAATTCTGCTTTATACATATAATAAATACACCTATAATAAATATGAATATTTAAATGGTTTCTTTTTGGTTTATTTATATAACTGTGTATGTATGTTTGGTTTATTTATATAACTGTGTATTTCCTACCGATATTTGTGTTCGTAAAATTATAATAATTTTATATGAACCTATCTCTCTCATTATCGTTACGATTTTTTCTTTGTAAAACGATTTGAAAATATTGATAGATGCTGAAAAGTTTTGGTGCCATCTATTTTCTAATATTGTTTTCTAATTAGACGGCATATAGTTTAAGTTCCACAACTCGTATTAACCGATACTAAAACCTGACTTGTGATGGCAACACACACAGTAGACCAAGCAACACTTTTGTATTCGATGAAAGTTTGAGTATTTCTTAGGCGCTTCATAGTCGTTCCTTAGGAGTTTTTTGGGTTCAATTTTATCGTACGGGAGGTGTATGGGTTTTTTCAATCTATTTATAAAAATAAAAGAAAACGACGAGGCTCAATTTATTAAAGCCACCAGGGTGAGCATTAAGTGCGTGAAATTATTTTAGTTACGTGCGACGTAATATGGTGGTCCCTATAGTATAATTATAAAACATTTAATAGTATAATTCTACTTGCTATAAGCGATAGCAAGCAATTATATGTTTTCGGCCGTCGATGTTGAAGCGTATGGAGTAACGGTGGCAAGAATAGTGCCTTTGGTGAAAACATTTTAAAACGAGATGCAAATATCCCTAAAACACGAAAATTAACAAAGACCGATACAAACTTTCTTTGTTTCTTTGATTGAAGCTCAACCTTTCGGGAGCAGGAATAAAAATTGAAAACATCTTCGGTATTTTAACAGCCAAATTTCCAGTGCTGACGAATTCTTTAAATGTATTTTAAGAAAACGCCGAAAAAATTGATAAAGCCACTTTGGTCTTACATAATTTTATTAAAATGCACGATTCGGCCAACTATAGACCGAATAATTTTGTGGATCATTTCAATGAAGACGATGAGCTGGTTCAAGGAAAAGGGCGGCGCGAAGTCTATCCCTTACCTCAACACCGATTTTTCGCAAGATTTAATTCTGCAAGGGGTGAATCAGAGACAGTTTGAATGATTACTTAAATAATCAATAATATTTATAATAATAATAATTTTTATTGAAAATGTTTATTTTATTTGCTTTGATACAATATTTCGTTAATGACTGTGATTATGCCAAGATGCATTCTCCCAAAATGCCGGCTTCTTTGACTTGCTTTGATATCACATCAAAAATTAACGTAACCAGCGTCTTTGCGATTTATTCATAGCGCCCAAACGTTTGTTTTGCTATTTCTAGTGGCTCCATCATTTCTTTACCCCCAGAGTCAAAATTTAACAATCATCATATCTTCGTGTTTCTTTTTTTTAAAGCCGCAATCCAGTCATCGTCATTGTTGCTTTTCTGCCTGATGTATTGTTTGTTTCACCGACGTATTTATGCGATGACGAAGGAGTATTATCATAGATGTCGTAGCTCGGTGTTAACGTTCGCCGAGTGGCTTACTTAAATTAAGGTTCGGTGCAACTTCCATACAGCTGTTACTCCACTCTAGGTCGTCAAAAGAGTTTATGCCACTATTAGTCTGGATCTTAACTACATGTGGCTTGGAGTATTCTGTAATTTGCGTTTTCCTCGGGTTAACAATTGTCAGTTCTATAAGGAAAATTGGCAAATATGTTGCATACGTTTACCTTTCGTTTGACGTATCCACATCCGCTAAAAAATAGCGAGTCAAACCACTTCCATTTTTTAGTAGGGTTGCTTACAATTTTGAACTCTTTTTGAAACTTATCTCTTAAATTTCTCCATCTCATTTTCAGTTTTTTTAATACAAAATTAAATAATTTAATGACACTATTCATTTTATACGATTCTGTAATTAATTTAACATGGTACTTACTTAGTATTTTTAATTGCTGGAATATTTCGTTGAATTTTTTGTCTCTTAATTCCAAGTATTTATAACTTATGTTGCATTTTGTTAAAAAAAATCATTTTTTGCTAGGAAAATTGTTTAATCCACCGAATGCATAAATGCAATATATTCTGAATATGATGTGGCCTACACAATAGCACTCAGCTTGTTATTTTAAAACAAACCAGAGGTGGTTTAATAACCCCAGCGAAAGATGTAACTGAGCTGTGTATCATTAAAATCAATTTTTTCAAAGTGTCGATATCACTTTCAAGAAAAAATTTAAGAACTGACGACGTGATATAAACATTGCTTGAATTGTTTTGATAATTACACGACAACCAATTGGATACAGAAATAGATAACAGCCATATAATGTACAAGTGATCTAAGGTTATAATAAAATGTTTCATTAAAATAAATGTTTTACAATTGTCACGACAAATTATTGAAACAAATACGACGCACATTAGACAATAATTGAGCAGATTAATAATAGTTCGAAATCAATAATCACGTACAAGTTCTATTAAACATTGTGAACCTTTAATTGTAGGGGATGGTTTTAACACCTAAAAAGGGCTTGGTTGCCGATAAAAAAAAGGTTTCGTTAATGTCTCACAGAGTACTGCAACTTAGAATAATTTTTTGAATTTGACAGTTCAAAAGATTCCCTTGTTAGTTTATAAAGATCCTTTTTCGCCTTGTTGTCATTTTTGTGTCGTATTAGAACTCAATCGGCTACTTCTATAAAATTTGGCCATTTTGTCATAAATTGAAATTTTTATTTTTATGTTTATTTCTGAAATCTATATCCAATTATCCTTAAATAGGAATTGTAAATATCAAAACTGAATATAAATATACGTTATGTATTTTACCAGTCTAGATCCATTGGCTGAAGTGAAAAGGGGCCATTCGTTTAAAAAATTCGCTATCTTTTGCTGTGGAGACTTAATGCAGTTCAGCTCATTCCGCCTTCCTTGAAATGTGGCTTGCCATTTCATTTCAACGGCTTCCCATGGCTTATGAAAACATTTAAGCCCAGTTTTATTTTCTGCAAAATTTTCTTCTAAAATACTAAATGGCTTTTTAACTAAACTGCTTTCGTGTAAAAATATACAAAAAACAAATTGAGGAACGTCATTGATTTAATAAAATTTTTATAAGGTAATTTATTTTTACCTGATGATTTTGAACTAGATCGACGTTTGGGACCGGAAAATATCCCCTTACTTGGTAACCTACTTGAGCAATTCCTATATTTATTGTATAAGTATCCGGAAGCGCATCTTTGCTGCACACTCGATGGTGCGAAATAGAATTCTTATAAAATGATGGATCAATATATTAAAAATTATATTAATAAACATTGAGTGTCGATGCATGTAATGGTTACTTGAAAGTTGAGAAAAACTTAACTACGTTAAGTTCCACTGCAGAATTATTCCAAATAATTACTGACGGCACATTTATCACAGAGGACCTATCTTCTGGAATTCGGACACAATTTTCCTTTATATAAATCACTTAAATTTAACAATTTTTTTGGCCAAAATATTCAAAAATCCCTTGTGTCATTCTCTTATCTCCTCCGTATTTTATCGTTTCCCTCTCTAACATTCTTTTACGCTTAGTTTTTTCTTTTAATTCTACGATTTCGTTGGCGAATCTAGTTTCTCTTTTTGGTGTTTTCTTTTCCTGCAATTCTCTTTCATTTTATGGCTGGAGAGGCTGAAGCTTGAACTTGAAACTTAGACTTGAGGTAGTTGCTTCAATGTCATCATTCCCTGCCAAAGATATTTCGATCATAGAATCAAATAAAACATCAATGCCTACGGAACGGGCAACTAAGGCTAAAAGCCAAACGATTGCGCGTTTATGGCTAAGGATAAATGATTATTGCAATAATTCTATTGAGAGATGTTTACCCCAACTTATTTTTCAAATAATTCGCTCGAATCCGACTCATCAATTAAATAGATCTCATTGGTTGCTTTACGCAATTCAGATCGGTGTGACAATAGCGTGACTCCCAGTGGGCGACAGATTAGTCGAAGTAACTTAAATCCTGCTTTAGCAAATCATTCCACGTGTAACAAGGGCGTCCTATTTTTGTGGGGCAAGCAATATAGGTGGAGTCTGCTCTAACAATATGATAAGCAGCTCTACGATGAATATTCCCCCAGTAATTGATCTGTGAACCTCTATCTTTAAGAAAATAATATAATAATCTTAGTTCTTTAAGAAAAAGCTTTTGCGAGTTGCAAAAGTAAGGGCGGCTGTATGTAAGCCATAAGTTAGTATAAGGAGAATTACTGTATTATAATACAGATAACAGTTTTAAAAGGCATTTTGTTGAGTTTGATAAATTTTTGCATCATAGTTAGTGACTCCAGGTGACACCGAGTTCGAATTGTTAGTGGTCGACTTAATTTTGATGTTAGGTAGAACCTAAATAACGCAGCATGTCAACACAGATGAAAGTGATTCCAGACGGTACTATGTTTGGGGGCACAACGGAGCTTGAAGTTGGATCTCGAATAAGGATGGTACATTTGTCAGTATTTAGTTCTAATTCGCTGATTTGAAACAACTTATTAATTCAGCAAGAATAGGTTCTAAAGCGCTGGGATCACGAGTAATCAGTATAACATAATCTGCATATTATGTTAGAATAAAAAGAAGTTTTAGCTTATATCGCTGCTCTAATTTCAATTCTGGAAACTGATCTTCCAAAGTCAACAATACTTCGTTCTGGATGAAATTCAACATTCGGGGGGAAATTATAGGCAGCTTTGTTTGACACCTTTGTTTTTTTTTTAACTTTTTCGTACACATATTAAACCATTTAATGGAGGTGTGCGCCTAAAAACAGGCTTTGATGATTCTATTGAATATTGCTGTAAATACTCGGACATCACATCTAATTGCACAGTAACGAACGAAGGCTCTGCTAGGTCAATGGATATGACAAAAACGAGGTTATCAGTGAGCTATTCTTCATCAATAATATGACGAATGGTGAAAATATGATCCGCAGTGGATCGATTAGCTAAAAAAAGCTGCCTGATCAAAAGAGGGAAAACCTAAATGTTCGTTTAACCGATGCAACAGAAACTTAGCATATATTTTGTAGCCGATGTTACATAAAGTAATTCTTCGATAATCGCTAACGGTGTTAGGAAGCCTAATCTCGAATTATAGGAACCTGTATGGTGCCGATCCATCCGGAGGGCTTCATTGTTTATACAGGCCTGCTCACTGACGAACTGTAAAGCTTGAATGATATCATTTCAGATGATGTCGCGCAGTGTATAAAGGATATGGTTTAGCCCCTAATAGGAAATAATCAGTCTCTTCGTCTATGAGCCACCATTTACCTTCTTATTTTTGTAACTCTCCGAGCCAGGAGGAAATAGGAATATAGTGCACATTGTTCTGTGCATTGGCTCTTTCACGCTGCTTGAAAAATGAGTAGGTTTTACGTAGTCTCCCGGAAGGTCTGTAATTGTGAAATTTTGGAAAACTAGTTGGCATTTGTATGATCTATGTTCAGAACAGGCAATATTTAAAACCTGCTTTCTGTAGACAGGTGTGAGCATTAGGATCGTTAGGATGTGTATAGTTGCGTTTTTTTATTCCGCGATCTGGTGCTTGCTATCAGGACTCGGGAGCATATGGGAAATTTCTATTTAATCTTTGTCTATTATCCGCAATGTCGCTACTAGTCAAATAAAATAAAATGATACATAACTTCACTCAATTTACTTGACATTTCGCATTGTTTTGGTAAATGTCTAAATTGTTCAATGTGAATTTATTATTTGTTAGTATAATAGAAAGTTGGTTATAAATACTAAATACCATAGAGTAAAAGAAAATATGGATCTATTTTTTTTTCATCAAATTCATTTATTTTGGGAGATAGCACATATCCCTTAAAACCGTGGTTAGTTCCTCCCTTTAAAGATAATGTTACTTTAACTAATGTACAAAGACAATTTAATAGACTTCATTCAGCCACCAGAGTCGTCGTAGAAAACGCGATAGAAATTTTAAAGGCTCAATTTTGTCGGCTCTTGCATTTTACCGAGCAAATTGATCTGGATTTGCTCAAACGAATAGTTTATTCTGCCTGCATTCTGAATAATATATGCATCATGCCAAACGATGAAATTAGCCCTGATGATTCTAATGATGGAAACATCATCACCACAGATGGAATCACAAATCGGAGGCAATTGCTTCTGGAACAATTCATAAGAAAAAACATTATATAGTTTAAGGAAAATTTTGTAGCTTTTGTAAAAAATGAAATATTTTGATTAAATAAAAAATTAAATTTAAATTTGTAAATTCTTTTAATTTATCACTTAATTCATATTTCATTTATATAAAAGTAATAATAAACTAAACCTAGAAATTCGTTATAGGAAAAGATACTATATAAAATGATTTATTCTATTAATTATTGCTTATTATTATAAACTTATTATTAATTATTTTTGCTAATTGCTTCTATGAGCTCTTTAATACGGCGGTTTCTCTCTTCGCTTTCGCCTTGCTGTCGGCGTATTGCTTTGGGACCTGCTGCTGCTCTGTACTGGTGTAAGGGTTACAAAACGGCATGATGACGTAGACGAAGAGAAATGTTGAGAAGAATTTGAATTTTCATCGTCAATTTGCGTTGGTAAAGGGCTTGTGGGTAGCGATGTTGAAAGAAGCTGGCCTTTCGAGGACAGGTAATGTGGTCGGAGTTCGCTGGACGTCGTTAAAGTGAGTGGTAGCTGTACGGAAGACGATGAAATATTAGTCGTTGGCAGCGCGGCGTGGAAGTGATATTATAGGCGTAACGTTGTCAGGAACAAGATGGGCAATGGACAGATCGAATTCCGTTGTCGATATGGCAGTCGATCTTCCATTAATGGGAATGGCGCGGTCCGCAAAAATTTCGTTGATTTCGGATTCATACGGAATTATTTGTGCTGACTCGCCACTTCGGTTTACATAGTCTTTGCCTGTTTTGTAAGCCCGCAGCAAATGTTTCATTTTATTTTCCAAGCAATTTATATTTCGATTCCTCAAAATATATCTCGAATTAAATAAAGAATTTACTTAGCAAAACATTCATTGCCAACAAATCCTCCAAAATGTTGGCATAGGTATGTTTTCCTCCTAACGTGGGTAAATTCTTCCTTCCTATTGTTATAACAAAACAGGAGGGCTTTAGTTTCGCCCGTTGTCCACATCCGTCTTTCTTTAAATTGGTCCATTCTAAAAATGAATGAATATACAAATTAAAATATTAATATTTAGCTAAATATTGCTAAATTAACGTCGAGTTCTATAGGATTTTTGAAATGCAGCAACTTTGAACGTGTGCCTTAACGTCCAACCAAATTTATTTTGGGATGGAAACAAAACAAGTTTTCATTTTATTTGAGGAAAGCTGTAAGAAGAAATTTTGTTTATCTTATTTAAAAGGAATATTTAGAATGGAAACTATTAATATTTGTGGCTACATACGTAAAAAATAAAAACAATTTTGTAATTTTTATTCATTAATAACAAATTACAAAACCGGAGTTTCGTTTGTTGTTTTGACATATACATACATGTATAATTTTGCTGTAAGAAAGACGGGGGAAAATTTAGCAAAGTATCTTAATTTCTCAAATTGATTTACATAACAAAAAACATCAATATTTACATATCTGTAACGCATTTTTTCTTGATCTACAACAATTTTTGTACCATAGAACTCCACATAAAAACAAAATTAATTTGTAGACATACCTCTATCTTTTATTAAATTTGACATATTAAAGTAAAATGAAGGTTGCTACGATCAGGGATGTATAAAAAAAATTTGTTTTTCGGAAAATCTCCCATCAAAGAATAGCGGCTCTCGATAGCAGCTCCACATAAATAGGTAGAGCTAAATATTTTTTATATCATGTTTTCACTGAGGAATTGAATTCAAAATTTAATTTGGCGTTAAATAAAATTAATTTATCAATAAATAGAACGTCAAATTTAAATTTGGGTGTAAAAGATTGACTGCTCTCCTACAGCTGTCGGGAACGAATAAAAAAACGCAGCTTATGTCCCTCTAAGTTTCCGCTTTTAAAGTGTGCAAGTGTTTCTCTCGGCTTAGGTGTTAAAGGAGACTTAAAAATAAGAATCGTTTCTGCAGAAAGTTTGATGCAGTAAATAATTAACGGCCAATGGTTTTGTGTTCTGCCCTCTGAAAGTATTATTTTGTATGTATAGGACAAAACAGACTGGTACTGAGCTTTAGTTTCTTCATGGGCGAAAAAACCTAATGAAATATCATTTTCGTTAGACTCGTTGTGAAATAAATTTAAGTCAATAACTTTCTTACTCCATGCGTCGTTGGAATGGGCGTTAAAATCACCGAACACTTGATTGCGACACTTAGTGCATCGATCTATTATCGAAAAAAAATGTATAGAAAATTTGTGGGACATATAGACGGATATGAAAAGAATTTCGCGTCAGTTCTAAATAGGCCCCAGAAAGTTCATACTGGCTCTAAAATAATGTCGGACGCGCTTTGACTTTATCAATGAATTTTTCTTTAACAGAATATCATCACCGGGTCTTTGAGTTTTTGGGTCGTTGGCAAGATACCATGTGTAGTTAATAGTTAAACAAGCACCTGAGCTAACGTTACTTTCTTAAATGCAGCAAAACTCTATTCTATTCTTAAATAAAATATCATCGATCGAGCCGAGCTTTTGGGGTTTATTGAGCTCGCGAATATTCCAGGAATGGTGCGGAGAATGTGTTCTGAGACATTGTATATATAGCGATTATGTCCCACATAAGCTGATGGTAGTGACGAAAATAATTGGGGTACTAAGCAGTCATAATGGGATCCGTTATATAACAGATGAATCTCATGCGGATAATTACCATCGCCTGGAGTGAAGGATACCCGATGGTCGGTACCAGCGTAATAAATATTAATTCTTACGTTTCTCATTTCTGATGTGGCAGAATGGCACTAAGCACTGCCCCAGAAGCTATCGTTTCGAAGATCTGACAAATACTTGAAATTGATTTGATTTTTGAGTCATTTAACATAATTTATTTCAAACCAGCGTTTAAATAATCGAGTAATACGAGATAAATTGTTGTTACTATACTACAGTTCATTCTCGCGAAACCGCTATTCATAATAGCATCTAAGTTCCAATTTCTTCCTGGAATTTGAGCATTTACTTTAAATAAATAATGATTAAATAAAATCCCATAAAGCTGAAGAAAAACTTCATTACCAGGAGTTGCATTGTCTTCTCTGGTAGAACATCTGATACTCTAATGAAATAATAATCAAATCATCCAAGTAATTAGAATGTCGGCCTTAATTTATTTATTTTGCTTCGCTATTTGTTTATATATATTTTTTTTACATGATCGATTTTAACACAAACCTTTCTTTGAACCTTTAATTACATTTAATATCATTTTGCTTCTTTGCATACCAATTATTATTAAAACTAGAAGCAGTAAATGGTTTTGACTCAGTTTAATTAAGCGTTTTCAAAAACGAATACGTTTTTAAATGAAACCTCTTTATAGATGTTACATCCAATTGGCTACAAAGTTCTGTTTCCACTTCCCAAATCAATAGCTATGGTAAGGCCTTACTTGATTACTGCCATCACTATGCCATTACGAATTTTAAAGTGAACAAAAGATATATTCATTACAACATTTATTTCGCATTCAACGTGAATAAATCGGTTACATTGTTGAGACATCACACTAAAAATAAAAACTTGAAAAATATCATACATTTTCCACATCAATCATCAATGGATCCTCATCAAGGACCTGAAATAAATTTATTTGTTGTATATCTAAGGATTATAAAATAAAAAAAAAATGTGAAACATGTCGAGTATGTAACGACGAAGAAAGTAAAGCTATGCAAATAAAAACACAATTAACAAAAGGAACATAATTAAACTAAAAATAGCATTGTTAAAGAACGTAACCTAAAAACAAATAAACAATTATCGGAAACTATTATAAAAATATTCGCCAAATTTATCAGAGCAAAATGTTAACAGATATTTAACGGATATAATTTAGTATATTTACTGAAGGTATCTACAATTAATAGAATAAACTTTTTGTTCATTTGGGTTTATTACCTATCGGGCCTAAATAGTCTGTGTATGAATGGAATACAATTTAAATAGCCTTCTTGTTTACGTTGGGATTCAGAGAATGTTATCGTAGGGAATCCTAGTCGGTTCTACCCGACTTCGGGTAGTCGGGTAATTACTCAAACCGAAACCGTCGGGTAATGCTGCATATAACCGAAACCGACCACTTTCTTATGTATTTGAACGAAAATGGAAAAAAACATAAACAATTAAACATATAAAAATGAGTTATTTCTTACGCTCTTATTTTACCTATTCCCTTTTTTAACTCTCTTTACTAAATAAAAACAAAAATACACCAATACTTCGATTTGCGACGTTTCGAGTTGCGACGTTTCGAATTGCGACTGTACATTTGTTACTACCAAATTTCAGTTTTGCGTTGCTTAAATTATTTGTTGCATCGTTACTTAAATGTTTTCTTTCTGGAAATACGTCAAGGTTATTTAATTATGTTGCAATTTTATTTACAAGACGCATTTTTATGGAACGAATTACCGTCGCAAAGTGAGGTATGGGTGTATAAAAAATCATTTAAAAGGGTAAATACAACATATTAAATACGTAATAATATTATTTGCTTATTATAAATGTTTTTTGTGTTTATCATTTTATCATGTTATTATGTTATATAACATGTAAAATGCTGTTTTGGTATTCTGGTCAATTTAAATTTTATTAGGTTATGGTATTTTCTATGTTATCTTGATGTAAAATAAAAGTAATAAATTAGGTGCTTTTATGAAATTTTAAGAAATAAAATTGAGTAAAGTTCTCTCAAATGATAATTCTAATCATTCAAATCCATGGGCTCCAAAATATTTAAATAAAACTATAAAAAAACCTTTCATTGAATCGATTGTGTTATAATTAATTTTTAAAATGTGAAAGACGAGCTAGGCTTGTAGAAGTGTTCATCAAGAAAAAAACCTACAAGCTTGTATCCGAGATACGACCTATTAACGTAGGACTACGTAGAATTGCGAAAACTTTATTTGTACAGTTTAAGTGAACACATACTCTGTGAGACAATAACGAAATCATTTTTTTATCGCAACCAAGCCCTATTTAGGCGTTAAAACCACTCCCTAATAAATAGAGATGCAACCCTGATAATCTAATTTACTATGGATTAGTTGTACTTTTTATGGGGAATAATTACCAATTGGTTTTATAAAAAAAAGTGGAGTAGAAGTCGAGATATAACTAGAAAAGTGTTTTTTGAGGTTAAATTAATGGGTGGTTTTAACACCTAAAAAGGGATTGGTTGCCGATAAAAAAAGGTTTCATTAATGTCTCACAGAGTACTACAATTTAGAATAGTTTTTATATTTTTTTGAATTTGACAGTTCAAAAGGTTCCCCTAGATTACTTAGAACTGACACGTCACAGAAATGTCAATCTCACAGAAATGGGAGTCCCTCTATTATTAAAAGCTTACTAGATATAATTTATTTTTAAATATTGACGATTCAAATGACGTAATAAATCAAATTAGTTTCCGGCCACTTGGAAACTTTGAAGGCCTATAACTCGTAAACCTAAACATTTTTCGGCCTGATCTTTACGACTATACATTTTTCTAGGATTGCATAGGTTATACAGCATATAAATTCAAAAAATGTACGCAATATTTTACATCATGAAATTAAAAAAATTTTGAATTTTTTTCATTTTTATTTTATAGCTTTAAATCAATATGGCGCGCGGCATGTTTGGTCAAGTTCATGACTATTTAATTAAAATTGAAATTAAAATACATATTAGTAATTTGTTGTTTTAATTTTTTTTCAATCTACAAATTTTTATTTAACTTGGTTTGATTTTTACAGTTTTTAAAACATTACATTTATATTTATCAAGGGACATTGATTTAATCAAATAAATTGCGTAAATACGTCAATTCCGTGACGCGCGTCATCACATTGAAATTTTGGTTTACCCCCCATATATAATGAAAACAAAGACGTAGTCCTACGTCAAAAAAACATATATAGATACATAAATATTTTTCCATTTTAAGAATTAACCACCGCACTAATTTACGGAACCTTCGCGATGCAAGCGACCCGTATCGTTTGCCATCATTCCGATTCCGCAAATTGTTTAGGTTAAACAAACGGACTGTCGAATTTCTAATAATAAAACTTGAGCCAATGTCACAACAAACAAGCATTCCGTTCAGAATAAAGTTACTTGGCGCTCTTCATTTCTACGGTCATGGGTCATATCAAGTAGCAGCAGGAAGTTGCGATGTGATAGCCCTTTCACAGCCAAGTGTATCCCGGTGTATGAAAGAAATAACGTGTCTTATAGTTACGCAATTAGTAGACGTGGTTATAAAACTCCCACAGGATGCGCTTCATGTAGCAGAAGTTAAAGAGTGATTTGTAAGAAAATTTAACATGCTTGGAGTTCATGATGCGATTGATGGACGCCACGTTGCCATAATCGCACCGCCCGAGGAAGATAGTTATTTTGGGCTCCACGAAATAAAAAAGGCTGAATTAAAAAATGTGTTCATTAATGAAATAAAAAAGGCGAATATTGTATGAAAAAGAATACATTTTTTATTTCAGAAAATTTGTGAAAAAAAATGAATTAAAAAAAGTAACAGGTGTTCATATTTTTTCATACAATATTCGCCTTTTTTATTTCATTAATGAACACATTTTTTAATTCAGCCTTTTTTATTTCGTGGAGCCGTTATTTTGGTGGCAACTTATTTCGAAATCGCAAAGGGTATCATAGCATAAATGCCCTTGCCTCTTTTAATTCGATATGCGCATAAATTATGCAAATGCTCGGTTTCCAGAATCCGTACATGATTCGGCCATTTGGATGACATCACAGATAAGAAAATATTTTCTAGAAAGATTTTCGAATATAACAAATCAAAACAATATTTTATTAGGTAATTCTGGCATTCCTTTGGAACCATGGGTGCTCGTTCCTTATAGCAATGCAGAGCGTAAAGGCGCTTTTATGGTTGCCGTCGTTCGTTCGTTCGTTCATTCATCCTTCAGTCATTTTCTCTTTACGATTTTATGGTTGTTGCAAAAATCACAGAACGGTTTTGTTTTGTGAACGGTTTGTGTTAAATATTTAACTACATATATACAAGCATATATAAAACCAAAGCGATTGTGATACATATTTATTCAAGTTTTTAACGTTGTTGAATATATGTGTTGTAAACATTTTTGTTGTAAAAATTATTAAATCTAAAAATTAATTAAATTAAATAATCTGCAGTTTTATTTTTATTGTTGAAAAATAATAAATTTAAAATAATTATTGTGTACCTAATAACATTATAATTTGAGAATGGATGATTTGGAGTTACTCCATTCGGATATGTTAATTGCGTGTGGCGCTTTAGTTTATTTTTGGAATGTTTTTTCAAATAAAAATACCAGAAAAAGAAGACGGTTTGATGCCAGACCAATTTTCAAAGAAAGGGTAAGAGTTGATCATTATAATAATTTAATAGCCGAGATGAGGCTGTGCGATATGGGATCTTTTAAAAATTTTCATCGAATGACACCACAAGTGTTTGATGATCGATCTGCTTCGTTTAGTTGGACCAGAAATTCAAAAACACGAGGGATTTGCTGTAAATCCAATTACTCCAGGCGAAAGATTGTCATTAACTTTACGGTAAGCCTAGAATAAATATTTTTTCGTTTTGTTTTTAAAGAAATCAGTATAAAATTGTAAGCATACGATTTAATCTGTTTTAGTTATTTGGCAAGCGGAGACAGCATGATGTCCATCGGACCATACGGCTATCGGATAGCTGTTTCAACAACGTCCGGTATCATCCGCGAAACAACAGGTGCCATTTGGAATAAATTGAAACCTTCGGTTTTTCCTATTCTTTCTACGTTGCTATGGGAAAATATTGCTGCGGAATTCATGTCAAAATGGAATTTTCCCAATTGTTTAGGTGCTATTGACGGCAAACACGTCATTGTCCAAGTAAGTCAAAATTATATTGAAAAATCTATTTCTAAGAAATTTATATTTTTTTTTCAGGCATTTGCAAATGCGAATTATTCATATTTCAATTACAAAAATTCGCACAGTTTGGTGCTAATGGCAGTATGCGTTGCAGACTATAAATTCATTTTTGGGAATATTGGTGCATCAGGTAGGAACAATGACAGCGGAATTTTTAAAAGAAGTGAATTTGGAAAACGAATTATTGGAAATGTTCATCGTTACATATACCTAATGAAGCTGTACTACCTGGCAGCACAACGAAGGTACCATTTTGTTTTGTTGGAGACTAGGCTTTCTCGCTGTTGACGAATATTATGCGACCCTACCCAGGAAGACGGAAGCGATTTTAAGCCACGAAAAGAACATATTTAATTATCGGTTATCGAGGGCCAGGAGGGTCGAGGGCGCAGAAGGCGACTTAGTTTTAGGTGAATGGCGATCGGATTCGGCATTTTAAATTCTAAGTGGCGAATCTTTCGTAGGCCGATTATTGCAAGCAGAACTTCGGTTATCAATATGATTAAAGCAACCGTTTGTTTACATAATTGGCTGAGAATAACATCGGCTGATTCATATTTTAATAATGAGTTTGTAGATCACTTCTCTGCAAAAGGCGACTTAGTTTTAGGTGAATGGCGATCGGATTCGAATTCCGTTGGATTACGAGACATTGGCCGGATGGGATCCAATAATGCAGCTAGTGGTGCAATTTCAATTCGAAATACATTTGCACACTATTTGACATCAATAAATATTTTGCCTTGGCAAAATGATAGGCTGCACGAATGCTAATTTATGTAAAACTTTAATTTTTTAATAAAAAATTATTTTTAAATACAGATAATTAAATTTGTTAAATTTATTCCATTTTAATTTATTCGCGGTGCGCTGTCCGCGGTGTTTTCTTTATTTTCTTTTTCTTCTATCTCTACATAATGTTTTAATATATTTAAATAAGAAATTTTTGCTTCAAGCACGTGAATAGGTTTTAAAGCGGCGATATCCCTACCTAATGAAGTGAAAAATCTGTCTACTCCTTGACAATCACATGTGACCGAATTTGATTGTTCATGAGAATCTTTCGATTTCTGCAACATAAGATGTTGGTGACCTTTCATGGTATTTACCAAATCTTGAATTATTGGAGGCACTGTAGTATTATCTGGTTTCCTTCTTTTGGATTGGTTTGATGTCACCGTGGCTGCGGCTGGAGTTACGGGTGCGGATCTTGGCGGCGTTAGTACTGTTTTGTCTCTTCGAAGAGGTGGATAAGAAGTAATTGCATTTACATCGAAAAAGATTGTAGGGAAAGGTGTGGGTGATGATTTTACTGGTGTATTTACTTCCATTGGTGCTAAAATTGTTACTGATGATATATTCAAGGGATTTGTCGGCGAATTATTCGGAAAAAATGATAAGAGTGTGTCTGAATCCGTTGGGAATGGCGAATAACTTGACGTTGAGGTCAAATTCGGAGAAGAAACGTAAACGTCTTTATTTTGAACCTCAAGGGGTTGATCGGTATCGTCTAAAAACTGTTGGTACACAGAGTTTTGGCTGATTTCCAATTGTTTAACTTCGTGTAAGCTCGAAACAGTTGGTCTATAATTAAAATTTAAAATTGAATTATTTGAAATACCTATAAAAGAAATAAATAAAAGCATTACTCGTCATCTACTAAACATTTTTCAAAAAACTCCATTGTTTTTGGAGAATCTCCACTTCGACAATGCTGCTGACTAATAGCCATTTTATATCGAAGTTTTAAATTACGCCATTTGTTTTGACAATCTTTATCTAGAAAATAAATAATATAATTTAATTTAAATTTTGTATAGGGCGTCAAGATATTTATGTATTTTTCAGAAAACTATTTTTAATAGATCACTAAAACTATGCTAAGATTTTTTTTTTTTTTTTTGGGAAACTCCAGATTTTTGAGGTTGAATAATCTTATTATATTGTAACAGATGTTTTATGGCCTTTATTTAAGGTCATATTAGTAAATAAATTAGGGTTATTTTCTATTAGGCGTTTATTCGAATATTACGAGGAGGTAGAGACGGGTAATCCAAAATTTAGAAGGGGGTTTAAAGTGGTAAAAAAAATTAAAGGGGTTACTTTTATAAAAGGTACTTTATGATTTTCTTTATATTACTTTACCTAAATTTAAAAACCTGTTTTCCGATGGACCATTAAAATGATGCGAATTTTAATGACCTATAAATAGACCCTTTAAAACTAAAGCAACACAAACAAGATCATAAAAGATATAATATTTTGAAGAATATAACAGAATTTTATTTTAACCAAAATAAAGGCACTCCTAATTTTAAATTCAAGAACAACCATTTATCAGGTATTTATGGAACATTTAGTGGCGGCGTTGAAAAATGTAATAAACAATTCTTAAATTGGAGGTCAATGACAATTTAATGACGGTTTGAAAATAAAATTCTAAAATTATTCAAAAATACATAATATAGTTTAATTTTAAGAAAACCACGATTACAAGTAATCTACATATAACATTATAACATAAAAACGGATTTTGTTCATTGAAAATATTAGGGTTTTAGCAAAATGTTTGGTTTTGATAAATTCGAATTAAGTTAAATTTTGGCATTAAAAATTTTAACAAAATTTTGGAAACGTTGGTCGAAGAAGTTAAAAGCCTTAAACAAATAGGAAATTTAGAAATAAAAAACTTATTAACCGTCTTACTACAAAAAAAAAAAAAAAATCGCTATAACTCCATTGTATAAGTTGGAATATTAGCATGCTTCTTTGTCCGTTGTAAACAATTGATAGTTTAAACATTCATTGCTATACCCATTTTTGCTGCTATATGATCCCATCTCATTTCTTTGGCGGAATTGTTCTTATAGAGCTTGTTGTTCATGTCGTAAATTATTGGTTCCTCTTTGATAAGCTCGAGCAGTTTAACTTCAAAAGAAAATTCTAAAATAAAATAAATAAAAAAAAGATTTTTACTTTTCACGAAAAGCTTAATTTAATGAATTACACAGTAAACTAATATGTAAGTACTTAGTGGCCGTTAATATAGGTTGGGCAGTAATGAATTATATGCATTTGAATTACGTAATGAAAACACAAATATTGAAATTTGAAATTTGCTAAGATTTTATTCATAATTAATTAAAATTTTACTTGTAGTATATTAATTTTTACTGTTAAAAACCACACAACACTTGAAATTTTATTTATTTTCCATCATGAACATTAACCTTATTTAATTAAAAACAAATTAATACACAAATTAACCTACCTGAATATAAAGGCATTGTATAAAATCCTATAGTCGTACAATTTGTAATAATAATATCACTGTCACACAAAATAAAAATAAAAATTGACGTGAACTCGTCAAGAAATTATATCAACTAAAAATATTTTGTATGTATTTTGGCGATGTGCACTCAACAAAAATTATTTGCATTTAAAACTATTATAGACATCCCTTTTCAGTTATTTTCAAATCTCTTTCTATCTATGTTCGTTCTGTGAAAAAGTTGGAGATAAACCATTTTACTGCAAAGATTGCAGAAGAAAAAATTCGTCATTTTTAGGTAATATGATTGGTTTAAAAAAATAACTGAACGAACGAACGACGAAACGACGGCAACCATAAAAGCGCCTTAACAGTAAAGAATCTCGATATAATCATCGATTCATTAGGGCAAGGAACATAGTGGAAAAATGTTTTTTTACTCATAAAATCCAAGTTCCGTTGTCTTCCGTGACAGTGATGAGGAGGAAAATTTTGAGGATAATAATACGCCTGAAGATGATGAATTAAATTCAATTGAAATTTAGGATGAAGAAGATATATCACCTTTTAATAATTCAAACAACGGTACTTGGTACAATTTGGGCTGCAGATTTTGGTTAAAACATTAATAAATATATTATAACATTATACATATTAAAAGATGTTTTTTTAATTCATTCATTATAAATAATAATAAATATACATATTAAAATACAAAAATATTTAAATTAAACTTAATACATAATAATAGAATTCAAATATAAAGGATATTTTCTGCTTAACCAATGTAATAATGAATGCCGGTACTCCCATTTTTTCCAATATTGAAAAAAATATAATTATCAAAATATAATATACATCAAAAATATATGTAATTATCAGAAATTTTTATGATTTTTATTGACTAGTGTGACAGCTTATAGCTAAAAGCATAAAAATAAAAATATACTAGATTTTTTTGTATAATTGTACTAGAGAATTTTATAATAAAATTTGACATAACATGGCATGCCTATAGAATACCAAATTGAAAAAAAATTTATGTTATGGCATTTTAAAAAATTATAACATAAAAAAATAACATAACATTTTTGTATACCGGAATACGGACCAATAAATGAAATATAACATAATTTTTATATTATGTAAAATGGTATGGTTTTTTATTTAAATAGTATTACCCGAAACCTGACCCGAAATCGTCGGGTAATGGTAAAAAACCGAAACCGAAAGTCGGGTAATTGGATTCCCTAAAATACTGATGCCCGATTTCAGAACAAAACAGCAATTCGTCAGTTAAATAATATTTCCTCTCTTTCTTCTTTTATGAAATTGCAATTTGTTTCATAATTCAAAATCAATGCTATCTGGATCATAATTCTTTTTTACATGAACATTTTAAAGGGAGAATTAAATTTTTATTTGAGCGACATTGAAAAGTCAAATATTTAATTTTCCCTTTAAAATTCTCATGTAAAAAAGAATTATGATCCAGATAGCATTGATTTTTAATTATGAAACAAATTGCAATTTCATAAAAGGAGAAAGAGAAGAAATATTATTTAACTGACGAATAGCTGTTTTGTTCTGAAATCGGGCATGAGTAAATTTTATGTTTTAAATTAGGAAAGCACTAATTTCTTAATACTACTTCATTTTATTTAACAACTCCTACGTGGCCATATTTATCATGACTAACGCGAATTACATTTTCTTCCATATTGTTTGGAACAGAAGATAATAATGTTCAACACCTGTAATAAAATGCATTAAAGTATAAAACTTATCAATTTATGTAAAAATAATTTATTTCAAATCATATAAATTTATTTATTGAGTAATAATATTACACTAATCGGATATAAACTAATCGGATATACGATGCCAGTTGATATTATGCTGATCCAGAAGAAAATCACCTGAAATGAAGCTTCATTAATAATTAAAATCACTTGTTTTGTAAATTAAAACTTATCATAAATTCACTGTGTTGACGTGCATACATCATCTGGTTGACCACTAAACTTATAACAAACATATAAATCTGAAAGAAAAGATAAAATAGAATTAATTCTATTTTATCAATTCAATGTCAAAACATTATACCAGTTTCCTAATGTATAACACTGTGACATCATTTGGTTGCGGAATTCCAACACAGCTAACTTCATGTTATATTCACTACATTGTTATAAGGTTCGAAATTCAGTTGCTTTTTGGTTATGAATTTCGTCTAACGATCTGAATTTACGGTTGAACTCTTTGGGTTGAGTAGTTTTATAGTTTAATAAACGATCAGATATTAATGCTATTTTAGCAGCTGGAAGTCTGATTTTGAGATTGAATCGATCTTTAATCCAACGTAAACGGTTTTTTAATGGCACCAAGACATACACCATGCATGTAATCTTGCGGAAAGCTTCGCACCATATCTATAGATGCCTTCTCAAGAGGGGAAGTTCCAGTATGATGCTCTTCTTGCATATGATTTCTAAAAGATGCTTCAGTTCTTAGTCCAGCAGATCGGGTTGGATATCACATACGATGGTTTCTATGGCAATATTCATCTTCGACTTCACAGAATTCACAGCCAAAATAAGCATAAAGCCCTTTAAGAAAGTTATGTATGCTTTTGCCGGAACATCACTCACAAATGCTCCACGTTTTATAAGTATTACTGTTTATTATAATACCGGCTGTCATCAAATGATCCAATTCTTTAACAAAATAATTTAAATAAAGATGACAATCCTTTGTTTTTGCAGTATCTCCGTAAACTCCAATTACAAAAGGAACTTTACTAATGCTAGGAACCAAATCCACAATTAGCCAAAATTGACTTCTTGAGCTGTTACTAATCGGGAGACCATCAATGTTGACAAATATTAGTCAACTCTTTTGGCTAATCCATCAAGTACAAATATTTTAAGGCCTTTCCAATACCAAAATGCCAATAACGGCCTGGGTCAACTGTGCTTATTGATCCTATGATTTTAGATGTTTTTAAAATAGTTCTGGAATCGAGAGGAAGTTCTGAGCATCCACTCGATTTTAGTAATTTTAACAAGTTATTTATTCCATAATGTGTTATTTTGTGTTCGATGGCCGATTGTTGGATATTTTCTGTAAAAGAAAATGACGACGCATCAATGTCATTATCGGAAACTTCTTCCATAAACGAAACCGAGGGCGAATCAAGATTATGATCGATTATTTCCGCAGCAGTTGAATCTTTAGAAATGCGCTCAATAGTTACTCTATTAGTACTACAAATATTTTCATCGGTAGAATAATTATCAATTTTCAATTCAAGCAAACTTAAAATTTGTGACGGGCAGTCCACTACACCTGAATTTAAAGGTCCATCACTAGAAAAAATGATTTTCTACCTCATTCACCATCAAGCCGATTCAGAAATGGCACGCTCGTTTGGAGATTCAAGATGTGCCATGTAATCACTAAACAATGCAGGAGCTCTACGCCTGTAAGTGCGTGGGTTAATATGTTTAAAAATCGATCGTCGTCATTTTTTAATGAACCCTTATTTTTTCACAAAATATTTTAATAACTGCACTACCCTACATTTACATAACCTCCAATCTATTTTTTTGTTTGTAAAATTAAAACTTCGATATTTTCTTTTAAATAATTATTTGAATAATTTAAATATTATAATATGGTTATTTATATTATTAAATAAAGTTAAATTAAATACTAAAAAATTTAAGGATAAATAATTTTATTGACACAGATATACATATGTATACTTACGCAAACGAGATTTGCGATTGACAGTGTGCGACTAAAAACCATTAAACTTTTTACATTTATTTTCGTTTCCCTGTAACCAAGCCCAGTAGGCAAATAATCGTAAAACTGTTTTCTAGTTTTTTATTCAGTTATGATGAATTTAATCAGTAATGTTAAATTTAATCTAACCAAGAATGTTTTTTTACTTTTTTATATCAAGGCAACTTGCATCACACTCTTTCCTTCATTCCATGCGCCGTTTCTACTTTTTAGAAAATATTATTTTTTGTGTAGATTTGTTTTACAAAAAATTTTCAAGGTCACGCATCTGGTCATTAGGTGCCAGATTTAATTTTAATGAATCGGTAAATTATTGGTTAAAATTTGAAATATTTGTAAATGAAATTATTTCAGGCGTAATATCCAACAAGCAATATCATTGCAATTAAAAACAACAATATGTTTCTTTGTAAAAAAACGCCGTCCATTTACGCACTTGATATTGTCGGACTCGATAAATTTCCCGATTCATTCAAATTAAAATACAATTTAGCACCTAACGACGTAATTTTTGTGTGCGTAGATACTCGGTAGCATACCCCTTACCTTATCATTATCGTCACTGGAATAATTATTTCTTGTAACTTGTATTATTTCTTGTAAATTCAAGATTTCTGGTTTATTGCTGATTAAGAATCACAATTCCTTAATCTATGTACAAACATTTTTTCGAGGGGCTATCAAGCAATTCTGGGGATTAAAATTGAAACTAAAATTTCATTGTATATTGTAAGTGGTAATTACCTCAATCATGAAATATCGTACAAGCTTATAAGGTATTTCATTATTATGTTATGACTTTATTGTAAATATTAAATAATTGTATGCCGCTCGTTGCAATAATTTTTGAAAATTTTTCTGAAACGGTAGAACTTTGAAAAATTGTATGTACTTTATAAATCAAAATTTTAATGTTCTTGTATACCTACAATGAAAAAATAATAAAGGCTTGTACTACAAGATTACAATTTTTTGTGATTCAACGAAAAAATTGTATAACTCAGAAATGAAATATTGTATACGACACGACATTGTTCTACCCAATAATTGAATTGAAATATTGTACAGGTCCATGGTCCTGTTTGAATTCCCTTTTCGATATAACAATATGCACATTTTAATTCATTATTTTACAGATAGTTCGTCATCATAGTGTAGAAGTCGATTGTAAAATTTCATTTAATAAGCTTTAAGGAGGATTTATATTATCAGTTCCTTTCAGTTCCTACATGTATCGTGTCAGACATCATCAATTTACACTATCCGTACGTTTCAATTCAGACATTTTCTTCGTATGACTACCGTATATTCGTAACTTTTCAATACGTATAGAAGATAATACACAAAAATACAAAAATGTTTTAGTAGCAATTTAATTTTTGTTTCTGAACGTTTGTGAAATAAAGTTTGTGTCAATTGAAAAAATTGTAATAACGAAATATACGATAATTAAATTTGAAATAGGGGGTTATTGTTGTAAGAGAAATGTTGAAATTGGACGATTTGTGCATGATTGCTATTTTGCTAGATGAAGAAGAACATCAAAATCAACGGTGTCGCCATCGTCGTTTTGCGGTGCACAAAATGCTAAAAAAAAGAAAAACCGAAGGTGAGTTTTGGACAATTTACCCACAATTAATGGACGACGAGCAAAAATTCTATGAGTATTTCAGGATGCCGCAATTCGATTTTCATGTGTTGCTGGAAAAAATAACTAATAACATTAACAAACAAGACACAACTTTTAAACAGTCTATAAGTCCGAAAGAAAAACTAGCAGTATGTTTGCGGTAATCAATTTTTTTATTATTATACTAGTCTTTAAATTAATTGAAAAGTACATTAAACCGTTAATATAATTGTTTATTTTTAAAATTCTTTATTTTCACTTAAATTAGACGTGAAATCTATACAAAATTGTGCTACTTCTTGATTTGATTGTGAATCTGATGGTGATGGTGTCGGTGCAATGATATAACTTATTGTTTGTGATGCCCCTTGAGTCTCAAAAATCGAACCGAATGGGTAAAGATGATGGAGTTGAAATTGACTTCACAGGCGTTGATTGATCTCTTGCCATTGTATTATATATTAAGGCAACAGATGATGGTGGCTGCTTTGGGTAATCTTTAGGCGAACGTCTATGTATTTCGGTTGACCTTGATAAAGACGGTTTTGACTTTTCTCTTTGTTGAACCCTTTGTTGCGATGATTATTTATTTGACTTTAATTAATTTTTCTTGTATTTTTCGGTTCACTACAAGATGTTGAAGCAACAGGTGATGGCGGGCGCATTATTGAACTATTCGAGGAACTAACCTGGATACTTCTGCTCTTTGGCTGGATACTGATGCCGCTAGTTGCCATGGCTGCTGTTGTGATAATTTTTCCATTTCCAACTCCGAAATGACATTGAAAACTCGTGATTTTGCTAATGATTGGTTGAATGGTGACATTTTCTTGACCGTTCCAGCCATACTTTTAAAAAACCAGTCTATTTCATTGGTTTGATCTAATTTGTCTTTATCCAAAAGATATTTCATCAACGTCGATGAGGCTGTTTCTTTTTAATTTTTTTCTTTTATTGCTAACATGTCTTTTGACTGGAGTCATGTCAGCTGGTGATACGTGTTCCCTTCTTTCAGCCGAATTATTTGTTGCTTCGTTTACTGCATCTGTTTCAGCATCATCTGTGTTATCTTGGCTCAGATCAACGGCCACAGAAGTAATAGTTTCCCTCTCTCTCATGTAGGGTATCAAAAACGACATTACTTCTTCGTACTTCCATTTTTTTTAAACACAATTTTAGTTTAAAAAAATTCTTTAAGTTAATAGATATTTTTTCAAATTTTTGAGCACTAAGTGATTCTTATAAAACAATAGCATTTAGCTATAGACTTGGACATACTACGGTTTCAAAAATAGTAATTGAAGTGTGTGACGCAATAATTAGAATTCTTCTGTCTGAATTTATGCCACTACCAAATGAAGAAGAATGGCTAAAAATAGCAGAGGAGTTTTGGAGAATGTGGAACTTTCCAAATTGTATTGGAGCATTAGATGGCAAGCACATCACGATTACGACTCTATTTAACAGCGGTTCTCTTTACTTTAATTATAAAAAAACTTTCTTCATAGTATTGTTGGCTTTAGTAGATGCAAATTACAGATTTATAGCTGTAGATGTAGGATCGTACGGTAAAAACAGCGACGGAGGTATTTTTTCCCATTCTAAGTTGGGCAAAAGTCTTGCGCAACCTAACCTAAAAGTTCAACAATCTGCGAAAACGTGTTGTTTGTGAATTTTAAGTTTTGCAAACTAAACCTAAGTTTTACCACACTGTGAAATCGGGTATTTGTATATTGGAATCGCCGAATTAGCAATCAAGTCAAGTTTCTAAAACCTTACCTGAAAGTATAACTAGCTGCGAAAACGTGTTCGTGGATTCGAAGTATCGACAACCTATGTGAAATCGTGTTATATGTACATTAAAACCACCAAATTAGCCGCCTAGTTGCTGAAACCTAACCTAAAAGTTCAGTGCGAGTTCACGTATATATATATACCGGGTGTTTCTTTTAAACTGAGACGATCAAATATCTCGAAAAATAGCCACTCTACGGAAAAAATGTACATAATCAAAATTTAATCATACCGCGGGGGAAATACATTAGTGCAAAAAAATAGTCCCCCACCCCCCGCTTTGTAGGTGGGGCGGGGGTAACTTTTAAACTAAGATAGGAAGCCATATTTTTTATTGCAGATACGGATTCTACGACTAAAAGTACGTATGATTTGAATGAAATATTTTGTTCGGTTCATGATAGATGGCGTTGTAATCGACGAAATTCGATTTTTTCAATTTCTTCTTCTTAGAACACACGCATTTGATTCTGCAATACGTTTGAAATAAAAAACATCACGTTTTCATTGGAAATACTCGAAATTCGTCAGCAAAACAATTTATTCAGTTTTGTAAATCACATTTAACGTTTGTGTTATTTCTTATCTTCATGTTTTTCGTAATTGCAAAATTTTATTTATTTATTTATTTCCAGTGATGAAAAACGTAACGTGTAACGAACGCCAAAACGGAATAACGTATTGAATATTTAAAAATAGTGTTACAAACGTTACACAATTTCAAAAATCTTACATAACGAAATCCGTAACGTTATGACCCTTTTTTATTTCCGTTATTTCGTTACGTGCTTTAAAGTAAAATTATCTAAAAGCAAAACATAAATTCAAAACAAAAAAAATAAAAATTGGCATCGATAATTTTCTGCTGTGTGAATACACCTTTATTTCTCGATAATTTATTGCTGTAACTACATAGACTACAAAACGTTCTGCTTTGGTTCAAAAATACAGTTAGAGTGGTGTATTTTGCTTTAAAAATATCTTCGATTACAAATCAAATAGAACTGGTACGAATGTTATTATTTATTTTATTTCAAAAGGAATAACGAAATAAACAAAGCCTTTTAATAGTCAATTTTAAGAACTCTAAGCACTCAGCTTCAGAAATAACGTTATAACATAGCGAAACGGAATTTTTGTTCTTAAAATAACGTTATAAATAACGTTTCGAATTGAAATTATTTTTTGAAACCGAATGCCGTAACGTTATAATTTTTGTATCCGTTTTTCATGACTGTTTATTTCTCTTAACCATACATAACAAAAACATTTAAATATACAATTTTTTTTTATAAACTTATACAAAAAATGTGGTTAAGAAGATTGGATAATCTTTGTCAAAAAGACAGTTTCGATTCTCCCAAGTGTTAAAAATTAAATTTACAATATTAGTATAATAATGACAAAAGAAAAGAACCACAGTAGAATAAAAAAGAAAAATTAAATTATATAAAACAAAACTTATTTAGCAAACATAAACCCCACATCTTTAGTTTCAAATATCCAATCTTTGACCAAACGCAAAAATTTCCTATCATAAATCATCGTCCTTATATGAGGCGGCAATCGATTAAAAAAAGTGGGCGCAGAAACTATATAATATTTGCGAAATAATTCAGATGAAAATGGCGGAACAGAGTACAAATTTCGATAATTATTTCGAACTTGACATGTGGAAATAAACGATAAAATACTTTAGAATGGACCGTTTAACTGTGCCAGAGAAAATTGATATCGTTCTGGTTTATGGAGAAGCTGGCAGAAATCTTGAAAATGCTGTTGCTATTTACGCTCAACGTTTTCCGGATAGGATTCGTTCACGTGCTTCATTTGGCCGTATCAAACAATTTATTGCTGATGGAAATGTTCAACCGAAAAAGAGCCGTAGAGCAACAGTCACTGGAGAAAATAATGAAATTACTGTATTGGCTGCAGCGACTCATAATCCTCATGTTAGTACACGAGAAATAGTTCGCGATTCCGGATTGTCCCTCACCAGTGTTTGGAGAATTTTAAAACGGCACAAGTATCATCCATATCATGTGTCTTTACACCAAGATCTTCATGTGCTGATTTCCAAAATCGGGTATTTCCAATGAAAACGTGATGTTTTTTATTTCAAACGTATTGCAGAATCGAATGCGTGTGTTCTAAGAAGAAGAAATTGAAAAAATTGAATTTCGTCGATTACAACGCCATCTATCATGAACCGAACAAAATATTTCATTCAAATCATACGTACTTTTAGTCGTAGAATCCGTATCTGCAATAAAAAATATGGCTTCCTATCTTAGTTTAAAAGTTACCCCCGCCCCACCTACAAAGCGGGGGGTGGGGGACTATTTTTTTGCACTAATGTATTTCCCCCGCGGTATGATTAAATTTTGATTATGTACATTTTTTCCGTAGAGTGGCTATTTTTCGAGATATTTGATCGTCTCAGTTTAAAAGAAACACCCGGTATATATATACAGGGTGTTCGGCACATGGACCGACACAATTTTTTGGGGGATTGGGTGGGTCGTTAGCTAGTTTTCACCCATACGACCCTGCGTCCTAAGTGACACGGTAACTGAGATATGAATTTTTTTCGTGTTTTATTTAAATTACCTGAAATCTCGCCTTTAAATCGTCATATTTTTTTTGTCTGTGATTGTAATAGCACGAAATAACTTTTATTGTATTCTGCAATGTATTTTTAGTCTAAATAAATCATTATTTGGTACAAATGGCTTCAAGAAAATAAATTATATGAGCTTAGAAAGTTTTGAAAATGTGTAAATGTATTAAAAATTTCAACTTCTAAATTCAATATAACAAAAACTAAACATTATTTTGAATATAGGTTTATTTTAAAAAGTTGTCTAGTTTATACCCTTTCCAACGGTATGCTACATGTTGGAGGAATTATTTATAGTATGGTCAAAATAAGAGATAGAAGTTGTCAGGGTCAAGAAAATTATTTTTATCTTTATTATGTTTTTATTAAATATGAGTTATAATATTTGTTCGAATTGTTCTCATCTACTCCGTATGCATGCACGACACCTTCTCCTTATTTCAAATGTTGTTGTGCGAAGTCGCATTTCTCTTTTCATTATTTCAAATGCAGCTGTAATTCGCTCCATTAAAATTTCTCGTGGGTGCACCTCTGTTGCATAAATTAATTCTTTTGCACGTTCCCAG
Organism: Tipula helvola; assembly: GCA_963556165.1. Lineage (NCBI taxonomy): Eukaryota > Metazoa > Arthropoda > Insecta > Diptera > Tipulidae > Tipula > Tipula helvola. The sequence goes on along the minus strand of OY744482.1, from coordinate 199,138,856 downwards.
ACGTAAAAATCGAGGGGTGTCAGGTCTGGGGACCGTGCGAGCCAAGAAATAGCCCCCAATCTACCAATCCATGAGTTCGGAAAAGAATTGTCTAAGTACTCACGTACCTTCGATGATAGTGTGCCCGGACAGCCATCATTTTGAAAGACGATCGGCACACCTTCTTCCAAAACTGATAATAAAAGTGACCCTGACAACTTCTATCTCTTATTTTGACCATACTATAAATAATTCCTCCAACATGTAGCATACCGTTGGAAAGGGTATAAACTAGACAACTTTTTAAAATAAACCTATATTCAAAATAATGTTTAGTTTTTGTTATATTGAATTTAGAAGTTGAAATGTTTAATACGTTTACACATTTTCAAGCTAAGCTCATATAATTTATTTTCTTGAAGCCATTTGTACCAAATAATGATTTATTTAGACTAAAAATACATTGCAGAATACAATAAAAGTTATTTCGTGCTATTACAATCACAGACAAAAAAAATATGACGATTTAAAGGCGAGATTTCAGGTAATTTAAATAAAACACGAAAAAAATTCATATCTCAGTTACCGTGTCACTTAGGACGTAGGGTCGTATGGGTGAAAACTAGCTAACGACCCACCCAATCCCCCAAAAAATTGTTTCGGTCCATGTGCCGAACACCCTGTATATATATATATATATATATATATATATATATATATATATATATTCTGCTGAAAATTTTTCAGCAGAGTATCGTGAAGTTAGCCGCGTTATGGAAGGTTTTTGTATTTATTATGTTGGTATATAAAGTTTTTGCTCAATTTTATGATGTTAAAAAAGGTAAATAAAAGAAATTCATTAAATTAGGATTTCCGTGCGAAAATAATGTTTTCTCAAATAAAAAATGTAGGCCAAAAAACTACTTAATATAAGACATAAACCAAAATATATAAAAATTACATCCAGCGAATGTAGAATCTACAATTGAGAATATATAACTTTTGCGAAAAATCTCATTTATAGATGTACGTATACACTGGATTAATTTAGCACAATATATCAGTTCCCATATTACCCAAAAAAGGTAGGATAGGCATAATCCTCTAAAAACAATAACGATAAAAAATAACCAAAACGAGTAACACAAACATGTAAATTTCAAAAATTGTATATTAAAAATCACAATAAAAAATGTAAGCTTGTTTCATGGTTGTCGCCGGTTTTTCGTTCGTTCATTCGGTCATTTTCTTATTTTGATTTCATGGTTGCTGCAAAAATCACAGCACGATTTTGTCGCCATCTAATGTATAAATAATTAACTATACACCTATATACAAGAAATGTTTGTGTTATTTATTAATTCAAGTGTTTTACGTTGGTGAATATAGTTGTGCAATATATAATTTTTTGCAATTAATATTTTGTGTTAAAAATATTTAAATTAAACAATTAAAGTAAATTTGTTTTATTATAATTATCGAACAGTAATTATTAAAGTTTAATTTAGAAATGGATGATGTGGAGTTACTTCATTCGGAAGTGGTGATTGCGGGTTTGGCTTATTTATGGTATATTTTTTTAAACAAAAATACTAGAAAATCAAAATGGTTTAATGCCAGGCCAATATTAAAAGAAAGAGCTAGGGTCGGTCATTACAATAATTTAATAGCTGAAATGAGGTTAAATGATTTGGAATCGTTTAAAATCTTTCACCGCATGACACCAGAAGTATTTGATGATCTGCTACATATAGTTGGCCTAAAAATTAAAAAATTTGGGGGTTTTGGTATAAATCATCGAAGAGCATCGATTTTAAGCCAAGAAAAAAATATTTTCAACTATAGATTATCCAGAGCCAGGAGAGTAGTTGAAAATGCTTATGGGATTATAAGGTCCAAATGGCGTATTTTTCGAAAGCCAATTAATGCAAGCAGAATTTCAGTGCTGGATATGACGAAAGCAACTGTCTGTTCAATTTAATTAGAAATCAATTTGCAAACTACTGCTCATCCATTAATATATTGCCTTGTCAAAATGATCGACTACATGAATGTTAATCTATTTTATTCATTTAACGATATTAAGCACATTAATTTTTAAGAAAAATTTCTTTGTGTAAATAAAGATAATTAAATTTATTAAATTTACTTTGTTTTAATTCTTTCGCCACATTTACAGGGAACTAATTATTGTTAGGTTTATTCGTTCGTCCGCTGTCGAATATAGACAGAAAGTGAGTCCTCTGCATTTCGTTTGGATATTTTTAATCCGGCAAGTGAATTAAACATGCAAGGAAAACTGTATTAAAAATAATAAATCATCACAGAACAAAATTTTAATCGAATCATTGTTTTAGTGACATTTCATTTGCCAATTTACAACAACAATGCTTATGACGAAATTTAACCAATTGTCTGAATATTATGAAAATGTTTTCGGCTTTTTATAGACAACATACTATTTGTAATGACATACTCATTATTTTCGATTTGGTAAATCAGAAAAATAATGGAGTCATACTCCTAATATATCTACCCAGTAAAAGTAGAAAATATCAATCCCCTCCCCCTTTTCTTTCCCGCAGAGTTAACACAAAGTGTATCGACTCTTAAAAAATTAGAAATCTCTTTGAGCTTTCGTGTTGGTAATTCGGTTTCGTACAGAAAAAGTAAGGTCTACTCTTCAGGTAGCTACGACCGAACTACAAAAATTGAACTCTAAATTTTACATTATATGTAAAACTAGAGTGTATCGACTTAGTGAATTATATTCAAAAAATCAAACTCAAAAACCCAAGCAGAAATCTAATTTGTGTGTGTATCATGCCCACACGAATAATTATGACGAAATTTAACCAATTGTCTGAATATTATGAAAATGTTTTCGGCTTTTTATAGACAACATACTATTTGTAATGACATACTCATTATTTTCGATTTGGTAAATCAGAAAAATAATGGTACTTTTACTGGGTAGATATATTAGGAGTATGACTCCATTATTTTTCTGATTTACCAAATCGAAAATAATGAGTATGTCATTACAAATAGTATGTTGTCTATAAAAAGCCGAAAACATTTTCATAATATTCAGACAATTGGTTAAATTTCGTCATAATTATTCGTGTGGGCATGATACACACACAAATTAGATTTCTGCTTGGGTTTTTGAGTTTGATTTTTTGAATATAATTCACTAAGTCGATACACTCTAGTTTTACATATAATGTAAAATTTAGAGTTGAATTTTTGTAGTTCGGTCGTAGCTACCTGAAGAGTAGACCTTACTTTTTCTGTACGAAACCGAATTACCAACACGAAAGCTCAAAGAGATTTCTAATTTTTTAAGAGTCGATACACTTTGTGTTAACTCTGCGGGAAAGAAAAGGGGGAGGGGATTGATATTTTCTACTTTTACTGGGTAGATATATTAGGAGTATGACTCCATTATTTTTCTGATTTACCAAATCGAAAATAATGAGTATGTCATTACAAATAGTATGTTGTCTATAAAAAGCCGAAAACATTTTCATAACAACAATGCTATATAATGAATTCCAATTTGGAATTCATCGAATTCCTGCTGAGTTGATGGTATTGCAATTCCAATTCCATTTTGTAGTTACTGTGTTTGCCACCAGAGTTTCGTATTTCATTTTTTTGTTTTAAATGTTGTCATCTTGTATATTTTATTTTGATGCCATTTTTTGACATTTCGATTTAAATTATCCCTTGTGAATAATTTTTCATATACATATTTAAACATTTTTAAGTCGCATTATATATTATATATAAATTATAATATTAACATTAATAAATTAAAAAACATACATTATTAGAATTAAGCAAATTAAAAACAAACAAAAAAAAACAAACAAATATTTTTAAATTAAAATTAAATTAAAGGTCGCTAAGTTATGATGGACTCGTAAGAAAAAAAAACTAATCCAGGTAAAATTTTAATTGTTTTTTGTTAATATTTTAAGTACAAATTTAACAGAATATGCTGTATTCATCTACATTTACAGAGCATTGCTGAGGATATATTAAACTCTAGCAGCACTCCAGCTCGCCAGATGAGTCCACCTCCACATCATCAAGTTCTGAGTCCTTTTTAAGTAGTGATGCTAGTGACTGTATCGAACACTACAAAGTTGATAATTTTATCCAAACGATCAACAAATACCATGATGCCGATTTCAAGCGACACAATTTATGCGTGGGCGAGCAAGATTACTGTGATTTAAATCTCGCTGAAAACGAAGACCAGGTACAAACGGGGGAGGAACTCAATTTAAATGCCACTAGTACGGAGCAGATACATGATCGACGCGCAGAAATATTAAACGGTCTCTTGCAAAAAGGGATTTTATAAAAAAAATTCAAATAAGAAATATATAAATTAGAAAGTAAAAATTTATTTCATTTTATTTTAATTCATTTTCCTTATTATAAAAAATCTTAAATTTAACTATTTTTTTCGGCCAAACTATGCAACACTTCCTTGTACCATTCCCATTTCTCCTCGTGCATTTTTCTTTTTTCGTTACGCCATTTTTCTTTTGCCTTTTCCCTCTCCAACATTCTATTTTGCTTGTTTCTTTCCTTCAACTCCACCATTTCTTTAGCGAATTCCAATTATTTTTTCTGTAATTTTTCTTTTTCGGAAAACTTCTTTCGCTTTACGGCTGGAGTACTCGTAGCTGAAGAATTTGAAGTAGATGGTCCTATGTCGTCGTTTTCTTCCAAAGATATTTCGATCATGGAATCAAATACATCTTCTTCTGGTGTTTGTGGGTCTATCCGCCCAATACCTATGGAACGGGCAAGAGACTCGGATGTATCTGGTGCCGGATTACCATACCCGTAGATTTCATCCATTAAATCTTTGTATGGGGCTACCGACGGTCCATTACCACTTTGATTGTCGCTGTCGACCACCGTTTTGTATGCTGACTTCAAAGTTTTAATTTTATTTTTGATTTAATCTACAGCAAATGGTGTTTCCTGAAATAAAAAAATTACTACTGTATTAAGAAAATTATTAATTATTTGCAACGTACCGATCCGATACCCCAGAAGATGTTAGGTCTTCGACCAAATGGTCGTAAACAACCTTTTTTTTATATATGATGGAATTCCTCCTTTCTGTTATTCACGAAAACCAAGAGTGTTCTAGTTTCCGTGCATGCCCAATTTCTTCTGAATGAACTATTAAAATTAAACAAATTAAAATTTTTATTTTACTAAGGCCTCTTTTTAGTATTTACCGGTGTCAATTTAGTCATATCGTTTTCAGACATATTAGTTTTATGATTTTATGTATTATTTAATTCGCAACGCTGGCTAGGTAAGTAATTTTCAGAAAACAATAAATGTCAAATACTACCAACTTTTAAAAATAAATCACGAGAATTGGTTGGTTATTTCTTTTGACCAAATTTTGAATTCCAATTCCAATTCCTTGGCCAAATGAAATGTCACTTTTATTGAGTTAAAAAAGCAGAGTTCTATCATAAATTTGTTTCGATTTCGAATCGTTCGATACAAGCGAATTGTCGCGTTATCATGAAATAAACCAAGCAAACTTTTTATAAGCGAAAAATTATGCTGCTTCGGTATCGCCTAAAAAATATGTAGATTCCGAAAGTAAAAAGTAAAGTGAACCGTTACAGGTACTAGTAACCATTTCGAAAGTAAAATAAACATATGTAATTATATTTTTATAAAACATATTGATTTATTAAATTTCATTCTGTTCTTTTTCTACATAATGTTTTCAAATATTTAAATACACAATTTTTGCTTCAATCCTTTGTAAATTGTAACGGATTTAAAGCGCCGATATCCCTACCTAACGTAGTAAAAAATCTGTCTATACCTTGACAATCACATGAGTTTGATTTGGGTTGTTGATTTACGCAGTTTGATGTTCTTTGATTTAATAGAGATTGGTGATCTTTCATGGTATTTACCAAATCGTGAAGAACTGGAGGTACTGCTGTATCATCTGATCTTTTTCATTTAGATTTATTTGGTGTCACGGTTGGTGTGGCTGATGTTTCGCGTGCAGTTGTTGGCGGTATTGGTAGTGACGTGTCTCCTCTGTGTGGCGGATAAACTCCAATTCATTGTATGTATATCCAAAGAGGTTGTAGGTGAAGGTATTAGTGATGGTTGTAGTGGACTGTCTTTTCGGATTGGTTGAAAATTGGTGTTTGCTGGTATCTTGAAGGAACTTATTGGTAAAAGTGTTGACAACAATGACAATTGTGTGTCTGCGTTCCTTGGAATTGACGAATATCTGAACTTTGAGGGCAAGCTCGGAGTAGTGACGATGTTATTATCAACAATGGTAATTTCATCAAACACTAGTTTATCATCATAATAATTCGAAACGAAGAAACGTCTTTCAACTAGAATTTTTTTAGGAATGAATGTATAGAAAAGTTTCGTTGATATCGGAAATACTTTCATTATAATTACAAAATGTTTTTTTCTCAAATCGGATAAAATACGTCAGTTTTCTGGTTTGTTATCTGTCAGCAAAATGAAGTATTCCCCGACACTACATCGTTGCTAGGCAACTTACTAAAAACAGTACTGGAAAGTATTCCTTGCCTAGGCAGAGAATACTTTCTAGTACTGATTATCATCTGTTTTTAAGAAATACATGATATAATTTTAATTTATTTAGTTTTTATTATTATAATTGTAAAATTACATATTTAACAACTATTTATTATTGGTTATATTTACATGAATTGTACAATTTGTACAGGTGTTGAAAATTGGCGCAGATGCATTACAATTAAGGTTAATTGTAGCCACTGATGCACTATTATCGTTTATTTCGGTCATGTTAGGGTCCACATCTGGATTTTGTTCGGTAGTATTGAACATTTTTATCTCGGTCATGTTACGGTCCACACCTGGATTTTGTTCGGTGGTATTGAAAATTCTGTTTGCAACTTCAATTTTATTATTTAGAGAATCATCAATGTACCCTTCAGCAACCGTTGCCGATTTCCAACCACCATGTCTTTTAAGGCAAGTCAAATCTGCACCTGTATCTACCAATATTGTAGCAGATGATCTGCGAAAACAGTGCCCTGTATATTCTATCGCATTTGGCAACTTCAAATAAGTAGCTACAGTTTGAGGCAATTTGCCAAACTGATGTATGCTCACTACTTGTCTGTTACCTCTACCGTTTGTTAATTTGAAAAAGAATCGAGGGTTATCGAAATCAGTGGGACGTAATGCTATGTATCTACGATATATTTCAATATACGCTTCATTTACAATAAATGATCTTGGCTTGTTCGTCTTGTTAACAGGAATGGTAATCAATATCCTATTTCCCAAATCTTGAATGTCATTCAAATTTATTCGGCATAGTTCATCTTGACGACATGCGCCAGAAATTCCAAAAATTAAGGCAACCTAGAAAACAAATTTTTTGTAAATAAATTATGAGCGCGTACATCTTAACATACTTTTGCCATTAAATATGTATCATCTGGAGCAAGTTCCATAAATGTTTCTATTTGTTGTTTCGTTAAGATTTTGGATTTTTTAGGCTTATATCCATCTGACTGACGTTTCAGTAATGCGCGTAGTTTTCCATATTTGGATATATCAACATTATTGTTAATGCTAAGCGTCGACCTCACCATGGAATAGTTGGACCATAAGGTTGACGGTTTCATCTTTTGACATAAATCCGAAAAATATGCAATTAAAACGTTTTCGGAGAATGAATTGGCCTTGTTTTTATGCGATAATCCATAAAACGCTTGTATGCATTTTCGTACTTCTCCCTCGACTTCTGCGGCAACAAATTTAGTGTAGTCAATCTTGCTGTCTCCAAGATGCCAGGCGGAGTACCTGGGATTGAATTATCAAAATTGCTGTCCATTATATTTAAACTAAACCACAAATTAACGACGGGTATCGTTTGCTCTGACAGACCTTTAAATAAATTGACGGCGCACGCGATTGTTATAATTCTAAGGTAACTTTGATAGTGAAATCTATTGAAAATATAAATTGGAAAATTTTGCGTATTTTAAAGAATATAATGAATAAAATGGATAATCTGATATACTGCCGATTAGAGAAAAAATCGTATGTGCAACTCGTGGAAAAACTATAATTCCCGGACTCTTATGGTTGCTGGAACTCGGCTGACGCCTCGTCCCAGCAACTTCCATACTCGTCCGGGAATATATCGTTTTTCCTACACGTTACACAATATACTATTATTTACAATAATTAATGTCACCGTGGAACTATTTTAAACTGATTGCTACGATTGGAAAAGTTTACCTTTTTCATTTAATTCGCAAAATTTAAAGTATGACAACAAAGATTATTTGTGCATATATTTATGCTTAAATTTCACTTATTAATCTTATCACTATTAAACACAACACCACTAGAAACCATGTAAAACTTTATTATTTGCCATCCTTAACATTAATATATTTTAACTAACAACAAATAAATTCATTAACCTACCTGATTCAGAAGACATCGTCACGTTTTAACACAATATATCACTTTATAATAACTGCTTTCTATGTAATGTTCACAAAATTCAAATCAAAATATGTATGTATGTTGTGAACCCGATAGAAATTATTTTGAACTAAAATTATTATATACGTACATCCCTTTTCATTTGTTATTCTAGTCTCTTTCTATTCATGATGGTTCTGTTAAAAAGTTGGAGATAAACCATCTCGCTGCAGAAATTGCAGAAGAGAAAAATGACGAAAGACGAGCAATTTGATTGGTTTAAAAAAATCACTGTGCGAACGAATGATTGAACGACGACAAGCATAAACAATTATTTTGAATATTTCTCGATAATTTTCTCGAAGAGTTCCATACCCTCAAATTCAATGGTTTACCAAATAGTTGGTGCAGGCGTAAGAAAATTATTAAACAAATGTTTCAATTATACCAAAGGTTTCACATTATTCCATAATTTTGTTAAAATTGATAGCTATATATAATTTCAATACACAAAAAAATCATATTATTTATTAAGCCATTAGTCAAACTGGAAATCATCAGACAAATTATAAAATTGAATTTCTTCAATTAAATTATGTATAGGTGACAATTTTACCAAAATTATATGAAGCTTTTGGTACAATTGAAACATTTTTTTTATAATTTTCTTACTGCAGGCGCAACTATTTGGTAAACCATTGAAATTGACGGTATGGAATGCAAATAGTCTTCAGTTGTGGTATGTGGTAATACTGTAAAATAAAAAATGAACATCGTGAACCAAAACTATAATATGTAGTAAACAAAATAAGCACTTAACTGAAACGACCTAAACACTTTCACGGATGTCCCAAAACATTGATTGATTTCAATTTTGTCCAAGCGGATCCATCAACAAATTTTTGTTATCCTCGATATTGATTTCCTAGCATTATTCAGCGCAGCAAAAATTATAAATTATTTTTATCGGTAATAAATAGCATCTTAATTTACTCAATTTATCTCTTTAAATTTGCCTTGATCTAATATTTATCTAGATTTTCATTGTTTAGCGTCTGATGGCACACTTCATCTGTAATTGTGACTATAGAATGTTTTGGCACAATGGTTAGCAAACTTGCTTTACGCTCCGGAGGTCCCGGGTTCGATTCCCGGCGGGTGATGAAAAAATCACGACTGGTTTAATGTAGGATCAATGAATTAATCACTCATTATCTGTTAACAAAATGATTACGAAACTTCAAAACGACGCGGCCAAATCCCTTTATGGGATGTAGCGCTAGCGAAAAAAAAATGTTTTCTTGTCACATTACCATAATAATTTCCCGATTTGTTAGAACCGCCTGATGCAAGCATGCAAACAACATCATTGAATAAAACTCCAAACCAATATCATATAGAGAAACATTGGCATTAACCAAAACTACAAGACGAAGTATAAAATACATAACTCTAACAATTTTGTAATGTTGTATATAAAGTAGAGATGAATTTTTTGTCTTACAGAACGAATAAAAATTAAAATATTTATGCCAATACCAATTCCATTTAATGGATTCTATTTGTCCATTTTTATACTGGCATATATTTTCCAATGACGAATAAACACATGTCATATTATGTTAACTACTTACCTATATTTTACGATTTTTTATTTATAACAAATTGATTTAATCAATTTAACAAAAAACAACTATGTAATATGTACGAGTAAGTACATAAACAGTAACACACAAAACAGAAATTTTATTTTGACGTTTCATATTTGTCATTTTGATTTTGACATTTTTCCACATTTGAAAATAAAACAAAATTAAAATCGTTTATTTTATTGTTTACGGTTTTACAAATAATCCGTTATCTACTTTTCTATAGACTAATCCGTTCCTCATCTCATAAAATGGTAGTTTTTCCTTTTCTAATTTAATTTTTAACGTGTTATAATAAAATGTTAGTCGATCAACTTGAGCCATTTTCGAGTTTGAGCGATTTTGAACTTGTAAAGCGTAATTTCGGAGTTCGAGGCCTATCTAGCAGCTCTAACGTATATTTCCTTTTTGTTCAGAGTTAAGGTAAGCGAATGTAATTTGTTATTATTTTAAAATGAATCCCTTGCAAATATTCACGGAACCGCTGTAAAGAATAGACGATTGCGAGTGTTTCCAACTTGAAGATATACATTTGCTCTCTGTTTCAGTCGTTCGTTTTGAAACAAATAAAAAAATCGGTGTAATCTAGTATCTTCCTTCTGGTGCATTAAGATTAATCCGAACTCTATTGAACTAGCATTATAATGTAGTTCAGGTAAATTTTTTGAGTTAAAAATTGCTAGAACTTGCGAAGAAAATAATTTTTTTTAATAATTCAAATGCTTCCAGTTCTTTGTGACAAAACTAAAACACGATATTTTTCTTAATTAAATTCGTTAAGAGTTTGGCAACTATAGAATGATTAGGTATAAACTTTCTAAAATAGAAAGTTAAGCCAAAAAAGCTACATATGAACGTGTACACAAGTTAATGTGGGGAAATTAACTACTACTTCTGATTTTGTTCGATGAATTCCCTGGCCACTGACTTCATACACTAAATACTCAGTACATATTTGTTTTCAAGAATTTAAATTTATCTAATCAAAAATCCAATTTACTTGCAACTGCTAAATCAACACTAGTTTAAAAATTTAAAAATATTCGTCTATTGTTTTCGTTGCTACAAGAATACCATCCAAGTAGAGTACCACTTTTCCGGTTTTGAATAAATCTAAGAAAATTGTATTTATATATTTTTGAAATACCGAAGGTGTATTTTAAGCCGAATGGGGAATCCATTCTTAAATCAATGCTGCTAGAATATTTTTTATTGAATAACAATAGAAGTTGGTCTTCTATCAGAGGTATGGGAAGGTTGTCCCTTACAGTATTCTGGTTCAAAGATCTATAGTCATTGCACATTTGTAAATCGATGTTCTTCTTTTTAACTAAAACTCAAGAGTGTAATCTTCATTTAAAATTGATAACTGGCTCAGACGGTTTTTTGATATATTCTATACTCATAATTTGACTTAATTCACTACGAAAATATGTTTATTGAAATGTTGTGTTGATTTAAAGCAATGTATTCTAGCTTGGGTAGCAAATTGCTATCGGGTATGTCATCAAACATTAATTCAACGATCTCATTATCTATAACACATAATTTGTTTGCTAAAATAACTTTTTCCGCGAACAAAGTTTTCTCCTTTCACCCAAATTATTTTGTCCAAGTTCTTCCTAATTTCCAATTTATTTGGACTATTTATGAACATATGGTCCAGAGTGAAACTAGCGTTTAGGCATTGTCCCCAAGTTTGCCAATAGCGAGGAGTAACACTGTTTCGTGGTTGGTCGATTTTGTAAGTGTGAATTATGGTAGTAATTTGTTTTGACCATATAAATTAATATATTTCTAATTGAACAATCTTATGAAGCCCCATAATTTATTTAACTTAATTTTAGCGTAGTTTTAATTGAATTCTACTCAACTTATTTCTTTATAATGAACTCAAAATGTATCTAAACAAATGAAGATCTGAAATTGACAAAACAAACATAGGCATCTTGTATCGTTTTTTTTTTAAACACTCGTTTATCACGATGATCGTTCTGTTAAAATGTTGGAGAAGAATCAATGCACAAAGGTTGCAAACGAAAGAAATCGTTCTGCTTAGCAGTCATTTTAATTGTAGGCAATTTTGCGATTATTTGAACAACAAACTCACACCGGGATAGGTTTTAAACAAAAAAAGTTTTCCTTGAAGCTAAGCAAAATATTTTCAATAAGAAGAATAGTTTCTGGATCAAATGCAATTAGATTTTAAAAATTATAAAATTTAAATTTAAATAAACCAATAAATTGTATAAATTTAAATAAATACAACAAATTGTAATTAGGGTTAATTATTTATAAAAATGTAATAATGTAAATTTAAAAAAATGTGTGTAGCTAATTTTATAATTTGTCAAAATAAAAATTGTGAAACAACACTAAAGAAAAAATTTGTTTTTTTGGTGCATCCTATTGAGATTAATGCAGCCGCTTGATTTATGATAACTAAAGAGATCCGTTTTTTACTTTGATTACGAATTCATAAAGGTAAGATATTCTAATTGATTGTGTTTTGTAAACTGTTCCATTTAGATCAGACTTATCCAACAAGCCCCTACGGGCCGCAAGATGAAATAACTGTGGCACTGGATCACTGGGTACATATGTGTACATAATCTTTGGCCAGCTAACTTTTTTTAATCGACGTTTCATTGCTCTATTTATTTTGAAAATTTAGAACAAGTGTGATTTAAATGAAATTAATAATTGATGATTGTTTTTTTTAATATGAAATAGTAAATTTTAAAGGCAAAATCGATTTCTTTACTTTAATAAATAAATAAATGAAATAGATTTTGTTTCAGGTTGAGATAGAAAAATGAAATGGTAATTTATTCTTTAATTTTACTTTAATTACGAAAATGTTTCTATTTATAATAAAAATTTTACTCTTAATTGATAAAAAATATTAAAGAACTAGGTCATCGCTCACTGGACCTCTACTTATGTCATACCAAATGGCGGACTAGAAATAAAACAAAAAAAAAAACGCACTTATTGGGCGAGCGGATGTTAAAGAGAGAAACCCGGAAAAATTAATTATTTTGTAATAAAAATTGCCCACTCATAAAATACACATATGTACATAGGTACATAAACCAAAACACAATAATAATAATTAAGACGTATTCAGTGTTGCGTTCTTTCGTTCGTTCATTCATTCTGAATTTCTTTTTGACGATTGTTGAAGAAAGAAGTACTGAACGATTTTGCTGTTTTAGGTTATAATACTATTGGATAAAAAAAAAATCAGAAAGTAGGAAATAACGTACGAACGCAACATTGAATCCGCCTTTACATAATGCAAACAAATTATAAAAAAATAGTCACCAGAATGTTGATATTTAAAAAAAAATCAGACAAGAAACATAAATAGAAAATAAAAATAAAATATCTAGCAACAGTTGCCTTCTATAATAACCATTAAATTAGCACTAGGTTCACGAAGCGCGTCAATTTGACGCATTGCTGTGTGGTATACCTATCTCTACGGAGACGCGTCAATTCGACATAATGGTAACGCAGTGCAAATACTTCGTTACCTCACGTCTCCAGTGGCTGTTACAGGGTTACTTTATGATCTTATGTATAGAGTAATGTATGTAGTGTGGAAAGCAGAGATAACAACAAAACAAAAACAAAGATTTATCCACGTCAAAATCAAAACAAACAAAAACAGTGCAAAAAGGGTTTTCACACATAAATGCGTGGATACTGTACAAAAAATGTACCGGATCAAATATATCCAGAGAGAATTTCATTTTTCAATTAGCCGAAGAACTTGCCGGTAAGAAAGAAAATGAAATTGAGAAAAATATTGACCTTCAAGAGCCTCATACATCAGCACAGCGTTAAACTGTGAAGTTGGATTTTGCAAAAGAAATAGAAGTAAGTACACTTGTAGAAATTGCAAGATTGTTTGTGGAAAACGTACACATAAAATTGAATATGTATGTAAAAATTACGCAGAATAAATATTAGTGTTTATCGTTTTTTCGTTTATTACAAACCAAATTTAAAAAAAAAATTTATTTAAAATATTTTACTCCTTACAAAAGTACCTATAAAATACCGTATCATTTTGATATACATAGATACTAACTGCGCTGTTCCGTTTATAAAACGGAAAGTTTGTATTGGTTTGGTACGCGTATAAAAAAATTTACTCTTTCTTTGTTCTTAATTTCTATTTTATTTCTGTCATTTCCGCGTAAGTCGCGTTTTTCAGAAGGGGCCAACAAAATTAAGTTTTAACCGGCAGTAACATTTTCTCTAAATACCGTTGATAAAAGATGGCTGCGAAGTGCGAACGTTTCAGAACATGGGGATTGCATAACAATATGTAGTTTTTTATTTCTTACTAAATCGTGAAACAAATTTTTTTTTTTATTTTTTTGTCCGAACTGACCAATCAGCTTGCGAGTTGTCTTTTTATTATTATGATGTTTTTGATATCAATACACCTGCATGACAATGTTCCTTTAAAAATTAATTTCTTATTTTACAAAATGTTTATTTGTTTAACACGGCGTCAAATTGACGTGTGCTGTAGAGATAGGTATAATTTCCGTAAACCTGGTGTTAAGACTCACCAACTTTGATTTTCATTTACCAATATATCAGCTTCGCAGCGACCGAACATCAGCAAAATTTCCTTTTGTTCCCAAAAAATATTCACGAACGGCAAAAATACTTCCAATGATTTCAAACCCAAAACTCTTTTTTTTTCAAATCTTTTCCGTCCAAAAACATTTTATTTTTCAAAGCCTAGTCTTTGCTCACGCAATCACACGCGTAAGGTAAAATGCGTAAGGTAGTACAAACAGTTATAAGTAAGTTAGGTAGTATGCTTTCTCTTAGTTTCTTACTCAATAAGAAAGTCGCACTCACGTGGCGTAACAGCCTAATTACACTACCCTGCAAAATGTTGCCCCTGGACAATGAATAGTTGTTTCCAAAGTAATTTTTCACGCTGGATCTGAATCCGTGCTCAGAATTGCTCTATCACGTCAGGTTTTTGAGATATTCTAACCTAAAAGTGCAAAAAACACTGTTTTTTGACATATTTGAGGTTATGTAGCAATGCAGTTTTTACTTTTTTATAAAAACCATGAATGGGATCTTATTGTACAAGTTTTCCTCTTTCAAATGCCTTGGAATTTGCTCAAATATCATTTTTTTTCGCCGAGATATCGCATTTTCAAATTTGCATATTCGTGAATTTTTCTGTATAAAAACACTACCCTGCAAAATTTTAAAAATTTTGGTGCCACTTGACAACGAATAGTTGTTTCCGAAGTAATTTTTTACGCTGAATCCGAATCTGGGCTCAGAATTGCTCTATCACGTCAGGTTTATGAGATATTCTAACCTAAAAGTGCATATATACCGCAGGTATAAAAGGTAGTGTATTATACAGTATACCGACAAATTCACGAACATGCAATTTTGAAAGAAGAAGACTTGTACTATAAGATTCCACACATGGACTTTTGAAGAAAAAAAAATCGTGGTGCTAGATAACCTCAAATATGTCAAAAAAATAGTGTTTTTTGCACTTTAGGTTAGAATATCTCATAAACCTGACGTGGTCGAGCAATTCTGAGCCCAGATTCGGATTCAGCGTAAAAAATTACTTCGGAAACAACTATTCATTGTCAGGTGGCACCAAATTTTAAAAATTTTGCAGGGTAGTGTTATTAAATTTCGTTTTCCACCTCTCAACAGTAGGTGGTGTGACAGTGGCACTGCCAGTGAATCCTAATACTTCTTCCATCTTGTTAATGTTAATTTTCGACGCTTAAAAATTATATATTATACATATGTATGTTTTTTTCTGAAAAGTATGCAGATTTCTAAATAAATAATAGATTATCTAAATAAATAGCTAATTAATAGTTATTTAAAAGTTAAATTTAAAAAAGCAATGTAGCAGAATATGATTTCTTCATCAAGCGTCGAACAATATAGTCATATTATCAGATAAGATGATATTAATCTAAATAGTAACTTTTAAGTATAGTAATCATTAAAATTTTCGAAGTTGAGATTTTTGGGGTTTATCTGTTTTGTGGTGCCCTAAGTTCGAATAGGTGAGTTTCGAAGTAGCATCTGCCTGTCTGTGTCCTATCTACAGCCCAGATGGTTTAACCAATCGAACTGAAATAGAACTAATATAACTAACTGAACTTTCTGTTTCATAAATTTGGGGGTCCCAGTGAATTTTAGTGAAAATCGGCCAACCGGAGGTGACCACTCCTTGGGCCAGAAAATTTATTTTGCAAATATACATATAAGCAAAAAGTATCTATAAGGTTTACACACAAAATATTAAATAAAAAATGTTTCAAAAAACAAAATAGAAAAAATTATAAATAAATAAGACTAATAAAATAAAACGGCCTACTTCAAAAATTAACTCACAGAAGAAATAACAAATTCTGAGTACTGATTACTCAGTACTGAGCTACTCAGGGTATAATAGAATTGACAAAGGACGAACGTCCGAAACCGGTCTTCTGACCCAAATTAAATTTAATATCACATTAAGAAAGTAATTAAACTTTGTTTTTTAAAAAAAAAATTTACAATTTTTATGTTTGTACATGTAAAAGTATTTAAATTACTAATAAAACATAGTTTTGTTTATAAAAATCATAATTAAACAGTTTAAAATATAATTTTTTATTTTAATTTGTTTTAATTGTGTAAATTACTAAACAAAGTGATATAAGACACTGCGTTTGTAATAAAAATGGATTTATACCATTTTTATTATTCAAATTGCTGAAATAGTTTCCCACCATAATGCAAAGGATTAAAAACGTTGAAACGGACTACAATTTTATGGAAATAAAACTATAGTGCTGTATTTTTGTTTCGAATTGTAGTGGCATTTTCCGAAGAATGATTCATAATAGTTATCCAGCCATATTGTCCATTACGAAAAAAAAGTGGAAATATCATTGGATCAAGGTGTTTGGATATTGGATTAATTTTTTTCTAGAGTCAGCTGGATGTACAGCAAAGTCGAGTGTAGCTGGTATATTACCATCGCGACTTGAAACAAAAATCAATGCAACATCATCAGAATTCGTCGGAGAATTGTAAACACGTTGATCATCGCGTAAATTTCGAGTAAAAATTAGTGATACGTTATTTATAGGACGACCACTTAGTGTAGCATCCTCAACTTCATTTTGATAAACAGACATAGCCACGGTGTGCTGGAAACCAATTTTAATGAAAAGTTTTGTCACTAAAGAAAATCATAGTGAACCTGGTTGAAGAGAGTGTCCTGAGCTCGGAACAGTTGAAATTAAAATCATTGGAAGTGCCGTTTTTTTTGGCGGCAATTTTAAAATTTAAATAAATTTCAGAATATGAATGCTTATTTTATACGTCGTTTTTCATTTAGAAGTTTGAGATTTGTCTGTATTATCAATTAATATGATTTTTTCGGCTTTTTATAGACAAAATATATTACTTTTAGTAGCATTCCTATTATTGCGACTTGTTAAATGTTTTACGATGTATTATACCCTTTTCAAAACTGAGAACTTTCCTTATGCTCCTGGGAATTTGGTTTCGTACTGATAAAAAGTTGGTCTACTCACCAGGTAGCTACGATCAAACTACACAAATTTAATTTTCCCACTTTTTACGTATAATACTAGGAAAGAACGTAATGATTTAGTGAATTACCAAATCTAAAACTCAAGGAAAACTCTCATTATATGTCTATTAAGCCCACACTAATAAAATTTAAGGCCGGACCAGACGGTGTGGAAATTGACAAATGTCGGTCGACCAACGTTGGATCATATGATGTGGAAAAATAAACACACTGTTCATGTATGAGGCATAGGTACCCTTCACACGATACTTCCAATGTTTGTTACGTAAATTTAAGCGAATGTGTACCAAACTACATATTTACAAAAGTTTGAAATAGCGTATTCTAAATTTTAAAATTATGTTTCTGTTCATAATTTGAATTTAATTGTTTGTTCAACCGTTATGGACAAAAACAGGAACAAGAATGTATCTTTTAGCATGTTTTCCTACTGGAACTTACCTAAATAACAAAATGACCAGCTTTTATTAAATAAATATAGAGGAACTAGGGGGTACAGCCCATCCTAGGACGGATACAATTTATATATAATGGTGATGTCCAGTGGTTGCTGCCACAATCATCATTTGAACATTTGATATATTTTTAGCCGAGTAGGAATAGCTCGTTATTTAAGGCTTTTAAGGATTATTGTACCTGAAATAGGCCGTAAACCAAAGAGTAAGGGCTTTTAAGGATGATTTTACATGTGTTGGAGCATCCCACAAAAAACCTTACAGACCGTCAAACAGCGGGAGCTGGGCTTTTCTTCAAAAAAAAAAAAAAAAAAATCGGGGTGGGCTGTGTCGTCTGCACGGCCGTAGGTGTTATGAGTGATAAAGTTTCTAAGATATTAAGATAAATTATTTTAATTTACAATAAATTATCTGCCATAGTTTTTTTACGTATAAATTGACACCATAATTGTTCCGATCAGATGAGGCGTTCTCTCGCTACAGTGCTCTCAATCATTGCAAATAGCCGCTCTAGTCCAATACGTTACTACTAAGCCACATTCAACCTAAATTATTTAACTTTCATTGTTATAGTGTTTCAAACATAGCATGCTATGAATACCAAAAAATGTTTTCCAAAAAATTCTCATGGCTTACTACATCTCAATATAAAAGTTTTTAAATAACTTTAGTAGTGTTCGCATACATTTAGGTGCAAAAATAAACTTGTACCACGTATTTTCTTGTATAATTACTGTAATAGCTAATTATAAAGCAGCGGAATATTTAATTTATAGTAAAATATTTGGTCATTAAAAAAAAAATAGAAAAATAAAAAAAACTGAAATTTGGGTGAACATCAAGAACTCGAGATATTTTTCGTTCCAAATTTGTTGTTAATAGGTCAACACCTCTATTACTTAGGCTACTCATTTATATTATTTTGATTTGTAAATTAGAAATATAAGAAAAGCGTTCCGGAGTTAGGGAATGAATTGGGTAATTATATATTAGATAGTTTTCTTATCTCGCGTTTGCAAACAGTTTTCTAAGTTACAAAACAAGATTAAACTTCGTTGCCGTAAAGAAACAAATCAATTAGTCTGCTTAATTATAATTTCATATCTGAATAAACTAAAACAAATCATGCCACACCGTCTAGACCGCATTACCAGTATGTCAACCAATTTCGGTGATCTCCTTTGATGTGTATTTATTTACCGTTTATTTAGCGAGCGTATATGTATACCAATGTACCAAATGTCACATTGGTGATAAGAAAACTGACCACATGACATGTCATACTACATATGTATACATATCGCCAACATTTGACGATATTCACATCGTCTGGTCTCGCCAGTTTGAGATTTGTCTGTATTATCAATTACATTTTAGATTTGGTCAGCGTTTTAAATTTGGTCAATATGATTCGCTAAATTATTACGTTTTTACCTAGTATTATACGTAAAAGTTGGTAATTGTATTTTTGTAGCTTAGTTGTAGCTGCCTGATGACATGAGTAAAAGTAGACCAAATTTTTATCAGTACGAAACCAAACAATCAGGAGCTTAAGGAAACTTCTCATTTTTTGATAGGGTACACGTAGATCTTAAAAACCCTTAGGGAAATTACGGCGAGAGTAAATTTCTACACACATTTTTAAATTTTTTTTCTTAACCAAAATATCCTCAACGAACAGAGAAAAATCCGTTTCGCACCAATTACCGACCCCGCATTGTTTTATTCACATACTCATACCATTCCATAAAATTACTAATACGTCGGGTTATAATAAAATAAAGAAGGGGGAAAAAAAATCAACATCTGGAATTTTGTTATTCGACCGTTAACTAATCAATAATCATATACCTGTGTTTAACTCACCCTCTTTTAATTTTTAATTTTTAATGTTTATTGCTCTCACCAATTTTATCGTTTACCACTCCCACATTTTTTATTTGTATATTTTTGTTTCATTTTTTGCTTTCTCCAACTATATATATAAATAACTACATTTTTATTTTTACAGTTTAGTAGATACTCCTGATGATGGCCTAATAAGCCGAAATCGATCGAGTGATTTTTTAAACCTTTTGTAATTTTGCGAAATATTTAACAAGTGTTTTAAAAAAATTTAAAAATGTGTGTATTAAGTGTGTTTCGCCAAGCGCCTACGGCAGAAAGTGTAAAAAGTAGTAAATTTCTATTTTTTTGTTTTTTGGTAGATGTATTGTGATTAGATAGCCTCTTTATTTTATTGACTGACACGTCGTAATAATGAGAATGCTAGTAAAAATAATATATATTGGAACCGAAAAGATCCTATTAATTGATAATACAGACAAATCTTAAAGTTCTAAATGAAAAACGACGTGTAAAATAAGCATTCATATTGTGAAATTTATTCAAATTTTAAATTTGCCGCCAAAAAAAAAACGGCACTTTCAATGATTTTAATTTCAACTGTTCCGAGCTCAGGACACTCCCTTCAACAAGGTTCACAATCATTTTCTTTAGTGACAAAACTTTTCATTAAAATTGGTTTCCAGCACACCGTGAAGGAGAATTTTGAAGAACGGTAGAAATGATTGACATTATTTCACGATTGCAAGATGCATTAGCTAGCGAATATTAACAGCAGTATCCAAGTCATAGATAAATAACTCTGCGTAAGCAATTTCTCTACAGCGATCGTAGTAGTTTGCTGAATTTAAGGAGAGGTTAATAGGAATATTTTCAACTGATCGATGATACACTTCACCTGATATTTTAAAACAATAAACGCTTCCTGGCATGTTATATATTTTAGCACCCATAGAAGAAAATGCATTGGCATTATTGTATTGACGAAAAAATTGTCGAAAATTCTTACTTTTATTATCAGTTCTAACAAATAAATTTTTACCTAATTACCTAATTTCTAGTAATCGATCGTATATAAAAAAAATGTATATAAAAAAAGAATGGGGTTCAAGTTCCACCTGAACCGCAAATGTTTGGTAAAACATAAAATCAAAAATAGAGGTAAATATTGTGACGATTTTGGCCATCATACAACAAGCTTACGTTATAAACAGCAATAGCTTAGATGGTTAAGTGTTATAAACACGACCGATGGCCCCCACCAGTAGCGCAAGCGGACAGAATTAAATACTAAAGGCAAAGTAAATATCAAAGTGTATAAAAGTAGAGTGAAAAAAAAAAGTAAACAGTGTTTTTAATTGCAAAATCCGGAGAAACTCAGAAGCCCGGTTCGTAACAATATTTTTCTACGATAGTGCAGTAACCTAGTTAGTGTGAAGTTTATGACAAATTGACAAAAAAACCTTACAACAGCAAAAAAGTGTAAAAGCAAGTATTACACTTTCAGCACAATCTACTAAGAAGATGATATCACATATTTTGTCATTTTTTCAAATTCTGGAAACTAAATAACTGTGGTGAGTTGTGTTAAAGCTCGAACATTATATTAAATTGTTACGCAGAAAACTGTTTTTAGTATATAATTAAAACTAATTTTTTTTTTTAAATTTTATAAAGCATTCAAATTTAAAACTAAATATATCAGCCGATTACAAAAGTAAATTAAAACATTTATTAACCAATGAAAGACCATCGTATAGATTGTTCCCTGGATCTGAGTATGCCACCACATTGGTAGGTAATTAATGGATAAAAGAAAGTGATCGTCATATTAACGCGACCCTCAATAAACCGGTGGTCGATTTTAAAATAAGACATACACTAAAATTTGTGTAGTGTATTTTCAAAGGCCAATGACATGCCATCGCAGAGATTGTTGCCGAATCTTGCATGATCGACGAATCTTGCATAAACAAGGACGTTGTTCACTATAACACCACATAGCACGAATCTGAGAGAATAGCTAGTTAATTATTAATTACTAAATATTATTTATTAATTATTATTATCAATTAATAAAATAATTAGTAATTAATCAATAATAATTAATAATTTTTAATTATTAATTACTGATTATTATTTATTAATTATTAATGATTAATTATTAACGATTAATTGTTAATATTAATTATAAATGAATCGAACGGCCAAAACAATCGTCAATCAACTGACTACTGGCAAACCACACGTTTCGTTTCTCTTGTAAATGAAAGAGGATCCCTATAAACAGGCTCTCCGCAGTGAGTGAAATGGATCCCATTGGCTTGGGCGCTCCATACGAATGGTTGTATGAACGAGGATCCCTACTACGGGCTCTCCCGCATGAATGATTATGTGAAGGCTGAGAACGAAACGTTTGGAAGAGTATACGGAAATCTGTGAATTCATGCTATTTGGTATAGTAAAGAATAAAATCCTTGTCGGCTTCTTCAATTTCAAAATCTTTCAAATTCTCTTCGACCGCGAAGGCCTGTCATTGGCCTTTTGAAAATACACTACACAAATTTTAGTGTATGTCTTATTTAAAATCGACCACCGGTTTATTGAGGGTCGCGTTAATATGACGATCACTTTCTATTATTCACTAAATGCCTACCAATGTGGTGGCATACTCAGATCCAGGGAACAATCTCTGCGATGGCCTGTCATTAGCCTTTGAAAATACACTACACAAATTTTAGTGTATGTCTTATTTTAAATCGACCACCGGTTTATTGACGGTCGCGGTTATATGGCGATCACTTTCTATTATTCACTAAATGCCTACCAATGTGGTGGCATACTCAGATCCAGGGAACAATCTCTGCGATGGCCTGTCATTAGCCTTTGAAAATACACTACACAAATTTTAGTGTATGTCTTATTTTAAAATCGACCACCGGTTTATTGAGGGTCGCGTTAATATGACGATCACTTTCTTTTATCCATTAATTACCTACCAATGTGGTGGCATACTCAGTTCCAGGGAACAATCTATACGATGGTCTTTCATTGGTTAATAAATGTTTTAATTTACTTTTGTAATCGGCTGATATATTTAGTTTTAAATTTGAATGCTTTATAAAATTTAACAAAAAAAAATTAGTTTTAATTATATACTAAAAACAGTTTTCTGCGTAACAATTTAATATAATGTTCGAGCTTTAACACAACTCACCACAGTTATTTAGTTTCCAGAATTTGTGAATATAAAATTAATTTTTTTTCCAATTAATATGTGTAAGCTACACAGTTTTGACAATAAATGACAAAATAATATGTGATATCATCTTCTTAGTAGATTGGGCTAAAAGTGTTGCTTTTACACTTTTTTGCTGTTGTAACGTTTTTTGTCAATTTGTCATAAACTTCACACTAATAGTAACCTATACTTTCGATGATGATTTTTGAATTTAAATTATATAACAAAAGGAGCCTTTGCGTCGTATACTAAACTCGTGTGGAAATATTCTCATTACACAACGATTTCTTAATATTGCTACACGATTTGTGAAAACCCAAATGTTTTAATGGTTTAATAAATTTGTGTTGATCCGTACAAGTTTGTAATTTTTTATGTTTCTACTTATTTATAATGTTACAGGGCTATTTTATCGTAGAAAAAATAGGGTGTATAACTCGTGTGAAAATGAGTCATTGCAATACTCAAGTGATTGCAGCCCTCGCTATCGCTCAGGCTGCAAATTTCACTTTCGTATTGCAATGACTCGTTTTCTTCAGTTGTTATACAATATTTGCTACATAACATGATTTGTTTTTTTATATTTTGTATTTTGAAAATGATGATCATTGAAAATTTATGGTATGCAATTATAGGATTTCAATTTCAAATTGAACCATTTAAAATTCACTGGCAACTTTTTCCAAAATAAAATAAAACTTTATCAAAACCAAATAAATCATTTCCAAATTCAAAAAAACCCTTTTCTATTTCAAATTAAACTTTTCATATAAGAAATTCAACATATTCAAATTCAAATTAAACTTTATAAAATCTAATTAAACAATAAAAAAAAAATCTCGATTTGCCGTATTACTTTTAATAACCTAATGAAGAGGTTGCCTGTCAACTGCTTGCGGTAGCTTCATCAGCATATTTGTGATATAGTTATTGCAGTCGTTTTGACTTACTGTTCCCAACGCTTCAGTTATAACATTTATCATATCTGAATGACCATGGTTTTCGCTTAGAATTCTTCTGGCAGCCAATTTCACCTATAGTGATATTATATTTTTTTAGTATAATTAAAGTAATATGTACATAAAATTTATTTATAGATATTATTAAACACTTACTTTTGAGAAAACTTGTTCAATCGGATTCTACATATGTGAATAAGGCGAAAGAAAAATAAGATTAGCAGAACTTGAATCTGCGAGCTCTCGGACTTCCGAGGTTTTATGGATCGCTGCGTTATCCATAACGAGCCATACATCCCTCATAGTTTGAGAATGTATTTTCTCGAGTAATTCTCGTAAAAATGAGCAAAATTTGTTGCTATTGCAATTTGAGTTTGCAAGTATATTATGGTGTATAACGCCTCCAACACTAATAGCTGCAATCAATGAAATATTCCTTCCACGAACTGTGGAAACCACAACATTTGCATTAGTTCCTACACGTGATCTAGCACGTGTTCGCCTGAGATGCAAATTGAATCCACTTTCGTCGAGAAAGAAAATGTTTGCACGATTTTCTGGAGCATTTTCCGTAAAATTAAGGGCATATGTTCTTCTTAAATCAAGCGTCCGTCGTGGTTCGTTAATTCGATCGAACTCAATTGCAGCTTTTTTTAATGTTATTTTTAGCCTTTTTAATGAATTCGCTACCGTTTGTGTACTCAAATTTATATTTTTATTTTCGAATAATTTATCTTTGATTGATTTAAGCGTGATGCACGGATTTGTTTCTACAGCATCCTCCACAAGTTGCAAAATTTCTTCGGTCACTTTTTCGAATTTTTTCCCACCACGCTTTTGGATTATAATTTCTTCACCATCTCGTTTGTATTTGTACAAAATTGATTTGGCCGTATTAATATTTAAATTTGCAATAGCAGCCGCTTCAGCTATTGTTTTATTCTCTTCATACTGTTTTATAAAAATTTTTTTCTGCTGTTGAGAAATAATTGAATATTTTGCACTTCTAACGGGTTCTTCCTCAGTTGTCGAGCTATTTGCATCACTCATTATATAAACTTTTGTAAACTTCAAATAATTATGTATAATATATAATGTATATTATTATAATATACGACCAACACAATTTAAAATTCAAGTTGAACTAAATGAAGTGGTAATAATTTACATACGCAATAGCCAAAAATATTAAAATTTTAAATAATTTTCAGTTATAGATAAATTGTAAATAAATACCGAATGAAATATACCGCTCCTATGAAAGGAAAACAGTTTATTGTCCATATTACGATTATTTTTTAGATGTTTGTTTTTAAGTTTAATTTAATTTTTAAAAAGTTTAATTTGAATTTGAAAATGTTGAATTTTTTATATGAAAAGTTTAATTTGAAATAGAAAAGGTTTTTTTTTGAATTTGGAAATGTTTTATTTGGTTTTGAAAAGGTTTATTTTATTTTGGAAAAAGTTGCCAGTGAACTTTAAATGGTTCAATTTGGAATTGAAATCCTATATATAACATTGGGAAATGTCAGACGCACAGAAATATTTAGCCTCAAAGATGTCGTCATGACATTTTTAACACAGCATACATGTAACGTGAACACTGAAAGTACTCTCGCTATGTTTTTTGTCTTTTTGTTTCTATTTTAATGTGATAAATAAAAAGAGACGAAATATTTTTATTTAATATAACATTTTACATGACACGCAACATTTTAACGCAACATTTAACATAACATTCTAACGCAGCGTGTAACATGAACCCAAAACTAGTACCCTAAATATTTTACCAAACGTAAATCGCAAAATCAAGAAAAGGAAAATACTAAAATAAACCATCTCGATACTCGATCTTGATTTGCGAGGACATAACATTGTACATATACAACCAATCATTGTGCCGATCGTGCGTTGCTGCACCTGCACTATACTTTATACTAAAGAAAATCAACAAAAACATTTTGTTTTCTTACATTTTGTTTTGGTTATTATTTTTTATTTTGATTTTAGTCTCTCTCGCGAAAAATTTAAAAAAAACTGTGAAAGAATGAAATTATGCAAAATATTAATTAATATTTTTTTTTTTTTTGCCAAATATTATAACTAAATATTAGAGTTTACTGCCAACGGAATGGAAAATCAATTTTGGCCGTATTTTTATTTTTAATATAAATTTTAAAACAAATATTTTTTTAAGCCTGAAATAAAATCACAATCCAAAATAATACGTCTATCCACAATCAAAGCATAAATTGAAATGAGAATAAAATTTGGAAAAAATTCAAAAGATATATTCTTGCTGTTTGAGATTGTGTGAATTAGTGATGGGGAAAATCGATACTTTTCAATATCAGTATCGATTGGTACTTTTACGGAATTAACCTGATACTTTTAACCGGATACTTTTAACCGATTCGGTACTTTTTTTCTGCTAACTCTAATACGATTTTTTATCAAAAATTCAAAATGAAATCAAAATATTTATTTTTTATAGTAATAGTATACGTATTTTATTTACCTAATATTTATATCCTATTGCTTTGTTTTGACTCAATACCTGATCTAAATAAAGAAAATTGAATTATGTATGTAGATGTACACAGATTTTTTCTACTATAGGGGAAAAAAATTAATCAAAACTAAATTTATTTAAATTTTTCTCAATTAAATACCGCTTATTTTGATCTACATAGTTTATATAGTTCAATTTTTTTATTTATAAATTTATACCATTTTATTTTTGAGTCAAATCGAATCAAAACAGAAAAAAACAAGCAAGCAAATTGGTTAAAAAATACCTGTCTACTCAAATGAGTCAAACCACCGATTTACTCAAATACACCGATTTACTCAAATACACCGATTTCCCCAGAAACAAATAAATTGTTATTTAAATTGTTCATCCCTACTGTTTTTTGTCATTCTATGAATCTATTCATAATAGAAAATAGAAATAAATGAAAATATTATTTTATATTTTCATAATTCGCGCGGGCATGATTTATGATTTAAATAAAACAAAGAAAAAAATCATTAATTTATTTAAATACACTAGATCCTAGATATTA
Organism: Tipula helvola; assembly: GCA_963556165.1. Lineage (NCBI taxonomy): Eukaryota > Metazoa > Arthropoda > Insecta > Diptera > Tipulidae > Tipula > Tipula helvola. The sequence continues at coordinate 199,111,504 of OY744482.1, read as the reverse complement.
GATATTTAGATAATGAATGAAAAAGGGAAAAAAATAAATCAAAACTAAATTTATTTAAATTTTTCTCAATAAAATACCGCTTATTTGACGTAGAGTTCAGTTTTTTTTATTTATAATATCATTTTGAGTCAAAATCAAACAATATAATATGCAAGCAAATTGGTTAAAAAATACCGATCTACTCAAATCAGTCAAAACACCGATTTACTCAAATGCACCGATTTACTCAAATAGCAAATATATACACCGATTTCCCAAGAAACAAATAAATTGCTATTCTCCTCAAAACTCAATTGACGAATGGAAAAGTTTAGTGAAGTTTATAGTGAAGTATGTGAAAGGCTACCCGAGTAACCAAAAATGGTGATCACAAAATTTTAGACCAATTTGTCACAAAATGTAAGTTCCTTTTTGTCACAAAAAAAGTTGACAATTTGGAACATATTTATGCGGGTATTTTGTGACAAAATGTACGTTGAATTTACCACCCAAAAAAAAAAAAAATATTAGTCATAAATTTGTCACAAAATGTAAGTTCCTTTTTGTCACAAAATAAGTTGACAATTTGGAACTTATTTATGCGGATATTTTGTGACAAAATGAATGTTGATTTTACCACCCAAAAAAAAAAAATTTAGTCACCAATTTGTCACAAAAAGTAAGTTCCTTTTTGTCACAAAAAAAAATTGACAATTTGGAACATATTTATGCGGGTATTTTGTGACGAAATGTATGTTGATTTTTCCAACCAAAAAGAAAAAATTTTAGTCACCAATTTGTCACAAAATGTAAGTTCCTTTTGTCACAAAATAAGTTGACAATTTGGAACTTATTTTTGTGGGTATTTTGTGACAAAATGAATGTTGATTTTACCACCCAAAATAAAAATTTTAATCATCAATTTGTCACAAAATGTAAGTTCCTTTTTGCCACAAAAAAAGTTGACAATTTGGAACTTATTCATGCGGATATTTTGTGACAAAATGAATGTTGATTTTACCACCAAAAAAAAAAATTTTTAATTACCAATTTGTCACAAAATGTAAGTTCCTTTTTGCCACAAAAAAAGTTGACAATTTGGAACATGTTTATGCGGGTATTTTGTGACAAAATATGTATAAGTTTATTTTAGTCTAAAAAAAAAAAAAGATTTTGATCATTTTGATTTGGTGAATTTATATGTAATTCGCTAAGTCACTACGTTCTTGCCTCATACTTAATGTATGAAGTTGAAATTTTATTTTTGTAGTTTGTGTTTGGTCGTAACTACCTGAGTACCTCCCGAGTAACCACATGTCACAAAAAAGCGACAAAAATTTCACATAAAATGGTGATTGGTGGAAAAAAATGTGACAAAAAAATTGTCACAATATGGATGAAAAATGGTGGATGGGGTTGACGCCGATTGTCACGCGTAAACGAACATTTGGTAAATCAAATTTGCCGGTTTTTGGTGGAATATTTTTGAAATATTTGTTGAAAATTTAGTCACAAATTCGACAGTGTTTTTATGATAAAAGTGTCACCTAATTATCAACAATTTTGTGGATATTTGTTGGTTTATTGATGCAATTATGCGTAAAAAAAGTTTTTATGACCCTACTTAAATAATTTTGTAAAAAATACTCCATTGTATGTAAAAAAAAACTACCAAATATGTAGAAATATCTAAATCCCCCGTACTTTAACCCGAGCCGAGAGTCCGTACAAAATGTATCCTCTAAAAAAATGAAAACTTTCCATGAGTTTTCTATGTGGTAGTTTGGTTTCGTGCAGAGAAACTAGCACAAACAAAAAGTTCGGTCTACTCATCAGGTACTCAGGTAGTTACGACCAAACACAAACTACAAAAATAAAATTCCAACTTCATACATTAAGTATGAGGCAAGAACGTAGTGACTTAGCGAATTACATATAAATTCACCAAATCAAAAATGATCAAAATCTTTTTTTTTTTTTTTTGGGTGGTAAAATCAACATTCATTTTGTCACAAAATACCCGCATAAATAAGTTCCAAATTGTCAACTTATTTTGTGACAAAAAGGAACTTACATTTTGTGACAAATTGGTGACTAAAATTTTTTTTTTTTGGTTGGAAAAATCAACATACATTTTGTCACAAAATACCCGCATAAATATGTTCCAAATTGTCAACTTTTTTTTGTGACAAAAAGGAACTTACATTTTGTGACAAATTGGTGATTAAAATTGTTTTTTTGGGCGGTAAAATCAACATTCATTTTGTCACAAAATACCCGCATAAATATGTTCCAAATTGTCAACTTATTTTGTGACAAAAAGAACTTACATTTTGTGACAAATTGGTGACTAAAATTTTTTTTTTGTGGTTGGAAAAATCAACATACATTTTGTCACAAAATACCCGCATAAATATGTTCCAAATTGTGAACTTTTTTGTGACAAAAAGGAACTTATATTTTGTGACAAATTGGTCTAAAATTTTGTGATCACCATTTTTGGTTACTCGGGCTGATAAGTAGAGGTAGACCGAACTTTTTGTTTGTGAGAGTTTCTCTGCACGAAACCAATACTTCTACCACAAAGAAAACTCAAGGAAAGTTTTCATTACAATGGGGTATTTTTTACAAAATTATTTAAGTAGGGTCAAAAAAAATTTTCTTACGCATAATTGCATCAATAAACCAACAAATATCCACAAAATTGTTGATAATTAAGTGATATTATAAAAAAACTATCGAATTTGTGGTTATAATTTCAACAAATAGTTCATAATTAGTTCCACAGTTAAACCGCCAATTATTCAGAAAATATCGAGAAATATTTGACTTTATTACCATAAAAAAACTGTCGAATTTGTGACTAAATTTTCAACAAATATTTCAAAATATTCCACCAAAAACCGACAAATTTGATTTACAAAATGTTCGTTTACGCGTGACAATCGGCGTCAACCCCATCGACCATTTTTCATCCATATTGTGACAATTTTTTGTCACATTTTTTTCCACCAATCACCATTTTATGTGAAATTTTTGTCGCTTTTTTGTGACATGTGGTTACTCGGGTATAACAAAAATTTGCTATATGAAGTTATATGGAAATATTGTCTACTTAAATTACATTTTTATTTATGAAAATTGTAATGATTTGAAAATTAAATTAATCCCATATATAGTTTAAAGTGTGATTTTTGTATATCTGATTTATTTGTGACATTCTTATCATTATAAATATGAGAAATTTGTACTTAAAAATTGCAGAAATTACTAGTGTTACCAAAAACATAAATGTTTTAAAAATATTAAATTTTAGATTGTATTAATAAGTTAAAGCGTAACAACTGTGGTCTAATAAAGCTCCAAAAATGTTTAGTGGCCGAAATATATATTTACAGTGAGTTTAACCATAAAATTTCTGCAATTGTTAAGTATAACTTTCTAATATTTAAAATGAAAAAATGCCCCAAATGAATCAGATGTACTAAAATCACAATTTAAAGTACATATGGGATTAATTTAATTTTCTAATCATTACAATTTTCTTAAATAAAAATGTAATTTAAGTAGACAATATTTCCATATAACTTCATATAGCAAATTTTTGTTATAGCCTATCACATGCTTCACTATTGTCCGCCTAAGGCGCTTTTTAAACATTTCCATTCGTCAATTGAGTTTTGAGTAGAATAGCAATTTATTTGTTTCTTGGGAAATCGGTGTATATATTTGCTATTTGAGTAAATCGGTGCATTTGAGTAAATCGGTGTTTTGACTGATTTGAGTAGATCGGTATTTTTTAACCAATTTGCTTGCATATTATATTGTTTTGATTTTGACTCAAAAATGATATTATAAATAAAAAAAACTGAACTCTACGTCAAAATAAGCGGTATTTTATTGAGAAAAATTTAAATAAATTTAGTTTTGATTTATTTTTTTCCCTTTTTCATTCATTATCTAAATATCTAATATCTAGGATCTAGTGTATTTAAATAAATTAATGATTTTTTTCTTTGTTTTATTTAAATCATAAATCATGCCCGCGCGAATTATGAAAATATAAAATAATATTTTCATTTATTTCTATTTTCTATTATGAATAGATTCATAGAATGACAAAAAACAGTAGGGATGAACAATTTAAATAACAATTTATTTGTTTCTGGGGAAATCGGTGTATTTGAGTAAATCGGTGTTTTGACTCATTTGAGTAGATCGGTATTTTTAACCAATTTGCTTGCTTGTTTTTTGATTTTGAGTATTTTGACTCAAAAATGATATAAAATAAAAAAAATTAACTACGTCTTTTTCCCCTTTTCATTAGAATGTTACTAATAGTACATATTACATATCTAAATACATTATGTTATACAAACTATAAATATAATACAATATATTATACAATCAGTATTTGAATATGAATATTATTGAGTAATTGTCTATAAGTTTTATTATATAACATAAATGGATATAAATGCCAAATGGAGAAGAAAGAGAAAATCAAAATACTCAAAACTGATAACCGAAATACCCGATAGTTTGGAAAGTACTCAATTGATAGTCCGGACAGTTTGAGTATCAGGTTAAAAGTATCCGGTTAGAGTAAGTCCGAACATCACTAGTGTGAATCATCAATCATGAATGTGCATGCATTAATTGTGTTTTGTTTCGTTTATTTTTTTATACCTTTTTGTATTCTCTTCTTTTTGTACATTTCATTTTTTTTTGTAGATAGATATTCTAAGTTCTCAGCAGCCCTTTATTTATTTTTATCGGAAATGAAACGACGATAGAGCATTTACACGAACTATGGCTACGCTTTTTCTTGGCTTGTGTATTATATAAATATATATGATTAATTTATATGGTATGCGTTGCTGGTTAGATGGCACCATGATACATTCTTTGTATCATGAGATGGCACCAATGCCTATTTATTAAAAACCGTGAAAGCACCAAAAAAAAAAATGGCGTCTCCTATGTATGTGTTATAGGATAACAAATAGAAATATTTTTATACATATCGTAAAAAGACTAAAAAAAAAATTGTTTTTGAAATTTTTTCGTTGTTTAAATAAAACTGATTGATTTATTGTAAAAAAAAAAAAATTGATATTAAATAGTTTTTTGGTTTCATAGAAGGTGTTTGGCGATTGATTGGAATCAATAAATTTAATAGATTCTTGAATACACAAATCCACTCCACAATAATTAATTTTATAAAGCATTTATTGTACAAATTTTGTAATTTATTGTATGTTAGCTACTAATGTATGTATGTATTAAATAACCAGTACCAGGGAAAACATTGTTCATCCTTAATACTTTCTTCTATAGCAATCTACAGAATCCAGCAATATTAACTTGAAATTGAAAGAGGATCATTTAAAATTCAAGTTTTATCGCGCCCTTGGTTTAGGTTTCAATGGTGCCACATTTTTTATTTCTATATTTGAATTTTCTAAATTGAATTTTAAAACACTCTATTCTCAAAAGGAAATTGGATTCATTTGTTATTTGAGTTTCACCCACTTATTTTGTTGTTATATTCATTTTTCGAAGCGCTATTTTCCGAATTAAATATGGATATGTTAAGGGAAACACATTGCCTTGAATTGAAAGGATATGTGTTACGTTAAAGGAATATTTGTGTTTTTTGTTTTATTTAAAATTCTTTGAGCTCTAAAGTTAAGAAAACATTTTTTTGTTTTGTTTGATATTTACGTTTTGCCAAAGTTCAAGGAATATGTGTCTACGTTGATGAAATATGTATGTATGTATGTATGCATGTTGCAAAGGATAAAGAAAATATATATCTTTGAAACAAAAAAAAAATGGGAAACGTCTTTCCTCGTTTTTAGTACATATTAATACTCTCATTGATGTTTGTTTTATTTTCCAAAACAATATTTTTGTGAATGCAATTGACGTTATTTTATTTATTGCTCATAAAATTGTATATGTTGTGTGGTTATGCTGAATCTGTTATTTATTTTATTTCATAATTTCATAGGTAGTCGCAACACATTATGGGGCAAACCAGAAGATTAATTGAGACTGCAATATGGAGCAACATAGTTAATTTTTCTGTTGCAAAGTTATGGTGCAAGATAGTACGGTTGGACCAGGGCAGGTGAGCTATTTTTTTTATCAATATTTATTTTATTATTTGGGTGGGGGCGAATAGCCCTTTCGTGCCCTGCCTAAACAAATGTGTAGGTAAATTTTGAATGAAATTAAAGCCAACTGACACATTTGTGTAGGTAACTTTGGAATTGAACGGGCGTTCGAAAAATTCAAATCTTAGTGGATTTTCACGATATGTTGGGTAAAGGTTAATAATTGCCTAAAAATTGAATATATCGATGTGGTTTATCAAAAAAGTATTTTTTTTATTGGAGAAATTGCCTCCACACATTTGTGTAAGCTGGTTAGAGACTAATGTAATTTATGTATGTATGTATGTTATTTTGAATAAAAGTGGTACAGACAATTTAAAAAAATAAAATTTAAATTTGTTTATTTAATTCATTACAACAAATGTAAATTATATAACCACATGAGTTCAGTCACTGCGGTTAAAATTGGTTTTCCAGAAAAATTATGCTTAAACGTGAAATTGTTTGAAGCAGATTTTCTTCGCGGAAATACATAAATATACGTTGCATTTTTCGCCACGTACACGCGTGCGAGATTTACATGATTCTAAACGGCAACTTCTTGCAGTTACTAGTGAATCAAGTATAGGCCAGTGGTCGTATCCGTCGTATCGTTTACTAATACTGGGGAGAGGCGAAGCGGTGTTCATTGGGTGGTGATAGCGTACCTTTTCCTCTTCTTCGTTACTAATATCTTGTCGCTTCCTTTTAGAGATGGATATCAAGCCGTTCGCAACATCCATTTTAAAATCCAATACAATTTTATGCGTGGATATGAAATTACGCTCATCACTAGGCATACACCATACAATTTTCTTAACTCTACACCTGATGTTTTCAGCTCAGTGCCATACATTTTCAAATGGTATATGTTCGTGTTTATGGCGGCATTATCAAAATGATCTTCACTAAAAAAGGCATTAGAATACTCTAATGGTAATTTAACGTAGTTCGAGTGCGACGGATGATTTTCGGTTTCTTTTAGAGAATGTGGGGTAAATTGGCCTGGATGCCACACATTTAACGTTCTGGAAGGTAGTACAAAGCTTCCATTTCATTGGGACAATTGTTACGTGAAGAGGACAAAGGAAGATGGTCACCTTGTGCGGAAGTCACACAACCAACAACCCAGTTTGGGGGACCAGAGATGTGAAACTCAGACCCAAAACACCAACTCACTGCAGTAGCCAAGTTGCCCAGGCTACTCCTAAAAATGAGCTGGGATCAGGAACGAGCCCTCACCCCGGTCATCGCGGAACCCCAATCCAATCATCCACTATGTGCCTCACGTTGCCGTGGACGACACCCTTGTAGTGGATGATGGCCGAACTGGACTGTCAGCCGTGCGTCCCCTCCCCATCACGCAAATTGAATATTGTCCACGGAGCCACCCACCTGCAGCTTAAAGTCCGGCTAAACCTCAGACCCGAGGGTGTAGGTGATATGGTGGAGGCCCATCCGCAGATTACGTCGCTGCTAAATTAAGTTGCACAACGCTGCACCCATACTCACATTATGACACGATCAGCACACATATCTTCCCACGATGACTCTCACAGGTGACGTTTTAATTAATAACACATCTTATTTAAAGCACGTTATAATATTGGTTTATTTAATTAACAAAATAATTTTTTTCCCTTTTTCCTTGTTTTATGAAAAACACGTAAACTACAACAAAAATATCGACACCAGATGGTCTCTCTGTGGTACCCGTCGTTACCGATGCACTAGGGTGAACGCGTAGCGGGTATATGTGATCACAGGGGAAAAACAAAAAAACGAAAAACAATCGGCCACACCACTAGTGTACCTGGCCCCACCAATACCCACCTGAAGATCCTCTCTCCGACACTCCCGTTGCGGTTCCCGGTTGGCTTGTTGAACTGATGGAGATCGGCAATCGGTCGCAGGAATACCGCAGTTGCTGGATCTGGTTAGGGTTTAATTTGTTCTTTCTTTCTTTCTCCCCTGGCCCTCGTGCAGATGTATCGTGGTACTTTTAATTTTTTCCCCTTTCTTTTTTTTTTTTTTTTTGGTATTTTGGGACCATTACCACGTATCGTTTTTAGACGTTTATGGTTTTATTTATTCCAATTATTATTTGTATTATCTCAGGTATATTTATTTTTTTTTTGGTTTTATAACTTATTATGTGTATGATATTATTTATTATACATATATTATTTATATTATATACTTTATTATTTAAGTTATATTATGTAGGATTTATATTATTATTCATTATTTAAATTGGTGGTGTGTGTGATCCCCTCCACTGTTGTCGTCCGCTTCATCCAAAATCCAAAAGATAAGAGAGCGAATGACATTTGTTGTCCGCTTATATACGTTTTTTTTCCTGGGCCAACAACAACATTATTATAGTTATTTTATTTGGTGCTCATCACGCCCCTATAAGTGGTCACTGCAAATATTGATCGTGTACGCAACCAAAAAAAAATAGAATGCCATCTGCACAAAATATGCTCAAAGTACAGAAAAGCCAAACAAAACCTCCCACCAGCTGGTGTTGGTGATCTTTATTTACGTTCGGTCGGTGCGTTTGTGACAAATAATATTTTATTCATTTATTTTGTTTGTGTTTAATTATTAATGGATTTACAAGATGTGTTTATTTACAGCAACTATGGGACTGCAAAATGGGATTTGACAAATTAAATTAGATAAGTAGAAAGAAAAAGAAAATACCGAACGAAATTCACTGTGAAATTTTTTTTTTTTTTTTCAGGTTATTACAGCTGGATGTCATCAAATGGTATGCAGATAAGAAAACACCACCCCGGGCCCGAACCCAATCAAATGGGCTATACCAATGTGCATTTACACAATTATGCCATGATAGAAATGTCCAGCTATATTTGGTGTGTTGCTTGTGTATTGACACACACAAAAATATTTCTTAGTTTTTCATCTTTTGGGTGTATGCATAAACAGTGAATTTCGGGAATTTGAATCCCGCAATTTTTTACCACGGGACGATGCCTCGCCCCGTAACACAATCTTCGGTCGTTTTTGGATCGATGAAGCTATCTTCGTCTTCATCCTCAATATTGGTGAACCGTACAATGTCCGCATTAAGAATGACGCCATCTCCATCTGAACCATCCTCAGAATTTAGCATTTCATTTTCTAAAATTTACTTACTTTTATAGGGATCAGCCATCGTGAAGTAGCCTCTTTGTTAGGTTAGAAAACTACAAATAAATATTGACGATTGGAGACGTGATTTTAGACAGTGGGTAGGATAGTTAGTTTTATTTCCGATAGATACATTTTATATGTATTTCTTATGGACAAGGTACTGGGTGAAAAATTTTATTTTATTTCCGATAGGTATCGCATTTTATACTTTTCCAATCGTCAATTATTTTACCGCGTTATTTTCACATTTTAGAATACACCAATTATTTTTCTAATAGATGGAACCACTATTAATGAAAGATGTATTATACGAATTGAAAACCATTCGATTTAAAAAAAACATTTCATACCTACACATTTGTGTCAGTCGGTTGATAATCAATATTCAAATGAAATATTATATCACACTTCCAAAGGGTTACACAAATATATAAGTTGGATTTTTGTTACGATGATATTTTATATATGTAGTTAAAACAAATTTTTTATTTTTTTATTTACCAACACGCGGGTTGGGCTTACGATAAAGTTGTTATTGTTTTTAGTGGATACAAAAGGGGTAGACAAGAGAGAAGAGATTATGGATGTTTATAAAACATATACACCACACTTATACAATTAAATTTATAATTTATTTATTAAATTTGTTTTTTAATATTTATTTTATTGTTACAAAATTAATTTATTTATAATTTTATTTATGTTGTCACCACCATTTTGTGCCGTTTGTTAATGTGTATTTTAGGTGTGGTTGGCAGCCAACACCACAAGCGACGTGCGGTCGCTATCGAGATTGAGACGAGACTGATTGGTTTTATTTTATTTATTTTTGTGTTTTCGTTTTACTATGTGTTTGTTTTATTGGTATACCAGTCGGTGCGTTGTTTTGGTTTTTTGTCTAGCTCGCGTTAGAATTGATTGTGGCGGCGAACGCATCACTGTAGGCGCAAGATTATGCGTGAACCGCCACAAGATGCAACAAATTCAACAACGATGTCAAGCAACATTTACTACGGTTAGTACAATTTGGGTGACAGCCTGGAAACATAATGATGAAACGAAATCTGGCCCTGCCTCCGCCCAACCGCCGATGGGAAAAATAGTGGAGAAACAAATAATCAATTATATTAAGGCTCTTCAGGTCTTGCGGTTACAACAGGGGGCGCTGTAATAGAAAAACGTCTGTTGTTTTGTGTGATTAACAAGTGTCAAATAAAAATGCTAACAAATTTACTAACTATCGACTACTTAGGTGTCTGGAACCAGTCGAGTATTTAATGCTAACATACCTTTCCTTTCCTTCGATCTTGTTATTCGTAAAAAGGGGGTGTACGGTGAACCTGTATCCGGGAAATTTGCCTTCTTAGGCTTGGTCGTAGAGGTGGAGAACTATCGATAGCACTATCGAATACTATCGATAGTTTTGACTATCGAACCCCCATCGATAGTTATCGATAACTATCGATAGTTTTTAAATTTTTTCGGTATTTATAGTTTTATGTTCGACCATTTTTTATTGTAATGCATGTTGATTCTAAATTCATAATTTAAGCGAATTTGTATCTCTTTGCTTATGTAACGTAAACATAACACTTTGTTTGACGGGTAAATCAAAAAGTGGTTATTATTCTATTACTAATCAAACTTTACGAACTACAAAGTAGTGAAAGTTCATTTCAACGGACAGTCCCTTCAAGGGACACCTTGCAAAACTGAAGCTTTTCATGAAAACCTTCCTTAGTTAAGCAGACACTTTATTACAGCGGACACGGACAGACATTTCTGTGATGATAGGAGCATTAGTTAGTTCTGGATATGACCAATTAGGAAGAAACTTGCCTGGTTCTCAATCGAGTATGATGACATTTGATATGTGCGTTGGAAATGGGATTCTAAATGATTTTTAGATGAAGTTCTGAAATATGGCCATATAGGAAGGAACTTGGCCATTTCTTATCCGATCTTGATAAAATTGAGCATTTACGATGGAAATAGGATTTTAAAATGATTTTTACATCAAGTTCTGGAATATGGCCAATTAGGAAGGAACTTGTCTAGTCCTCACCGATTATGATGAAATTTAATATGCGCGACGGAAATAAGATTCTAAAATTATGTTTGGATGATGTTCTGGAATATGGCCATCTTGGAAGGAACTTGGCCATTTCATATCAGATTTTGATTAAATTTGGCATGCACGATGGAAATCGGATTCTAAAATGATTTTTGAATGAAGTTCTGGAATATGGCCAATTAGGAAGGAATTTGGCCAATTCTTCTCTGATTTCGATGAAGTTCAGCATACACTATGACAATGGGAATAAAATGATTTATAGAAAAGTCATTAAACACATCAATAACAATTTTTATATCCCATTTCCATCGTACAAGCTGAACTTCATCATAATCTATTAAGAAATGGATAAGTTCTTTCTAATTAGCCACATTCCAGAACTTCGTCTAAAAATGGTTTTACAATCCCATTTCCATTGTACATGCTGAATTTCATCAAAACCGAATAAAAAATGGCCAACTTCTTTCCTAATTGGCCATATTTCAGAACTTCGTTTAAAAATAATTTTTGAATCCCTTTTCCATCGTTCATGCTGAATTTCATCAAAATCAGATAAGAAATGATCAATTTCTTTCCTAAATGGCCATATTCCAGAACTTCATTCAAAAATCATTTTAGAATCCGATTTATGATAAGAAATGGCCAAGTTCCCTCCTAAATGGCCATATTCCAGAACTTGATTCAAAAATCTTTTTAGAATCCCATTTCCATTGTGCATGCTGAATTTCATCAAAATCGGACAAAAAATGGCGAAGTTCCTTCCAAAACGGCCATATTCCAAAACCAATGCTGATTAGGGTTAAACTATCGAAAACTAGTTATCGATAGTTTCCGATAGTACTATCGGAAACTATCGATAGTGCAAACTATCGATAGTTCTCCACCTCTACTTGGTCGTACTAAATCAAATCAATATTTATTTTAAGTATAAGTGGGTATTCCAGAGCCTACTGAGCTAAGTTAAAATTTCCATAAAAATTTGACGAAAAATTTAGCTAGCTAAAGGCCGCTGCACGAGTATGGATATAAATCCGTACAATCTGAATCCGGTCATTCATCCAATGAAATTACCTAAATATTGTCACGTGACCGAAAAAAATAGTCCCCTATTTCTCCTCTCGAGTTAAAATTATTTCAACATTAAGCAAAATATCCGCAGAAAACCAACATAACCATACCAAAAAATATGTATTACGAGCTATTTTTTCCCCAACTGTTTGTTTGTTTGCTTATTCATGACTTTTCGATTTATAAAAAAATTTGTTATTTTGTTATTATTGAAATTGTCATATGTATATTTATTATTATTGAAACTAAAAGCAAAGAGAAGTTGATAAGTAAAATAGACGAATTTACGGGAATTTATTTAGCAAAAGGTCAAATAAGTTACTAACTTCGATCGGATTCAGATTGTACGGATTTATATCCATACTCGTGCAGCGACCTTAAGTCAAAATAAAAATATTCGCTCACGATTTCGCTAACCGGTATGAAGTTCACACGAAAAATTCTTTAAAATAATGGGCATGTTTTTTTTTGATATCGAAGTAATCTGAGAAATAATTTAACTGTCAAAATACAGATATGCGTTTTTTTTTAGTATCCGAGGAAAAATGTATTTCTCTGTGTCGTTTTTTTTACGCTCGGATAATTTTAAAATTGAATCTTTTTTCTCTGAAAAAAAGTTCAGATTGTTATTTGACAGACATTTATTTTAAATAAAAAGAACACGATCATATTTATTTGGCAATCTTAAACTGACGTTTAATTTCTACGACGCTAACAAAATTATCATTTATTTTTCTCGGATACATCAGAGAAAATAGTTATCGGATTTCTCCGATATATTATCTATCTGTTCTCTCTTATTTCTCCGACATTAAAAAAAAACACGCCCAATGTCTTGTGGATTGTAATATAAATATCACCACCACAATTTTTCGTAGTAAATTAATGCAGGAAACATTAATTGTACGCTAAATTTTGACATTTATCAATTTCAAAATGATCATTTTTGTTTTAAATTTTTATTTTACCTGACGACACTGTCGATGAATTAAATTTGGAGTTCCAGGTTCAAATAATGGAAGCATTAAAAACAATCGGAAAATAAGTTAATTTTACATTTTTTTTTATTAAAAATGTCATTACATCCCATATTTTTACAATAACAACAAGAAACAGAACCAACAAATAAAGGAATACAGAAAACGCAACAGACAAACAGAACAGCCCAATCATCGGATATGGATCATCGTAAAACTACTCTGATATTAACGGAAGAGCCAGCAAAAATCCCAACAATAGAAAATTTACACATGACACTAGCAGTACACATATCCAAGGCAAAATTAACACAATCACAACGAGTCAGCGACAAGGAAGCATAAACATTAGTAAAATCCATCAAGAGTACAGGCGATCACACATAGGCGGCATAAAGTGAGTGCAGCGCATAAACACAAACAGACACGAAGAACACAGAGAAGAACCTCGAAAGCGCACATACACAGACACATCAAAAAATCGGCATACGCTGAAAACTTAGACACAACTCAACAAAGAAGAGTGGTGAAAGGCCACAACCATGGCAAACACAAAGGAAATCCAACAGAACATAGCCAATTTCGTACCCGAATTCAGCGGCGAGAAAAGCTCAAACAGGACTAACGATTTAACACATTTTCTGGGAACAGCGGACAGTGTCTACATCATGCTCATAAAGACAGAGGAGAAAAAGCATTCGGACTGCTAATACAGTTTAAACTAACAGGAAATGCATACGCAAGAATAACAAACAGAAAAATTGACGACTATGAAACTTTAAGAAAAGTACTACAACATGTACGCGAAGACGATTCATTGACATCCAGCAATCATATGACGAAACTATCAGGAACTTTGGGTACCGTTTAATAGTAGCTTTGTAAAATTACAAAACTGGCTACAAAGGAAGATACGAACGGCAACAATAGATCCAACTTTCTCAAGACACCTGGATAACATCGAAATATAATCATACAAGAGAGGATTGAATAACAAAATTTCGTAAGAAAAAATTGCAACAATTAAAGCCAAAGACGTAGACGAAATAATGAACGAGGCGGAAGCCACAGAACGAATGAATGACAATAATATTTTGTGTCGTATTCCTCCGCATTCTCAACGACAAAAAAATGTCATTGCAATGAGTAGTCACCTTAATCAAACCGAATTTTGGCCGAATTAAAGTATTACAGGTGTACGACATAATTACAAAGCAAATTATACAGCCACATTTCTTGTCGCATAAGATCGAAACAGAACAAGAGATATATCGACAAAATACAACGACCAAATACAATTATTCACGCAATGTCATCAATAACTTCGAAAATTGCTCGGTGAGTTTCTTTGATTTGTATGTAATCTAATTTTACAAGCTTCGTCAGTTGCCGATAAATCCCTTGTTCGGTTTATGCCTATAGTGATCCAGATACATCAGGAGAAGAAGGTTTCATTATTCCTTCCGATTTAATTTTATCGTTACAAGGGGCAATGAATAATCAAACTGATAAAGACCGGTTTTTCTAGACGTTTTCCTACATTATTTGATAGAATTCCATCAACGGGTGCCGTTGAAAGAAGCGAAACGGAATGAATTCGCTTATTATTTTCTACCGTCGGCTATTTAATCACCCAAATTTTTGTTAAATGCCTACTAAATGTCTGCAAATTAAATATAATGCAATAATACCAATTTTATCAATTTACAGTTTCTTAACTGAAACTCCAGCTTTAAGCGAACTCAAATTTCAGGTCATTAATTTCGGAACGCAAATAATTTGTAAACGTAAAATTGACAACTAGATAATTTGTAAATATGTAGTAAGACATATAATTGAGTACGCTTTAACCTGTCACTCGAACTTAAATGTTTATTTAAATAAACCCAGTTTATTCTTATAAAGCACCTGACTTAATTTTATTGTCTGAATAAATAAAAAAAAAAATGCTTTAAACGATTACAATACTCATTAGCATTTTCCTTCGCAATTAAGTTGTATCCACACGTATCCTTTTGATCCCTTAATTATATAAGCAATTATAAACATTGTTTGTATATATACTTTATGTAGTTTATATTAAATCTAACGAGAAGGTAAACTGGGTAAACACTGTAAGAGATAATTATTTTGATTCCCTTTAGTAATTATTTTTTGCTTGCTTTAATTCGTACGAATTTCCATTATACATTTTAGGTTGGAATTTAGTTTTTACCATTTTATAAATACCTATAAAGGTTTACTCAAAAAATACCTGTTGCATAAATCGATTAATGTAACAAAATGTTTTATTCTAGCCCAAATTCGGGTGTTTTTTATTATTGATTAAATTTGAAAATTCTTTATCTACAGGGATGTAATAATATCGCATTTCAAGCATATAATTATGTTTATCTTCGACATCGAACATATAAACATTATTATGTTATCTTGTTCAGAATTTGGTGCTAAAATTATCGTAATTTTTTATTATGGTTTGGGTTGGTTTTAGGTGGGGCACGTTATCTAATAAAATGAAAATCTGTTAGTCACGTTTTTTGTTTTTATTATTCTGCTTCGTCTAGTTATTCCAAACGTTTTTTGTGAAATTAAAAAAAGGAAGCGGTTGTTAATAGACCAAATCACGAACCACAAATAAACGATATCATTTTAAATTGTCAAATAGTGTATTATATTTTAAGAATCTTGCAATTATTGTCACATGAACTAAAAATTTATCCGTTTTAGGATTTGGTAATAAAATATACAAACTGAAGTGAAAGAATTCACTTTTCTTTTTTATGAAAATACATATTCTAAATTCTCGACCGTTGGCAAAATCTTCGCAAATATAAAAGAAGCGTTTAGTTTTATACAGTTATGTAAGTTTTACAAAGTATTTATTTTAATAGAACACTTTTCTCAATAATTCCTAAAAAATGATTTATTGAACGTTGTAAGCCAGGTTTTACACTTGAAATTGGACATTTTACACTTCAAATTGATCTTTTTACACTTAAAATGGAACCTTTTTTATGAGGATTATCATGCTTTCTTCAGGGTTGATACACTTTGTATGACTCTTGGGTTAAGTAGATATATTATAAATGATTGGCTTCTTCATTTTTTCTGATTGAAATTTTTTTTCGAAATTGTTGTGAATGCCATTATTGGTATTATATTTTATCTATAAAAAGCCGAAAGAATCATATTGATTTTAAACACAGATAGGGCTCGTATTACCCGGGTATCGGGTACCCGGGTATCGGGTACCCGGGTATTTCACCAATAATATGTAGAAACTGTTTATAAGAATGATTTATAAACGATAAAAAGGCAGAACATTTTTAATTATTTTATCTATTACCCGAAAATATTACCCGGGTATTCGGGTAATAATTTTTTTTTTTGAAATACCCGGATACCCGGTAACTTTTGATGGGCTGAGTTGATACTTTCAAGTATCAATATCAATTGATTCATTTTAGACATTAACCTGATACTTTTAACCTGATCATTTTGATCAATTGATTCTTTTTTCATACGAAATTATAAATTTAAATAAAAAAAATGTATCGTAAATTTTTAAAAGATAGAATAAAGATTTTCAAAAAAATAAACTTTTCAGATTTTATATTTATTATATGTACATTTATTATTGATTTTATTTCATTTAATTAATTAATTCCTATATTGCATTTAAGTATTTAAAATAAATCTGATTAAATATTATCGAAAAAATTATCTTGAATATGAAAAATTGATCAAAAATATTATGAAATGAACAGAATCAAAAAAAGAATTAGGAATCAAATCAATCAATTTCATTCCAACTGGTTAAAAGAATCAAATCGGTTAAAAAAATCAATTCGGTTAAAAGAATCATTACCGTTAAAAGAATCAATTCGGTTAAAAAATCAAAAATGATGTTGAGCTCTTTTCTCTGACATTATGCAAAAGATATCAAACCAATTGCTAAGAAGAACCGAATATGTTTTTTTCTCTTTGTCTTTCCCAATTCTCCCAATTTCTTACACCGTATTTACTCACCATGTATTAATGGTTTGCAAAAACGAGAAGAGTAGTAATTCAATTTGCATTAAAAAGAGACTGACATATACCCAAGTATGTATCCCCATTTTTATACTAATTAAATTAGAATTTAGAATTAAACTACTATTATATCACGTCAAAATAATATGCAAAACGCAACCCCCCATACTCATTGCCAAAAACACAAAACAAACATTCATCAACATTCAAAAAGGATACAAATTTATTTATAATTATAAATAGTTATTAGGCTTTTATTATTAAAATGCGGTTGTTTTCTGGAACTTGAGCCTATTTATTAAAATATTTTTTATACTCTTGTCGACGTTTCACACAGTTTTCCTGTGCATCATCAGGACTAAATCTAACAAATTTTTTACAGACAATTATGGCAAACAAATTTAGTAATAAATGAAAAATTCAAAAACCTACCAATTATATAAAGCAAAACACTTATTTTCAAAAAATTAAAAATTAAAATTAAAAATTCAAAAACACACCAAAAAATTGACACTGTCAACTTAGAATGAAAAAATTTGAATTCTATACAATAGAAAAGAGATATCGATTTTATTACAACTGAAACATTTTTTTTTTAAGAAATTTTTCTAAACCTTTTTAGATAAATTAAAACTCTTAGATAACCGTTTAATAAATGATTCATATAATTATATTACATTACAAAATCTAAATATGTATATTTATAATAAATGATTATAGGTATTCTGTAAAGTTATACAATCTGACTGTTTGTTTATTCCATGAACATTCTTCTTGATATGGATCATCTCTAAAACCTTTCTCGTTGAACAATTAGCCTCATATTCTAAAACTTCCACCTTATCAGGAAACATATCATGCTTCGTGTCATGTAAATGTTCAGAAAGAGCACTGGCATTATTGCGGTCCAATTTATTTAATGTAATATTTTGTGCATCTTTTTTATGTTGATAAAATCTGGTACCCAAAAGTTGTTTAGTTTGACCAATATACGATTTATTGCATTGACAGGTAGATTTATAAACTACATTTCTATTGTTAATTAACTTTGTAGAATCTTTCAGAGGTGAAAATAACGACCTACCTAAATTGTGATGAGCTTTCCCAACAACTTTAAGTTGAAATTTACCTAAACAATAACTTATTTGTTCATGTAACGATTTAATATACGGAATGGTTACATAATTAATTCGAGCATCATTATTTAATGGTGGATCAATAATAACAACCGGTTAATTTAATCTTGCATTTTGATAAATAATTGGATTAACTAATGAATTGATAAAAGAATTTGGATAATTTTTAGTTAAAAGTGTGGTTTTTAAAAGTCGAAAATTATCTAAATGGAAACAAGGATCAGATAATTGGATAATTTTATTTGCTAATAATTTAACTGTGTTTCTTTTATAAGATAGCGGTAAATGAGAATTAAAATTTAGATATCTCCCAGACCAGGTAGATTTATGAAACCAATTTGTTATCAATGATCCATCATCATTATGGATTATTAATAAATCCAAAAATGATATTCTATTATTAATTTCTAATTCCATGGTAAATTTGATATTACAGTTAACATCATTAAATGATTGAAAAATATATCAATTTTATCATTAGGAATCGCCGTAATTAGGTGAACCAAACAGTTGTTTATAAATCTTTTTATTGAAAGAAAACTCACAATTATTTAGAACTAATTTCAAAGCATCAATGAACTGAGTTTTACTCAAATTGCTACCTGAATTATCTTTTATTTCTAACCATCTTTTAGCTAGAATATCAAGAGCCAAACTACTGTCAATATTGGTGAATAGTGAAACAACATCAAGAGACAAAATTGTGTAATTTCTAGATAAAACTATATTTTTAATTTTGTCTTTGAAATCTATTGAATTTGTAACTGATGTAGCAGATATCTCAACCGTTTTATTCAAAATTTTAGATAAAAAAGAGGAAAGCTGATATAAATGGGGTATTTTCTTTGTGTATTTTTGGTAAACCATACAGTCTAGCTACAACTCCATGGTAACTTCTTAGTTGTCTCCTTCTATGGATGTTATCTTTTTTTGTTTCTCCCAATCACTAACCATCTTATTTAATTTCCGTTGAATAGACGATGTTGTGTCATTTTGAATATGTTTATATATTCTATCCTGTAACATTGTTGACATTTTTCCAAAATAATCCGACCTCTTAATTAATACTGTCACATTACCTTTATCCGCCTTCGAAACTATTATATCGGGGTTATTAATGAGAAACCTCTTTGTACAACTCAAATTATATGAAAACCGAGTTTCTGCAGGAGTCAAAACTATTTTTCTATTTTTTGATCTATTCTTGAAATTAGTTAAAATATTAACAAATTCATTACGTAAACATGGTATATTTATGCTATTATCACTAACTTTACTAAGAGCACTTTCAACATTAGCAATAATTCGAATATACGGTATAGATTTTACTTTTATAGGTGGACAAAACTTATCACCAAGTTGAAGAACTTCTACTTTATTATTCTGAATATCTGTATTTGTTAAATTTACCAGCCAATTATTGTTGTTATTATTAGAATCGACCCTGTCATTTATTATATTTGTAATGTTATATGAATCATTATCATCAACCCGTACCATTTGATTAAATTTGTTTATATGTTTAGTTTTAATAAAATCATACCTGTACTGAAAACTTTTTTCCAAATTTGTTTTAAAATTTCTAAAAAAATATTATGAGATGCAGTGCCCAATATGTTGTATTTTCTAATTAATAAGTTTGTTGAGTTTGTTGATTTTAAGGCAAATTTTTGCAATCTCCTGGTTGATAACTCCAAAAATAAATCGATTTTGTAATTTTTCAAAAACAATTTGGTTTATATTAAACATATTTTTTATCCTTCTAGATTTAGCAAAACCATTTTGCTTTCGACATCTTAATAGAAATAACTTTTTGTGTAAAGCTTTAACTAATTTCAATTGAATTTTGAAATCTTCTTTCATATTATCCACTAATTGTTGTCCACACTTGCTGTGCATTTTACTAAAAAAAATTTTCCGCACCATTTTTTAGTTCAATGTGATTTATCCAAATTTCACCAGGCCGGGTAAAAATTATAATTATAAATATTTATTAGGCTTTTATTATTAAAATGCGGTACAAATTTATTGTGTTGTGGGTGGTAATTTTTTTTTATTTAGTGAGTGCTTTTGCAAAATTTAAAATCAAGAAATAATATAAAAAATAAATCATCGGCCAATAATTAAACGTGAAAACGTTTGTTGTCAAACAATTTCTAGGCGAGTATGACATTACATAATATGTACATATTTATTAACAAACAAGGAATATAAATTTATATTTTTATATAAATGGGATCTTAAATGTGACCTTGTAATCCCCCAACAGACTAAATAGTTCTTTTGTGTCTATTTCTAATGACGTAAATTTAAAGTTTAGCAGAGGTGTTTAAATTAAAGCACCCGATAAACCGCTCGCAAACACTTCATCTTGGGGAAAGTCATCCTAGGTTGGTTTACTTAATGATATGATACTTAATTATATGGGGTGTTCGCCTCCATACAGGATTTTTTGGAACCAGTTTCCTTTAAATGTGTTCTAATAAAAATTAATTTAATAAAATAAAAAATGATCAATTTTAAATAAAAAAATATATTTATTTAATGTGTAAATAAAACAAAAAATTTTGAATTCAAATTTTACTTTGTTTTTTACAATATTCTGTTACAATTCATTTTGTTTGGCTAATATAAATTAAAAATATTTTGCTCCAGGCATTTATTTATGTAGAAAAAAATGTAAACAAAATTATAAAATAAACGTTAATTTTATTACTCAAGTACAAAATTTAAAATTTGCCTTTAAGAAGACAATTTGTTTTAAGTTTTTAAAGTTTAACCGATTTCTCCGTTCGGTTAATATCAACCCCGTTTTGGAAAATATCCTTTCGGATGACACGGACGATGCTGGTATTGCTAACACCCTTTTGCTATAAGCGATAGTCTAGGATATATAAGCCTTCGACTTTGCCACCATTTTAGCGGGTCGTCTTTGCGAGGTATCAGAGTTTCCTCGGTGTATTGGCGCATCTCAATTAATGCCTTAGCGGTAGGCGAACTTACTGGTTGAGTAGGATTTTGAGCATCAAAATGACTCCAAATTATCCATATCTATTGTACCTCTTTCATTTTGTATTATATCGGTTATTATTTATTTATTTATTTATTATTACCTACAGTAAATATATATACAATCGGCAAGTAAACATACAGAAACAAAAAAAAAAAAAAGAGACAAAATTTAACAATTACTAGACAGAAATTTAAACAACTCATTTTTAAACGAATTTCTTGTCATGTTAAAGTCGAAAACATCGTAAACTGAATTAAAAAGCCGCGACATTCTCAAGACTGGTTCCGAAAGTGCAAAATTCGTAGACACCGGATCAATATGTAGCAAACGACGACCGCGCAAACAGCGTATGGGAGCGTAGATATTGAAACGAGCAACTAATTCGTCACAATCTATTCGGGAAGTCAGAACATCGTGAACGAAGATGGCAGATGCAACGTCTCGTCGGTGATCCAAACGTTGTAGTTTTAATAAACTACAACGATCATTATAAGGTGGGAGAATATATTGATGCACTCGGTCAGTGGGTAATCCACGAAGGGCATATAAAACAAATTGCTTCTGAACACTCTCAATCCTATCTGAATGGTACCTATAAAATGGGGACCAGATCTGAGAAGCGTATTCTAGAACTGAACGAACAAAGGATATATACAGAGTTTTCAGTGTGAGCGGATCGCAAAAGTCCTTACAATTGCGCTTAATGAAACCTAGCATAATGTAAGCTTTTGTAATAATACAATCAATGTGTGTAGTAAAAGTTAGGTCACAAGAAAAGGTTATGCCTAAGTCGGACATGAGCTCAACTCTATCAACAGCAATATTATACAAAAAATATTGCTGGAATATTGGTGAACGCATCCGAGTGAATGACAAAATCCTGCATTTACCCACATTCAGCAACAATTTATTATTGAACGACCAACTGCAAAAGTTATTCAAGTCATCTTGTAATTTCACACAATCACCAACCTCATTAATTGGGGCAAATATTTTCATATCATCGGCGTAAAGCAGACAATGTGCAAATTCAAAACACTCAACAACATCATTTATAAATAACGAAAATAAAAGCGGCCCAATGTGACTTCCTTGAGGAACTCCTGAGGTAACACGAAATGACCGAGAGCTAAAATCATTAATCTTAACAAATTGGTAACGATCAGAAAGGTATGATCGCAACCACTTAATAGGGATGAACTGGCAATCTAGTTTATCCAGCTTATCGATAAGAATCGAATGGTCAATTTTATCGAACGCCTTTGAAAAATCGGTGTATACTATATCTACTTGTTGCCTATGTTCCAGTCTACTATATAAATGCCCACAAAAAGAGGCTAGATTAGTCACTGTAGACCTACCTGGATAAAATCCGTGTTGAGCCGGAGAAATAAACCTTTTTACATGAAAAAACAAAAATTTCTGTACCAAGGATTCGAATAGTTTTGGTATAGCAGAAAGAATAGCGATTCCGCGATAGTTGCTAACTTCACTTCTTTTGCCAGATTTAAAAATCGGACGGATGAAAGATAATTTCCAGAGATCGGGAAAAATCCCAGTACGTAGGCTATCATTAAAGATAATAGTCAGTGGAGCGGCTAGACTCATTGCACAATTCTTAATAAGGATTGGTGGAAAGCCATTCTGTCCTGCCCCCTTATCAACTTCAAGTTGAGATAATCCATCATAGACTTCTGCTTCAGTAAATTTTAAAAAGATAAAATCAGAACGACCGCGGTGGGTTAAATGCTTGTTACATGATACCACTGGCTCTTCATAGACAGACTCGAAAAAATTGGCAAACAAATTGGATATATCAGATGGCTGACTGGCGAAAGAGTTCTGAAAAGTCATTGGGGTAGGAAACCCAGCAACCTTCTTTTAACCATTTATGAAATTCCAGAATTTCTCAGGATAGGAAGTTAACTCATCTTCGATTTGCAAAACGTAGTTATTGTAAAGGAACCGGTTAAAGTTTTAAACTCCCTACGAGCAGTGTTGAAGCTATAGGATAAAACTTAACACCGTGTAACTTATTTACAGTCTGAAATTTATTACGGGGTTTTTCAATACGAAGTAGCTGTTTGTTATACCATGGCTCCCGATACCGAGGTTCGTTTCTCACTAATGGAACACATCTTTCAATACCAGACTTGAGAAGCTCGTTGAACAAAAAAACACAATCGTTTAAGTCTCCTCCTCGTTCTAGAAATAACCAGTCAGAATCGACAAGAAATTTGTTTAAAGAAACGTAGTCAGCATGTCTAAAATCGAAATGAAAAGAATCACTAGAAGTGCACATAGTATTACAATTCTCTTGAAAAATGTATATCATAATTGGAGTATGATATACTCTCGTACAGCCAGTGAAGTCCTCACAAGACGAGAGCTCCAAATACATAAGGTCAGTTGAGAAAACCAAATCGAGGAATTTCCCTCGACTATTGCTTATTCGGTTCACCTGCATCAATGCTGTGCTAGCAAAATAATCAGTGACTGCTAGTCCTTTTTGGTCGATGGAAGAGGCCATGAAAACTCCATCAACATCAATCCATGTAATATCAGGAAGATTGAAGTCACCAGTAACAATTAGTTGTTCACCAACTCGAACCAGTGGCGCAACAGCAGAATCGATAAAATTAATAATTCCAAGATAATATTCCAGAGTAGATCCGCAGGGAACATATGCAGCAACCACGAGAATGGAGTCACTGGCTACATTAATACGTACAGCAATAACATCATAAGTTGGATGGCATGCAATGAGCTCGTTAGAAATCGAACATTTAACAGCGATCAACACACCTCCCCCCTTCAGGCTGGTACAAAAATCATGTCGATCGTTCCTGTGAACGACGTAGTTAGGTGGAAAATACTCCGCCGAATTGAAACTTTTAGTAAGCCATGTTTCCGAGATAATGATCACATCGTAATCATTGTCCAGCACGCCAAGTAAGAATAATTTAGCTTTACCTCGAATGCTAGAGGCATTATGGTAGTACATCGAGGTAAAAGAGGTTTGTCCGGAACTTATAGGCGGAAGCATCCTGCCTGAAACTACATCAATTAAATTACGGGAGAGTTGACTGGTACAGCTGGTATCCGAAATCTCACACTGCAGGTTATTACTTGAGATAAATTTACTACTTATTAAGCTCTTATAATTTATTCTGTTGACTTGTTGAGAGCAGCAGTTGTCCGAAACTTCACCCGTGGAGGTAACGCTGCCCGAAAATTTTTATCGTGAAACTCCCGAATGTGTACACCGGTTGGCCAAGTATTAGGGTCTAGGGCCTTAATACGTACATCAGCTTTTATGCCCAATTTGAAGCAAACAAACTCCAGAGATTCGATGCTGCGTAATTTAGGAACCAGTTTGAATGCTTTACAGTCTTCGATCTCCAAACAAGTTCGAGCCATGGACGCAATTTCATTTTCAGACGTATCCGGATCAAATTTCGAGACGTGTAGCCATACCATCGGTACAACGACCTTTACCCCAAAATTTTCCGAAAATTGTCTGGTACCACAGATAGTTTTTGTGCCCAGATTTTGAAGATGCATGTTTCTCTCATTGAAGAAGAAATCACCACATCAGAAAAGGTTCCAGTAGAGGCCGGAGGTTTTTGAATGGCTGCTTGTAAGACCGCAGGACTAATAGGGTTAACAGCAAGCAACCCAGGGCTAGGTATACCTTTTACGATTTTATTAGACGTTGCTTCCTTGAGAATAGAATTATTTTTTTCATCGGATATAATCCGTGAAGCAGAATCTTTAGTTGACCTTGCAGGAGAACTTAAAGGCATAGACGATGTGGTAGCCGCGGATGACAACTCAGGCAGACGATCAAGGATCATGCCAAGTTGTTGAGGAATGACTGATTCTTCATAAGGTCTCTGCAGTCACAACAGAACCACATAATGTTTGAGCATTTTCGTGTATGGTTATATGCCACACGGTCCACCTCAGCACAACCATAGTGGAACAGTTTGCTACAAAAATCAGAGCAGCTGATCGTCTGGTTATTTGTAAAAGCCAAGCTGCATTTAGCGCAATCCATATTTATATTTAAATATTTATATTAATATTATATTTCAAATAAACGTTTATACCACTCAATGCTCAAATTTTATATTAATATGATTTTAATTATATTTTTTGAATTCATAACACACGAAAAAAAAAACAAACGTCTATACCGTTCAAAGGCACACTTACAATTCAAAAAAAAAAAAAATATTTACATAAATATTTACATATAAATTGTTTTCGGCTTTTTATAGACAACATACTATTTGTAATGACATACTCATTATTTTCGATTTGGCAAATCAGAAAAATAATGGAGTCATACTCCTAATATATCTACCAGCAAAAGTAGAAAATATTCATCCCCTCCCCCCTTTTCTTTCCCGCAGAGTCAATACCAGCGATATAAATACATGGATAGGGGATAGAACAAATTTTATGGAGCAACTGAAAAAGTATTAAGTGTGTGATAGAGAAAGAAAAAACTTTCGTCCTTGTCTTTAAATTCGAATTTTCGAATACCAAATTCAAATTTATGTGTAGGAGGCGGTAAAGCAAAGTAGGTGTCGCCTAGAGACGGAAAAAATAAACGTTGCAAATTCAAAACATGCCAGATACAATAATATAAAATTAGTGGTAGCCATGGTAACATATTTGTTTGTTTATGCTAAATTTTTGACGTTTTATTCGAATTTTTTGTTGTTGTTGTTTATTTTCAGGGATGTATTTGAAATTTAACGGAATAAATGGTTATTAATTCTTTAATTAGTGTACGAAAACTGGTAGCGTAATGTTTAACTATTCAAATTTGATATAATTAAATGATTATTATCAATATAATTAAACATTATCCAATATTTATCCCATTCCATTTAAAAAAAAAAATCTGTTTCAAAAAATTTCGAAATGAAATTTATCCAAGTACGGCACTTATTCGGAAATACTTTTTTTGATAAAGAGGAGTATATAAAAGAGTAGTAAGACTATACAATAAAATTTGCTCCATTTTTAGTGACGTAAATCAATGTGATTTTTGATCAATCCCGTATCCATGTATTTATATCGCTGGTCAATACAAAGTGTATCAACTCTCAAAAATGAGAAATCTCTTTGAGATTTTGTGTTGGTAATTCGGTTTCGTACAGAAAAGTAAGGTCTACTCATCAGGTAGCTACGACCGAACTACAAAAATTCAACTCTCGAAAAATACATTAAGTATTTAACTAGAGGGTATTGAGTTAGCGAATTATATTCACTAACTCGAACTCAAAATTCCAAGCAGAAATCTCATTTGTGTGCGTATAATGCTCGCACTAATATTTACGATGTTAAAATTGTCTGATTTAATATAAATTGTTTTCGGCTTTTTATAGACAACATACTATTTGTAATGACATACTCATTATTTTCGATTTGGCAAATCAGAAAAATAATGGAGTCATACTCCTAATATATCTACCAGCAAAAGTAGAAAATATTCATCCCCTCCCCCCTTTTCTTTCCCGCAGAGTCAATACAAAGTGTATCAACTCTCCTTACTTTTCTGTACGAAACCGAATTACCAACACAAAATCTCAAAGAGATTTCTCATTTTTGAGAGTTGATACACTTTGTATTGACTCTGCGGTAAAGAAAAGGGGGGAGGGGATGAATATTTTCTACTTTTGCTGGTAGATATATTAGGAGTATGACTCCATTATTTTTCTGATTTGCCAAATCGAAAATAATGAGTATGTCATTACAAATAGTATGTTGTCTATAAAAAGCCGAAAACAATTTATATTAAATCAGACAATTTTAACATCATAAATATTTACAGAAAATATTTACAAACACTTAATGTTATATTCATATTAATATGTAATTATATCTAATGATTACAAATTTACATTAATATGATTTTAATTATATTTTTTGAATTCACAACACACGTAAAAAAAAAACAAACGTCTATACCGTTCAAGGGCCCATATACGGTCTTTGACCTGTTTTAAATTCGATTCACTAAAAATTTTGCCTTTAAACCTTGGATCGAGGTAAGTAGATACTTGGAGGAAATAGTTATTCGCAGCGTTTTGGAAACGTCCCATTATATTTTTGATAATTACATCCAACAAAGAGTTAGCTATAGTGGTGATTATTTCTCTCTTTAAATTATTTAAATAATGTTTAACACCCTCCATTATAACTCCATTATAGTCACGGTATTTTCTGCGGTCAACTCTGTCGTCAGCCAGTCAAATGGCTTTAATATTAAACATATTTCTTTTCATGTTGCCACTTCCGAGGTAGTTAGCGTTTCTATGTCGACATGTAGCATAGCTAATGCAGCATCTATAGGCTTTTGTAACTGACAAATTCTGTAATTAAAATTCATTTTAATTAAACCCAATTTTATATTAAATCAGATAGTCTTATCTTTCAAACATATAATATGTCGAATTCCACCGAGTAACCACATCGTTGATTAATTTAAGTGGAGTAGACGTTCCACTTATTTGAGTCTGAAGCTGCTTCAGTTTACTATTTGCTGAAGTGCTACGGTGGAAATATTTGACTATAGTTTTAACTTTTTTGTGGATTGTCGACAGTTCTTTCACTCCTTCTTGAACGATCAAGTTTAGTGAATGTGCAAAGCACCGCACATGCTCCATTTGTGATAACCGTACTGCAGCCGAAATGTTGGCAGCGTTGTCGGTCACCATAGCAGATATTTTTTTTCAATTCCAAACTTGCGAAAGCATTCTAGCATAGTATCTTTTAGGAATTCTCCCGTATGTCTCGATGGAGTCACTTCAACGCAATCTAATAAAACAGCTTCGATTGCCCATTGGTCGGTTATGATATGCCCAGTAATAGCCATAAAATTGTCGGTATTAACCGAGATCCATGTGTCAGTGATAATTGCCACGCTGGCGCCCTGGTTAATAAAAAATTTTACTTTCTTAAGGCAATCGTCGTAATGCTGTGGTAAAAGAGATTTTGTCAGCATTCACCTCGATGGGAGCTGATACACATGTGGGATCTAAAGCTTTACAGAAATTTTGAAATCCTTTAGCCTCTACAACTGAAAATGGCTGAAAATCTTTCACGATAACCTTTAATAGCTGGTTGTTTAATTTTCGTTGACGAGATATTGAGGCCGGCCGTACGATGTACCGTGATAGTGTGCCGTGTTGGAGTGAAATTGGGGTTGAAACCGATGGTCCTGCTTGTGTTGTTACACTTGCTGTTTCTTGTAGTAAGAGTTTTGCGGGTTGTCGGTACTTTTTGCAAAATTGTAGGGTGTTTGACTGTAATATGTCGCTTCAAAGTACTGGTCGCTCCACCTTTGTACGAAAATATGGTTCTGTAAAGATCGCACTTCGCCTTGACTTCATCAATGGCCGTAAAGTAAAGCCAAACATCACTACGTTTTCTCGATACCGACGCCATTATAATTTAATTTTGATTTTAGTGCTAAAATTAAAACTTTTAAAGCTAATCCTACAATTAAGCTACGTATATGTATGTATACCTACGTACTCGTATATCTAAAATATCCTTAATATTACACTTCTATCATAAAATTATTAAATCACAAAAAAACAAATATCTATCCACAAAATCACTATAAAAACGTTTATCACAATAAAACTTTTATACCACTCTTTAAATTATTTTTCTAAAACATAGAAAAACGGGCAAAAAACTCTTCTTTAAAGATTGAGAAAAAAACCACACCATTAATAAGCCAACGGAAAATAAAATCAAAAATGGAGACAGGTAAATGAAACCAATAGATATTCGTTATACCTAATTGATAATTTTTAAATTTAGGGGAAAATCCTAGTAATGATAATTTAATTCATAACTTCATCACAAGATGTCTATAGTGGTTTTTGTATTATTTTTAAGGAATTTCATTAAAATTTAAAATAGTCTTGTAAAATTGCAAAATGTATACTTTGTCTGCAAAATTCTTCGATAGTACGGCAGGGAGGTGAACAATTTTGGGCGTTCATGAAGAAATGGTGCATTTTTCCTATTCGCTTTTTAACGCAAAGTGGGTGACATCTGGTGGACGATATTAAAACTAGAGTTAAAGGTGAACAGCAATCAAAAAAATATATTTTTGGACAATTTTGTGTTGATTACGGTTCAAAACAATCTTTTATTGCACATGAAAGATATATTTCTTTATTCAGCGGCAAAATATTCAAAAATAACACACCTAAAAATAAACGCTGAGTTGCTGTTCATCTTTAACTAGTGGCGATCGTGGCACCTCTTGCGATGCTTTAAAGGCGAATAGTTGCTCATGTTGCTATTTGCTAAATGCAATTCGTCGAATCACTGCAATTCGTCTAATTCACTGTCCGATTGGAGAGGTTATTTTACTTTAGCACACTTGCTTTGGAAAATTTACAAAAATGCACACTAACAACGACTGCATTGGATAAATTCAAAAAAATTAGTAAATTTTTTTTTTTTAGATCTACGAAAATCTACATAATCCGATTTTTAGTAATATGTGATTACGTCACGAATACCTACCACTAGTATTTTCTTCATATGAAATACACCACACAAAAATTAAATCCAAAATCAAAAAGAACGGGTGAGTACTTTTTTAACCTAAAAAGAATCAATTGAAAAAGTTTTATTTCATTTTATATTAGTTCCCTTCTCAATTTTTTCCCCAACACGCAAATAAATATGTATACGAAGTAGTTTTGAGAGACCAGTGAAGTATACAGCGTGTGTTTCATAGTTCGATTCGAATT
Organism: Tipula helvola; assembly: GCA_963556165.1. Classification (NCBI taxonomy): domain Eukaryota; kingdom Metazoa; phylum Arthropoda; class Insecta; order Diptera; family Tipulidae; genus Tipula; species Tipula helvola. The sequence continues at coordinate 199,081,107 of OY744482.1, read as the reverse complement.
CATTTGATTATTTTTAACGTAATCTTTTGAAAAAGAATCAATTGATATTTCGAACTCTTTGAGTATAAGGTTAAAAAGATTCGATCAGAATCGATTCGAACATCACTGTACCCGGGTAATACGAGGTCTAAACACAAACAAACTTCTCTTTATATTATTTGTGTGGGCATGAAACACACAGATCGGTAGGTCAGTATGTTCTTGCCTCATACTTAATCTATAATTGTATAAAGTGAGAATTCTATTTTTGTAGTTTGGTCATTGGTACCTGAAGAGTAGATCGAAGTTTTTGTACGTGCGAACTTTTCAGTACGAAACCAAACTACCACATAGATAACTCAAGGTGGACTCATTTTTTCTTCAGGGTCGATACACTTTGTATGATTCTTGGATTATAGTATGGGAGGGATTCGGATATTTCTACTTTTTTGGTATATATAACGTATGAGGAATGAAATATGGACAAATGTAAAATGTATTTGTATTTGTATTGTACAACCAAAAATAAAAATTTCCTTGTTTTTAAATAAGGTGGTTCCCGTATATTTTATAAAAAATACATTACAACTGCGTCATTTTACGATTAGTTACAAAAATGTCGTTGTACTTGTAGATCGTCGTAAATTAATTTGTAAATTTTGTCAGGAAAATCCAGACAAAAAAAAGAACGAGATTTTTCACTACTTCAAGGATCTTGGATTCAAAAAATTCTTTATCTACAAAACAATTAAACTGTTTGAGAATAATGAACCTGTGGAAAGAAAACCCGACTCTGGTAAAAAATGTCAACTACAAGGTAGCAAAGTTCGAATGAAATTGAAAGGTGAAACAGTGGGTCGAACTGCAAAATCGTACAGAAAACTGGGTAAAAAATATCAAGTTGCCCCAAAAACTATCAAGAAATATTTACAAAGTATGAATATTCAACGCAAACCCAAAAAATCGGCACCAGCAACTACAGACAAACAATTAGCTACAATCAAATCTAGATTAAGAGTGCTTTCCCAAACATATTTCGCTGCTTCTTCAGCTTATAAATGTGTGATGGATGATGAAAGTTATTTCACTGTTGAAGGTAATGAATGGCAGCCAAAATACTACTACGAGTCTCCCGATCACAATGCACCAGAAAAGGAGAAGTTTATTCATAAGACCAAGTTTCCAGGTAAAGTTATGTTGTGGGTGGCTATTAGCGAACGAGGTGTCAGTGACCCAGTATTTTTCAAAAGTGGTTTGGCGGTTAATGCGCAAACATACACAAACAAATGTTTACCTGTGCTTCAGAAATTTATAAATAAATATCATAAAAATGATAAAACGATTTTTTGGCCTGATTTGGCATCCTCACATTATGCCAACGCAACGTTATCTGATTTACGTCAACGCAGAATCGAATTTATACCTAAAGACTATAACCCACCAAATGTTCCACAACTAAGGCCCATTGAAACTTTTTGGGCAAATCTGAAAAGAATGGTATACAGCAATGGATATCGTGCCAAAAATGTTGAATGTCTGATTAGAAAGATAAAAAGAGATTTCAAGAAGATTGATACATCAGGAACGCAGGCGGCAATGAAAAGAGTGCCAGAAAGGATCAGGAAAGCGAATCGATATGGAGCGCAAATTTTTCTGTAAATTTTATCTAAGAATTAAAGTTTTAAATAAATGATGGATTAAAATCATTTGATTAGTAAATAATTTTTTTTTTACTTTTTTTTGTTTGTCCATATTTTATTCCTCATACGTTATTATAAATGATTGGCCTCATTCTATTTTTTCTTCTGTCTTTAAGTTAACTTAAATTTCAAAAAATTGCTTATCTACATAATTAAATTTTATCAATGTCTTAATTCAATCTTACTAATAATAAATTATTTAAGTTATGGTTAGAAACCTTATTCCGATTGTCGGTTAGGATAAATTTTAATGCGGAAAAGGTTCTCTCAAAATTTACCTGTGTCGCAGGCACCGAAAATATTGCTCTGGACAGTCGATGCAATATTGGAAAATTATATTTTTGAAATTTCCAATAACTTTCAAGAAGATGTCAGTTTCTGGAGAAATTCTGGTTGGCGAGTGATTATCGATTTCTCTGTATGCTTCAATCAGTAAAGATTCTCTACCATTCTGCGCTTGACTTTTCTCGAGACTGGAGATCGCAAGTTTTAATATTGTTGATAACTCTGTGTTTGAATTTGCTGAATCTAGATTGTCCAAAGAGGTTGTTGTGGATGATGTAGCTGCTAGATTGTTCGAGGTGGTTGCTAATGGAGAATCATCGGAATTTTTGGCGGCATCATCGATAAAATTGAGAATATGGCGTAATGTGTTTTTAAATGGTCCTTTGCTGTTAATATTTGTTCTTTTGACAATAGAAAATAAAGTCGAGGGTCTATAATATTCCAGGTGTTATTACTTTTTTGTTCAATAACACAGCTTCTCTTTTAATAACGTATTTGATTAACCATTTTGAATAAATATCCTGTTTATCCTGTAAATTTACTTTCATTTCTAGCCAAATTTTAAAGGAATCCGGAATGTTGATTTTCGAGTTCTGTAATTTTATGATTGCCACTTCTATGTTTTGGAATGATTCGATGAAATTTTCAATAAATTGGAAATCGGGCTTATTTGTGATTTTATTTTCATCATCTTCAATAAACAATTTTAAATCTAGTATCCGCTTCGCCATGCATCGAGACTGCCCATCCCACTAATTACTGGATCAATAATTTTTTTAAATTCGTTGTTTGAAATAAAATTGAATGGTAGACCTTCCTTTGTAACCATTTCAACACAACCTTTCTTTTTCAGTGATTTCTTGGATAGTTGACTAAAATGTGTAGACTCAACTTCGGCAAGAAGATCACAAATCGGTAATCGGGTGCTATTTGAAAAAATAACTCACAAAGAAGAATACAAAATATGCTATGTGTATATTTAGTTTTATTAATTTTGATTTGTATTTATATGCTCTTGTCAACTTGAAACATTTGTGGTACAACTATCAGCAGAAGCAATAAGAGCGATACAATTCTTGTGATCTGTGTCTGCAAGCATTTTTCATTTTAACACAAGTTAAGCCAACGAATTAAGTTAACCAAAACACATCTTGAAACATTTAATGTGAAATTGGAACTATCAGAGAAGTGATACGATTGATATAATTCGATCCATTTAAACACAAATTGCACCTTTACTTCAAAATTTACCTCACAAGTAGAATGAAAAAAATGAGAATGAGAGAGCGTGCAAAGTTAGGCACGTAAACAATTTTCTTCAATTTGTTATTTCTTCTGTTAGTTAATTTTTGGCGTAGCCCTGATAATCGTAATGCTTCGCTTGGGTGCAAGTCAGCCAAAAGAAAATGTATGTTACATATCACCGCCTTAACAATTTTATCCATGAGGGTTAATTTGTTTTCACGACACGTTAACAGAGTCACGAAAGTCATGCTAGAAGGAAGCAGCTACAATGAATTATTCTTTACTTTTTTTTAATTTTTTATTCAACGTATATGCTCGTTGAAAAGTATTTTTACTTTCGGCTGTTTTGTCATATTTCATACTTTAAAGTTTAAACTAAACTTAGTTTCGAATTATGCTAAGGGAATGAATGAATCTTGTCGCGATAAGTCAAAACTAGACGAATCGCAATATACAAATATCGTGTGCATGTATTTGTGTACATGCGTGCGTGTAAATTAGAAATGGCTGTAAAATATTTTCTTTCCAGTTTGAAATTAATTTTATTAATTTTTGTTTTAAACTTTGATTCAAAATAAACCATTAGTAAACTAAAATAAATTGAGACTGATGTATTCCTAGTTAAACAAATAAATAAAATGGCGCAGGAGTTCTTCTTCGATGACACATACATAGTAAAATAAATTTAATAAACATTATTTTTTAAATATAAAAAATTAGAATTTATAAAAAATTGAATAACAAATGTAAATCTCAAACTACATTGCAACGCAGCTGAAAACACTTTACTAAAATATTTTATGTTAAACCAACTTAACGTTAGTGTACACAGTCTTCCACAACCAATGCATTGAACGACTATATTATTGTTATCCAGCATAGGGATTTAACAGTAACAATGTGTTTACAATATAAATTGATTTATTATTTTATCTATAAATTGATTAGAACCCTGATATTTTTCAAAAAGACAAATCGTTATTTCAGTATGCCTTATGGTACATATATTTCTACAAAGCATAATGTATTAGGTTACGTTACGTGTAACTAGGTTTGTCTTTTGTTGCCGATTTGCAATGCCTTTCATTTTGCTTTTATATTGTATAAAATAAATTTCGAACTTTGACACAAAACATATAAATAATTGACAGTTTTGTTGAAATACATATTAGGCCAGAATAACATTTTTTTCTTGTTTTTGTTAGAAGTAAATAAAAAAGTTGTGTAAATATTATTAATTTTCTAAAATATCAACGAGTCAGCAAATTAATTTATTTTTTCTGTGGTCACAAGGCATAACATGTTGAGAATGACATTGGAAAAATTGTTATTGTTGACAAGATCGAAGATTACATTGCTATTCATCAAATTGAGCAATAATAAGTTGCTTACGGTTGTTTATTGCAAAAAGTAAATATCAGGAGCAAATTGATTGAATTCTTGAGTTGATAAGGTAGATTTTAGATACACAAAATTAATAAACTTTTGCAGTGTTACTTCGCATGGTATTTTCAACTTTTCAGTGACATTTGGTTGTTCATCGAATGTTTTCTGAGAATACATTTAATTCGTTTCGTTTCTTTCACAACATATCATATTTTCAACTAATTTATTTGTGCGATAATAAAAGCGTTCAACTAACACTTTTATTTCGCATTTAATTTAGAAAGATTTGGTAGGCATTGTCATTACGGGCAAACTTTATATCTGTCTTGTTTCTATTTATTTATTATCACCAATGTATTATACACTGGTTACATTTATCAAAATTTAATAAAATTATATACCTAAAATAATTCAAATAGAAATAAAAATCAAATATAAAATATAAAATTTACCAAAGATCTAAAAGATGCTTCGACATCAATTTCCTAAATGCATCTCTAGACAGATTAAAGCTGACCGTACAAACAGGCTGGTGAATGATAAATCGGCTCATATTTACCGTAGTTTTTCCTACAAAGTGGAAGCTTGATTTGGAAATCTTTATCGCGCAGCACAGGTAAGGGAGTATATATGTATATCGAGCAAACACAATATTTCTGAACAATCGATTTTTGATACAAGTAAGTATCGAACAAAGTTTGCGCTAATTTCTAATAAGTCTCGAACAAAGTTTGCGCTAATTTAAATCCTACGAATAGAAGGAGGCTCAATATTTATTAATTTACATCTACCTCGATACACTGGAAGTATGAAAGCAGGTACACTTGTAACTCTAGGTAGCCTTCCTAGAGCGTACATTAAAAAGCGCTTTTGTACTCTCTCTATGCGATCTGAGTATTTAATATAATACGGACTACATACAGCAACACCATATTCTAACAATGAACGAACAAACGAGACGTATAAAGTTTTAATCACGTAGGGATCTTGAAAATCTTTGGAAAACCTTTTAACAAACCCAAGCATAGAATTCGCTTTAGAAATACAACCCTCAATATGCTTATGCAACGATAGATTCGGAGTAAAAGTTATACCTAAATCCTTAAACATATTTTTTTTTTTTTTTTTTTTTTTTCGCTGGCGCTACATCCCATGGAGGGATTTGACCGCTTCATTTTGAAGTTTCGTAATCAGTTTTACAACAGATAATGAGTGATTAGTTCATTGATCCTTACATTAAACCAGCCGTGATTTTTTCATCACCCGCCGGGAATCGAACCCGGGACCTCCGGAGCTTAAAGCAAGCATGCTAACAACTGTGCCACCGGGGCGGCGAACATATTGACACTTTCAAATTTCAATAATACAACCGTCAAAAAGGTAAACATAACTAGCGGGTAAGCGTAATCGGGTAAAACCCATTGTTTTGCATTTAGAGATGTTAAGCATTAAATTATGAGATGCACACTAAGCTTTAAAGTTTGTCAGATCAGATTGAAAGTCAATTGCGTCATTGGCGCAAGAAATAGTTTTGAAGATTTTTATGTCGTCCGCATAGATTAGAATGTCGGAGTGACTCAGACAATTTACCACATCATTTATAAATAGAATAAAGAGCATGGGGCCCAAATGACTACCCTGAGGTACTCCTAAAGAAACATCAATCACTCTTGAAGTGAAACTACCAATTTTAACAATTTGAGTTCTAAATTCCAGATAAGACCTAATCCAATTAATTGGCAAAAAATTTAAATCGAAAGAGCCAAGTTTCTGCAGCAGTAATTCATGATTGGTCTTGTCAGAGGCCTTGCCGAAATCAGTGTAAACGACCTGTAGAATCTTACCATTTAATAGTGCATTTGAAATACAGTTTGTAAATAAAAGTAAGTTAGTAACAGTTGATAATTATTTTGGCCTTGCTAGTCGAGACACGATATTCGTTGCATGCGATAATTCTCCATCTATTTTTGTTCACCTTTTTCTTATATCCAAGCACCTTGATTCTCTAAAAAATTAGATAATGGGTAAACGTGTAAACTCGTAAAAAGCAAAGCTTTCTTTTATTAGTTTGCAATTTTTCGATTTTATTTGAAGTATTAATCAAATTGGAAAATTGTGAATTCGTTAGAGTAGGCCACGCTTTTTGCAAGTTTACACATTTACCCATTATCCTATTTTGTAGAGAATCAGGGCGCAGCCCAGTATGCAAATTTTCCATTGTGTGGAAAAAACAGTTGTAATTCCGTACTATATTCCGTACTACAAAATATTAAAGACACATAATTTCGATTTGATGTGTACAGGGATTTTTTATCTCTTTCGTTTGCAAATTGCATTGTTTTCAGTTGCGTATGCATGCCATTGTTTTAATTTCGATTTTGTTGAAAACTGTCATTCAGTGTGCGGTCGCAGTGCAATATAGGTAAATAAACGAAAATGCATTAATGGCGTCGTATAAAACAATTACATAAATTTTTGTTTGTGTTCTGATCCAAATTATACAATAAACATCTAATAAATTAATGAAATACATTTTTTTCAGTGAAAAGCTTGTTTTCAATTTTTTTAGAAACTTTGAAATATTTGGTCGCCGCCATTATGAACCACAAGCAAAAATTTATGAAATTGGCTATTTTATTAAGGCTCCGGGAATTCTAGTCAAAAACAATTCAGTCAAAAAACAAAAGGCATTTTAGTCATAAAATTTCCCATACAAATATTATGACTAAAATTCTTTTTAAAAGGGAACTTCAGTCCACAAAAAAGGTATTTCGGTCAGAAAATAGTTTGACTGAAATACCCTTTGTGCATTTGGACTGAACGACCTTCTTGAAAAGTTGTTTTTTGACTGAATTGTTTTTGACTGAATTCGCCAAGAACATTTTTGCCTGGAATTCCTTTTTAATTATTTGATTGAATTACCTTTTGAAAAGGTATTTCAGTCACAAATGCAAAAGGAATTTCAGTCAAAAAAGTTTTGACTTGAATGCCTTTTTAGTTTTTTGATTGAACTTCCTTCTGGAAAGGCATTTCAGTCTAAAACTATTTTGACTGAGTTGCCTTTTAATTTTTGACTGAAATTCCTTTCGGTTTTTGACTGAAATGTTTTTGACTGAAATTCCCGGAGCCTTTTATTAACCTTCACCTTGTCCTATGATTCTGTTATTTATATTTTTTTATTTCAGTGATTATACGAATACTCAAAACAATGAAGAAATATAGTGCACATTGTGCATCTTTGTGTGTGTGCCGATCAGACGTATTTCTAAACATTAAATAATCCGGAACAAATGGAACATTCTGCGGCATTCGAAATTCCTTAATAGAAGTTTAACAGCTAGAATACCTTGTAATTGTTTATAATTGAAATAAATATTAAATAAAAATTATTATTCAACTAATTTTATTTTACAAATCTACCATTACGTACGCTCGGAAATATTGGTCAATCCAACCGGGAAAATGCAAAGAATCTACCATGGAAAACTGTTTAAATCCCAATGGAAAATTGTACAAATTTCATAGCGGAAAGGTTCTTGAAATTAGTATGGAAAAGTGTATGGAAAAAACACGAGTTTCCGATAAAATTCCACTGCTTTTCTATAGTTTGATTTTGTCTCTTTTTAGTTGGGATTCATACCTACACCGGAATTTTTGAGACACTTTTGGAAAGAGTGTGGTTTTCGCAAGAGAATGCGCATGGAATTCCGTTGGAATTGCATATTGGGAGTATGCAAATTTTCCATTGTGTGGAAAAACAGTTATAATTCCGTACTATATTCCGTACTACAAAATATCAAAGACACAAAATTTCGATTTTATGTGTACAGGGGTTTTCTATCTCTTTCGTTTGCAAATTGCATTGCGTTTACAGTCGTAAATGCATACCTATTGTTTTCATTTCATTTGTGTTGAAAATTTTCATTCCGTATGCGGTCGTAGTGCAATATAAGTTAATTAAACGAAAACGCATTAATGACGTCATATAAAATACATTTTTGTTTGTGTTCATTTTTAAATTGTGACCATATTTAAACTTAACACTTCTATTTAAGAGCAATATGAATTTTAATTGGATATGTACGTACATATATGAAACGGAAAATAATTAGAAGCTAGGCGACCTTCTCTACATAGTAAGTATAACAACTTTCAATGGTACTAGCAGTTATATGATTTCGAGAATGGATTATAGTGTTGCTCAAGTCGTTAAAGCATTAAAAGAATGTTGTAGGCTCGATAATTCGATTATTTTATTCCTAGCCGATAACGGTACCCCAACCGTTGGAACACTACCAAATTTTGGTTCTAACGATCCTTTGAAAAGTGTTCGTGAATATAATATTTTGTATTAGTCTGATTATATAATAAACTCACAAATGTATTTTTACTTTTCACACAGCAAAAAGATTCGCCAAAAGAAGGTGCCACTCATATGCGCACAAACAATTTACTAAGTCCACGTACTGAAATTGTACAAAATATTGATAATGTGCTCAATTATGTTGCGTTCTTGAACGGTCAGCATAAAGATATCGAACCTATACGATACTTGGCATAAATCCGACGTAACAGAAAAACCAGCGAAATCAAAAGAAATGCAAGATAGATTAGCAGTATTACGAACAACAGCTGTGCCCGCATTAAATCAGCCAGGTGACCAAAATGCTAATAAGATAATAGATGAATTTATTGGCAAGATGCCAGTACCTTTATTATGTAGAAAATATTATTGTATAAACTTCAGCTTGTAATTGAAATAAATATAACAAAAATTGTATTACTGAACAATTTTATTTTGCTCAACCGGGAAAAGGTAAAGAATTTACCATGGGAACCTGTTTAGATCCCAATGGCAATATCGGAAAGGTGCCTAAAATTAGTATGGAAAAGTGTATGGAAAAACACGGGTTTCCGATAAAATTCCACTGCTTTTCCAGTTTGATTTTGTCTCTTTTTAGTTGGGATTCATACCTACACCGGAATTTTTGAGACACTTTTCTTTGGCGAGTAGTATGGAATTCCGTGTATTTTTTATGTTTTTTTTCCATAGACAGAGTGTGGTTTTCGCAAGAGAATGTGTAACGATGCATCGCTACAATTTGAACGGGTTGATCATCTCTGATGAGTGATAATCATATTTTGCAATTGTGAATGGTCCAGTTTGTCTTACGATTCTCCATGGTTAATTGTTTTGATAATTTTAGAATAAGAGCGATGTGATTGATATAGAAGGAGGGGTGAAGAGAAAATAAAGTAATTGGTATTGCGATTTTTTTTTGTTGAATTGGATAAGGTAGTCGAGGAATAACTTGAACAGTGGACGGTAGCGAAAAATGAAAGAAAATTTAACTAAATAAATAAAATAATATATTGTTATCTAAGTTTTTAGCTACTAAACGTCCCATTTAACATTATACGAAAATTATTGTAATATTATAACTTTGTTTCATTCATGCATATTTTTTCTTTTAAATATATATATGTATATCTAATTATTTACTATATTAACATTTACTGTGCTAAAATTAAAACCAAGTGTAACCGTAAGTGATATGGATTTACTAGTAGCTAGAACTTATAAACTACTTAAATTATAAAATAAAAACTAGTGTTAATTAAAAGTAAATCGAATGATTGTGAACCGTATTCTTTATATTTGACGGTTATTCGTGACCGCCTAAATAGGGCTGCCAGATTTTTAAAATTAGTTGGCGGGACAAATAATAAACTAAAAATAAAAAAATTGATTGAAATATTAACTGCTACTTTGCCCGAATCTGACTTCTAATTTTTTTACGTTATTGTCATTCGACAAAATTTGTTTCAAACGAATTTATTTTAACAATAAAATAAATAAAATATTTAATGAAATTTGAATTAATAATTCTTTTACTTTAATATGTTTCACTTAAATCAACAAAACATTGTAGGATAAATTCAAATATTAAATTAAGGTAATATCACAATACACGGCATTGAAAAAAAATTTATTTGGTGTTACAAAACATTGATTAAATTTCATTTTAATATCACATTGATTTCCTTTTTTTCATAAAAACCAAATGAAAATAAACTAAATACATAACTAAAATCTAATTTAATATTAATTAGTAACATAGGTACTAATTAATATTAAATTAGATTTTTAAATTAATTTCTAAAGATTCTCTGAATTTGTCCGTTAACAAACTTAACCAGCTAAACCATACACTTTGTACAACAAATCGTAAAATTTTCCATAGACAGGTTACTCGAGGAATTCGATTTTGTAAACAATAGATTCAGCTATTGATTTTGAGAGTTTATTATCTAGACTGTCTAGAGCATAAAAAGCTAGGAGTCCGTTTTTAGTACCAACTAACTTATCCAAGGAAAAATGTTTTCATATTACCATCGTTGGATGCATCGGTGTTAATTGAAAAATATTGTGCCTTATTTATTCTGTTTAAAATAAGATGTTTTGTCTCTGGTTGAATTGTTACTCCGAAAATCAATTTGTAGATTCTTTTCGAAAAATTTGTTTATAGCGGGACATAATCCGATCTAGCGGGACGGCGGGAATGTTTTTTTTCAAGCGGGACAATCCCGCCGAAAGCGGGACGTCTGGCAGCCCTACGCCTAAATGACAGTTAAGAGTACCTATGTTAAGAAAATTATAAACTAAAGTGTTTCATATGGTGACTAATCTGAGTGAGAAATAAAAGATAAAACTAAACCTAAATAAATACTAATTTGTATCTTGACATGTGATTGCATATCGTATGATATTAAGAAAAAAACAAGGAAAACTGTATTTACTATTGAGTGGCATTAATTACTGTAGTAAAAACAGTCAATTGTACAGTAATAATCAAACCAAATCGTTTTTTTTTATTTTTAAATTGAAATTACTTAAATCTGTCAATGATACATAAGTATAGAAAATTTGTACATAATTTATAAGTGCTATAAACATTTATGTGAACGCATATCAAGCATATTGTGAAATATTAAATTTTATCTGGCATTTTGATCATATGATCAAGTTTATGAAATGCTGATGGGAAATGAAATTTCCAAAATTACGCTTCGATTATTGCCATCTATATATATTCTACGACTTTGGAAGACTTTGAACGGTATTTTCATCGGCGCCCAACGAATAGCTAAGTGATTTTTTTTTTTTTTTTTTTATTTTATATATGCATATCTTCTTACATTATTTTTTTTTTATTTATTAAATTATATTATATCATATTATCCTCATAATTTCTATTATTCCTTGTTGTAGCAAAATATTTCAACTATTTGTTTTTGTTTTTGAATTTATCATTTTCTTTTCGAGTTTCTATTTTCTTATATTAATTATTGATAGTTCGCTGATTGAAATAACTTGCTATGACAATTGTTTATATTATATATTTTTTTTTTTTGTAGCATTAGGTACTAACTCGAACTAACCCCCATAGTAAATTATTAATTTTAATTTCTTAAATTTCTTATTTAATTTCTTAATTTTTTTGAATTAATAAAACTTGTGTTAAGTTCATTATATTTTACATAGTTCGATTTTCTTTTCATAAGTTTGTTTTTCTCTTTCGCCAATATGTTCGGTGGTTTAATTTCGTATTCTTTCGATGAGTGATTTAAATATTGTTTTTAGAATGAGATAAATTCCGGAGCATGGGAGGATGTAGCGACAGAAGTGAGTAGATGCAATCAGGGTAGGTATCATTGTTTGGGTCGGTATAATGAATATTCTTGTATATTTTTTTTTTTATAATTTTCTTTTTATTATTTTCCTTTGGCGGTAAAGCCTCGAGTGACTAATGCTTCGAAACCCCACACCCATCCGCTGAGCCATAGCTAGCAAGCAAATTAACCGCCATCGAAGCCTCTTAGTTACTGAATCCTGACAATTCTCTGCTAACGACTCAGGGTTATACTGAAAAGTATACAGTTTACTGTAGCTGGACCAATTCACGCTGCCGAGTGTCGTTACAAATGCACAAGGAATTCCGCTGGAATTGCATATTGGATAAACGAAAACGCATTAATGGCGTCGAATAAAATAATTATATAAATTTTTATTTGTGATCATATTTAAATTTAACACATTTTATTTAAGATCAATATGAATTTATGAAGAAGTATAAGGTCCTACCAATGGGACATATGCGACCGATTTATTGACCAACAAAGCTGTTGAGCTCATTAATCAACATAAGACATCAAAACCAATATATATTATTGTATAAACTTGAGTTTATAATTGAAATAAATATAAAAAAAAAAATTTTGTTATTCAACTAATTTTATTTTGCATTTCTACTATTCGAACGCTCGGAAATATTGGTCAATGCAACCGGGAAAAGGCAAAGAATATACTATGGAAACCTATTTAAATCCCGATGGAAAATTGTTCAAATTTCATATCGGAAAGGTGCTTAAAATTAGTATGGAAAAGTGTATGAAAAAAACACGAGTTTCCGATAAAACTCCACTGCATTTTCATAGTTTCCCAATATGCACGCCCAACGGAAATCCGTGTGAATTTTCGTGCGAAAAACATACTGTTTCTATGGAAAGAAACATCAAAAGTACACGGAATAGTGTACTACTCGCCAAAGAAAAGTGTCTCAAAAATTCCGGTGTGGGTGTGTGCCCTAACTAAAACGAGACAAAATCAGATTTGGAAAGTAGATGGAATTTTGTTGGAAATTTGCATATTTTCATATCCTTTTCCGTACTAATTTCTGGCAATTATAAAAAAGTTTTCCGTCGGAAACAAAATATTATTTCCATAGTAGATTTTTGGTCTTTTCCTAATGGAATCAACCAATATTTCCATGCGAATAATAACTCAAAATAAAATTTTCATTTCAAAATAGTGTTTTATTTATTTCAATTACAAATTCAATAATTTTGTATATGTATATGTATGTACTTAAATAATAAATGTTATACTACATATGTATTATATAATAATCTACATATGTATATAATGTATCTACATATGTACATAATAAATAAATAAACTTATATTATAATAATTGCGTTTAATGTGTAAAACATAATTAGATAATTAAGATTCTTAAGATTACAACGAAGTATAAAATAAATTTAAATAATAAATTGATAGATAATAAATTGAAAAAACACTTTAATTCACACACACGACACACGTCTGGCTCAATCAAAACACAAATCACAACAAATTGACAAACTCAGCTGAGGGTAGAAAATGGCGTGTGCGTCGATACTTCCCAGTATGCAAATTTTCCACACTGTGGAAAAATTATTCGAATTCCATATGAAATTCCATACAATAAAATATCAAAGACACATCAAATTCGTTTGAAGTGCATCGGGTTTTGTCTTTCTCTTTCTCTCACAAAAAAAAAATATGAAAAAAGTAAAGAAAAAAGTGGTATAACATCTATTCATTTCGATTATGTAACCAAAACAGAGTATACAAAAACTGAAAATACTTAAAAGATTTTCTAAGCTTAAAACAGTTGATAATACTCAACAAATACATCAAGTAATGCCAACATTGGATAAACAATTTATTAAAACTAAAATGTATTCAAATTCTGATATTGTAAATAAATGTTCTTTATACTAAAAACAAAAACAATTGTTTTAAAATTTATTCCTTTTACATATTTCTAATCATAATAAAATATAGATAGTGTAACTATAGCTGACTCATTTCAAAATTTGTACTCGAAACATAAGATCATTGTATACTAACGTATTATCTGGTAATAACAATTGAAGCAATTTAAGAGTCAAACAATTGCTTTTAAATAATAGTTGTTTATTCTTTACTAAAAATAGCATTACTGTGATATATTTTCTCCTTTGTATACCAAAAAATAATGTGTTATTTTAAATTTGAATCCACCTAGTGGTCTAAATATGATTTAAACATTTAAGCTGCTATACTAGCTGGAGACTTCTTATCATTATCTATTAAAGGCAGGCAGTAATTTCTCATCTTAAAACTGTCAAAATTAAAAAAATCAAATAACGGGACAACCAAATGTCAATAAAAAATAGGAAAAGAAGCGTTCTTCTTATTTTCAATAAGGAACACTATTACAACAAAAGAATTGAAATCGAAGAGGTTAAGATTGAAAACTTCAAAAAATTTAGTGAAATTCTGTAGAATGACCGACATATATACTTATGTTTATGTATATAAATTTGGCTTAGGGAATGTACCGAACTTTAAAGGAAAAAGAAAAAGAAATCAATCCAAGTTTCGAACTTTATCCAGGATTGCAGCAGTAGAAATTCTTCTTAATAAATCTAAATTTATGTGTTAGACTTTTCTCTGGCCTATAGAAATGGCCGGTTTTCTATATTTTTTTTTTCACTATATTTCGGTTTTTTTTTATTTTTTTACTAACTAGTAGCCGCGATGGCCTCACGTACGTAAATGAAGTAACAAAAATATTGATTTTTGGTTTGTACCAAAAAATCCATTATATTCTAAAAATTGTTCACTTTAGCGGGAAAGATCCATGTATTGTATTTATTATCATTTATTATGTATATCCCCTGCGAATATGAATTATTATTATTTTTGTAAATATAAGATCGAAAGATTTCATTACGTCATGATGATCTATTTATTAACAAGGAATTCCTCTGCCTGATAGTATCAAAACGATTGTTTACGTAATATACTTATGTATTAGAGGGCATTTATTTGTCTTTTGATTTATTTCAACAGAAAAAAAAAAAAATTCGATGTGTACCTCATTCTGAGTCATCAAGCATGTACAAGCTTTAATGAATTATATAAATTTTACCACCAACAAAGATATAAAATAATAAAATCAGGATGTAGCATAAATCCTACACTGATAACCGTAACACTATTTACTCCTCAACTGAGAACTGTGCCATAATGTATTGGGGGATTGTAGGGGAGTGAGATCATGGTGAATTAAAATAAAATAAAAAAATTATAACGCTTTTTTTTTTTGAAAACCTCAATTTTTTAAAAATAAACATATTTTTTTTACTTTAAAGCATCATATTTCTGAAACGGATGCAAATGCAAGATAATCACTTAAATCCTAATAATAGCATAATATTACAATTACCAGTCAAATAAGACTAATTTGGTTGCTCTCCGATAAATACATATTTTGAAAGTTATAGTTTAATATTTGGGTGTACTTTTTTTCTGAACCAAATTTTTGAACATCCTGTATTTCAAAGGATAACAAAAATTGACCCCTCCTCCGGTATGATTTTTTTCTCAGAATGAACCAAGGATTCACCCCTTAACGGGTTAGCATCCCAAACCCGAACACCCTGTATTCCTTTATATTATGCATGCTGTTAAAGGTTTCTTTCCAATGCGAGATGCCGAATTCGTTTCTAGCCGCAAGCCCAATATTTAATTTATTATATGCTTCGACGAGTACAATGATTATGTGTAAATACCAACAACGTTTAATACGTTAGAAATTGTTTACCAATTTCAGGAGGGACCAGTTAAAGTAGTGGCCTAATTGATATATCTGTCAAAATTTTAATTTAATTTATTTTGTCTTACACGGTCTGATTTTCTCAAAATACAGTTTATGTAAACACTATTAGGTATTTTATGTGTTACTCACTAAAACTTAGACGTATCTGGTCTACATATGTGTACATACGTTACGTGCGTACATAAAATCAAAAAATGATTGTAAACCAAACATGTCAAGAACCTAATCCCAATATCCGAATAATATAAAATTTTATTGAATTATAAATAAATCTTTCCATCAAATGTTTCACAAATTATTTGTGTATCTGCCAAATGATACACAAATCCATTTTCAATTCAATTACAAATATAATTCATCTTACTGGCAAAATGTTACCAAAAAACAAAAATCAAATTCAATTCTAAGAAATCCCAATAATATTATTCATGATTCAATGTATCTCTGTTGAGGTTTTGTAAATCAAAAATGTTTAATCAATATTTGGGTATTTACACATTACACCCCTATTTTCAATCTGCTCCAAATAATAATTTGGTTACCCTAATCACAATTTTATGTTATACAACGTTTATATAAATATTACATTCAACAGGTGAATTTATGTTCACATTTTTATGTTGTGCTAAAGTTATTAATTGAATGCATAGAATTGTAAAGTTAGTTGTGTAAACCCAAATTGTAATGAAGAGATGTATAGCATGCTATACTCGTTTTTTACTTAACTACCTAACCTTTTATTTTAAAGTATGAGTAGCATTTGATATTCATGACGGTAGCTAAAATTGACGAAATATACTGAAAGAAAAAATACAGCCGGTTTATTTTCAGGTTTTTTGTATATTTTAAACTTTTTAAACAAAATTGAATCACCAATTACTCTTAGCATAAATCATAAGTTTTGGTAAAATTGAAATAAGATATATTTTGGATTTACTGTTTTACCAAAGCAAACAATCAAACATTAAATAAAAAAATTCTTGCTTGTTGAATTACTTTTTTAATGTTTGATTGTTTTGAGTGTCAGAGAGCCTACTGAATAAATAAGAGCCTCCAATATCGACCGACGTGAAGTTTATACTAAATTTATCCTAAAACCACAGAAAAGAATAAAGAATGGAAATGCGATTCTAAAATGATTTTTGGATAAAGTTCTGTAATACGGTCAACTAGGAAGGAACTTGGCCATTTCGTACACGATTTTGATAAAATTTAGCATGTATGTACAATGAAAATGTAGTTTTAGAATGATTTTTAGATAAAGTTCTGCAATATGGCGTATTTGAATACGTCTTTAAATTTGCTTTCTTAGTGGGAGCCAATTCAGAAAACTGATGATAACAAAATCGGGGGATATCCAAAATTAGACTGAAATAAAATTTAGAAATCTGAAGGACTTCTTAGTGTTTACAAATGATTATGACATATACATATAATACGCTCAAAGAAAATACTCTTAACGTACAAGTATTCACGTAAAACACACGGCTGTATCTACGACATAGCCACAACCCTCTATTTAGATAAAGTCCTGGGATATGGCCAAGTAGCATTAAACTTGGATATTCCTTAACCGATTATCATGAAATGTGACAATTGGGGTCAACGGTATTTTTAAATGATTTTAACCCTAATCAGCATAGATCATTTTACCTATAAGTAAACGCATTCGATGAGTCTCTCAAACTCATGAAATTTTTAAAGAAAAATGAAACTACTACATTTCATTTTTTTTTTTTACAATTTACAATAACTAAATATAATTCAATTAGGCAGTTACATAGCTGACGAACCTGCCCAAGTGCAGAACTAAAAATGCACCACTTAAGCTTTTTATATGTTAAAGGCCAAGTAACTATCGCAAAATATTTGTACAAAATTTACCCAGGAATTGGTTGATCAAAACATACAGACACACAGTAGGTGCCTTCTGTAAGTTGTTACATGAATCCCTTTGTTACTTGTGTAGATATGCACTTACTTACTTTCTATGTACAATCAATTTCTGTTTTAAATGTAAAAGAAATATTTTGCTAATCGTCACGAAAATCGTCAAGAAATGTTTTGGTAAACCAATGCATATAGGGTTATGTTTGTTTTTTTAAGACAATACGTGTCACGAGAGATGCAGTGTCAACCATCTTTTCAATCGCCCCCCCCCCACCCCCCTCTATTATGGCATACAATAATATTTAATTTTAGTGGCTTTTCAAAACTATATTGGGATTATGGACAATATAAAATTACGCCTCGATTTTGTTCTCGAGGATAACACAATTTAATCGAAATCATTTCATACATAGCCTTTCACGCTTGGGAGGTAAATCTTCTAGACCCAATAATTTGTCGTAATCTAAAAAATCATGTGAAGTCCTATCTTCAGCACTCTCTGTGCCAACTCGAAACTACTAAAATTACTCGAATGTAATATTAGTATAAATGAACACAGCTGTTCTTCCCCGTTTCATTGAGGAAGCTGCCCTCAAAATAAGGGAATGCCTCGAGAATTCAATTTATTGTTTATTTATTGCAAATCTACGATAAATTTCATATTATGTCAAGTTTAGTTGGAATGTAGTGCTAAAAGAAATCTTTCTCGAAATTATTTCATCCTTATATCAATAGTACGCAATTTTCTTGACTGCTTCTGACTCAGTTATCAGTCTTCTAAATCGTTAACTCGCATGGTATCCTTTGATTTTGTTTTCTATTGGTGAGAAAAGGAAATTCGGTATTCTATCAGCAACCATGTGAATTATAAACCAAATATTTTATAAATTCTCTGACCACAATTTTCATTATCCTTTTCATTGAATTTCCCCTTCTATACCAGTAATCAGTAAAAGGACAAAAATGCTGAACTCTTCCCATACCAAGTTTAAAATAATCAAATACGATGTTATTTTATTAATTTATATTGAAATTAACTATTAAATAACTACTAAAAGACTAGAACAATTTTGTAGGTGATTCTAGATCTCTAATAAGAAATTTTAGAATACATTAAGTTAATTTTTCATTATTGTTTTTCGTTTATTTTTTAGCAAATAAAATTAAAATGATTCGGCGAGACTCAGCCCATCCTGATTAGGGTTAATATGAAATTCTGGAATAAATTTTGACGTTTCCAATGAACACAAGGAAATGTAACCCAACAATTATGAATTAGGTTGTACGAAATATGTCAATATAGCTTTTATAATATTGTCCGTTGAGATTTCTGTGAACCATGTAGCCATTGAGGTTGCGCAAACGTACTATTTCAATTGCCAAATGATCGATCGAGATTATTTCCATTATAATATTGAAGTACAATTAGATACTTTTTCGCCAATGCTTCGCTTTAAACTTATGATTATGTTTTCTGAGCATTTGCTGTCAGAGAGGTAAATTTTGCCATGTTTAAAAAAATATAGTGTGTGGCGGACACGCGCAGCAGAATTGACACTACTAGCGAGAGTCTCGAAACATAATTTTAGAATTCTATTTCCATCGCAAAACTTGAATTTAAACAATAGCCAAGTTCCACCCTAATTAGCCATATTGGAGAACTTTACCCAAAAATCATTTTAGAATCCCATTTACAACGCACATGTCGAATTTCATCATACAGCAATACTCCGCTTTACGAATAGTTTCTGAAAAATTGGGCGTAAATCGAAATTCCTTTAAATTCCTGTTTATCATTTAAAAATCATTTTAGAATCACATTTCCATCGTACATGCTAAATTTCATCAACATCGAATAAGAAATGCCCAAGTTACTTCTTAATTGGCCATATTCCAGAGTTTTATCCAAAAATCATTTTAGAATCCCATTTCCATCATACATGCTGAATTTCGTCAAAATCAGACAAAAAACGGCCAAGTTCCTTCCTAATTGGCTATATTCGAGAACTTTATCTAACAATCCTTTTAGAATCGCAATTCCATCCCGCATACCAAATTTCACTAAAATCGGTTCAGGAATATCCAAGTTCCTTCCTAGTTGGCCATTTTCCAGAACTGCATCCAAAAATAATTTTAGAATCCTATTTCCATCACGCATACCAAATTAATCTAAAATCGGTTAAGAAATAGCCAAGTTCCATAATAATTGGTCATATTGCAGAACTTTTTTTTAAATTTTCTGTCGTTTCTCATGGACAAGTATTACAAAAAAATGGCGGTGCTTCCCCCTCCACCCCAAGCGATGCATCACAGTCCTCACTCAACGTAACGAATTCTTTGATCCTTTAGCTATCGAGTGGTGTAATTAAATTTTGGATGTAGGTGATAGATATGTACCTGCAGCATCAAACCGTATACCCATATTTTGTTATCATCAGTTTTTTGAATTGTTTTGAATCGCTCCTCCCCTCCCCCATATAAAAATAAAGACGTGCTCACGTTAAAATCATTTTAGAATTCCAATTTCAATGCACCTGTTAAATTTCATAATAATTTGATGAAAAGAATCCAAGCTCCATCATACTTGGCCATATTCCAGAAGTTAATCTTCATTTAACTATCACCTTGGCCATTTAACCCACCTTACCCCAAGAAGTTAAACATTTTTGTAAAATAATTATTGATGGTAATCCCAGGTATATTTGTTTTTTCAGTTTGGGATGGTAACAAGGTTTGTATCGGTTATTCACTTTGATTAAAAAAAACTGTGTTTCACTATTTAATTTGTTATATAATTTTATTTTTAGGTTAAATATGGTTTACAACTTGATGGTAAGACGCACAGAACAGAAGAGACCTTTTCTTTATTAAAAAGTTATGGATTTTACAAAACAGCAAAATAATAATAGTGACATCTATTAATGAATAATTTAACTACCTAATGCTTTATGGGAAATTGTAACAACCGCTTGTGGTTGTTATGTTTTATTTAATCTAAATCTGTAATTACGGTTGGAAATCCCAACAAGGTTGCATGTTTATCCACTGCGCTGCATAAAATCTCTTCCACTACACGTCATTCTTTCTTTGGCTTAATTTGTAATAGAAAATATATTTTTTTTTTTTGGTAGAGTGTACCATTTAGCATTTTATACTTCTCCGTATTTTGGTCGGTTACTCGATTCGTTTTATCATTTTTTGTTTGATGGTATGTAATGACGTGTAGTGGTTGGCGTGTTGCTTCATCTGTTTTGTTTTGGTTAGCGCGTGGATTTTCCATGTAAATGGAATATTCCAGAAAATTGGTTAATTAGTGTTGGTGTGTGCGAATCGATTTTGGGTGATGTCGTATGTGTACGTCATCCGAAATCTATCGGTCGGGTTTTTTTTATATGGGTAAATATTTA
This sequence comes from Tipula helvola, assembly GCA_963556165.1. Classification (NCBI taxonomy): domain Eukaryota; kingdom Metazoa; phylum Arthropoda; class Insecta; order Diptera; family Tipulidae; genus Tipula; species Tipula helvola. The sequence continues at coordinate 199,059,720 of OY744482.1, read as the reverse complement.
TTTGGTGGGGGAAAATTTTTTTTGTACGGGCGCGTCAAATTTTTTTTAGTCGAGTTTTGTTTTTCAATTAAGAAGACGTTAGTCTTTTTGTTTTCAATAAAAAGAAAAAAAATATAAAATTAGAAATAATAAGAGGCTAGTTTGGAATTTTAAACGGTGAAGGAGTCAAGTTTGGACTTATAAAAAAAATATTTTTGTAAAAAAATGATTTGGTTTTGTGCTGTAATCAGTTTAACATTAATTCATTAATCAGTTTAAACGTTTATATAAATACTTAAAGCAAACGAACAAAATAATCAGTTTGTAAGTGCTATGTCACCATATGATTTTGCGATAAATGTGTTTTGTTAAGTGCTTTGTGGTCACAAATATGGCAAATTTTTTTTAGTCCGGAGTTATTGAGAAATAGTCGATTGTTTCGTGGTTCTGTTATATAAAATCACGGAAACAACAAAAAAAAAAAAAACAAAAAAAAAAAAAAAAATATACAAAATTTTATAATAATAAAATAAACTATTGTTAATTTATAATACTGAAAATAAACGATTGTTAATAAATAAATTATTGTAAATATACACGAGCCTTGTTTGGCCTGGTTTTTTTAATGATGAGTTTTGCGTTTCTTGGTTGGCTCGATTTTTTTTTTTTTTTTTGATCAGTGATTGGCTTGTAAGGGAAAACGAACTATAAACCAAAGGGCTTTCAATTGGAATATCCTAAGTAATAAAGCCTAATCAATTAGTGAGTAAATGTATGTGTATATTAAAAAATAATTATTCAGTGAATAAGTACCGTTCAGTAGTGAGTATAATACTAACGGACTCGGTGTCGAAAAGTGAACTCACCAAAGCCCTTGTTTGTTGTATATCACTGACGGTGTCAGGAAGCCATTTATTGTGTGGTTGAAAGTAAATTGTTTGGGTTTGTGGCAGCAACTCTGCCAATCAGAGTGGGGTTCGAGAAGCCGGAGGAGGCTGCTGTGTTCCTGCGTCGGCGCTGCTTTTGGTGTGGTCGGACGGGCCAGGTTTTATATTCAGGTATGGTGACCAGCGGTAAAAATATATAATAAACCGCTGACACCGCGTGATTTTTTTTTTTTATTTTTATATTTTCTTGAAATTGTAATCCTCACTTGACGAAGGGTTTATTTGTTTCATTATTATATTTTTTTTCCTTATATATTTAAATTTTTTTTGCGGGTTTCAGGTTCCGGGTGGCGTACCGTCTGACATCACCCCATAATCGATTCGCACCACATTTTGTTTTTTTTTGCTAACGGGTTTTTTTTTTTGGTTCCAAATTTTTCCTTCATTTAATTTTTCCGTTGTTTTTACTCAATTCGATTCTCATCCTTAATTACAGATTTTCTTATGATTTTCTTGCCTCAATTTTTTTAGTGATGAGTGAATAAAGAATTCAGTGTGATCGCGTGAGGATGGGCGGCCTTATGCTGACCTAGGCCTTGAGCAGGGACGCCGGAGTGGCACCGGAGTCCTTGTCGAACGCAAATTTTGTTTTTATGATTATCTACCACTGTGGTCGTGGCACAGTAGAATAATTTTCTTGTCCCCTTCGTTTTATCTCTATGCGGTTTTCAAGCATAGTAATATGTCTGGTAACCCCCACGCCTAGCGGCGAGCTTCAGCCAGTGCAATACCGCAACCAGACCTCTATTGCTATGTTCTGTTTAACAAAATCCCTTTTGGGGGATTTTGTTACAGTGGCGCCCAAACCTTCGGCTAATTTTTTTTGCATTTTCGTCTTTAATGTCACAATTTTTTTTTTCAGCTTACTTGTTGTGAGTACCACGTGCAAAGTCCAATGCTTGCGTTGTTTGAGCTTGCACGGGTGCTCACATCAACGTTTTCTGCCCGATCAACATTCGAATCTGCATTGCAACCAGCGTAAGCTGTTTGATTGCATGCAGATGAGAGTGTTGATCCCTATTCTCAGCTCGTCTGATGAATGGGCTTACCATTTCTGCCATGTGGCATTGATTGTGGTTAAGCTCATTCTTCTTTCGTTCTGAGTTTAGTATTTTTAAATTTTTAAAGTCTTCGTACCCTATAATTAATTTAATTTTTTTATTTCAGTCCGACTACCTTCATGGGGAGGGATCACAGCATGTTCTAACCTTTGGTTATTTGATCTTGCTGGATCGCTCGTCATGTTGGTTCCATGTGTCATGGGTGTTGGGATCGCGAACTCGTTGTTTCCGCCAATGTGGTGTTGATTGGACAGTTCGTGGTCGCGGTACTCATTGGCACATCTTTAGTCAACTTCTACTTCCAGGTAAAATTTTATTTCCAATTTTGTTTGTTATCTATCAAATTAAACTACTGGGACCACAGTGGTAATTTTATTTTTTATTATTATAGCGTTCAAGCCTGGCTCAGCATGGGGCCGTGATCATCTCTCGCGTGATCACCTTTTTGTTATTTTTTTGGGATTAATAATACTTCTTATTTTTCTTTTGCTTTTGCATTTTTTTTGTGAAATTTTTCTTTTTTGGGTTTTTCGGTTGGTTAGTGGAGCAGCTGAAATACCGTGAAAATTTTTGGGTAGTTCAGTTTTTTATTTTCAGTAATTCTAATATTATATTTAGGTATTTTGAGATTTTTGTTTTGTTTGGGGTTTATATTTTGCTCGCGAATGAATTCCGGCAATAATACTCAACCGTGGGATAGGCCGGCAAGTGCGGTTGTTCAGTCCGTGTTTGAGTCGAGTGGAAGTAGTGCTGTACCGAGGATAAGTCCCTGGGACAACCCTAGCCATTTTCCAGCTCCTCAACCCTTCCGACTTGGGGTTATCTACATTGTGATTGTAGTTATAATTTAAAAGTTCAGTTCAAAGTTTATTAGTTTATTAAATTATTTACATTAAACTTTTTTTTTTTTTTTTTTTTCTCGGTTTTGGTTATTTTCTTCATTAAATTACGTATTTAATTTAATTAATAGTTTTATTATTCGATAATTTTTTTTGGTTTGGGAATTTTTTTTTTAATATTTAAAGTAATTTTTTCGGTAAATTTTTTTTTTGGATATATATGATATATAAATTCAATTCATTTTCTTTTATTTTTTTTTCCTCATATTCAGTTCATTAGTAAATTTAATAAACATAAATTTGTTTGTCCTTAAAATTATATTGAAGTGTTAAGCAGCACTTTAGATTCCAATACATTACCTTGGGATAGACTGGCGAGTACGGATGAGATAAAGGTTTTGAGTTGAGCGCTAGTTCAGTATTGACGCGAGTGGTCCATTGGATAGTAATTTGTGCTCGCAGCTCCTCAAACAGCCCGGCTTGTGGATATCTACTTGGTCATAGTGAGTCTAATTTGAGATTGGTGCTTCAATATAAGTGTGTTTTCGATAAATTTCTTTAAATAATTAATTAACAATTTCAAAAAAATTTTTTTCTGCTTTAAATTAATTAATTCTATTTTGTTTTTCATATATATCCAAATATTTTTATATATATTTAATTTTTAGATTGGTAAAATTTATTTTTATGGATTTCTATAATTAAATAAGTTGTTTGATTTTTTTTTTTTTTGCAGTTATAACGTTAAATTTTAATAACTTTAGGTTTTGGAACATTTTCAGTTACAGTAATAAATATTTTTTTTGTATAATCGATACAAATTGTTTTGTTATATAAACATTCTTATTATTATTGCAGTATTGTGGGAATTTTCGGTTAGGTTAAGGGTATCAGGGTATTATACGTAAATTCAATTTTTTTTGTTTAACGTTTTTGGATTCTTTAAATTTTCAAATCAAAATATAAATTATTAATTAATTTTCAACATACAAATTTGTATTGTACTGTAAATTTAATTTTTACCTCCTAGTTGCTTTTGATTAAATTTGGGTTTGGTCATTTTAATCAAATCATTAATATTTTTCATATTTAATCTACAAATTTTTTTTTATTATTAAATCATGAGTTATTATGACATGGATATCTCATTGTTAAAAACGGACGAACTCGACGTCGAATTCCTAGTTCGGTCAATTCAATCCGATTCCGAGGGCGCTTTGAACCAATTAAGGGACCTGTTGGCAGCTGAAGCTGCTGGTACAACAGCAGCTCCGATTAAAATGCATCCCCGCGCCAGACAAAAACCTGAATCGGAAATTACTACGTGTCATACGAAATTGCAAGGTCTACAGGAAGTTTTCATTGGCGTTCCGAATTTGCAGCACGAGAAACAATTGGACACCGTTCGGTGTATTAGAACTCGACTGCTGCATATTCAGGGAAGACTGAATCGAGCTCTTGGGTCTCCAACATATGGTGGTCAGGCTCGTACCCTTCTGGACAACAGTACTATCCTTTTAACTGCAATAGAACAATTTTTATCAGATACGTCCTTATTAGATCAGTCAATTCAAGACGCCAAAACCAGTGGATGCGACGGATGGTTGCCATTGTTGGAATCAGTTCCATCTGAGACCCTCGGTGGCTCTCTCAAAATATCTCCAGAGGGTGTGAGCGAACAAGTCAAATCAGTAGTGGAAGGTCCTTCATCAGTTGATCAAGCTGAGATGATTAGGTCTTTGAAGGCTCAGTTGCAGGCGTTAACAGCACAAATGAAGGAAAAGCGGGCTGTACCTCCATCTGTGGCGATACCGATACCGTTAAAACCAACTACCAAAGAACCAGCCTTGAAAACGTCTCCTAATCATGGAATTAGTGGTCCTTCAAAACCTCCGCAAGTTCAATTTCAAAATCCGCCTGTTTCTCTAGTCTCTCAATTTACCGACAATGACTTTCTTCAATTTGAGAATCCTTCAATGGTACCTGTCTCTAAAGAGCGCTCATCTCTGGAGCAGGCTACTCATTTTAGTAATACCAATTTTTCACCAGGTGTAGCTGGTCCACATAATAGCACATTAAATACAGTTCCAAATCAACCTTGTTCTTCTCATGTTCCTTCTAATTCTGAGTTCAATCGACGTTCGCTAGCACGTTGTGGCATTTCATACAGTGGTTCTCCAACAGGGATTACTGTTGATTTGTTCTTGTTTCAGCTTGATTCTGTTGTTATGTCTCATAACATATCTTCTGAATTTGTACTACTCGATTTGCATCTCCTCTTAAAGGACGTGGCATTGCAGTGGTACTGGACGTACCGACGCCACAACCCGCTAGCACCTTGGAGTGATCTAAGAAGGGATTTCCAAGAACGTTTCAAAGATCGACGATCACCCTATGAGATTAGGCGGATGGTTGAATCGCGTAAACAGCTGCCCACGGAAACCTTCTTGGATTATTACCATCATATGTGGTCATTGTCACTGCAATGCCACACCCCTTATCGAGATGACGAATTCATCCAACTCCTGATGAATAACATGAAACCAGTTTTGCAGTATCATCTCACTGACCGTCAGTTTACCCACATTAATGAACTTATTAAAAGTTGCACAGCGTGGGAGGATTCTCTAAAACGATTGCGAGCACCGTCTGATTATCACTCTTATCCTCGGCGGGGAATTAACGAACTGACCTCTGATTTGATGTTGGAAAATACTGTGCCAGGACCAGATTTCAATTTACCTTTTTCTGATGTGTCCCCAGGTACGACGAGAACCGCCTATCACGTTCCAACTGGTGTTTTTGTTCCGTCATCAAATCCTGTTCAGCAAATATCTGGCGGTGCTTCTGTAGCGGCTTATCGTGCTCCAGTGGGAGTTTCTTCTACAATGTCAAATCCTGTGAAAGCATCGACCAGTAGGGATCACACCAATTCTCAACGTGCCGTTGGGGGAGGCAACTACCCCATCTGTTTTAATTGCTCTGACATGGGTCACGTATTTCAAGACTGTCCTGTCCCTCTTACTGGAATTTTCTGTTTCCGTTGTGGTTTAAGAGACACTATTTCCACCAAATGTCGTCGTTGTACGGAAAACCGAACCAGTGGTCCATGGAGATCGGGGATCCATGGATCACAGACCAAGTCCACCCCAACAATAGTGACCAAAGTAGAAGCAGCCAGCAATACCGACCCAGAGCTTCAGAAGTGGATGAAGCCAGATGGGAAGAATCAACCGAACCTGTGAAAGTTCTCGTTGAGTCATTTGATTCCGAATCACTATCTGGATCAGGTTCGTTTGGTTCCAACCAAATGGTTTCTGATGCTTCTTTAACTTCCAATCATTTTTCAAATTCTTGTTCTTTTAAATCTCAATTTTCAAATCCAGTTAAATCTTTCATTGGCAGTTTTAAGAAACTCAATCCTTTACGCTTACTTCGCTCAAAAAAATATTGGGGGGAACGTAAGATCATGAGATCTTGCGTTGTTTCTTCAATACTCGGGTCTGAAATGGGTGATAAACGGCCTTATGCCGATATTCTCATTAATGATGTGCCTTACCGAGGTCTGTTAGACAGTGGAGCGAGTGTAAGTGTTTTGGGTTGTGGATCCGAAAAACTGTTGAATGACTTAAATTTTCAGTTACATCAATTTCCGTCTTCTATTCAAACTGCCAGTGGTCAATCTCAACAAGTTATCGGTTATCTTAATGCTCAGGTTGAATTTAATTCCCAAACACATAAGATGCGTTTCTATCTCGTACCATCTTTAGAGCAACCTTTATACCTGGGGATTGATTTTTGGAATCAATTTGGTATTACTCCTCAATTATCTGCGTTGAGTGAATTGACTGACTCCGCAGACTTATCTTCTGCTCCTAAATTTCATTTACTCTCTCCAGGTGACAACAGTAAACTCTCTACAATAGTTAATAAATTTCCGTCCAGTGCTGAATTAGGTCTTGGCAGAACCACATTACTATCACATGTGATTGATGTAGGGGAAGCCAAGCCTGTTAAGCAACGGTTCTATTCTGTTTCACCAGTTAAACAAAAACTAATGTATGATGAGCTCGATCGCATGTTGTCTCTGGATGTGATCGAAGAGAGTCATAGTTCCTGGTGTTCTCCTATTACGATGGTGCAAAAGGCTAGTGGTCAAGTGCGCTTGTGCTTGGATGCCCGTGAGGTGAACAAGGTGACGGTCAGGGATGCGTATCCGCTTCCCCTTATCAACGGATTGTTGGGTCGTTTGGATCAAACTCGCTATATATCAACTATTGATCTAAAAGATGCCTTTTGGCAGATACCACTCGACCCGCAATCCCGAGATAAGACAGCGTTTACTGTCCCTGGTCGTCCCTTGTACCACTTCAAGGTCATGCCCTTTGGGTTGTGCAATGCTCCCCAAACACTGTGCCGCCTTATGCATCGCGTGATACCTTATCAACTACATGATAAAGTTTTTGTGTACTTGGATGACCTTTTGGTTACTTCTTCTACTTTTGGTGAACATTTGGAATTATTGAATTTAGTGGCTCAATTACTTAGTAATGCTGGATTGACCATAAACTTGAAAAAAAGTCAGTTCGTCTTAAAAGAGGTTAAATATTTGGGTTACTTAGTGGGTGATGGTTGCCTTCGCACCAACCCAGAGAAATGTAAAGCGATAAGTGAATTTCCTCGACCGAAAACAACTAAGCAGATACGAAGTTTCTTGGGTTTATGTGGGTGGTATAGGCGTTTCATAAAAAACTTCGCGTCTTTAGCTGCTCCACTAACTGATCTGACAGGGAAAAAATCTAAGTCTAAATGGAATCTTCACGCTGAGGAATCCTTCCAATCTCTTAAATTATCTTTGTCGTCTGCTCCTGTTTTGGCTAATCCTGACTATGGGCGCCCTTTCTTTATCCAATGTGACGCAAGTGCTGTTGGCGTGGGTAGTGTACTTTTTCAGCTTGATCCTGATGGCGCTGAACACCCCATTGAATTCTTTTCTCACAAATTAAATGCCGCTCAGCGAAATTATTCTGTAACTGAGTTGGAGTGTTACGCAGCAGTACTTAGCGTCCAGAAGTTTCGGCCCTATATCGAGGGATACCCGTTCACGATTTATACCGATCACACTAGTCTCCGCTGGTTGATGTCCCAAAAAGATCTATCTGGTAGACTCGCCCGCTGGAGTTTAAAACTGCAAGCGTACAAATTTGATATCGGATATCGTAAAGGAACGGTGAATGTTGTACCTGATGCCCTCTCCAGAGCTTTTTATAGTGAGCCCCCAGACGATTTAAGTAAAGATCAACCTTTTCCTCCTGTTGAAACTACTTTGAATGATGATTCCTCCTTACCTTGTAATTCTCCTGTTATACAAGAAAATGTGTCCAGTTTAAATTCTTCAAGTGACAATTCGGTTCTACATATTGATCTTAACTCTTCAGCTTTTCAGGACGATGAATATGTACAACATCAATCGAGTACGACTATTAAAAGATTGTGATCACAACTTCAAAATCCGTGATAATAAACTCTTGATCTTACCTTCCTACGCTTCTCGTTATACGTCCACTGATTTGTCTGAATGGAAGTTAGTAGTTCCGTTGTCCTTGACTGCAAATTTAATTGAACTGGCTCATTCTTCTCCTACTTCTGCTCATATGGGTATTAAAAAAACTGTAGAACGACTTCAGCGGCAATTTTTCTGGTTTGGTATGACTAAACAAATCAAACTTTTCATCTCCAATTGTTTACAATGCAAGATGAATAAGCCTGTAAATTTTAGCACTCAACCTTTGATGGGTTCTCAAACTGAGTCTACCAGACCTTTTGAAAAATTGTTCGTTGATTTCCTTGGACCTTATCCTCGCTCCAAACGAGGTAATACCTGTATCGCTATAGTGTTGGATCATTATTCAAAGTTTGTTCTAGTCAAACCATTGCGTGAAGCTTCCGCCTCTTCTCTGTGTAACTTTTTGGAAAATGAGGTGTTTTTACTTTTCTCTGTACCTGCGGTGATTACTTCTGATAATGGCAAACAATTTCTATCTCACTTATTTAAAGATCTTTTAAAAAAATATAATGTTGATCATATACGTACTCCTATTTACTCTCCTCAAAGCAACGCTTCTGAGAGAGTTAATCGGACGTTACTGTCTAGTATTCGTTCTTATCTTGATGATCATGCACATAATGAATGGGATTGCCATCTCTCTGAAATCACTGCAGCATTGCGAAATGTTAAACACGACGTCACGAATTTTTCTCCTCACTATTTGGTCTTTGGTCAACACATGTCATTAAACGGTTCAGATTATGCTTTACGTAAACTTTTATCTCCTCAGGATGATAACGAAATACATGTGTTGTCCAAATCTAATAGATTAAATCTTATTCGTGATCAAATAACTCATTACCTGAAAGTTGCACATGAGAAATCAGCGGTTCGATATAATTTGCGTAGTAAAACTAGGAATTTCCTGCCTAATCAACCTGTGTTTGTCCGATCCTTCGCACAAAGTAGTGCTCCGGATAGATTTTCTGCAAAGTTAGCTGCTAAGTTTATTCCTGCTTTTATCACTGATAAAATCGGAACAGTCTCTTATAATATCAGAAATCTTGATGGAAAACCTTTGGGCGTTTATCATGCTAAGGATATTCGGTTATAACCAATTATTAGTGAATTTTTTTTTTCTTTCCCTCTTACTTTATGCCTGGCTTTGAGATCTTTTCTCGGGTGTGAGTCGTCCCCACGCTGTAACAACCGCTTGTGGTTGTTATGTTTTATTTAATCTAAATCTGTAATTACGGTTGGAAATCCCAACAAGGTTGCATGTTTATCCACTGCGCTGCATAAAATCTCTTCCACTACACGTCATTCTTTCTTTGGCTTAATTTGTAATAGAAAATATATTTTTTTTTTTTGGTAGAGTGTACCATTTAGCATTTTATACTTCTCCGTATTTTGGTCGGTTACTCGATTCGTTTTATCATTTTTTGTTTGATGGTATGTAATGACGTGTAGTGGTTGGCGTGTTGCTTCATCTGTTTTGTTTTGGTTAGCGCGTGGATTTTCCATGTAAATGGAATATTCCAGAAAATTGGTTAATTAGTGTTGGTGTGTGCGAATCGATTTTGGGTGATGTCGTATGTGTACGTCATCCGAAATCTATCGGTCGGGTTTTTTTTATATGGGTAAATATTTATTTGGTGGGGGAAAATTTTTTTTGTACGGGCGCGTCAAATTTTTTTTAGTCGAGTTTTGTTTTTCAATTAAGAAGACGTTAGTCTTTTTGTTTTCAATAAAAAGAAAAAAAATATAAAATTAGAAATAATAAGAGGCTAGTTTGGAATTTTAAACGGTGAAGGAGTCAAGTTTGGACTTATAAAAAAAATATTTTTGTAAAAAAATGATTTGGTTTTGTGCTGTAATCAGTTTAACATTAATTCATTAATCAGTTTAAACGTTTATATAAATACTTAAAGCAAACGAACAAAATAATCAGTTTGTAAGTGCTATGTCACCATATGATTTTGCGATAAATGTGTTTTGTTAAGTGCTTTGTGGTCACAAATATGGCAAATTTTTTTTAGTCCGGAGTTATTGAGAAATAGTCGATTGTTTCGTGGTTCTGTTATATAAAATCACGGAAACAACAAAAAAAAAAAAACAAAAAAAAAAAAAAAATATACAAAATTTTATAATAATAAAATAAACTATTGTTAATTTATAATACTGAAAATAAACGATTGTTAATAAATAAATTATTGTAAATATACACGAGCCTTGTTTGGCCTGGTTTTTTTAATGATGAGTTTTGCGTTTCTTGGTTGGCTCGATTTTTTTTTTTTTTTTGATCAGTGATTGGCTTGTAAGGGAAAACGAACTATAAACCAAAGGGCTTTCAATTGGAATATCCTAAGTAATAAAGCCTAATCAATTAGTGAGTAAATGTATGTGTATATTAAAAAATAATTATTCAGTGAATAAGTACCGTTCAGTAGTGAGTATAATACTAACGGACTCGGTGTCGAAAAGTGAACTCACCAAAGCCCTTGTTTGTTGTATATCACTGACGGTGTCAGGAAGCCATTTATTGTGTGGTTGAAAGTAAATTGTTTGGGTTTGTGGCAGCAACTCTGCCAATCAGAGTGGGGTTCGAGAAGCCGGAGGAGGCTGCTGTGTTCCTGCGTCGGCGCTGCTTTTGGTGTGGTCGGACGGGCCAGGTTTTATATTCAGGTATGACCAGCGGTAAAAATATATAATAAACCGCTGACACCGCGTGATTTTTTTTTTTTATTTTTATATTTTCTTGAAATTGTAATCCTCACTTGACGAAGGGTTTATTTGTTTCATTATTATATTTTTTTTCCTTATATATTTAAATTTTTTTTGCGGGTTTCAGGTTCCGGGTGGCGTACCGTCTGACATCACCCCATAATCGATTCGCACCACATTTTGTTTTTTTTGCTAACGGGTTTTTTTTTTGGTTCCAAATTTTTCCTTCATTTAATTTTTCCGTTGTTTTTACTCAATTCGATTTTCATCCTTAATTACAGATTTTCTTATGATTTTCTTGCCTCAATTTTTTTAGTGATGAGTGAATAAAGAATTCAGTGTGATCGCGTGAGGATGGGCGGCCTTATGCTGACCTAGGCCTTGAGCAGGGACGCCGGAGTGGCACCGGCGTCCTTGTCGAACGCAAATTTTGTTTTTATGATTATCTACCACTGTGGTCGTGGCACAGTAGAATAATTTTCTTGTCCCCTTCGTTTTATCTCTATGCGGTTTTCAAGCATAGTAATATGTCTGGTAACCCCCACGCCTAGCGGCGAGCTTCAGCCAGTGCAATACCGCAACCAGACCTCTATTGCTATGTTCTGTTTAACAAAATCCCTTTTGGGGGATTTTGTTACAAAATTAATAATAATTTTAGTACAAAATTCGAACGTGTACCATCATACCTAATATAATGCTATTCAGCTTGATTTTAATACATAAAAAAAAGATGATAAACGTCAAAACAAAATGTAAATAAATTAATTTCCTAATGGTAAGTTTTTCGGTTCTTGATTCTAAATAATTTAATTTTAACTTCTTTTGTCTTTATAGCTAACAACAAAAAGGAAAATAAGCGTCTGATGGACGACATAATATTATCAGATAAGTTAAACTTACAATTAGGGATTTTCCCAAATAGAATTCCAACGCCTACTGACTGGCGGCTAAAAAATTTCGTATGTAGTTTTATACGGTCAAACATGTGTTTGAATGTTTCATTAAATTATTAATTTCGACTAAATTAATTTTAAAATTTGATATTTATTATTAATCGCAACATACTCATCTTTATTAATCATAAAAAAAAAGTACGGGGACATCCACTAATTTAGACAGGAAACTTGTATTTGTAAACATGATTTTACTTATTTTTGCATGTAAAAATAAAAAAAGTGTAGTCAGCGCTGCCCAAGCGTGGGGACAAATGAACTAAAATCGATTTTGGGAAAATCCCTCATTACATTTAAGGAAATGATTCTTTGTGCTTTCTTATATTTCTAGGTTATGATGTTTTTGTGTTGAGGAGAATCACTGGATGCTGCCCGTTGCTGCTCCAACACTGATGATGCTTCGGCCAATGTGTGCGGTTCCCAACAATTATAATTCAAATAATTCAAAAAATTTTGTATTTTGTGTGTTTTCTCAATTTCGTTATAGATACATCTAAGTATTCATGAATTTTTGAATATGTATATGGTTTGTTAATTCATTCTTTATAGTATGTATTTAAATATTTTGTTCTCTGTTTTTCACCTTCATTTATACATGGAAGTGTTATACATATGTAGAATTTTTTATATATCGCTAATTCACTATTTCGATAGTCGCATTTTCACTAGTTATACAACAAGAGATTCGAAAATAATCGAATATACAGTTTATAGGACGAGTTGTGCTGCCTAGGAAACACAACGACACCGCAGGTGGAGTTGTGTTTCTTAGGTAACACATCGAGTCCGCAACTGTATATTCAGATGATCCTCGAAGCTCGAGTTGTATATGTTAAGACTATACAACGAATCAACCATGTCAAATATCAAAAATATTAATTGTTTGTTTATATTCATGGAAGATATGATTTATCTGTTTGCGGCCGAAACACCACTAGTGGTGTTTCGCGAAACACTACTTAACAACGCAAATAACCGATATTATACAGCATAACTAAGGAAAATTCAACTAGCTGATTGGTTTATTTTCCAATGAGTTGTATAGTCATTGAAATAAGATAAATACGGCATAAAATATTCTAATCAAGTAATTGGATATATGTAACATATTAATAACTAGAAGTAAAAGCCCGTAATACGGGCGTAAATATTACTTCTTTTAATTTCCCATAAGAACTAATGTAAATTTGATCATTTTTACTTAAATATTTATCAACTACAATTCACTCGAATTTAATATAAGGCGCATTTTATTTGACCATTTGCAAAAAAATTGCTTGTATCCAATACCATTTTGGTATTCGTGAATACCCGCTGTGTACTTGGTTTACCAATATTCAAATTTGTTTTGTTTATTAGAATAGTGTAGTGCCTAACTGTTAAAGGTATGTACTTATATTGAGTTACTGTAAGTATCGCAAAAACTATATGGTTACCAGGTTTTCTGAAAGCAAAGTCGGAGAACTCTTATAACACGGTTTTATCCAAATTTGGAAAATAATCCTGAAAAACTTTGAAAAAATTGGAATATCATATAACTGAACAAATCAAGCGAAAAAATAATAAATCAAAGGTTATTCGATAATTTGCGTCCTCAATAAGTTTAGTTTTCAATCTCTCTACATTTTCAGGTAGGATGAGAAAAGAAAACCACCATTTTGCACTACTTTACCATCAAACAATAACATGTTTCGGTATACAGAAAAAAAAATTACAAAAAATCAGAACTGCCTTAATATAAATAATATTTTGAATCTGTTCCATTTTATAATACGATTGCGAAATAGATTTTAGAAGGACAGAAAGAGAATAGAGATATCATCATGAAACGATCAGGAATTACAATTGTTTAAAAGGAGACAACATGACCAAACCGTGCTATTGTTTTGACAAATAAGAATAAAAATAACGAATAGAAAAATACAATTGGTGAGAAAGAAACACTTACATATATAAATAGCTATAGAGCGCTCAGTCTAACGTAAATTCCAATAAACCCTTCAATAGCTGATTTTAAAATTTTAATTTCATATACATGTCGTTTGTATGAATAAAGATATCTATCTGTGGCACTATTCTGGTTTTCCCGGGGAATTGCGAATTGGGAATTGATTTATTGTCAGTTTTTAATGTATTTTGGTTTTCTTTTTTCCAAAGCATTCTAAATTTTTGGGAAGAATAGTTCTATTTCATAGCAATTTTGTTGTTTATTTTTCCCTAAAAATTTGGCTGGGAATTATTTTTCCCCAAAACATGAACAAAATAGCAATCGCTCAGTATGCTTTGGAAAAAAGAAAATCAAAATACATTAAAAACTGACAATAAATAAATTCCCAATTCGTAATTCCCCGGGAAAACCAGAATAGTGCCACTGGTATTCTTTTCTTTGCTAAAACACAAAAACAATAAATTTGTTTAAATGTGTGTGTAAAATGCAAACATTTAGGCGGTTTGTAGAAAAGTAAATAATATTCACGAAAACCTACTTCAAAAACCTTTCATAAAATAATTCAGTTTTAATTATCCAAACTAAATAAATCTTAAAAGCATACTTTATTGCAGAATTTTTGATTTTTAATATTCTTCTTTCACTGAGCCCTTAGCTTTGGAGTAGGTAATACTAATAAACACAGTTAGATGATTTTCTCATCGGTTTCTTCAACAGTGGAATTAGATAACGGTAATATCTGTTCAATCAGGTCGATTCATGAAGTTCTAATGAAATTTACACCCTCAAATTTGGCCTGGATTGCACCAACCCTATATTACATTAAGCACTCAGCTTTGGAGTAATACTAAACACATTTAGAAGTTTTTCTCATCGGTTTCTTCGACAGTGGAATTAGATAACGGTAATATTTATTCAAGCAGGTCGATTCATGAAGTTCTAATGAAATCTACACCCTCAAATTTGGCCTGGATTGCACCAAACCCATATTACATTAAGCACTCAGCTTTGGAGAAGTTTTTCTCATTAGTTTCTTCGACAGTGGAATTAGATATTGGTAATATATATTCAATCAGGTCGATTCATGAAGTTCTAATGAAATCTACACCCTCAAAGTTGGCCGGGATTGCACCAACCCTATATTATATTAAGCACTCAGCTTTGGAGTAATACTAAACACAGTTAGAAGTTTTTCTCATCGGTTTCTTCGACAGTGGAATTAGATAACGGTAATATTTATTCAAGCAAATCGATTCATGAAGTTCTAATGAAATCTACACCCTCAAATTTGGCCTGGATTGCACCAAACCCATATTACATTAAGCACTCAGCTTTGGAGAAGTTTTTCTCATTAGTTTCTTCGACAGTGGAATTAGATATTGGTAATATATATTCAATCAGGTCGATTCATGAAGTTCTAATGAAATCTACACCCTCAAAGTTGGCCGGGATTGCACCAACCCCATATTATATTAAGCACTCAGCTTTGGAGTAATACTAAACACAGTTAGAAGTTTTTCTCATCGGTTTCTTCGACAGTGGAATTAGATAACGGTAATATTTATTCAAGCAGGTCGATTCATGAAGTTCTAATGAAATTTACACCCTCAAATTTGGCCTGGATTGCACCAACCCTATATTACATTAAGCACTCAGCTTTGGAGTAATACTAAACACATTTAGAAGTTTTTCTCATCGTTTTCTTCGACAGTGGAATTATATAACGGTAATATTTATTCAAGCAGGTCGATTCATGAAGTTCTAATGAAATCTACACCCTCAAATTTGGCCTGGATTCCACCAACCCCATATTATATTAAGCACTCAACTTTAGAGTAATACTAAACACACTTAGAAGTTTTTCTCATCGGTTTCTTCGACAGTGGAATTAGATAACGGTAATATCTATTCAATCAGGCCGATTCATGAAGTTCTAATGAAAGCTACACCCTCAAATTTGGCCTCGATTGCACCCACCCCATGTTTCATTAAACACTCAACTCAACAAATTATTTTGAACAAATTGTTCAGCTTCAAAAGCTTATTATTATCAACAAACAAAAAAGTAAAATGTCTAGAAGAAGAGCCTCTTATCTTATAACGAAAAATCAGAAAATATTATGTTGTTATTTTTAAATAATTTTCGACATTGCGAGCGAAACAGAACAATATGCACCCTCGTAAGTATTTACATATAATGTACTTATTGCACTGGCTTTACTAGAATGTAGTAATTATGCTATAAATTGAATAAATTTTAGTTTCGAACTAGTAAATATTGGAAAGAGGAAGTCGTACAATATACGGATGCAAAATTTAAACAAGAATTCCGTGTAACTTGAAGTACATTTCAGTATTTAGGGGTAGTTTTGGATTGTCTGCAGAAACAAGATACGCAGCTTCGGGAGTCAATTCCATTACAAAAAAGAATCGCCATGGCCTTATACACATTGCGATCGTCTTGTGAATATCGTACAATTGGTAATTTATTCGGAGTCGGAAAATCAACGGTATCCACTAACTTATATGAGTTTTGTGAGGCAGTCGTCAAAATTGTTCAGCCAATTTATATTAATGCCCATCCCCCCTCAAAAGAAAGTATTGATACGTGTGTAGCGGGGTTTCAACGAGTTTGGGGATTCCCTCAATGTTATACGGCGCTGTTGGTAAGAACTTACAAATCTAACCTATCCTATGGTATACAAATATTATTTTTATTTTAGATGGATGTCACATCGAAATTCAACCTGAAGAGGCAAACAGGACAGATTATTATAATTATAAGGGTTGTTATTCGATGGTTCTGTTAGCTGCCTGTGACGATCGGTAAGGGAATACATTTATTTATATAAAATAATTAAATACTGATTGTTTTACCCTCAAAATTCTTTCGATCAGGTACATATTTACATACATTAATATTGGAGCGCCTGGAAGAAACCACGATTCCTACATATTTGAGAAATCGTCGCTAAAAGCAGAACATCAACTAAATAACATTTTCTATGAAAATAAAAAAATCATAAATGGTACTGAAGTACCGGTTTTATTATTAGGATATTCAGCATTTAAGCTTGCATCATAGCTAATTAAGCCTTTTCCAGGAGTGGAATAACCACCGGACTAGAAGCCTTTCAACTACGTCCTCTCAAGATCGAGAAGAGTCATTGAAAATGTCTTCGGACATCTAAAAGCTCGGTTTCGGAAAATAGGAAAAGGTTTAGAAGTTTCCGTGGATCATGCAGCCTTAATTATAAAAGCGAGTTGTACATTGCACAACCTTTTAAAGGAAAAAAATGATCATGTTGATAACCAGTGGGTTACCACTATTTTGGACTAATCTTTGACTTTAGAGTCAGACGGTCGCATTTATTTTGTATTTTCTTTAAAAATTAATAATTTTAAATTCATTTTTGTATTAAATAATATACAAATGGTATGGAAATCGAAATTTATTAAACCGTTAGGATCTGTGATGTCGCATTCATCACTGTTATCTAAGGTTAATGGACAATGATCGAAATGTATAGCGGCTGTGCTAATCTTGGCTAAAGAAAACGCAGTTCCGGAAATTGGGAATCGAATTTTTACTCCTAAATATGGTGACCAGTTAATTCAGGACGAGGTGTAGCGGTTGTGCTCTAATCTTAGCAGTTCATTTTGCATATTATTTTATGTTGGTCGATTATGTATACCATATGACGAATGAGCTTCTACTCAAAATGGGGTGCACCAAAATTTGTGTAATAAATAATAATAATAATAAATAAATAAAATAAATTACCGAGATTGACTGAGCACGTGAACCGTATTGTTGTCCAGTACAACAATATGTGACAACCATAACAACGATGTAGCTATACGTAACGCGTTAACACAGCGTTTATTTGAACAACTTAGTCAGACAAGTACAAATACAAATTTAATTATTTCGGGGTTATTAATCATTTCTATATTTCAGGTGGTAATGAGGCAGTCGGAGGAGATTATCATATAATCATATCATATTTGTCCATAATACAAATCTATAATAAATTAGTTTTTGATTGTATTTTAATTGAAAATACCTAAATTTGTGTGTTAAATTTTTTATTTCGTCCATTTTTTTGGTCACACCATTATCGGCCAGCTCATTTTTTATTTTGTTGAATACTGCCGAATTTCTTTTCGTCCGCCTTAAATTTTCTATATTTTCACTCCAGGACTCCAACAAAACCCTGGTTTCTGATCGGTCCATTCCGATCTCTGTTTTCTGTTTGAAATTTCGGGATACATATTTTTTTATTTTATAATCTCTATCTATAATGAAAGTGAATGTATTTATTTATTATTAAGAGTATCAAACTTATTTTTTATTTATTCATAAAACAATACAATTACAGTCAAACCTGTTAATAGGACTCCTTTCTAATCGGACCAATTCCAATTCGGACCGTAAGTTTTGTTTTACAAATCGATTTCCGGAGAATAAAAGGCCCGCGGAAATTCAGATAAATGGGAATGTTGAGACACTATTGCGAGTACATTAAATGAATTGAGGCCCATGCGAGTACATTAAATGAAGTATACCTAAAGTGTAATAATATGTATTATTATATGTTGAAGTAAATCAAAACTATAGTCAGTTTGGTGTCTATGATATTTTACAGATTAGGTCATCTAACTTTTAGTGTATGTGTTAAGATTTTAGAGATTATTTGAATATTTAAATTGTTAGGCAATGGATGCAATGAAATCAAAAGTAAAAAAAAAGTAAAAATAATCCGAAACTATCGAAACAAAACCGGTCTGGGTTCTGCTACCGCCGACGATTTAGGCGGTGACGTAAACGCTATAGTCTTAACCGAAGATGACTGGATAATTTTAAATTTGATGAAGATTGGAATTCTACACATCGTAAGTATTGTCCCATCCAGCATTATTCCAGTGGAAGCTGAATCTATACGTTTGCCTGACCAAGCAAGATCCGTTGCAATGTACAACATTTGCAATATTTATCGAAAGATTAAATGAAGCCACACCGCCAAGCATAAATGTATCTTCGGAAAACGGGGAAGGATATGCCTCTTCTGTAGGCAGTGCCAGGCGTACTGCACGAACCTCACGTAGATTGCCTTACAGTAGAGTGTGGAGAATAAGTAGCAAACAAAAATTCAATTTAATTAAGAAAATTTATTTTCAGAAAATGTCGTCAAGTGATGCCATATGCAATTCAATCAAACTTCAAGAAGTTAATAATAAATACCAAAAAACTATAATTAAAAATCAAAATATAATGATTTCATTACCTATAGAAAAATCGAGGAAAATACAAGAACCAATTAAAAGTTACAAATTATTGAAATATTTAAATAAAATTTAAATTTGATTTTTGACTAATTGTTTATAAAATTTATCACCCGGGAGTCTTGCTTAGGCTTGGTCGTACATTCTGATCAATCAATCAATCAATTTTCCAGAATTTAATTATTCGTTTCTGGTTAATGGAGATTTAATATTAAAATTAGAATGCAAATCTAAATTTTCAAAAATATTTCAAAAAAATATTCTGGAGATGGAAGATATAATCTTGAACATTTAAAGATTTTTGATATCTCAACCCATATATGGATGTAGCTCTATAAAACACCTTCAAATCCATCGCGTTGATATAAGCTACTTATATAAGTTGATATCCATCGCGTTGATATTTGACTGTTCACCAGAACTTTGAAACAATAATCGATACTGAATGTTCAGAAATCCCAATGAAAAAATAACAAGGGTGCTCTAAACTTGTTTTGTGCAAGAATCCATCTTCATCTTGTTATCTCCGAGAATGTTCATCCTGCCCAAACAATCAGGTTTTCTCTGATTATCTTTCGGTATTACTGGAAGAAAACAGAATTTTACAAGTTATCTACATGGCAAGTAACTGATAGGGCTACATTAAATAAAAAATGTCGACCTCTAGAAAATTTTGTAGAAGAATTTTGCACTTGTTTAAAAACTACTAGCTCATGAATTTTTGGCTAAAAATCAATCTGCATATATTAAAAATGTCAAAAAAAATTTAAAAAGTGGTGAAGATGCAGTTGAAGCTGTTTCCACCAAAAAAAACAATCAATGTACAGTCCACCCTGTACTATTTTACTACAGGGCTGACAAAAATATAGCTCTTAAAAGCTAAAGCCTCCTATCTAGTAGTACTAACCATGACGCTTCTGCAGTTTATATTTTGTAACAAATATTGATGCCTGTAATAAAAAAAATATGACCTTCAGTTAAAAATGTTATATTCACCTGTGACAGCACGAAACAACTTTATAAGAACAGGTATAAAATTAGCAATCTTGTGCATCATGAAGAGGTTGGTGTTAAAGCTGGTTGGAATTTTTGTGCGTGTGACGGCGTTGGAGTCAAGCGTAATGATGCAACTCAAACATCAGACCCAATTTTCAATTGGGCGAAAAGTATTTACAACCAATGTTTCCATTACAATGAGATAGAGCGTAAAAAAAATTTAGGAAACCTCTTGAAAAGCGAGTTTTTGCAGTAACACAAGTACATAATTATATTATAAATAATTATTATAAGGTATGGATTTTCACATATTAAGCTCTTCCGTGTATCTTCAGATATAAATAAAGTGTGAATTTGTGAAATAAGTATGGAAATGTTAAGCAGTTGGTTTCTTGACGGAATTGTAAAAGATACCAACCCCATAATAAAACTCCTAAATAAATATAAGAAGAGGTATTTTGGAATATACCAAAATAATTTAAAGTTTGATCCTAAATAAATACTAAAAATTTAAACAATCTCTTCAGCGAATACCTCACTTGGGTGGACAATATATTTGGTCTCGCCAGTGTCCTTTAAAAGGATATTTTACTGTAATTCAAAAAAGTAGTACTTAGTAACAACAATTCTTTGCACTATTCATCTAATTTGTTAACTATTTTGTTGCTAACATAAGGTAGGTACAAAATACGTAATGACGTTATTGTTGGTATCTTCTAAATTGGATTCATTTAGATTAAACTCTTTAATGGCTTATAATAGTTTATTTCATTATAAAATTAACTACTGTTGGTTCGTACTGAATCGGTCTAATATGAAAATTTTGATCTTCCGTTTTCGCCAAGACTAAGCTGAAAATAACCCCGTTGAACTAGAAATCATCCGTAGAATAATTTTTCAAACTTTCATCGCTTCAGCACTCACAGTTCGTGAGGTATACCAACAAATAAATTCACTGGAGTAATGGTATAAGACAACGGACTTGTTGATGCATATAACTTATTATATTTTATTTTATTTATTTTATTTCATTTTATTATTTGGGCAGCAAATAGGTAAAACCCAAAAACATGCTGCCTAATTATATAAAATATACACTGCGCCAATTAGAAAACGGAACAGAAATTTTCTTCGAAAAAATACCCAGATTTGAACGCTTGGTGAAATAATATCTACCAAAAAAAATTTTTTGTTTCTAGTTGAAGGAAATTTTGTCTTCTTTTCGATACTGGAATCCGTTTATTTTATTTTGTTTTTTTATGACTTTTTTGAGTCAAACAAAAGATTTCTAAAAAAAAAATATGCTGCTGTTTGAAACTGTAAACGAACTTTCTCGATATTTCATTCAAAAATCCAAATCGGTAGTTTTATAGAGAATTTAGGAACCTTGAAAATGATACTATGGGAATTTTTGTGCGGCCACTCCTTGTCAAGTTATTGAAGTTTTAGAGAATTCGTATCAAAAAGCATATAAACGGTAACAAGTAAATGATTTTATCTTGTAAACTTAGCATTCTACGATAAAATTTTATGAGAAAAAATAATTTAATTAATTAATCGATTTATTGAAGTTTCAGCGAGAAACGTAACCAAAAAATGAGACACGCATATGAGGCGTAATTTTGGTGATCCAAAATCAAGGAGAAAATATGTTTTTTCAGTAAAAAATGTGATTTATTTCATAAGGTATATTGCAACAAAAATCCTTTTAAACTTTATTCAAACGTAATAAAACTACAATCTACGAACAAACTGGAATTTTCAATATCTCGTGTTGCCTCCTCTAGTCCGCATTACTTCATAAATATGCCGTGGCATATTTAAAACATTGTGTATTTGTTGCATGGTGATTTGTTGCCATTCTTCCTGAAAATTTGATGGTTGCCTTGTCCGTTTTCTTACACGCCGTTGACGTGCTCTAGGGTTTAAATCTGGACTTCGCGGAGGATGGTTTATTAAATTAATGCGGTGCTGTTGCAGAGATTAAAACCAAAACATTCTTGTAATTCCACGAAATACCCGCGAATATATTTCACGAAAACTTTTTTTTTTTGAAAGGTGTTATTTCACCTAGATACAAGCGTTCAAATCTGGGTATTTTTTCGAAGAAAATTTCTGTTCCGTTTTTTCATTGGTGCAGTGTATTTACTATAATAGACTAAAACGACATTACACTATTATATAGTGTATGTTGCATATGAACAGTTCTTTTATATTCTATCTATTAATGATTAATTAACAGTATCTAACACGTTAAATATTGATTTATTATTTTAGTTTGTGATTAAATAGTTTAAATTTGATTTTTGGGATTATTTCATGTGATATAAATATAAAAATAGCCAACATTTGATTAATTGGATAAATCTATGTAAATAGATAAATAAATGCCATGTAATTAATACTAGCATAGTCGCAATATATGATTATATTAGGTTCACTGATTTGGTATACTAATTGACTTTAATGTTTTGGAAATTTTTTAGTATTTACAAACAAAACCTAATAGATGGTATTACGGCGGTAATTGGTAAAAATTTTCAAAAAATATTTGGCTAAGCAATTTAATCTAAAAGAGGTGGGCCAATAAAATAGCCTTGGTGTTATTCAGTGTTTCTAGATAATTGAATGAAAATATAACATCAAAGCAATTCTTCACCTAAAAGACGGTAATTATTCGTGATTCGGGATCGGGAAGCATTGCTTAGTAGTGGTTTCCTAGTACCAAATTAAGTGTTGCTGAAGGCCCCGCTGATTTTTCTTTTCCCACTATAACAAAGTTGGATTATTTTTATTCACTTAATCACATCAATTATTATTTTTATGTGTTGTTGGCTGAATTATAGACTAAAAAGAATGTAGTAACATTAGATACATTATTAAATTGCATTTCTATTCACCCATACCAAATGAAAAGGAATGTTGCCCACTAATATATTAGAAGAGTTTTATATCTTACAGATAGTGAGTTTAGGCAAAACAACATTATAAAAATGACTAACATATTAGTCCAAAATAATTACCCGATCAAACTTATCAATAAACTGATTACAAAAATATTATACAGCTACAAAAATAAGCATGCAAATAATCTAGGATCATTTTTAAATGTTATACATAAAGTACAACTAAAATTAAATTGAAAAGAATAAATATCTACTAATTAAAATTTAACAGAATCCAAAACTAATAACTATATACGAGGGAGAAATTATATAAAGCTTATTTTAAATTCGGATCCATATTGGATGTTGATAAAATAAATTTGGTCTATCCGACTCCTCGGACGACAAACCAAATATTATATTTTACAAACATTTCCAATGGGCAAGGTCCTTAAAATATGTCACGGCTTTTCTTAAATTTGGAGACCTCTTCCCCAATATCATAATTGGTCATGACAATATAAATCTTCTACCCTCATACCGTCAAATCACAGACTCACAAATAATGTTGGATTATTCAGAACTGACACGTGTTGAGCAGCAATCAAAGTCGCATTCGCCATTTTTCATCTTTGACCTTTAATAATTAGATCCAGTTATACATCTCTAGTATATCGTTGCAAGTCCCTTAGAATTTATTTTGCTCCATTCGAAAAGCACCCACAATGTTCAAAAATTCATTTTCTGAAAATTTGTGCCGTTTGTTCTGATCACAATATTATGTGAGCAACGTGAGAATTGGCCGATATAAATCTTTACTCAATGCTTCAGTCTGGACCATTAGAAAATACAAAATAATAAAACACAAACAATACAAAATCAGAATTAAAGTTAATTATTATTTGTTACCGAATCCCACCTCCTTGTCATATATCATTTCATTTTATTTATTTCCCAGCTATTCTAAACCTGCATCACCCTAATAGCGTGATATTATTTTAAAGCCTCCCATAGTAATTTGCTATTAAGGGTTATATACGGCTTTGAATACCAAAACAATTTATTACTCAGAAATAATACTTTTAAAGCTAATTTTTTTAACGCAATTCAGAAATATGTATCGATCAACATGTCGTTGAAATTTCAATCATTAAAATGTCAACAAAAACGTCACAGAAATGTCAATGTCATGGAAAGGGGAATTTTAGGGGAACCAACGGGTCAGTAACAACTTTAAGTAAAAATGCGACAAAGAGAAGCTGCATGTTACTAACTAGTGAATTTTTAAGAACTTTTCGTTCAGTTCAACTGTCACATTAACAGAGCGAAAATTAACGCACAAACTGAAGGAAATATCAGAATACATCAAAATTTGCACAGCATACTTTTCTGAAAAATAATAATTTTGCAATTCACATTATAATTTGAATAGTGTATTTGTCAGATGTTACGGATTCGGTGGCCGGTATGCCAAATATTCGGTAAGGAAATAATTTCGTTAAATTCTGTAAGGATTCTTACTGATTCGCTGGTTACCCCTACAATTATTATTTTTAAATGTCGACGATATTATATACCACCAGTAAAATATTTTAGGTAAATTTAGAAATTTAAATTCCATATTTATTACACAGACAAAAGAAATCTAGGGAACAATTGTTGGAATTTGCAAGGTGTATTAACTGTAGAAAAATATTAATTCTTCGGAAACTTTGACATTACCTAGATAAACAGATAAAGAAATTTATATTACTCCTTTTTGTTAAAATGACCCCCACGCAATGCTTCAATCGCGATCGCGAATTCAAATTTTGTGAACAAGTGAATGATGAATTGTCAAATTTATCATCAACATAACAAAAAAATCGTCGGCCCCGTTTTTGAAGAAATCTGTTTGGCAGTTTCCTCTTCCACTGCAACCCGCTCTATTCTATACTCGAATGGACCTAAAAGTTAACACAAACTGCTTATTACTAAAATCTGCATTTGTACAAAATTTCTATCAATATAACTTCGTTATAGTGAGAAAAGAAAAAATACCTAATATCCTACAACTCAATTTGCAATAAGCTATGAAAATCAATATAAAATGCAAATAAACGACAAATTACGAAAACGCCTAAGCTTTTGAATTGCTCATTTATGCAACTAAATAAATCACAGATAATTTTGTCCAGATCAATTAAATATTTTAATACATCCCAAAATATCATAATAAGCTACTATCCGTCAATAATACCGCAAAATGTGATACAGTGATCATTTACTGCTAAACCTTGAATTAAATCCCAAAGTGACTAAATTGACTGAGTCAAAAAAAAAAAAAAGACTAATCAACAATACGAATCATAAAAGCCGTTATTCATTATTCATGACAACAATGGAGAGGTCTGCGACATCAAAAACTGCTCTTCATCTACAAATTGAAAATTTGCTAGATAAAACGGCAGAATTAGAACAACAAATACAATTTCTACACCAAGAAAAGGAGCAGGAGATTTTGCGAGACGGTAATCATTTGTTGTTTTTGGTGGAACAGAAAAGCAAAAAGTTGCAAAGAGCACACAACAAAATTCAAAAGCTCAAACAGCAGAACATCAAATTAAAGGAGCTGATCAAAGATCAAATTAAAGGATATTATGTCAAATTAAATAATATAATCGAACAGTGGGAAACAGAATCGGAGGAAGATTCACAAAGTGAATAGAGTAGAATTTTATTTTTTGTAAATATATATTTTATTTTTTAATAATTATTATTTAATAATAATTTATTAAGTAATCTCAATTATTTAATAAATAATATTAAAAATCAAACAAACTAAAATTTTAATATTGCGAAATAAGATTGTTGGTTATTTATTTATTTTGTATCTTTGCAGTACGTGTTGGTCTTCGAGGCACACCAAATTCTTTGTAGGTCGACCCATAAATTCTGCACCAAAATTGTCAATTTTGCAAATTTCTTTTGCATCTCTTCCCTTATTGGAATTCGAACCCGATACCACGATATTCGAACGCCATAGCTTAAACCATGGCGCTGGTACTGAATGAAACAAACAGTAGACTAATTACCGTTGTTTGATTTGGGAGCCCTTTCAGTTTTGGCTGAATAGTATTTTCAAACTTTTTTCGCGTCATCCTTGATTTTGAACCCCGAAGTCGTAATCCAGCCTTCCGTTATACTGCCTAACATCCATTTAGCATAGTTTTGTTTAGGTAGTTGATGCACCTAAACGTAAGTAAACACTACTGCAAATTATTTAGTAGTATTATAGCAGTAAGAGTTATGGTAAAGCCATAAGAATTTTTCAATAAATAAATTGTTTGCAGCTAAATTAAAAAAAAATGCACTAATCTTCTAGAAATTAGAGACTCACCCAACTCATCGAGTTATATATAATAACTAGTGGACATAAAAAATATGTTCGTAGTATTTAGAAAATACCATCTAGTAGCGAAAAAAACTGACAGTTTTAATCAAATAACCGTTGTTAGTCACTGATGATTTGATCCGACAGGTTGACTTTTCTCAACAGATATATAACACTAATTGATTGGACTGAATGTCAATGGTCTTTCTCTATCCTGTAAATTAGAAAAGTCATATGTTTGGAATTTAGTTTAAAGAACAAAGATAATTCAAATTTCCGTGAACAAATTTTGAACGAAATAAATTGGAAGTGAATGCGCCCTAGCTTGGTTTTGTGACATAGACCGTGTGCTGTATTACTTCTTACTTACGTGTGAGTAGATTCTTTTGCGTTTTATCGGAGGCTCAGATGATGTTGATGGTGCGTTATTGTAGTCTTCTTCAATTTCCTCTGGTGCTGCATTCATTATACATACATACATATATAAAAAATGTCATAAGAAATTTGAGTTTGTTTATTATTCGTTTCGTTTGGTATTGTTAATTCGTTTGGTTCCTCTTCATTGTTAATTTATTTAATTTTAATTGAATATGGTTCAATTAATTGGTGGTATCTACACCGTGAAAAGGTGTAAGTGCTACATAATTTGTCTAAAAAAAACTGATGTTTTCAATTAATGGCTGGATATTAAATCCGTAGACATGTGGTGATCCCAGCTGAGAGAAATTCAATGCAGTAATAAAATTTAATAATCTAAAATTACCGCATCTTTCCATTTACCTGTTTTTCTGTCCTGGCAAATCAATTATTTCGCGGCTATCGTGATGTTGTGACGTTTTGCTCACAACAGCAAACCGACACAACATCAAGCCGGCGTTACCCAAAATAGACACCACAAAAGTAGCCAGGCCATCTACGCACACAAACCCGGAATCAACAGACACTTGTTCATGTGGTTTGGTGAATATCTAGTTTACCTTGTAGAATATCGCAGTAACCGGAAAAAAATAACAATTGTAAATAAAGAAAATGATACGAATAAAAATTTAGTCGTTTCAGAGTTTTCAATAAAGAAACACACTTAAATAAATAATTAAATAACTAAAGAAATTAATTTGCACAAATAATTACGTATCTAAATAAAAACAACGTTGTAATGTAAAAATGATTATTTGTCTTCTCGCCTTTGTATATCTTGCTTAAGGCGGAACATCCGTTCGCCTTCCAAGCAAGTTTTTGCGGGGCATCTACAACAACTATAACGCCACCCCATAGACATACGTTGACGATACAATCGTAAAAATGTTTTGTAATGCTGTTAATACAAACTTTTTAAATTATGGAATGTTGGGTCCTACTGTGATTCTTTGTAAAGAATTTTCAGCAGTCGCCAAAGCAGTTGCAGATTTGCAAGTTTTATACATGGGTCAGGGAAATTTCACTGAAATTGGGCGCCTGGTTTGTTTATTTTACGAATATCTCAAATAAAATCAGAGATTATGAATTTTATAAAGTAAAGATATCCATTTAAACCTTCGGTCAAAATTAATAAAGTTCAACAACAAGACAATGAGTTTGATTTTGGCATTTATGCTATGGCATATGCTATTTCTATTTTACAAAAAGATCCAGAAACTGAATCATACGATCATAAAATTATGACAACATTAATGATTTGCATATACAGAGATTTATATACATATATGTATACATATAGTGAATGAAAGTTATTCCAAAGCTTGAAATGAAATCTCCTTTGTTGCTTCAAAATTTAAATTTGATTAAAAAACTTCCGAAATATCAACCAGATAATCAAATACTTTTCCATTCGTCCAATAAGAATAAAAGTTAATATTTTTGATTCAATAAATTCCAAACATTTAAGTGCATCGTTTAAGTTATACTTAAAAAATTTATATGATTTCAAATTGAATTATAATTTCGGTTCTGTACAGACACAATGTAATGGGAAAGATTGTGGAATTTTTGCAATTGCATTTGCAGCAACAGTTTTATTAGGTCTCAACCCAATTAATATCCACTACTTTTATTCATTTTGGGAAGATCAACACAAATGAAAATGATCCCAAAATTAAAATCGATGTTTCTGAAGTTTTAAACAAAAATTTGAATCAAACAAAATTTGGAACTTAAAAATATTTCAAATGTTTCAAATAAAAGCATATTACGAAATAAAGTTAGATATAAAGCAGTCATTACGAAACGATGCTGTTGCTCACGAAAAAAATAAACTTGAAGATAGATTAAGAAAGCGAAATTTGCGGCCAAAAAATTTTCAATTTTTACAAACGAACGAGAAATTGCATACACAAATCAGAAAACAAAGAATTAAGAAAGATGAAGTTGAAACTAATGAGCTCCTTAAGATTAAGGATAAAATAAGAAAACGAAATGTAAGGGCAAAAAACTTATAGATAATTCAAACAACCATAAATTAAGTAAACAAAATAAAAGACAAACAATTAAGGACCAGGAAGCTGTATGCTATAAACGCTTGAAGATTGAGGATAAAGTAAGGAACAAAAATTCTACCAAAATCACAAAACAAAGCAAAACTCCTTAAACAAGTCAGAAAATAAAAGATTAAGAACGAGGAAGCTGCAACTTATGAGTGCCTTAAGCGAAATGTGCGACCAACAATTTTACGAGTATTGTAAAAAAAGAAAAGCTCCTTAAACAAATTAGAAGGCTAACAATTAAATAGTGCGACAATACAAATTACAAAAAAAAAAAAAAATCAAGATAACAAAAGGCAACGTAATATGCGCCAAAAAGTCCTGGAAATGCTGCAAAGAAAGGAAAAATTATGTAAACAAATTTCACGAAAATTAATTAATACAAATAATACTGCACTCTCACAGAGCCACAAACAAATAAACCGAATAAGAAAAATGGTTCCCGAAAGCTTTTTAAACGTAAATTAAATTTTTTGAAAAAAAGTCGTGATTATACAAGAACATTTTACGGTTTCGATTTAATTATAAGCATTTTCTGTTACATCAAGGAATGAGAACCTCTCTCTAAATTATACTTAGATTTTATTGCTAACAGAAGTTTTATGCCAGATAACATCTGTTGTTGGTGCGAAGGACTTTTTTTTAAACAATCTGCGTTCCAATTTGATAGAGTCAAATTATTGGAACGATTTGATACAATTAAATTAAATAAAATAACAAATTTTGATTCACAATAGTGTAAATCATGCAACATAAAGATATTAAAACAGCCAGATACAAAAAATGGCTACTGATAACGGATTGAAACTTGTCGAAATATCTAAACGCGTTCAAGAACTAAACTTACTTGAAGAAAGAATGGTTGCTTCTTATAAAAATTGTATGCAAATTCGTCTGCTCAAAGTTTATATTATGTTAAATTCACAAATTGGCATAAAAGGCAGTGTAGTTAATATTCCCGTAGATGTTAACGAAATGATGCAGGTCCGGTCCTGTCCACAATGCAAATAAAGTTTAAAAGAAATATAAACCGATTATATGTTTGAAACGATTCGATCTGCGCTTATTCGTGATGCTCTATCGTATTTAAAAGACATTCCTTTGTATGTAGAAAATGATATAACATTAAATAAAGAATACTGCATAATAATATTGTCAATTTTATAATTGACGACCATGATGCAATTGACGAGGTAGTAACTATAGGGCCAGATACATTTACAAGTAAACAGAATTCTTCTGAAGCACAAGGGCGAGTCCTGTTCATGGCAAAAGAAAAATTCGAAAAACAGTGCCTTGTTACAATGAATGTTTATTTACGTAAAACAAAAGCAACAACCGATATCTCTGCTGCAGATATTTTAGACAAAAATTTCATGAATAATCTTGTGCGACATGATGATGGGTATAGGTTTTGGAAGTAAAGACGTTCTCTCCAGCCTTTTGGAGGAAAAAAGAAACTTAATGGCTATGATTAGGTAAACTGTTAACGCCGAAAACATTTACTAGCGTTCCTACAATTAAAAGAAAATTAATTTCATAAAATTCAGAATCCAAGATGCATCTAAGAAACCCATAACACATTATTATTATTAATTATACTTAATTATTACCTAATCTTGTAACTCATAATGTTATTTTATTAGTTGCTAAATAGTTAGTAAATTCTATGATGTTTATATTCAAATGTATTAACTGAAAACTTTGTAATCAACAAAAAATGTACTAATTTATTAGTTGACAGCTGCCAACATTAAAATTGAAAATTGTAAACCATGAAGTCGGTAGCCGTCTATAAGTTAACACATGAGGATATAGACGAGTACTGTATTCCTTCAACTCTTTATCGTTTCTGTATTAATTGAATGCTTTAAATAAATTTCTTTCTTCCATCTTTGACGTTCGTGAAGAACACACCATTTAAAAATTATATTACAAAAATGTAATCACAAAATAAATAAAAATGTACAATGTATAAATAAATAATAAAAATGCTAATTTAAATAAACTACAAAATAATATAATATACAGTCCTGAGTCCACATAATTCAACTAGCTGAAAGCCAAAGACTAGTGGCGAATTAAATTTCCAGCGACGCCATAAACCAATAATTTTTTTAACGTTGTTCGCTGATCGCTGCAGAGTCCCAGTGGCCAGAATTGTTACAAGTACTCAATAAGTTAAAATCTGGCAAAACAATATCGCTAAAAATGCATTTGAATTGGATAAATTTGAAAAAACTGATTTAATAAGAAATGACCCAGTAACTTGTGCTAGGTAAGTTTAAAATATTTTTATTTTATTTTATAAACATTCTAATGGAATTCAATACAAAACAAAATAAATAACAAAATCAAATTTTAATTCTTTTCTTATTTTGGTCAACTATTTGATATACCGATGATTTCGGGTTAATATTCTTACATACAAAATTCCAGGTTCATTTCACTGAATCTCACATAGTGATATTTACGAAATCTTTCAAATTTGTGCCAACTCAATTTAGGCAGATTTGACCTGACACATAAAAATATTTTTGATATGTTTTATAATCTTTCTAATATTAGGTACTTCGACTATGTCCCATTTCGTGAATATGTAGTAGTTGATTGGTACTACGAATGTGTTGGATTTCAACAAAGACGAAAAATCAACTTACCGTCACATAGGCCCAGGCCCGGCTTGATATTTTGCGAGGCCGTGTGCACGATAATATTTTAACTTAAAAGTACATGGACACATTTTAATAAAATTTCAACAAATTTATTTCAAAGATTTAGCTCAGGGAAATTAAGGATCTTTGGAAGTAGATTTTTCTGGGACAATATGTATTTCTAAAAAAACAACAATTCCTGAATTAAATCATCGGGAGGAAAGTCTCCTTCAAGTATTCAGCATGTAAACTTCAATTAATAGAAATGTCTAATTCTTTGATACTTTTAAATTTCTCTACATTATGCTACATTCTCATATGATGCGAATCGCTTCTTAAATGCAGAATAATGACAGAATCGACAATTCTCAAAAAAAAATTCATGTTTAAAATTTTCTTTTGCATCAGCATTATCGCCAGCTTCATAATCAAATAATGGTCGAATTTTCTTATGTCGCACGATTTTAAATATTAATTTGGTTATTATTTAATTCTAATGCAATCCAATTTTTCAAAAAATTATAACAATCCTTTTAGACGTTTTATTGCCAAATCTATTTGCATGGTCGAGCTTTGCAATTGCAATATTTTACTGACGAAACCAACTTTACTTAACAAATCGGACCAAATCGTAATGCTTATAAGGAACTCATAAGAAGTCAACTGGTTATATGTTGACAAAACTTCGTGTTTAATTTTATTGTCAATTACGGTATTTCCAAGCTCAGTCAAAGCATTTAACATTTTTGGAAATTGTAGATATTATATAGCTTTAACACTCGGTCTCGTTACGGTATTCTCAACTGGTATCTGAAAGACGTTTCGGTGTTAGATATTTCACATGTTTTATTAAAAGATCCCATCGTGCCGTTGAAGCAGAAAATGATTTTCTGAGGAATACCAAAAAAATTTAGAGCTTTACCTAATTAAACTTAGGCGAGCACCTAGAGTCTAAACCGAATATTTCGAATTTAATCGAAACTATAAATTTTCTAATATACATACGTACGAGTACATAATACGAGTATGTATAGTATGTTAAATAAAAATATTTTTAAAATTTTTAAAATTTTTGAAATTAAAGTTATTCTGGTAAATAACCAGATAATTATTTTTTACAAAGAGCGAAATTATTAAGAATTACAAGTTAAGTTTCGATCTCAATGAGAAACATGAAAAATTTAATTATTTTCCAGCCAATCTCATCAGGCTAAAGCGACTGAATTATTACATTACCGATTACTTTAGAAGCAACCATATAGTTAAGTATTAGCGAATTGTACGTAATACATATTAATTTCTCAGTTGATTTTTGTAAAGTTTCTTTTATAAATTATTAAAACGATTTATTTGTTTTTAACTTATTTTTATTTTGTATAAGCCCCTACCTGAAGATGACGGAATTAATATACCGTCGAAACGTAGGGACATATACAAAATAAAAATAAGTTAAAAAACAAATAAATCGTTTTAATAATTAAAATAGAAACTTAATAAGAGAAAACCCTATTTTATAAATTAATTTATTTAGTTTTTAGTTTGTATTATAATATATAACAAAATTGTAAAAATTAAAAATTTTTACAAAAGAAATAAATATTTTAAAATTATTTTTCGAAATTTTTGCGCGAGGCCTTCTTGAAGCGCGAGGCCCTGTGCAGTTGCACCGTTCGCACCGCTACCACGCCGGCCCTGCATAGGCCATTCAGAAAATGCAACAATGAACATGTTGAACAATGTTGAGCAAGTTGTTCCGGACAAAAAATCAACCACACTTTTATATGACAACATGCGAAACCTTAACTTCGGACAGAGGGAAATTGTAATGCATGTACTACATTCAATTAAATGTAATATATTATCGCAATGTATTTTTTAAGCGGATTTGCTTGTGTTGGAAAGAGTACTGTCATAACAGCTTTATACCAGCTAGTTAACCATTATTACGACAACATGCCAGGGGCAAATAGTAACACAATAAAAGTATTACTGTGCGCACCATCAGATCAAGCAGCTTTCCTCATTGGTGGTAGGATCTTACAAAATGCTTTTGTTTTACCGATGATCTTGCAAACATGGCTAGAGAAAAATTATCAGATGTAAAATTATTAATTATTGACGAAATTTCTACGGTTGGTTCGAGAGTATTGGCAAAGTGGACACAATATTATGGCAACTTATGGGTAGGAATATCAGTTTTGACAGAATTTCTGTGATAGTCTGCGGAGACTTAAATCAATTATCACCAGTAAATGATAAAGCTATCTATAGCCCGTGCAATAACTTGGAGCTTAATTCCTTAATAAATTTAAATATTTTATGAGATTGAGTTTCACTTATTTGAGCTGAGACAAATATGTAATGCGTCAAAGAAATGAATATAAATTCATCGACGCAATGAATAATTTTGTTTTAGGGCAAATGACATACATAAAACATTAAAAACTAAAATTGAATTTAAAAATTAAAAAAAAAAATAAATAAATATTAAAACCTAATACATACATATTTAACAAAAAAAAATAAAAATTAATTAAAAATTGAAATTATATTATAATAAAAATTGAAATTAATTAAAAATATTGGTGGTAAGATAACACTCGGAGCTGGTTATGAAAACGGAATATGGAATTGTTCACAAAGATTAGCGTTAAAGATGAAATTAATTTATATTGACCGATCGGATAATATTATCTGTCGAATAAGATTTTCCGTTAGTTGTGAAATAATCCTGGCTGGCTTCTTAATTAGCAGAGTTTATTATTATAGAAGGCTTCATTATGCAACATATAACATAAAAAATGTTAACATTTATATCACATGCGTTAAATCAGAAACACTAATTGGAAAGCAAAAAGACTCGCAAGCTGACATCGAATTAATAAATACTCGGCTTGTTAAAGCACACCAAGTACCATCCAGTGCAGTGCTCTTATTCAGCTTCAACGATCATGTTGATGAATAGATCATGTTTAAATGTCAAATTTTCAACAACCGCAAGAGCTACCATCTTTTGGAAAACTTCGAAAACACAAGCAACTTTGATATAATGCTACTAGGTGTCACTAAATATTTGCTGTCAAAAATTGTATGACATTTTTATGAATGCATTTTGTAAATATAAACAAAAATATTTTCGTGTCATAAAAGTGACTATTATTAGTACGTGATAAATAAATTTATTTTGGCTGTCATTTTTTGAAAAACGTCAGTAATATTTTTTTGATTGTGTAGTGACATCTAGTGACAAACGCTCTGTACTTCATTTTTGACCGTGCTGCCTCTTTTGGAAAACGCTCTGTACTTTTTCAACAATCGTGCTGCCTCTTTCGGAAAACATGATCTATTGAATGCAAACCAAATTAATCAGCACCCTGGAAAAGAAATGGAATCCAACGCACAAGATGTTATAATTGATAAATAAGCTTTGGGAACAAAGAAACAATATTAAAACTTCTTTCGTAAAGAAAAATTACTGCAAATTCTGAGTTGCCCAATAATTTACTTAACCATACGTATTATCTTAGGTGAATTTACAATGTGTGAAATATTTTATTCGTGTAACTTTAGATAATTGAAATTTATTGAAAAGTGAAAAATTAAGCCGTTCAGGAAAAATGCTTCAAATGGTATTAAAAAGTTCCGAACAAGGCAATAAAAAAGATCAACTGATTTTTATGAAGGTAAGTGTGTTTGCTATACATAATAGGGTAATTAAGTTTTTTTTTATTATTACTGAAACATTTCTTTCATTTGCATTCACAAACAACTTACAGAAATAATGTCAATACACGCAAGGAGCATTGTGTTTCCAAATTATGTC
Source organism: Tipula helvola (assembly GCA_963556165.1). Lineage (NCBI taxonomy): Eukaryota > Metazoa > Arthropoda > Insecta > Diptera > Tipulidae > Tipula > Tipula helvola. Next base: position 199,024,227 of record OY744482.1, on the reverse strand, counting down.
CCTATATTGAAACTTTATTTTCTTCTAAAGATACAAAACCGACAATCGAAACTGATGCGTTACAATTTTTACTTCCCGAAATGGCTGAATTATTTAAAACTCTAATAACAGTCTTGGTACCACCCTTTGATAACAGAGAAATTGAATCGAATTTCCAGCCGTCTAATTGTGATGATTATAGAAGTGAATCCGGAGATGATCCAGATATGCAACGATTGGCTAGAGAAATAGAGTACAACATTGCTCTATCTTTCGAAATATTGGTCAGCCACAAAACATTAATGTCTCTTTGCAATGAAACAGTAGTCACTAAACCTTTACGACCGCAGAGAAAATCATTCCACTGAAGTACAAGAAGGGAAAAGCTAAACTAAGAGAGTGCATGAAACTTGAGTCGTACCTGCAGTGCCGATCTAAACTTACATATGACCATCAATTGAATATATTCAATAAGTTCGGGTAATTGCCATCATACCATGTTGGAAAATTCCACTTTTCCAACGAGTTTTACAGTAATTAGTTTTTATAGCAAATCAAGTTAGCCAGAACGTTCTAATATTTTGATTTAAAAACGAAAGGGGTTATGGAAAAGAGTTTAGTTTTTGGAGGCGAAGAAAACGGTCTAGCTTCTAGAGTTTGGTAATTTAATACCAGAATAAACTTAGATGATTCTAAAGCTAACATTAAATAGGATTTTAAATGATTGCGTATGGGTCGCCAGATTTTTGTTTGTTTATTTAAAGCAGGCACCAGTGTGGTTGGTTGTTGATGTAATAAACGTGTTGTCTCTATAACCAGCGCAATCTTCGCCAGCAATTGATCGATGTCAAAGTCCACTGTTTGGGTTTTTCCGTCGTGTGTCTCCACCATTTGGTTTTCGGTTTTTCTGTTTGTTGAATAACAAATGAGCAATAGATATGAAGCGGATAATGTTGTAAGTAATAATGAACGTACACCAACGTAATTGGAAAGATTTAAAATAAAAATGAAATTAGCGCTTCAGAACCATGATATACTGCAACAAATTTTAAAACATTCCCCTCTCCTTTACCACTTTAAAACAGGTCAAGATATTAAAGCTTGGTAAATAACAGGATATAATGTCAAGAATCTAATTCGGAAATGTCCCAGCAGCATTCGGTTCTGCTAGATTTTAAGCGCTGGAACTCTTTAATTACGAGATTTTCACATCAAATGATAGTTTAAGTCCTGCTTAGCACCTTTTTTGAATATGGGAATTCTGGTAAATTTAGTAGCCGTGTTGAAAACTAGCTTAAGTTGTCCATAGTTCACTGAAGCAATGTCAGCTGCATAAGTGCCACAAATGTTTTACGAGGCAATCCAGTTTTTTTTTTGCTATATCTTCCGAATTCCGATGTATCTTAATTGTTTTCATAAAAATTAACAAAAAATGTAGTTAGTCTTTTTTCGTTTGAAAAATATCTAACAGCGACTGGAAATAATGTTTTATTTTCGTTTTCAAATGTGTCTGGTGCTTTGAAAATAGAAATATTACCAAGAAAGCATTTAACTCTGAAGCCGGTTTGTCCCGTTAAATACTGTAAATTCGCCTTAACGTTTAAATAAGCAACTAATTTCGGTATGACATCAAATTATAATATTTTTTCCACTACTAGTCGTTTCAGGCTACATTATTATGTATTTTAGTACCCTGAGAAACAAAATTTCTCCACTAGTGATTAGTTAATAATGAAAAATGAACACTAGATGTAATGCGATTTTATTAACACTTTTATTATTACACCAAATTTTAATTTTTCATATGTTTTTATATAAATATCCCTCGATTTTTGGGGCAGCAGCTGGTCTGTTATACTTTCGACTATCGCACATATTTCAGGTGGCGTGCCGATTAAATCATCATTCTTCATTTTTTTTTTTAGTTGAATGCCAATTTGACTCGAACAAAATTAAAACTTCAAATAATAAAACAAAATGCAATGTCATTTTAAATTTACGCTTACTACAATTGAGTAAAAAATTTGGGCTACTTCGACATAGTTAATATTATTAAAGAGCAAGTGTTTCCCTCATCAAATTAATTTTCTTATTAACAAAAATGGTTGGTGTGCCTTCTACGACTAGCAGTGGAAAAAATAGTATATACACCACGCTTGAGAGGTACTATTATAGCCCTCGCTTACTATAACCCTCGACGCTCCTCGTCTCGGGTTATAAACTCGCTCGGGCTATAATAGCATACTTCTTAAACTTGGTGTATAATATACTATTAATAACTGTTCATAGATAACGAAAAAAATTAAATACAAAATACGAGAATAAAATAAAAGTAAAAACTACCAAATGTGTACCGAAATTCCATTTTAATTTTTTTGTATTAAATAAATTCAACGTTTTGCCGAATTTAGAGGAACGGCTCAAGAGAGTGCAAAAAACGTTTCTTGAAATCACTTATATAACTTTAAGAAAAAAGCGAAATAGGAATTATACTACCCCATTTTGACACGAAATTGTTTAGAACCTCAAGTTTGGTCAGGCAAAACATACCTCGAAAACTGTGTTCCGGCAGCTATTTTATCCGCATAACTTTGTGAACCCAACGGAAGTTTGAGATATCAGTCGATCGTAAATTGAACTGACACCGTTCAAAAAGTAGACATAAAAATTTCTGAACTTTAAAAATTACACGAAATTCAACGTCAAGAGAATGGAAAAAAAAAAACGATTCAAGAGAACACAAAAAATTTTTAAAATATGATTCTGAAAAAATTGAAACAAGTTAAAAACGTTTTTTTTTGTCAATTTCTGACACTGGTATTTCTATGGATATACGGTTCACTTCAATAATGATCCACACATTTTTTTAAGATGATTGGTTCTGTATTTAAATGATATGGTAGTTAGTAGAAGAAGTTACATTAGAAACCTGAAATTAACATATATTTTTACAGATACTTAAATTAATAAACCAAAATTTAATAAAAATGCAAACTAGGATTGAATGGCTTTGCTGGTTTTGCTACGATGCAAAGCGACGTAATTATTAATATCGTGGAGATGTTGGTAACATTTTATTGTTTGGTTTATTTAAATATACATATGAGGTGTGTGTGTCATCTTAAAATTTTCAAAGTTTCTTCCTTATTTTTCAAATAAAATTTACGTTTTTCATTTTAATTAAATTAGGTTATTCATAATTTTTGCTCATTCAAAAATTATTATCACCTCCCACCTTCTATGTATTTCAAAAAATAAAACGTAGCGAACGATTAGAATTTATTTTCTAAGGATGATTTAAATAAATGTCTTATACAAACAAAGTTGATTTACTTTAATTAAAACTAGGTGCTTTTACGTTTTTTATCATGCTGCGGAACAGCAAGAAAATATTCTAAGAATAAGGAAAATTACATACATATACATAGGTATGAAGGACGACTTCTTTGAATTATTCTTATCACTGATGATATACTGGAAAAACCTCAAAAATTCTAATCCATCATTTGTGTACTGTTTGTAAAAATGTTTGTTATATCGTCATCATGATGGATGGGAAATGGAAAATTCTAATAATTTTAATGTGACATGAAAATTCCAAAAAGGTATATAAAGCAAAACGCTTTAATAAAATTGAGTAGCCCTTAAAAAAAGAGAGTAATACAAAAAGAAAAGAGTGCTTGAGGCAATTTGGAATTAAATTCAACATTAAAAATGTAAAACGAATCAGAAATTTTAAGTGTCCAAATTTCCCTGTTAAACCTTCCGGATAGATATATAAATCTAACTCTTAAAATGATATCGTTTAATCTTTGTTTATTTGATGTAGAAAATTAGGGTTACATTTTAAATTATCCACCGTGTTCTGGCGGATTATTTATTCTTCTAGCAGGTGTTACAGCTATCAACTGTGCGATTAATAAAAGAAAAACGCAATACTTATTCTCCGCAACCTAATAATAAATATTTATGTTGCTACCTTGTATTGATTAACTTTACATTTGGTAAAAATACAATAAATCTATTGATGAATCAGAATCCGATGGAATCTTCTAGCAAAGATAAAATGAAAACAAAAAAATTGGATTCCCCTTCATGTGACAGTACAAAACCAAAAAAAACAACAATTCTACATTTACATCGTATATAGGTAGCTTAATTGTTTTTAATGTTATTTATATAGGAATTCGATGCTACTCATATTTCTATATGAAGAGTTTATGTTAATTATTAAAAAGGGGGTAGACCATTACCATAGACATTCATACTAGATTTCTCATTTCATAATAACTAAAGGAAAAAAACAAAAACTTCTGATAATTCCAATGTATCGTTATGTTGTGTATTTTATAAGGCAATAATTTTAGAATGCGTTGCAAATATAATACGTATATGCAATACATCGATAATATTTGAATGGACAATTTTTGTTTTTATTTTCTGTTTTTAGTCAAATGAGAGATCTATTATGATTGTCTATGCCATTACTGAAAAAAAAAAAAAAGATTTACCGCCAAATGAGATTACTTGAACCATAGATATTCATAATAGATCTCTCATTTGACTAAAAACAGAAAATAAAAACAAAAATTTTCCATTCAAATATTATCGATGTATTGCATATACGTATTATATTTTCAACGCATTCTAAAATTATTGCCTTATAAAATACACAACATAACGATACATTGGAATTATCAGAAGTTTTTGTTTTTTTTCCTTTAGTTACTATGAAATGAGAAATCTAGTATGAATGTCTATGCTTGAACGATAAAATGTTAAGGCCGGTACACATTAAGAACGAGCGACGAGAACGAATTTGCCTTTATCACTAAATTATGTAAGAAAATTGTTAAAATAGTGAAAAACGTTTTAATTAACTAATTTTTGTTGTATTTAGAGTGAACTGTAATCATCAGTGTATAAGTATTTGTCAATATTTTTTTATAAACAAAATTGTAGTCAAAATAAAGAAAAACATTAGAAATTAAAAAAAAAATACAAATGATAATGTGATCAATAAAAATACATAGTGAAGTATATAACAGATCCGAACAAATACAGTAAACTAAATACACCTTTTATAAAACGCTAATAACTATGTACACTCAATAACGTATATGAGGTCGCAGTTAAGAAACATAATTATTAATTACTATATGGAAGCTAGAGTTGTCCAATTGCCTGTTAAACTTATTGGGGCATTTTTGTATTTGTATCGCTTCTTTCATTTTTCTTTTAAAAATACTTGGTTCGGATTTGAGTATTGTGCTTGAATCCCAATTATATGTATGTTGTTTAGTAATTGCATGTTCTACTAAACCACTATGATGCTCGTTTTTTACTTTTATACCATATATGTGTGCCGAAAATCGTTTTATAAGATACTTGCAAGTTTCTCCTATATAAGAAGCTGAAGTTCCGATTTCCTCACAATACTTGCAATCCACTTTGTATATTACATGCGAACAAAGATCTTTTTCGGTTTCATCTTTAAGTTTTGTAAAAATAGCTGATTTCAATGGATTAGTAGGTCCATCTACTAAAGGAATATCATGATAACTTAAAAGCCTTTTTAAGTTATGGAATATAAAACCTCACGGTATTTTCATCTATAAGTTTCCTGAGATAATTTTTATTCTACAGGTTAGCATATAACAATGCTAAACTCTTTTTGTGGAAAGTAACATCTGACAATTCAAAAAAAATTCGTGCTAAAACTGACTACAATTTTGTTTATAAAAAAATGTTGACAAATACTTATAGCCTGATGATGACAATGATAACATTCGTCGAAACGTTGGAAGGATAATAAATAAAAAATAAAATAAAAAACACACATATTTTATTGCAGCAGCCGTTAGAAGGAAAAAACTATTTATTACAGTTCACTTCAAATACAACAAAAAATTAATAAATTAATATGGCGGAAGAAGAATTTAACACACAACCAAGAATTAATGAATATTTCAGAAATATTTCTAACACATACGGCAATGCAATAAGACAACTAATTTCCTACCTTAGAAATCATGAAGAATTAGCTAGTTATAACACAAAATCAGTTTTTTTACTCATTTGTAGAAAATACTCGGTTTATCCTCGCAGCATAATCAATAATTTTGAAAATTTTCGACACCAATACAATCTAGTTAAGAAACCAACTTCCTAGTTTTTTTTCAAAATATTTTGAACCTGGAAATAGAAACAACTTCTAAGAATGGTTATAAGATTAAATCCCATATCAGTAGTTTACAAGAAAAATTGGATTGTCTGAACAATGTTATGACTAACTTTATTTATGAGGTGTAACGTAGCTACAACTTAGCAGCTAATTCTCACAAAACGAAACATAAATGAAGAGGTGTCACGCAAAACCAACTTTATCACATTTTTTTAAAATCGAGATATCACTTGATTATCAATTCTTATCTTCAAAGCTATTAGAAAACCATTAAAAAGTAGTACAAAACCTGATTTATCCCTTTGAAATATCGTGTCAAAATGTATACGGCCAAGCAAAACCAACTTTATCCACAAATGAATACAGTGCAAAATCAAGTTTCTCCATTCAGCCAATCATATTAGGATCACGTGACCTCATAGTATTTAAAACGACACGAGTAATGAAAATGCAAAAATAAAACGAATATGTTTTTTTGATTATTACACAATTAACGGTAATTTTAACCGTTGTATGTTAGTAAATTGTGAAATATTCGTCTCATGTATCATTTGAGTTTTAGGGGTGTATCCTCCAACAGGTCGCAAATAAGCTATTTGCGCCTCAAAATCTGACTACTCGATTGATTTTAACATGAGTTTTTCAATTGAAATTTCTCTTTTTTTGTGTTTTATTTGCTTTTGCGACTGAGTAGTATTAATTGTCTTGACTTACTTGATTTTATTTGCATCGTCAAAAAGTAGGTGGTAACTTTTCTAAAATGTTTTTACTACTTAGTCGCAAAAGCAAATTAAACACAAAAGAAATTTCAATTGGAAAACTCATGTTAACCCTTAAATGACACACTTAAGAAAAATCACATAAATGTCACACTGGGGTCTTTTAGACCCCAGCATGAAAATTGCCTATTATTCCTTGAATTTTTCTATATTTAGCTTTGACAATTTTTTTCAATATAGTTTAAAGCTTACTAAAGGAGATCAAATTATTACATTAATGAAATTTTAATTTTATGATAGCAAAAAAAAAAGAGGTTTGTGAAAAAAATAAGAAAATGGCTTGTTTTACATAAAATAGCCGTATTTTTTTAATTTTCAATATTTTTAGTTAAAAATTTAGCAGTGTACCCTTGAGATAATATCTTTTTAGATAAAAATAAGTCCGATGCTGAATCTTTAAAAAAAGGTATTTATTTTGCAATATCAAAGTTGAATTTTTTCTTATCGTCGAAGATGGCCGACCACGGCTCTGGCCAGCCGCTTGACGCTCTCCTACATACAAAAGCCGTTGATCCAAAGTACCCTCTTCCATATCTTTCTGGTCTACTTCCGTGGCACTCTCTGGAGCACCGCACACCGAAAAGTCTTAATCATTGTCTTTACTGTCCTCAAACACGTTATCTTCTCCTCCTGAAGATGCTTCGTCGATGGGTTCTAGCACTTCTCGGACGGTTCGACTCTACAAATTATACGCCATCTAATAATACATCAAAATCAAAAGAAATATGGTAAACTAAACAAATTTTAACAACGAGCGCAGTCTTACCCACGACCAAAAAGCAATAAAACAAAACAAAAAACGGCAAAAACAACTTTGAAAAATTATTTCGTATACAATACAAATATTTTCATTTAATTTTTATCAAATCCGATCACCTAGAGATTTTAGTCATATCACATTTTTCTTATCTGGTCAAGGTCTATTAGTTTGTCTTTGTTTCTTGAAAATCGGATAAATACCTCTCGAATTACTTTGTTTACAGGCAGATATCAGCAGCGGGGGTATAATGCATCTCTCTCGCTCTAGGTCTGCTAGAGTTGAGATGCCTACAAATTATTCCGATTTTCACACAAATATACATACGTATATGACACACTGGGGTCCATTGGACCCCACCGTGATTTTGGACCTTTCTACACAGCTGCTAGCGGTCAACCGGCTTGCGCTGAGTACGTAAACAGGTAGTGCAATATCTCAGCTATAGCAAGGGTGGGACACGAGATGCATTTCCGGCGGAAACATTTAAATATGAACGATTGAAAAAGGTCTGGGGTCCACTGGACCCCATGTGTCATTTAAGGGTTAAAATCAATCGATTAATCAGATTTTGAGGCGCAAATAGTTTATTTGCGAGCTGTTTGAGGATACACCCCTTAGAGGTGTAAGTGATTAGTGTAGTTTTTTGTTTTTTTTGTGATTTTATGGTTGCTTTTAAATTATTTGTTTTAAATGGAAAATTATAATCTTGACGATTCCGTATCAGTGAGTGAAGGTAATGTGGGATCTAGGAAAAAGTCAAAAAAACAGAAAAAAAAAGATTTAGCGAAGAAAAATCGGTACACTGCATCGGGGTTAGGGATATTTATACCGTGTGCTATTAAACTGTAACGAATGGCTATTTTCTTAAGCCATCGTTACAAATAACCATATAACCAAGACCGGATTAATAATTACAATCAGGTCATTTCCCTCTTCGCATATTAAAAATAAATATAATTTCATTTATTATTTGTAATATGTACATGCCAAACAAGGCAAATTCCAAATACTCGTCTTACAACCGAAAACAATTTCCAAATTTCTGTTTGGTAAGACGATGTGTACGCGTGCCCATTCATACACGTTTTCCAACAACTACAAATTATTGTAGTTGGGGCACTCGTGTAATATAAATTCTCTATTATGCAGTTTTGCATTTTTTTTGTTTTGTTTTTGAAATCAAGTGTATGAACTTGATTTCTCAATTTTCAAATCGTTTTTTTTGTCAATTTGATAAAAATTGATTGTTTGGTTTTTTTTTGAAGAAAAACAAAAATTACCAAAAAACGAGGAGTTGATTTTGAAGTTTAAATAAGATAGGTTGTGATTTTTTAGCTCACCGGTGAGAAAAATCCAACGGGGTTTTTTTATATAATTTTCGGTTTTCGGTTTATATTTTTTTTTTTTTTTGCGGGTTGGTGTTATATGTGTAGTGTTGTTTTTTTTCTATCGAAATTGTGAAATTTTTTTTTGATATACATTTTGATCGTATATGTACATATATTGTGAAACTGAATGATAAAAATTAATAAATAGTGCAAATCTTAGTAGAAAAATTTTTAAGTGTATAATTAATGTTAAGTGTGTTTACCGAAAAATAAAATATAAATAAAGAAATATATAAAATAAAAGAAAATATTCTACAAAATTTACAATAAAAAAAAGGTGTTTTAAATTGTATAAATTAGTTTGAAAATTGGTGTCATTGACCGGTTGGATCGGTGTTCGCTGTGTTTTGTTAAAAATTACCAAACGGATATAATTATCTTAAGGATTACTCACAAAAATATTAGCACACTAAGGTTTTCTGCAGATCCAGTTATCGATAGGTAAGTGAGTAAGTTTTTTTTATCTATATATATTATATTCTATTTTACGTATAATGGTAGGATTTTTGTTTGTTTTTGAGTTCGGTCTAAAAGGCCAGGTGATGGCTTGTTAAAAGTCAATGGGTCTCTTTTCGTGTCCGGGTGATCGAACCCGAATATAGATTTTCTTCGCTCCGTTCCGCTAGTGGTGGTGTAGTCCGCCAAACTACTTTCTTTTATCTCCTTTATCTTTGGTTCATCTCAGGATGAATCCCCGTCACCATCCACAAATCAAGCAGCATAACAAGGTCTCTCTGTCTCGCACCCAAAACCTACGACCGATTTACCTCCCACTGCAGCTAGCAGGATAAAAACTGCTGCGGGTGTAGAGATACGGAGACAATTTCTTAGTAATGTTGAGCTAAGACAACTCGGTCAGTTTTGTTCTTGGTTTAACTATTACAAGTGGCGCCCAAATTGGAGGCCAAAACATCAGTCTCCGAATTAATCATAAGTTTAGGCACCACTTATAACTTCACTGTTACAAGTGGCGCCCAAATTGGAGGCCAAAACATCAGTCTCCGAATTAATCATAAGTTTAGGCACCACTTATAACTTAACTGTTACAAGTGGCGCCCAAATTGGAGGCCAAAACATCAGTCTCCGAATTAATCATAAGTTTAGGCACCACTTATAACTTCACTGTTACAAGTGGCGCCCAAACAAGGGACAAAAACATCAAATCCCAAAACATTAGCTTTATTTAAACCCATTTTTAAAGTGGTGTTGATCCTCTCCACGGGAAGACACGAGATTGTTTCTGGTGTGTGGCCGTGTTTCTTAACAATTTATTTTATTCCATTAGGGTATCGTTTTCGTCCGGTATTTCCTCAGTTTATGTTGCATACCCAAGTGAGGGTGGTATGTGGTTTAGATACCGAACCAATGCCAGTAGCATTACTTGTAGGGTATTAATGACCTGGCATTCTAGTAAGCTAAATACTTTAATTACAGCTTGGTTTTTGTGACAATAAGCTGCCACATTTATTCCCAAATCAGGATTAAAATTGTTCTCAAAATCAATAGTAAATTTTGGTGCTATCTCATTATAGTGCCAAACCAAATGTAAAGAGCCTGGTTAATAAATTTAAAGTTAGTGTTGTGAGTTGTTTATCTATTTTAGATGAACAACCTCAGAAATAAATTTTTTAAAAAGAAAAAGTCTGTTCCCACACATGATTTCATAGTTAAGGTTCGCATTTATTTCCACTTCAGTTTTATTAATTTCAATTTTCATCTTTCGGGATGGGTCGCTACGCAGTAGTCCGCACCTTATTTTAAGTGACGTCCAGGATATAGTCTTGACAACTGATTATACTTGACCTGCCAGTGGACGGGTATTGAATTCAAGTGTAATGTGCACAGCTGTCAGTAATTATATCAAGAAATCAAGGGAATAGAGCACATCAACCGGTGAGTTGGTGTCCTGTGTGTGTAAAAGACTATGCTTATGCTGCCTAAGAGCATGGAATTTAAGCTGGTCTGCTCTAGTAAAATAATTATTGACCCTCACGGCCCGGTTCTCTCTAAGGGGATGGAAGCAAGCTGTGTAAGGTGGCAGTAATTATGTTTATTGGAGACCACCAGGTTTTGAAGAGTAATTTTTGCAACTTGACGCCTTCTCGGTGGTACTCACTCCTGCATTCGTGCGGCAGTTCGGAAGTTAACTGGGAAACAGGGTCAAGGAGTGAAAGTTTCAAAAAAATTGGTTAGTACATTATCCTAGTTCCTTTCCTTTTTGACTACCACTCTAGCGGAGAAGAGAATTTCCTTTTGATCATTTTGGACACGGAGGGAGAGACATTTTAATTTAATTTTTATTTTTTTATTTTTATGTTAGTTTTTATATTTTTTTTGACGAATGGATGTGGACTTGCTGGGAGAGGATGAGCTCCTGGTGGAGTTGGAGGTGCGTGGTTTCATTAAACCAGGCGCACAAAAGGTGACAGCCAGAATGATGCTGTCACTGAGAGGTAGGTTATATTGGGAAGAGAAGGGCGCCCGCATAGGACCTCAAACAAGACATGAAGAGGCAGAAAAATATCCTGCACAAGAGGCTCGGACAGTCCAGAAAAAGATACAGGAATTACAGCGAGACCTGTGGATGGACATCCAGGAAGGCAAAACGCTGGATGATATGTTACGTTCAGCGAGTACCAGGATTAACCACCTACAAATGAGGATGCAGCGTGGAGTAGAGTGTGATATCTTTTCGGAAAAGTACGATGAGATGCTCATGGCTTTGAGGGCGTTAAGTGCGGTGGTGACGAAATTAGACGACAGGTTAATCTCACCAAGTGTCGCCGCAAGCATACTACTCAACCTGAAATTTAAATTCAATGAATCAGCGGTTAATGCTGAAGATACATTAATAGGGGCTAAGGAAGAGAAGCAGGAACCAGTCCTAAAGGTAGATGAAAGAAGCGGCGAATGTTCCGTACTCGAAGACAAGGCAAAGATGATTGTAGTAGTAGAGAAAGATCCTGCGTTGGCCATGCACAAGATCAGCACCAATGTCACTGAGGAAAATCAAGTTGCAGTGGTGCAGTTGCCGACGCAGGTAAAGAGCATTTCCAGCAGACGCACACGCAAATCGCGGATGCGGCGTAGGGCAAAGGCGAAGTCCCAGTACCATGAATGGAACTCTGAGTATGCGGTGCAAGTCCAAATATCTAGTGAACAAGTCTTCCTACTCGAGCAACAAGTATTGGAGGAAAGAGTGGACACGTATGAGGTAAGTGAGAGAGTTCTTCCACTTAAAGAGCAACTGGTGGTTGAAGTCTACCAGCCAGTAGCTGAAGTTTCCGTCCTGGTTGTTGATAAGATCAGCTTCAATACTGCAGAAGCATCTCAAAATATCAGCAGGGTTTGGGTAACACAAACAGATTCTGCATCATCAGGTCCTAGAAAGGAAGTAGCTTGTAGGCGCATGCACAACTCACGGGACGTGGGGCGCCAAGCGCGGCGGCGGTGCAAGGGGCATCGCGGCGCAAGGGTAACAAAGAAGAAATGTCGCGGCACCAGTAGTACTGCAAAAATCCACAGGGGTTTTACGTGGTATTCATGCCGAATGGAGGTAGCAACAGACCAACTATCGGATGTACTTGATCTGAGGTTGGAAGACGAGGTGCTGGCCAGATGCAACCGGCGACTGGTTTCAGCGAGATAGTTATTCTCAGCGGTTACCATTTTCCCTTTTGCAATGCCTACAATTTTGTAAAAAATGTTAATGATAGGTAATGCAAAGGTAAAATGAAGACTGGTATGTTTCTGGTTTATCGCCATAAACCAAGAAACACCAGTATTTAGGTTTAGGTATTAGTTAAGCTTAGATAGGAATTAGGAAAAAAAAAATAAAATAGAAGTTAGATTAGGGGTACTAATTTTAAATAATAAGCTGGTAATTAGAATAGGAAACATCACCAGCGGCTAAAACTCATATCCAGGTGTTTGGTTTAGGGTACAAGAAAACAGCTGAAGGTTACCGAGGGTCACGTTGTTACCAAAGGGTAAATGGCATACAAATTAATGAGACAGACAAGAGTGAAAACATCTGATTTCGTACTCCCCAACCACAAAGATTTGGAGGACAGATAACACTTACCCAGGAGAAGAACCAAGATCAATTGGATGCAGCGCTGTTCCAGTCAAGCGATAGATGGTATACCAGATGATGGATGCACCAGTAATAGGATCTGTATGTTGCTTGTCCAAAAGCAACAGTCGAAGCAACAAAATTCACTCATCGTCAATGATACAGATGTGCGCTGTAAGACGTAATACCCGAGAGAGAGGGCCTTAACAAAAACTATTCCATCAGGGCCTCTACCATCTGAAGGTAACACTTTGTCACGCGTAAGAAGAGCGGCACAGTGACTAAAGAAGAAGAGTATGATTCTTAATGACAACATCTGACCTATTTGCGAGTTTTTGAAGTCGACCAAAAGCAGCCTAAGGGGAACCAGAAGCGACCAGAAAACTAAGGAAAGGCGTTACTTCGAAGTTCATTGGTGCCAGTAAGGACATGGTAATGATAGTCAAGGATGAGCCAAATTGATGTGGAAAGGTGGTCGTAATAAGATTGTTTTTCTACTCATTGTCTGGGGGAACGAACAAACCTACATTGATGAAGTAGCCAACAAATTCAGTAACGAAGTTGCACTACAGTAGCAGTCAACCAGTCAAATCAACAGCATCAGAACCAAACACCCATCATCATCCAGGAGAGTCGTGTTGATGTTGTAGGAATTAAGAGGGGGAAAAAAAAAATTAAAGTAAAAATACAAAAATAATAATTAGCAATTAATAATTCATGTAATAGGTTTTAAGAAGTTAGTGAAACAACTAAGTGGTTTAGTTTTAAAAGTAATTAAGACAACTAAGTAAAAAAATAAAAACACCGAAACTCACTACCTTTCATCAGTTTTTGCTTTTCTCGCGATGTTCGTTCAAACGAACATATCTTAGGTTTTAGCCCGGCTAGCTCAGTTAGATGAGCATGAGTCAGGGTCTTGTGTGGGTCGTCCGCCACGTTGGGCTTTGGCCACTATTGAGCCACATCTAAACACTTTTCTCCTTTTTCCGTTTAGCGACCACACCACAACAGAGTTTGAGATCTCTTTTCATCTCAGGGTTGTAGGGTTTCCCCACGATTGTAACGAATGGCTATTTTCTTAAGCCATCGTTACAAATAACCATATAACCAAGACCGGATTAATAATTACAATCAGGTCATTTCCCTCTTCGCATATTAAAAATAAATATAATTTCATTTATTATTTGTAATATGTACATGCCAAACAAGGCAAATTCCAAATACTCGTCTTACAACCGAAAACAATTTCCAAATTTCTGTTTGGTAAGACGATGTGTACGCGTGCCCATTCATACACGTTTTCCAACAACTACAAATTATTGTAGTTGGGGCACTCGTGTAATATAAATTCTCTATTATGCAGTTTTGCATTTTTTTTGTTTTGTTTTTGAAATCAAGTGTATGAACTTGATTTCTCAATTTTCAAATCGTTTTTTTTGTCAATTTGATAAAAATTGATTGTTTGGTTTTTTTTTGAAGAAAAACAAAAATTACCAAAAAACGAGGAGTTGATTTTGAAGTTTAAATAAGATAGGTTGTGATTTTTTAGCTCACCGGTGAGAAAAATCCAACGGGGTTTTTTTATATAATTTTCGGTTTTCGGTTTATATTTTTTTTTTTTTTGCGGGTTGGTGTTATATGTGTAGTGTTGTTTTTTTTCTATCGAAATTGTGAAATTTTTTTTTGATATACATTTTGATCGTATATGTACATATATTGTGAAACTGAATGATAAAAATTAATAAATAGTGCAAATCTTAGTAGAACAATTTTTAAGTGTATAATTAATGTTAAGTGTGTTTACCGAAAAATAAAATATAAATAAAGAAATATATAAAATAAAAGAAAATATTCTACAAAATTTACAATAAAAAAAAGGTGTTTTAAATTGTATAAATTAGTTTGAAAATTGGTGTCATTGACCGGTTGGATCGGTGTTCGCTGTGTTTTGTTAAAAATTACCAAACGGATATAATTATCTTAAGGATTACTCACAAAAATATTAGCACACTAAGGTTTTCTGCAGATCCAGTTATCGATAGGTAAGTGAGTAAGTTTTTTTTATCTATATATATTATATTCTATTTTACGTATAATGGTAGGATTTTTGTTTGTTTTTGAGTTCGGTCTAAAAGGCCAGGTGATGGCTTGTTAAAAGTCAATGGGTCTCTTTTCGTGTCCGGGTGATCGAACCCGAATATAGATTTTCTTCGCTCCGTTCCGCTAGTGGTGGTGTAGTCCGCCAAACTACTTTCTTTTATCTCCTTTATCTTTGGTTCATCTCAGGATGAATCCCCGTCACCATCCACAAATCAAGCAGCATAACAAGGTCTCTCTGTCTCGCACCCAAAACCTACGACCGATTTACCTCCCACTGCAGCTAGCAGGATAAAAACTGCTGCGGGTGTAGAGATACGGAGACAATTTCTTAGTAATGTTGAGCTAAGACAACTCGGTCAGTTTTGTTCTTGGTTTAACTATTACAAAACATAATTCGAATAAATTTAAATGTTCCGAAATTATGCCGGCAGACGTAAAACTGTTTCGTGAAAAATTATATTTAGTACCTGATAAGATTGTCCAAGACAATTTTGTTGCCTTGCATGTGCAACCAAGCGCGGTAAAAAGAAGAAGACCCAGTAATAAACTGGATACAAAAATAAAAGGAAAGCCGCATGAATGCAGTGGGTCATATTTTCTAAATAATATTCACGGTAAAAGAATGCTAGTATGCCAGAAACTTTTTCTTACCGTTTCAAAAATCGGAGCTTACCGCCTAAAATCAATCCTAAAGAAAGTCAATTCATTCATAACGTACGTTTTCGACCTGCAACAAATTCAACCACTTCCAAAGTTGCCTAATCAGGAAGCTTTCTATTCAAGACAACTTAATTTGTTTAGCTTGTGTGTCGTCGACCAGAAAGGCCAGCATCCTTATTTTTATGTGAGGACTGAGAATTTAGCCGGAAAAGGTAGCACCGAGATCTCCAACGCATTGCTTCATTTCTCAATCATTCAGAAGCCCATCGCAACAAGAAGAACCTGCGATTATTTTCAGATGGATGCGTTTCGCAAAATAAAAATAATATCAATGTACAGATGTTACTACAATTTCTGCTACAAAATCAGACAGGATTGAAGTTCATCACAATGTTTTTCCCTGTGCAGGGACACAGCTTCCTTTCAGCGGACCGAATATTTGGACGGGTAGAAAAAACCCTTAGGAAAAAAGCGGCGATATTTTCGTAGGATGAATACATTAATGTATACAAACAATTTGGGGTAGTTAACAAACTCGGTGTGGATTGGTATTTGTATGACACCAAATCCTTGAAGAATCTTTATAAACCACTGCAAAATATCAGCTCGATAAAGAGAATTATATTAAAAAAAATTAAGACTAAAGCTGGGCATTACTCAGTCTCATATAAAGGGTTGCTGAACTTCCGATATGAGGATGATAATGAGAAGTTTATTAGCCCGTTTAAACGTGGGAGTAATTCGAAAAATGATATGAACTTCACAATGAAAGAATTGCCTTTGTCACATCCGATTTCTAGGGAAAAAATTCGAGACGTTAAAAAACTCATGAGTTTAAATTTTGGGGAAGAATGGGAGACCATGAATGAAGATTTCCTTGAGTGGTACCGCAGAGTTTTAAGTATTGAGACAGAGGTTCTACAAGAAAGTGAGGGCGAACTCTGCGACTGTTTATGTGAAGAAACTGCTGTTCACATCTAGACTTATTTTATTTTAATTTTTAATTTTGAATGAAGAAAATTTTCTTTTTATTTAAATTTGTTTGAACTGTATAATTTTGTATTGTTTTTTTTTAAATAAAGGATTATTTATAATTTTTTACTTTTGTTTGTGACGAGCTTCAGAAATAAAATTGAAAATCGTAAAGATTGCAGCAAAAGACGATGCAAAACCAGCTTTATCCAGTAAAATTTGAGCAAACCCAACTTTATCCAAACAAAGACATCAGTTATCCCACAAAATATTAAATATTTGATTTATTTAACCTACTAAATCTTATTCGAGTGAGGTGAAGCAGTAGTCTGAAATAAAAATATTATTATAATGATAAAACTATTTTCAAAAAACGTTTTTTTTAATTATCCAACATTTTGATTAATGTGATAAAGTTGGTTTTGCGTGGCACCTCCTCAAATGTTCATCAAATAAACTTATTTATGAAACCTATTGTGATATTAGGAATATTACTGATCCCAAGAATGTCGACAATTGGTTGGTAAATAGAACTACTTTGGATATACCTGCCAACGTAAGTGGCACTTTAATAAATCTTCTGTGATAAATTGATGTTGAACTGTACGCAACCAAATTATCACAGCAGCGATGTGGTATAATTTTTACATGTTCGAAATAATTCTTGTTTCTGTGCGACATAGCTAAGTAGAGAATCTATCAATTTTCGGTTTTTCAATTTTAGTCAACTCTTTGTAAATAATAATTATGGGTGATTCCTCGCCATATAGGAGAAGTAAGTAAACATTATTTACTCCAATAATAATATGTTTTTTTAAATTGAACGACGACGAAATCAAAAGCCTTATAAAACCCAGAATCCAGCATAAGGATCTATTTATTCAAAAATGTTATCGTCGAAACGAAAATTGGGCGTAAGTAAAATAATTTGTTGTAATGTTTTAAAGTAATTCAGAATTATGGCAAAATTGTACGATTTCACCTCGGAACAATTAAATGGAACAAATTATTTAAATATTATAAGGTAAATAAGACTAGTTATATCTATATCAAAATTTAACCAACTTATTTGAATTAAAAATCGGCCTACAGGAGTGCAAACAGAAGATAGAGAAGACACCGCAGGCAACTGTGTGTTTTGTGAGTTGATGGACTCCTATGGTGCTGGCCGCTACATCCTTAATCCGCCATTGTTGTTGCACAAGAAATGGTCAAATATGTAAATCAAAATTGTGCAAGAAATGGTCAAATATGTAAATCAAATACTTACGCCAGATTGCAGCAATGCTGCACTCTTGTATGAAAGTTTCCACAGTCCTGATTATTAAAATTTATTTAATATTTATTTAGACTCTAAAATAAAGTAAAATTTCTATTATTAATTCATCGTTCCTATTTCTGTAATTTCATGTAGATTCTGTATAATAATTTCAGTAGTTCACACACGACCCAACATAACACTCTGGTACGAAAGTTTCCACAGTCCTGATTATTGTTTTATTTGGCATTGCGAATCGATATCAGTAATGACTACAGGGTGCCGAAGGTTTGATTATTTTGAAATTGGAAACAATTTAATAAAAAATAATTTTAAGAACAAAAGAAAAAAACACGACTAATTAACTCGAAAGTCAAAGCTTAATAAGCTGAATATTGGCCCATAAACACACAAACAAAGTTCCTTCCTTATAGATACAACAGATATATTCTTCATAGATACAACAGATGTAAAAAAAATGAACTTATACGGGATAAATTCCAAAGGAAGTAAAAAAAAATACAGCAAACATCTGGAAGCCCGAGTAAGCCGCTTCCAACATGGAGTCATTTCGACAGTTTGATGTTTTTGAAAAATTGTGTGCGATGTTCTCTGTTAACAATTGTTTTTTAATTAATGTAACATTTATAATAAATTGAATATTTAATTGAAATTGAATATTTCAGTAACATGATGAAGTTATAATTTGTAACGCAACCTGCTAACAATACTATACTATAGAAATGTTTGTTATAGTATTGTGATCCGGTATTTTGCGGTAGACATATGGTAATATGTTTGCCGTCAATGGCTCCGGCACAATTTGGAAAATTTAATTTTGTATGAAAACCATATGAAATTTTCCTCCATTCTTCAGTTGAAGGGGGTGGAAATGGACACACAAGTATCCAGAACAATCTTCCGTACTTTTGGTTTCCCTAAATGATAGCACCACGCCACTGATTGCAAAGGATCGCCTTGAGACAGGTAACTAAAAAGAAAATCAGTTTAGAAGTATTTCAAGTCTGATAATATTTCTTATTACCGATTGTACTTTACTGTAGGTTTAAATAAATAAATAAATAATATTTATATGTTTACATTAATATTACAGCAAGTTTCATTTCACAAGAAATGTGTTTTTTTAATTTTTTTGGAGCTTGTTCTTCAACAGCGACAATAGATAATCGAACGTGTCTGCTGTCATGCGAGTATATTTAAAAAATTGTCCTCGGTTTTTAATTTTTAAAATATAATTTGAAAAAATCCCATTTTGTCTCGGGATTGATTAATTGGCCGAACTCCCCAACGCTGTA
Source organism: Tipula helvola (assembly GCA_963556165.1). Lineage (NCBI taxonomy): Eukaryota > Metazoa > Arthropoda > Insecta > Diptera > Tipulidae > Tipula > Tipula helvola. Next base: position 199,004,756 of record OY744482.1, on the reverse strand, counting down.
CACGCCAATATCTGTTTTTTTAATTTTTTTATTAACAATAATACCAATAAATAAAAATCCGTATCCATTTTTATCAAATAATTCATGGTTTATTTTAGCTATGTAATTTTCACCCGCGAGTGAATTTATGAAATAAAATCAATTTGCAAAACGTTAAAAAACGATTTCGTCAATTTGTCTTTATAACCATGTCTCCTCCGTCTTTCGTTGCAGTCCGTTTCGTTTTCATCTATATAATTAGCCCTTAAGAAAACCTACCCTATTTTACGACTGAGCGCTCCAACAGCGATCAGTGATCAATCACGATTCACTGTGTTACTCTCTTAGACCTCACCATACCGTGATCGTCACTTTATACCATAATTTGTAAAAGAGGACGAAAAAAAATGCAAACATTGTAATTTATTCCTCTGAAAAACAAATTTAAAAAGCCGAAGATTTCGTACTTTTATGCTTTATACTTCTGTTTCATGTTTTTAACGTGCAAGCACAAACAAAATTTCTCGATTGCTCACGCAAAATACAACTGGGTAGGTACTAGACCAATTATAGAGATGAAACGAAACAAAAACGAACGGAAGAATTGATTCAATTCAATTTGCTTTCGTTTCGTGTGTGTTTACGGAAATATTCTGTTGAATTTCATTTGTCGTGTTTTCATATACGCAAGTAGATTTTTGAAATAGTTTTAAAGGGTTGGGTACAGTTGCCCGTATCAAATAATCCCGTTTAAAAAATCTAATAAACATAATATCGTATTACAAAATCCCCTTTTGCAGTATGTCGTATTTCAAAATACCGTATTACAAAATCCTGTATTTCAAAATCCCGTATTTCATAATCCCGTTTTATAACATCATGCAAAGGCCTAGGTTAGATATAAAATGGAGTCGTGAACCCCCACAGAGAGAGAGTACTCTATCAAATATAATTATTTGTTGTAAAGTTCATGTGAGTAAACCATCGCAGTTAGCGTTGTATCACAAATGGTATATAACAATGCATTATAAAATATGCATTTGTTTCTTATATTTGTTAATTAATGCACATGCGTTAGCATTATTGGTAGTATCAAACATTCTATAAACAATATTTTAAAATAAAATAATTAAATAATTTAAAATATCTACAAGGTACCTAGTAAACTTTCGTATTAAAGTAAGTGCGCAATTTAATGACTAAAAAAGCTCGTTGTTCATTTAAGTTTATACATTCAGTATTATGTCTCAATTTCTATTAGTATTTCTGAGGATTATTCCGATTATATTATCGCATCAAAAAGAATATATAAATTGTTAAGTCCAATAAAGGGAAAGGTAAATTGATCATCGATGGATATTCGTATTTATTGGACAGAAAAACAAAAGACGCTTACAATTGGGCTTGTTTTCAATGCAAAGCTTTACTCTGCAAAGGTAGAGTAATTATCAAAATAGAAGACACACTTCATGTTGTCATGAAAGGCCCTTGTACTCACAGGCATTCACCCTCTGCCCAAGAAAAAACAATAATTACAGCGAATAGTTTTGTTAAAAACATGGCACAAAATGACCTAAAAATTTCACCTTCGCAAATAATTACTAACAGAACTGTACATACAAATACCAATTGCAGAGTTTACCTTCCGAACAAAGCAGCACAAGAAGTTAAAATAACGCGAGTAAGAGCTCCTCATCAAAAAGAACCAAAAAGTCTTAAAGAAATCAAGATTGCAGATCATTTAATTTGAATAGGAATTTGAAAACGAAAATATAATTTTAGTGGTAACACGTTCCAGCCTAAAACTGTAGAGTGTAGAGGAATCGAAATGCTGGTTGATGGATGGGTCATTCTATGTCATATATTATAACATTATAGCCGCCTATTATTACACTATCACTTATTAAAATCAGCTTAAATTTTTGTTTTTTTTTGTTTTGTTTAGGTGACCGGAACTGGATTTAAATAAGTGTTTTTCAGTTTCTTTGAAAAAAAAAAGAAATGTGACACGTAGTTCACAATAAACTACAAAAACAAAACGTTTAGCAGATTCTTTTTTTTTAGGTTCTAATTCTTCTAATAATCCATAACATACCAATTAGCAGTTACACGTAATACTAATAAACATTGAAAGGAAATTTTCGTTTGATTTATAACGATGACGGAAACTCGACGATACCAACTTAGTAAAATCAACTCGGCACCTGTCAACTCGACAATAGTCAATTTAGCCATAGACGATTCCGCAACGTCGATGTTTCCTCGATGACGGTTCTTTTGGGAAAATTAATTATTACTTTCTGTTTGGGATATTAGTCAGAAAATGGTGATTTGACAAAAAAAAATTAATTTAATTGTCAGTAATTTTCTGATATTTCATATCACCGAGCCGATCATCGCCGAATTGACAATCGCTTAGTTGGCCGTCACCGAGTAGATCGTTGAACAGGTTCCATCACCGAGGTGATCGGTGCTGATTTTCCATCGCCGAATTGGTTTTGTTACAAATCGATTTTTAACTGTTCGTTACAAAATTGTATCAAATGAACGAAAAATATTACTTCGGTCTAAAAAGACCAACGTATTGAAATCCTAACAAAAATGGGGAAAAATTTGGTTGGTCCAAAACCACTTTTCTCGACGTTTTGAAAGTCGCTGAATCCGAAAAACAGCAAACAAACAAAAAATTTTCGTCCTTCTGTCTGAATGCCTGTACCCATGATATCTCGAGAACAACTTGTCCGATTTGGATTTTCTTTTTGCCAAACTGTTTCTATGGTCAAGACGGAAAAATCGAAAAGCTTTTGGAACCTGTACGTTAAGCTTGTGCGGTTGAGTTGAGGGTTGAGTCGGGTTCCATTTGTGGGTTGAATTCAGGCTAAGCTGGAGTTGAGTTACGGTTGGATTAGGGTTTAGTGAGACGTTGAACATTTAACAAAGTTGTTATTTAACAAAGCCATATGCGATGGTGATGGTAATGGTGGCTGTATGAAGGAATAATGGCATGATAGGATGAGATGGTTTGATGTTTATGATGTTACAGTGGTATTATGGTATGATGGATTGGTGAAATGATGGTGTAATGGTATATTCAAGCCCACCATCCCAAATATCAAACAACTGAAAAAGGGAAAATATTTCGTATCAAATCAATAGGTTAAACCGAATTATACTACCCAATTTCACAAGCTGATGGGTATTTTTCTCCAATGACCTTCAATTTATTTCCGTTTGAGGTGAGCTAAAATAAAAGATGTTTCACAAAGAATCATTGGTCACAATTAAACATGATTTATACTTATCTCAATGCATCAGCTTATACAGTAATATAAAAAGCCATTCCGTTGGTATTAAGAACAATCAAAAACTATTTATTTACTAATTTATCTTAAATTTACCATACACAACTTTGACTCTTAATTGTTGTATTATTTTTTGTTTGTTTTGATCAGATATCAAACTTTGAAATTAAAATTACTTATCATTGGAAGTAATTATAGTAAAACAAGTACCAACTTTATTATATCAGTTAAGTATGTAAACTGCTAGATGGCATTAGCTTTATATAACATTTGAATTTATTTTGTATTACACTTTATTGATATATAAATAGGAAACAAAATATTCCAGAAACATCCCAAATAAAAACTTTGAGAAAATACTGCGAATAAATAAACAGCGATAAATACAGTGTACAAAATATTTGTATAAAAACAATACAACAGAAAATACAGTGAATATAAATTGGACTAGAGATAACCCGCTTCGAATTTTATTGACCTGCGCTTCATTTTGGATACGAGAACTTCACACACAATTATTTGAACCTACACCTTCATATTGGACATGGAGAACACACTTATAACTATTTTTAATCAGCGCTTTACAAAAGAAACGAGATATACACACTTCTACATACATACATTACAATTACATGAGCCTTAGGTATCTCACATGAGCCTTAGGGGATCACCGCATGAGGCTCAGCCCTTTTTATTTTATTTATTGTATTCGTATGTCTATTACAAATTCGGTTGTTGCAAATATTGTGTGGCTTTTCCCTTATTCATTTTGTATTTTTGTTCGGACAATCGGACGAGAGGTAAACCCACAATTTTCTCATTTTTTAAAATTTGTCCACTACTATGTCGAATTTCATTTATGAAAATTTGAGCTAAAAAAAATATATATTGGGTTTTTCACTTTAAGGAATTTTTAGCTTTTTGATTATTCGTTTAAATTGCACGATATCACCCGGGTGATAGGTGGTTATTTTCTTATAGAAACAAGGATTCTCTAATCGCTTCCAGTGTTACCACTTTAGTACAATTGTACCAGATCTGGTACATTTTCTTTACTCAAATATTTCAGTACGTACTTTTTAATTTCTACTACAATATTCTATGTATAAAATTATTTTTACAATTTCAATTCAATTTTACTGTAAATTTTATATTTCTGTTTGATAACAAAACCTGTATTAAGTTGCTTAATGGGTTGTTGTATAGAAATAATTGAGAAATGTTTAATGGGAATGCGAAATTTGTATTGCATTGTCTAATGGGTTTTGTACAAAATTAATGGATGATGGTTTAATGGGATTATTCTGTTTCGAAATGTCAAATTCATCACATTGATTGCGCGAACTAAATTGCAGTAACAAAAATTTAAATTTTAAATCCCGTTTCGTGTTTAAATTATAAACTAGAACTCAAAACCATTTATTTAAGTAATATTTCAAAGATATACGGTTATGAAAAGATATTTTAAACCTATAGAAAAGAATGGGTGAGTTTTCTATAATTTTTAGGTTATTTACAATCGCTTGATTTTGTTTTGACTTTATAAATATTCGTTTCGTTTTGCAGAAATTCGGTACCATCAACTGCAGAGACTGTTGAAACTAAACCCAGTTCTGTATCAAATCGACCAGAAGAAATATTAGGTTCTTCTGGCTCAGATGGCTCCGTCACGATTCCCAAGAAAAAAAACTATATCCAAAAATATAAACCCGAATGGGAAAATCAATTTTCTTGGCTGAAGAATAAAAATGGTTTAGCATATTGCAAGCTTTGTAAAAACACAATAGTAAACAATTTAGCGCACATCAAGCGCCATGACGCAGATTCCAGAAAACATCGAGAGAACATGAAAGACGTGAAAGAAATGCAGCAGTTGGATGTTTCATTCCTAGGTCAACAATCTTTAAAGAAAAAACAGGTAGAAATGATGTGTGTAATTTATTGCATTCAACATTGTTTACCATTTAGGCTAATGGATTCCCTGCCAAAACTTATCCAAATTATTTCGCCCCAATCGATACCAGCGCAACAAATAAAATGTAGCCGGACGAAATCGACGGTGTATGTTAATACCATAATTGGCCCATTCGCTGCCGAAAAAATTTCCAAAATTCTTAGATCTCAATATTTTTCGATCATAATAGACGAAACTACCGATCTAACAAGTGATAAATGTCTCGTTCTAATATGCCGGTATTTTGATGAAAGTTTAGAAAGAGTAAACGACATATTTTTTGGCATGATAAGATTACAGAATTCCACAGCATCCGATATTTTCAGAGCAATAACAGATCATTTCTTTAAATTTAAAATAGATTTGCAAAATATTATCGGATTAGCCACCGATAATGCTTCAGTCATGGCTGGAAATTTTCAAGGCGTTAAAGCCAAATTTCAAGATATCAAAAGCGATATATTCTTTTTAGGTTGTACATGCCATTCAATCGCACTCTGCGTAAATCACGCAGTGAAATATTTTCCAGATATGATTGAAAAAAATATTAAAAATATTTACAATCATTTCTCGCATAGCCCGAAACGTTTAAATGATTTTTCTATGTTCCAAGACGATTTTAACTTACAAAATCATAAAATTCTACGACTCTGTATGACTAGGTGGCTTTCACTTGAGTCAGTTGTTCATCGAATTCTCGAGCAATGGGAAGCGTTAAAACATTACTTCATTTTATACTGTTTCGAAATAAAAGACAACAAAGATTCCAATGCCCACGAAATTTTGAATTTTCTCAGTAATAACGAATCTAAAATGTACTTAGTGTTTTTATCATTAATCCTAGAAAAGCTCAATATGGCAAATAAAATTTTCCAATCTGAAAAACCCGAGATTCAAAATTTATATTCTAGGATCAAGGGTATTTTTTTTGATATCTTAAAAAATTTTGTTATTTTAAACAAAATTGATGTTAACGTCGATGTTAAAAATATTAGCAATCACCTACCCATCAAATCAATGTTTTTCTCGCTGGCTTTTCAAGAAATAGAAGAATCGTTTTCAGGTAAATATGAAACTAAAATCTTAACTGTTAAAGACAAATTAATTAAATTTTACGTCGAACTTTGCTATCAAATGCAAGAAAGGTTTGAACTGAAAGATAGCAGATTAGAAATATTAAAGTATTGTAACGCCGCCGAAATCATTTCTGGTAGTATGCCGTCAATCAGGCCATTGCTAACAAATTATCCTTTTAAGAATAAAGATGTTACTATTGAGACATTGAATGACCAGTGGCGCAGCTTAATAGGAAATCAGGAAATACTTAGTAAACTGAATTCTGGTGATACTGTAAATAATTGGATTAAAATTAAGAATATGAAAGATAATTTGGAATATCCTATGTATTTAGAGTTATCGAATTACATACTAACATTGCTGTCTTTACCGCACAGTAGTGCTGCTGCGGAGAGGGCGTTTTCCGTATTAAATTTAATCAAAAATAAAAAAACCAATCGTCTAGAAACTAAAACCATAGAAAATATAATGTTTTCTAGGAATCTTCTTAAAGAAAATTCTTGTGTTCATGACGATATCTATATTCCCGAGGAAGAGTTGTGTAAATTCGCATCTAAATTTAAATTCAAAGATGGGATTTTTGAACCTATTTAAGATTAGTTGTGTCAAAAAAGAACATTTAACTTAAGATTTTAAATGTTTTACTGTTATATTAAGAATCTACCTAGACTGAAATTGTGATTTTATTGTTCTGTTTACTTTTTTATTATTTTTATTTTATACAATGATATTGAATTGTGATAATTTTGTTTACTTAAAGTTAAGTTTTCCCTAAGATGTATTGTTACTGAAATAAAACATTATATATCTACATTAATTATATATTTTGTTTTATTATGTTTTCATATGTACATAGAAATATCAAAATGTACCGAGTTAGTACATATTAGGAAAAAAATGTACTAGATTTGATACATTTTTAAAGGCTGGAAGTGGTAACACTGATCGCTTCACACACATCTAAGCTTTGATACTAATTTATAGCTAACAAAATATGCCTATTTTTATTATACCTGTTTTAAAGGCGTTCCAAAAATAATTGTATAGGTTTAGGAAATCAGATGGGTTGGAGCTAACCAAATTATTCTTATTTAACAATAACTTATTTATTTTAACGATTAGCTAAAGGACTATTTTAAATGGTTGCTATATGTAGAAGGTTGAAAAAAAATAAACTAAAAAACTCGAGGATTTTTAAGCACTGTAATAATAGTGCTTAAAAATCCGTCACCCTAAAATAAATCATAACCCTGAGCGAGTAGGGCTTTAATCGCTCTAATACTGTAACTATAATAAAGAAATTAGTGGCATTCTATGTTAGGTTTTTTCATTTTTATGAATTTATAAATGTAGATTTCAAATTTTGTAATTTGAGTGATTTGTCTCTTTACAACTATACATACGTTAAAACACCTCTCAGTTCATCATAGCTGAGTTGCTGGTGAGTTTAGTTTGAAACAACACAGTTCCTCAGAAGGTCAAAATATTTTGTTTTTGTTCAATTTAAGACATGTATTTTCACTTTTAATTGTTTTTTTCAATAAGTATACACTTCCCTTCAGTCAATAACAGTTTAATACATTTTCTTGAGCTTAATTGCTGAAATGTTGTTTGTGGTTCAATCGGAAATAATTAGTTTTTTTTTTAAACATGATCCCTATTATGTAGATGAACACAAATCTGACACAACACCATGGTAATATTTATAACCAAAATGTATTGTTTAAAATGCAACTGTACAATCACGTCTACACAGTCGACTTAGAGGTATTATTTTATAATTAAAATTTTCATTTTATAAAAATGTTTTGAATAGAAAAATAATGGTCTCCCTAGTGAGCACGTATTATAGTAATTCATACATTTTCTGTATATAATTTAAAAACAAGACAACAAAAGTAATTCAAAGAAATTAAAAACTAAAAAACATTCTTTTTATTAAATACTCGAAATAAACATTACTTATGGCTGCACAATTTTATATAAATTTCCTCTCCAAAATACTAAATGTAATCATAACCAACATCATTTGTTGGCAAGATTTGTTCATGTCTATGTATGGAAAGCAAATCGAAAAAAACCTCACAAAATGACAAAACATAGCAAAATATTTTGCTTTTATTTTAAGGATTTGATAAGGATTATGGATTTATGAATTTTGTTTATACTCTTTGTATATTTTTCCTATTTTGTTTGAACGAATTAAAAATATTAGTTACAGCGAATGTTATACAAAAGTTTTATTTTAGAGGATCTTTATGATTTTGCTATTTGTAAACTTATGATGCTAAAGGAAAGAATATCAAAAGCGCATTACTAGGTTCAATCAAAATTGTGCATGCTGATTTATAGCTATGTTTGATTCAAATTAAGTACTTATACTGGATATATTTATACACATAGCTTATAATTGTCTATAGTAATGGATAGACATAAATAAAGAAAGAAATAATAACGTTAAAATTATAACGTTTTTAAAATTATTGTTGTAAAAACAACGTTGCAACTAAAGAGGAAATATCGTAAAGGAAATTTGGACTATACAAAATTCAAAAATAAATTAAAAAATAAAACACAGCATTTAATCTGAGCATGGATGTACAATTTTATCTAAATATAAATAGTAGATTGTTCTACAAGTAAAGAAAAGTGATAGTTTTCCAGCGAGTAAAATTGATTAATTTACGAGCGAGCGCTGGCGAGCGAGCGGATTAACAATTTTACGAGCATGGAAAACCACTTTTCTTACGTGTCGGACATGCTATTTTTTCGTGTATTTGACGACAAATCAGGTAAAAATAAAAAAGGTAGACCCAGTTTGGATCGAAGTATGTATGCATACCATGTACACAAAAATTCAAAAATCATTTGGAAGAAAAGTGTTTCTATGAAGAAAAGTGTTTATAGTGAAGAAATGTGTTGCTAAGGAGAAAAGTAGCAGTTTTCTTTAGTGTTTTCAGCGAAGAAATGACACTCTTTGCCATTAAGGATACGAAAAAATAAATTATTGTTCGATTTTAAGAAATAAAAAAATATGTTCTTTTGTATAAAATGTCCTGACAAATTGCACCCAAATAATCGGTGATGTCCGACTTTCGATTGAATGGAGTCAATATGTTGCCTGTGGTTTTGTAACGGATACATTCTAGTGTCCTTAAAAAACTAAACCTTGACTCTTTCATAGGCTGCGCTTGTGATTATACATGCATCATCATTTACTCGGATTCCACATAAAATTAAGCACGGCGCCTCAGAAATTAAACTTATTATTATAAGAGCATTTGCTCAAGTCAAAATTTCCTTCCCAAAGTAATTTAACTCTTTAACTCTGTTACTATTTTGTACATTATCTATTTTTCTGTCGTGCTATTGGGCCCGATTCAATGCAAATCTTTTCTTTATCTTTTCTTATGTTCTTCTAGTATTTCAAGGAAAACTCGATATGATTTTCAAAAAAATCCACAAAATTATTTAGATAGTTTGAAAATCACATCTAGTTCTCGTAGAAATAATAGCAGAATAGAAGAAAAGACAAATAGAAGATTTACATTGAATCAGGCCCATTATTTTTTTTTTTTTTGATAAAACAATTGATGTTTCTTTTTATTTTTCCGCTCAGTCATGGCAAGCGTGGAAAAAATAAAGGTTAGGCTAGAGAGAGTAATAAATTTATGTGTTTTTTGTTGATCGTGAAATAAAATATAGAATGGCCTACTTCAAATTATCGCAGAATTTTCCTTATCCCCCTATTTGCTTCTCAATGCTGCGCGCCGCTTATCATCTTGTCTGTTCTCTAAATCATTAGTTTATTATTAAATTCTAAAACCTAACGGCGACTAAACTATATTGATTTTATTTATAAAATAACTAATTTTTTTGCTTAATTATTTACTTCTTGCCATATAAACGAAAAAAAATGTGTGAAAAACCCAACCAGAAAACATGGGTTTCAGAATAAGAAATACTCTTAATTTTGCGATTTCCCTTCTTCAACTGTGAAAAAAATCGTAAATCACCAACATACATTTTTTCAGAATACATCTGCTGGCCAATATTCTTTAAATTAAAGGAAATATATGAACTGTACAAGATTGTTTTTTAACTACGCAAAAACATAAGTTCGAATTGAAAGAAACGCAATGCAAATGATTGTAAAATTATCAAGTTACTTTTAATTTTATTATAACTAAATTACACAGGTCTATTGTTGTATTATTAAACTCTACCTGAACAGCCTTGAAATTATAGACCCTAGTTTAATTTATATGAAGTTGATATTTTCTGAAAATTGAAAGAAAATGTGATCCAAACCGATGAGCCTATGATTATGAAAAAAAAACCTCTCATCAGGCCATGGCGACTGGACTGATTGTACCACAATTTACATTTCATATGTACAGAATGTACATGAATGCAGTATATAGTCCAGTGTTTGACGGTTTTTAGTAAGTAGGGAATGGCTCAAGAAACAAAAGTTATATAGTGCGGAAAAATAACCACAGAAATCGATAGAGGGATGAATTCTAAGCAACAAATGTTCTATGAAGTTTTTACGATAATATTTTCGAGTTATGAGCGATTTAAAATATTGATTTTCAATCTAAAAAATGCATGTTTTAAACCAAGTTTTCACGAATAACTCAAGAACCTTACGTTTTTCAAGAAATCATGAGGGTAAAAAATAAAGCTTATAAAATAACAAAGCGATTGTTTATTTTTTATTTCGGTTGATGCAATGCGAACCGAGTTATGGCTCGTTGAAAGTGAGTGCTTGTTCGGCGTAAACTGAATTACTTTTCAAAGTTAAATAACGGAAAAACGACGAATTTTTGAAGGAAAGACCTTCTTTAAAGTTCTTGAAACCTTTAAAATGAGCTTTACTAAAAGAAGAATGTGAAGTTATCCCAGCATTTCATCCCAGGAAAAGTAAAAAAAATTATCAGATAACACTATTCCATTCCATCCCAAGATTTCTATTTTCAACTCAAGTATATAAATCAAAAGCAAAAAATCCAACCCAGGATTTCTTTTTCCAACTCAAATATAAAGCGAAAGCAATAAAAAATATTTCAAACTGATAATCGTAGAGATGGCTAGATGGATTTGACTTATATATCTAGTAGAGTACTGGTGATCATTTATAATCAACCCATATTTGCACTATTCATAAATATTTACGAACATAATATAGTAGTGGTCCACAGTAATAATTTGTGCATATATTTGTGATTTAACTTAATAAGATTTAAAGGTATATAGTCCAATTGCGATTTACCTGACTTGTTTGTGTTGGTGAATTAGTGAACAATAAAGCATTAATTGTATAATAATGTGTAGCGTTTGTTCAATATGTAGCAGAAATGTTACCAAAGACAGATATCCGGGAGTGAAGTGTGTAAATTGTGAGAACGCTTACCATAACAAATGTGCAAATATTTCGGAAGAATCCTTTCGAGGGGCTTCCAACGGTTCGTTAAAATGGATGTGTGCGCAGTGTCAACATATTTCGCAAAAATCAAGTGTTGTGCAAGACTCTAAGAGCCCTAGTTTAAATGACGTGTTCTTAATCTTGAAAGCTGTTCAGCAAAAAGTTGATAAGCTTGACGACTTGGAAAAGTCCCAACAATTTGTATGCTCAAGTTTAGATGAATTGCAACGCACAATCAAGATGTTGACTAACGAAAACCGGGAATTGAAAGCCAAACTTGAAAAATTAGAGTCAAAAAACACATCTCAGGAACTGAAATTGAACTTGCTTGAAGCTCAAATGGATGTACAGGAGCAGTTTAATAATCAAAATAATATTGTTATTAATGGTTTACCGGCAAATTTAAACGAAGAACATATTCCCAACCTAATCGTGAGTACAATTTCCAAAATTTATGGAAATATTGAAAGAGAACAAATTGTATCTATTAAGAAGATGCAACATAGTGTAAATTCAAAATCCCGTTTAAGAAATTCCTTTATCGTGGAATTTAATTCAGCCATATTGAAGAACAACATTTTAACTAATTATTTTAAAATTTTAAATTCACCTTCTAATGATATAAGAAATTTCCACTTGATGCATCATTTCACCAAATTCCAGTCTAAATTATATAAGGAGGCAAAAAACATTAAATTCAATCAAGGATATCAATTTTTATGGTGTAAGGAAGGTAAAATTAACCTGCGGAAAACAAAGGATTCACGGGTATATCATATTACCTCATTAAATGATATTATTCTGCTACAAAATGGGTTTCGTGGGCAGGAGACTGAAGGTAATACGTCGTCATCATATTAAATTGTTTTATTTTGATTCGAGAATTACCAAATTAAATTTATTATTGTTAATGTGGTGCAAAGTATATTTTGTACAGTGTTTATTTGATTCTAGTTTTTATGAATTGAAAATTTCGGTTTTAATTTTAAATTTAACTGCATTCATAATTTCTGATAGTTCTAAACACATAGTCATGTTTTCTATATATTATAATATTAATAAATTTTATGAGTAAGTTCAGTAAGATTTTAGAAAAAAATTGTAAAAATAGCTATTTCTTGAATGTTGATGATTATGCATTGAGCAATAAAAGTACTGATTATATAAAAAATAAAAAAAAAATAAACATTCTTCAAAGTAATGTGCGCGGTATGAATAATATAGATACGTTTGATGATGTTATTGTATTTAGTGAGAGGTTGGATGATGATATTGACATTATTGTGCTTAGTGAGACATGGGTTAAGAGTAACAACACTATTTCGTTTCAACTAAACAATTTTCGGAGTATCTTCTCTTGTCGTAATGATAGAGTAGGTGGTGGTCTAGCTATTTTTGTAAAAAATAATGTGAAATTTAATGTTGTAAGGTGTGATGATAATCAGTTCCCCTTTCATTTTATATGTATCGAGCTTGCTGATTATGCATCAACTAAATTATTGGCTATCTATAGACCACCTAATTCAGACGTTGAAATATTTTTAAGTTTTTTGGATGGTTTAGATATAAGCAAAACGGACACAATTGTTGTTGGGGATGTTAACATACCTGTAAATAAAAGTTCTGTTAATGTTTCTGAATACAAAAATAGTTTGATGAGTTTGGGAATGATTGTTACTAATACGTTTGCTACTAGGTCAATTAGTAACAATATCCTTGATCATGTTGTTTGTAGCTTTAATAATATTAGCACCGTTAAAAATTCCACTATTTTCTCGGATATTAGTGATCATAATTTTATTTTTTCGTCTCTTTACTTCAAGGATAAATTTTACAGGCATAAATTGGAAAAAAAGATTATTGACTTTGAAAAAGTTGACTCCTTTTTTGTTGATTTTCTTGAGGCTACGAATTTTGATATTACTGATCCGGGCGGGACTTTTAAACTAATTATTGATAAGTATAATCAGTTAATTGACAAGTTCACTATGATTAGGAGTGTTGTGGCTAATTTGAAGACTAATTCATGTCCTTGGATGACATACAACTTGTGGAAACTGATGGGAAAACGTAATAACACGTTAAAGAAACATAAGTTAGACCCACGTAACGTGGATATTCATGATCTACTTAGTGCTCTTAATCGGAAAATCAAGTCTGAGAAGTACTATGCAAAAAAACAGTTTTATGAAAATACATTTGCTAATGTGAGTCAGAAAAATTTATGGAAAAATATAAATCTGTTTCTAAATAGAAATAATCATAAATCTGAGATCCAAACTATTATAGTTAATGATCTAAAATATAATAATACCTCTGATATTGTCAATAAATTCAATGATTATTTTGTTCACATAGGTAAATCACTGGGTGAATCAATTAGAAGTGACAGGAATATTCATAAATTTGGAACATTGTGCCTTAATCCAGATTCAATATTTCTAACCCCCACTAACCCTGCGGAAATTTGTAATATTATTTGTCTTCTAGATAGTGGTAAAGGTGGTGGGCCAGATAACGTTAGTAACTTGGTTTTGAAGCATAATGTCACATTCTTTTCGGAACTTATAGCGAAATTAACTAACACAATCCTTGAAACTGGTGAATATCCTAATGTTCTAAAAATTGCCAAAGTTGTGCCAGTATTTAAAGATGGTGATAAGGATCTTGTTTCTAACTACAGACCTATTTCAACTTTGTCTGTATTTGACAAAATCATTGAGAAAATACTAAACTCACGGTTTAGGAGTTTCCTTAACAGTTCAAACTTTTTGTATGCACATCAGTATGGTTTTAGGGAAGGTTCGGGTACTGAGTTGGCACTTGTCGAAATGGCTAACATGATCTACAATGCCTTTGATCGAAAGGAATATGTTGGAGCTCTCTTTCTTGATCTAAAGAAAGCTTTTGATACGGTTGACCACCAATTGCTTTTAGATAAATTGTGCTGTTATGGATTTCGTGGAGTAGCCAATAGGTTAATTAATAGTTACTTGACTAATCGTCAACAATACGTCATGATCAACGGATCCACCAGTGATGTCTTAAATGTGGATTGTGGAGTGCCTCAAGGCAGTGTGCTAGGTCCGTTGCTGTTTCTGATATTTATTAATGATATCTCGCTATTACCTTTAAACAGACAAATTCGAATTTTCGCAGATGATACTGTAGTATTTTATGAAACAAAGGACCCTTCGACAATACATAATAGTATGAAGCATGATATGGACATTCTACTGGAATATTTCAAATCTAATGTGATCTCTCTAAATTTACATAAAACGAAATTTATGATTTTTCATTCCCCACACAAAAGTCCTATCAATTTGTCTTATTTTACTATAAATAACATTGTAGTTGATAGAGTTGAGTTTTTCAAGTACTTAGGAGTAACTTTTGACACGCATATGTCTTGGGCTGAACACACTAAAACCATCTGTAGTAAAATGGCTCCGTTAGTAGGATTGTTAAGGAAACTTTCCTTTTGTGTGCCGAGCTATGTACTGAGATTGATGTATTTTACATTTATTCACTCTAGAATTGTATACGGAATTATTGTGTACGGAACTGCAAGTCGAAGCAGATTGAAATCTTGTCAAATCATGCAAAACAAAAGTTTAAAAGCTGTTTTAAAGCTGTCTTCACGTTTCCCATCATTAGTTTTATATGAAACC
This sequence comes from Tipula helvola, assembly GCA_963556165.1. Taxonomy (NCBI): domain Eukaryota; kingdom Metazoa; phylum Arthropoda; class Insecta; order Diptera; family Tipulidae; genus Tipula; species Tipula helvola. Next base: position 198,989,342 of record OY744482.1, on the reverse strand, counting down.
GAGTCCGAGGGTATTTTACCAGTTGGTGCATTGTATGAGTACCAAGTTTCACTATACATGTACAAGATGTTAAATGTTTCTTCAGCACTCTCTAATCTTAAATTTAATAACTGTAATCATAATTATGACACCCGATTTATTAATAGTATATCATGTGGATCTATCAGTAACGAATTTGGGCGCAAATCGATAAGGTTTTCCGGCCCTTCAAATTACAATAAGTTGCCAGAATCACTTAAAGCTTCAATGAGTTTTCCTCAATTTAAGAAACAGCTAAAAATTTATTATGGAAATCTTATAAATAATTATATTTCTTAAATTTTGTAATGATTGTATTGCATTATGTAAAAAATTTATAATTTTGTATATGTTTTAAAATGTGAATTACAATATCAATTACCCTTCAAAGGACAATAAATCCATTGGGAAATTGATATTGTAAAGAGTTTAATTGTATAATTTGTAAATAATTAATAAATAAATAAATAAATAAATAAATATATTAACGCGAGCATCAGGAAAAAAGTTATCGAGTTTAAAATATAGGCTTACACTAAAATTGTGTAGGTGGAAGTTTGATGTTCAGTCGTAGAGATGGCTAGATGGATATAATTTATATATCTAGTAGAGTGGCCTTGGTGAATATTTTTGATCAACCCCCATATTAACACGACCTTCAGGAAAAATGTTATCGAGTTTACAATATCGGCTTATACTAAAATTGTGTATACATATGTTTAAATTTTTTAAAAACACTTGCTAAATATTTCGCAAAATTACAAAAGGTTTAAGAAATCACTCGATCGATTTCGGCTTGTTGGGCCATCATCAGGAGTATCTACTAAACTGTAAAAATAAAATTGTAATATAGTTGGAAAAAGCAAAAAGTGAAACAAAAATATACAAATAAAAAATATGGGAGTGGTAAACAATAAAAATGGTGAGAGCAATAAACATTAAAAATTAAAAGGAGGGTGAGTGAAACACAGGTATATGATTAGTCAACGGCCGAATAACAAAATTTCAGATGTTGCTTTTTTCTCCTTCTTTATTCTATTATAACCCGACGTATTAGTCATTTTATGGGATGGAATGAGTATGGGAATAAAACAGAATAAGAAGTTAGTTGTCTGTATTAAAGCAATAAGATTCTTTCGGCTTTTTATAGACACAATATATTATTAATAATGGCATTCACAACATTTTCGACTTGTTAATCAGAAAAATGAAGAGGCCAGTCTAAATGACTTATAATATATCTACCAAAAAAAAGTAGAAATATCAAAATACACCCGTACTTTAACCCGAGAGTTAATACAAAATAACTAATAAGTGGATTATCGGACGTTTTCGGAGGAGGTATTTCTGATAACTTATTTATTTATTTATTATTATTATTTATTTAATTAATTTAACAGAACAATCTGTGGATCCTACAAATCCAGTGTCGATTGTATATATTTACATATAATAACTTAACAATTAACTATAATACAATATTGGAAATAAAGGTAAAAATGACATTATATAAACATTAAAATATTACTTAACAATTAAAGCTCTAAACTTGGAAGTGCCAAATCATTTATACTGGAGCAATATAAAAGATGAGATTTTAAACGCGAAGTGAATATATTCAATTTTGTACATGTTTTTAGATCATTTGGAAGACTATTATATATTTTTGGAGCCAAAATTAAAAATGAATATTGGAAGCTGGTAGTTGTAAATTTTTTTAGATGAATGTGTTGCATATTTCTTAGTTTATAATTTGTACTGTTAACACCAGCATTATTACTAGTATTTAAATAAAATTCTTTCAAAGCTTTAAACACGAATAAATGTCTTAGTGAAAAAATTTCTAAACACTGAAATAGTGGCCAAGACTCAGTTAATTTTGGCTTACCCTTCATAATTCTCAATATATGCTTCTGTGCAGTAACTAGTGGCTGGATCCTAACATAATACGTACCTCCCCTACAAACTATACCATAAGATAGTTTTGAGTTTACAAGTGCAAAATACACATTTTCTAAAACCTCAATTGGACAAATTAATCTTAAAATATACATTTTACGTATCACAGGATCACAGCTACCAGATAATTATGTAGATTTTCAGTCTGACATTTCCAATTTAAAGAGTTATCAATAGTGAGTCCAAGGTATTTAAATGTTGGGACACATTCAATTTTAAGACATGCATTCGAACATGTTGCCTGATTACATTCCAATTCATGATATATGATGTTGTGATCCGAAATAACAGTACCATTTAGACTATAAATCATAGCTTTGGTTTTTGTACTCAGCAACATGGAATGCGAATCACACCATCTCCTGAGCAATCCTAAGTCAAAATGAATATGGTTAATAGTATCAATCTTATTCGGTTCATTGTACATTAATAATAGGTCATCAGCATAAGCAACCACTACAGAATTAAATTCAATATAAAATAAGGAGTTTAGGTAAATCAGGAAAAGCAATGGTCCTAATACAGATCCCTGTGGAACTCCATCATTAATCACTAGACTTTGACTAACACAATCATTAATTTTTACACTCTGTACCATATTCGACAAGTAAGAACTAAACCATTTAATACTAGCTCCACGAAATCCAGCACAAAACAGTTTTTTTAATAACACACTATGGTTTACCATATCGAACGCCTTTTTCAAGTACTTCTGGATTTCCTGAAGCCAAATTGCATTTTATGTAGAAAATTTGTGTGATTTAAGAAACCTGAAAGTCTTACATGAGCTAATTTCTCTATAATCTTGGCAAAGACAGAAAGCAAGCTTATTGGACGATAATTTGAGATAACTTTTTTGTCACCGTTTTTAAATATCGGGATTACATCTGCTTCTTTTAGTCTAGATGGAAAAATTCCAGAACTTAAACTAGCATTGACTATATAGGAAAAAACATCTACAATATAAATGGCAATTTTTTTGACTGTATAATTGCTAATCCTATCATTGCCCGACGAATTTGTGGATTTCAGTGATGAAATAACTTGTAGAATTTCTAACGGAAAAGTATCATAAAAAGCCAAAGATTTAAGTTGAGAATTGTTGGCAAATAACTCATCACAATAAATATCTCCGCTTAAACCATTAATTTTTTGGTCTTGAACCACACTAGCAAAAAACTTTTTAAAGAGTTCAGCTTTCTCAACATCTTGTGTGACCGCAGGTGATGCTCATCAACAACAATTTCGTCAATAGCAACACGATTAAATCCCTTTCCTAAAAGTTCATTAAGCAATTTCCAACTCTTTTTGATATCGCCTTTGATATTATTAAATTTTATATCATAGAATTTAGTTTTAGCCATATTCACTTCCTTTTTAATTGATTTACTTAGCTCACAAACTTTATGTTTCAAATCAGTGTTATTTGGATGTTTCGCTAACTTTCTGGAAAATTCATTTTTTTGTTTGATTTTACGGCACAAATCTTGGCTGATCCATGGTTTTAAAATGTTATCTTTGCTTTTAATTTCCATAATGAAAGTATTGTTATCAATATACAATTTTAATAAGTCAATGAAACAATTATATGCATCAGAAACATCAGTCTTAGAATAAACCGAAAACCAAGTTCATTCCCTAAATCATAAACCAGTTTTGAAAAATTAATCATATTAATTTTGAATTTAGTTGATCGTCTAGTTAAATCTTTAGAAATGTATGATAATTAGGTACGATAGTAAAAGAAGTCATGCAATGATCAGTGATGTGAAGATCATGAACAGAAGCTTCATAATCATAAAGGAATTTTCCAGAATGCCTAAAATACAAATGATCTAAACAAGTAGACGAGTCGTTTAAAATAAATACGAGTAGGTTCATTTATCAAAGACTTCAAGCCATAAGAATATAATCGGATGAAAAAGTCTTGTTAAGAATATTGATGTTTATGTCAACAATAACCAACAAATTTTTAGATTTATTAGCTGCCAAAACATTACTAAATTCATCCACATATACTGTCGTATTTGAAGCATGGAGTTTATACACACAAATGATTGAGAACAAATCACAGTTAAATTTAATGTTTACCTGAATAATGTCAGCACTAACAGTTCGAATACAAGAAATCGCATTACACATCATTTCCTCTTTAATGTATACCACCACTCCACCTGCTTTGTTTAAATAATTACAGTTTCCATGGATTTGAAAACCAGGAATTTGATAATTTTCCAGCTCATATTGGTTAATCCACACCTCCGATAATAAAATGATTTGCGGCAGCATCTCAAGAGCAGCCACATTTGCTAAAAATAAATTAAAATTTTTACGTAAACTTCGAATATTCTGATGCACAATAATTAATTTAGACTTAATTTTCTTTTCTGAAACTGAAGGTGATTTGGTTGGTGATGCATGCAAACCATTGAACAGCAGGATGGCTGAGTGTTGAGTTGGAGCTGAGTATTCTAACCGTTTTTTGGAGCAGATAGCATCACATTTGACGGTACCCGTGGCCGATTTTTAAAATCCCGAATTATGATCCCTATCGGCCATATAGAGAGATCAGTAACCTTTGTTAGCACATTGGTATTTACTCCAATTTTGAACGATATAAAAGAAAGATCTTCAATACTCCTGTTTTTAGGGATTAGTGCGTTGTAAACGAGATCACTTGAAATATCAACGCCAATTTTTGCTGATACATGCGTTATAATTTGTTCCGAAGTTGTGCTTGGATGTAGTCTGCTTACATACATTTGTTTATCAGGCACTTGTACCGATTTAAGAGAATCCGTTGATAGATCCTGTCCACGAATAATTTTATTTCCAGGTGAGTTTGTCCTTTTGCCTTCATCATGATTGTTTGTGCAAGCTGTTACCGTAGCGTAGCATACGATTGGTCATCACTGAATATAGTTGAAATTGCATTTGCATCCTGAGATAGTACTGGATCTGACAGCTGTGATGCAGAATTCCGGTTGATTAATCTCAAATCCGTCGAGTTGATGTACGGGGTGATAGGTGCCTTAAGAGGATTGGTGTGTTAAGAATACTTTGCCGTAACTCTTCGATTTTTGTGTCCAGCGCCGAGTTATTCATAGTTAACAGGCCAGCTAGATCCACGATTGTTTTCTTAAGGTCCATTATTTCAGAACGCAGATCCTCTTTTACATCTATCTGGCAGTTGCCGCATACGAATTTGGCGAATTGACTGTCCCTGAAAAATTTTGCCCATTTCTCAAAATTTACCTCAACGCAAGATGGATGAAAATGCTTTTTACACTGTCCAAAGCAAACCAACGATTCGCGACCATTAACCGGTTGCACAACTTTGCACCATTCTAACTATGTAAGGCCCGATTGTATGAACGCGGATAGAAGATTAATCGGCGGATTAATCGTCGCTTGGATTGTATGAACGACGATAATTACGAAAATTAATCCAAGGATTCTTTTCTACCCACTGTTTTTATCTTCTCTTTTTGTTGTCTAAAACAGTGGATAGAAAATGTTTTTTTTTTGACATAATTTTAATTTTATTTGTTTGGTTCGGCGGAACAGTTTGATTGTTGTTGCGTTTATTGAAAAAAAAATCGGAATGGAATCAAAAAACGAAAAATTTCAAATCCCAACTCGATTTTTTTTTCTATTGTAGAAAAACATAAAAAAATACTTTCCTGTACAATAAGTACATACATAAGAATGTAAATAAACAATAAATTAAATTTGAAACGTCAAAAAAGTGTTGACACTCCAAAATAAACTGCAATAAACAGAGGATGGAATTTTTTTATCCGTGTTTATACAATCGACGAAAAAAAAAATCGTCAGTTGAAGATTAATCTGTATCTCCGGATTTTTTTTAATCTATCCGTGTTCATACAATCGGGCCTTAGTGTATGTTTCGTAGCACGAAAATTACAGGAACTGTCACAATATTTATTTGAATGTACGATATATCACCAATAACACAGAACACACATAAATCAATTATTATTGCACCAAATAAAACTAACCGACTGTAATCGCGTAATTGAATTATAGAATTGAATATAACCCAAAATTACCAATTTTATTTTAATTAAAATTATAGGAAAATTATTTTCTCGCGAAAAAAAAAACATCCGTTGTATCCAACGACTACTTGTGGATAACGAAGTAATTGTTCAGAACAAAATTTTAGATGTATTGCAACATGGTGACACAGTTCTATCCGATCAAGGTTTTACATGCACGGAACTTTTTGAAAGGAAGGGAGTTGCATTAAACGTTTACCATTTAAAGGACCGAGGTTGCACCTTGAAGAGCATGAGGTTCTCGAAACTCGGATTGTAGCTAATAGGCGTATACATGTGGAAAGAGTGATAAATATCAAAAAAAAATTAATTTTAGCTGAAGTATTTCCGGCACATTTGTGGAATTACGCAAATAAAATTGTTTATAATACAAATATGTTGTGTAATTTTAAAAACATAAAACATTAAAAAATTTAATTATATTGTTTAATTCAATCCCATTCAATTAAATTTCATTTTATTGATCACATTGTTTTAAATAAAATGTATACATAGTATATAAATGTTATACCTAATATATTATATAAAAACAAAATTCATTAAAATATCATTATTAAATAAATAAATAAACGTAACAATATTTCAAATAATCTTATATCTATTTTATCACAATTGGTTAATTCAATCACATTTTTTTATAATATTTACTAATAAATTATACTTTACTACCAAAATAATAATATTAAAAATTGCTAGCCCACTTTAATTTAAAATATTCATAGCAGAACACTTTCTCGTAATAAATTGTAATGTCTTTTAAGGTGGCTACTCATCCAATCTTTGTCGTATAAAATTTCTTCAATATGTTACTCGCTCCAAACAATGAAATCACATTTGTGAATTTTGGTTATATGCATTTGTAGCTGATATTGCACAAAATAATAAAATATTTATGTTTGGTAGCAAGTTTTTTCTGTCATAAGCCCTCGTCATAATTTAAATAAGGCATGTCAATTGGCAAATGAGATGTTGGGCATTTAATTTCAATTATGTTGGGTTTGTCTTCATACATCCCATCTGGCAAAGCGGTTATATAATTTAAATTTTCGTCAATAAACAGTCCACGTTGAATGATTTTTGTATGTTTTAGCTGAGTATAGTTAAACACTTTTTCATATTTTCTCCCGGGCCACTTTTTCATATTTTCTCCCGCATGCTCTATCGCTGTGCCTGTAATTGTTTTTGCAGTATTATTTTATGCGCTATAGTAGGTAAAAATCTAGTCAATCTGACAGTACTGCAAACATCAGCGGCATTTGATGCCGTTATTCTCGACCTATATTCATCCCACCACAACTTGCAATTGTACTGCATTCTTGTCCTACTTTCAATATCTTTAATTTCTATTGAACTACATTTATTGATAATATTTAATTAATGTAGCGCACTTTTCTCGCCGTAGTCGTGGTCGTGAAAAAATCCATAGGCATTCACACTTCTATTCTTCCACGATCAGAAATAAATCTGTATTTTCAGTGGTTAATCCTACTGGACCATTTGTGTTTTTAATTCACAAATTAATTGTGTTCAAATAAGTAACAAACTCAAATGGAATGAACACATTGTTGCATTGGCTAAATCAGCTTCAAAAAAACTCGGGTTCCTGAATCGATCCAGAAGGTTTTTCAAATCGCATCAAGTTCTCCAGCTATATAAAACCTTCATCCGACCATGTATAGAGTATTGCTGTCAAGTTTGGGGAGGTGCGTCTGGTACCACCCTCCACTTATTGGACAGGGTTCAACGCCGCGCTATCAGAATAATACGGAATCCCAGGCTTACTCAAGAACTAGACAGCTTACAGCATCGCAGAGATGTTGCAGAACTCTGCGTCTTCTACAGATGCTTACATGGTAAATGTTCTGCAGAACTATCGGAGAAAATACCACCATTCGTTACAACAACAAGAGTAACAAGAGGAACAACCAATGCACATAGGTTTACGGTGAAGCTCCCGAAACCTCGAACTGAAGAAATCAAGCGCGAATTTATATACCGAACATCAAAAAAGTGGAATTCGCTAATACATTTCAAATTTCCGCAGGAATATAAAATGAATAAATTTAAGGTAGCTATTAATCTTTACTTGCAGGATCGCGCATTGGGTACAGAAGCTCTGACAGTTACAAGGAGCTAGGACCGTTAATAAGTCCGCTCTGCACCCAATTAAGAAATTTATAAAAAAAAAAATAAAAAATAAAAAAAAAAAAAAAAAAAAACTTAAGTCATCAAGAAGGAACGCAGAGGAACGAGTTTGCCGAGACGGTTGAAGCCACGTTTGCAGTTTGTCCTTGGCGACTGTCTTTCTAGCGATTTACCTAAAAACTAAATATGTATAATTTTACTATTTAACAATTTAAAAATACATAAATTTTACTTATCAGTTTGATAGTATGTAACATTCGCATCGGGTCGCATAAAATTATTTAAGTACAACATGCATGTTTGGCTGGGTCAGAGTAGTAGAAATTGAGGACCTGTTGGAAATTTTGCGAAATGGTTTTTATACGTGCTGACGAAAGATCAGAGTCGTGAGTGGGGAGTGCAGGGGGGATGTAGGTATCATTCATTGCTTCCAAGTTGATGTTCCTTCCTTTCGTTGACTATCTTACAAAGCCTCTCCTCATAAATGTTCCTTGATCCACTCGCTCAGCCGCGCAACAACGGAATCTATACTACCGGCAGCCAACGTGTTATCGATCGATGATGACGAAATTAAGTATAGAAAATGTTGGGATGGTAGACAAAATACTCACATAAAACAAAATATGGAAAAAATATAAAAATAATAAAAATATTTGTAATGAACAATACGATAGTGACGAATTAACGTTGGAGGAGAAAGTTAGGGGTTGGGTACGTTATCCCAATTACAAAATCCCAAATTAGAAAATCCCAAATTTTAAAATCCCAAAATGTAAAATCCCAAATTATGAAATCCCATTGTTAAGAAGAATATTTATTGAAACACGCGCGCGCATGTTTCAATAAATATTCTTCTTAACAATGGGATTTCATAATTTAAAATATTTTAATAAATACATAATTTTATAAAGAACAATGGCGAAAAATTATTTGAAATAAACTTAAACGTCTAAAAGTGACACATATCCGAAAGAAAATCAATTAATTATCTACGTTTTTTTAAACTAGGTATCATATTATCTAGTTAAATCCGAGTAAAAAAATAATGTCTAATCAAAAGTTATTTGACTATTTCGTTTTAAAGTTCGCTTCATGAGATTTGTCAATTGAAAATATGACAACTTAACAACTGAATATCTATTAATCTCCGCCTTCTCTAACAAAAATCTTGCACAAACTAGCTCAGAAAATCACAATGAGTTAAATAAGATATTTTTCATTTAAAGACGTAGAAATTTTTATCTCAAATAAAACAATGTATGAGAAGCTGCCATTGTTCTTTAATATACATTCATAAACATAGGCTTGTCAGCTCGAAGCGATTAACTACTCGTATCTTAACTTGTTCAAAATAATTATTACAAGAGTCGGGTCACTCCCATCTGTAGGTACAAAAATAATAATATAAATGTAGATTTCTCCAAAGGGACAGGAATTTAGGAATGATTTGCATCAGTTCTATTCTAATGTACTATAAAATTATAAATATTCTGATGTTCATTCATATTAGTAGTCTCCATATTTCATATCTGAATTCGTTTATTTTTCCAATTACAAACCGAAATCGGTTCTCTCAATTAAATATTCGAAGTTTAGAAATTTCGATTTATAACGCTATAGGGATTTCGTACTTCAATAAAAAATACAAAAGTCTTTAATCAATTCAAATTTTAAAGGTAATTATTTTATATGTACAAAAAATTGGTTTATGAATAATATATTCGTATTTAGGCCTCAATACAAAATGAAAATTGTAAAAAACAACAAAGGTGGGAATAATTTATATCACGACGGATTCTGTTACCATTTGGACTCAGAAAAAAATAATATTTATAAATGGAGATGCGCAGAAAGAAAAAAATTTTCTTGCAAACAAAAAATCTCTACATTTTTAGAAAATAATCAACATAAAATTAGTACTTCGTTTTTTGATCATTCACATGATCCTCGAGCTTCAGAAGTTCATCTTGCTGGCTGTAATGCAAAACTAAAAAATCAAGCTACAAGTAGTTCCGCACCACCATCGCAAATAGCTCGGGAAATAATTGTAGGTTGCAAACCAAATGCACGCGTTTACCTACCCAATAAGATGGCACAAAAAAGCAAAATAACACGAATTCGTTCCAGCAAAATGAAAGAGCCAGAAAATATCGATGAAATACCGCAGCACTTACGTTTTCTCGAAAGTTAGCTTTTTATTCTTGCAGAGAAGAAAGTTCAAAATGAAAAAATTATTATTCTGGGAACTATAACTGGTTTAAAAGTATTGGCTGAGTGTCCTTGCTGGTTAATGGATGGAACTTTTTATTTATAGGATCCATTCTTATATGAATGAATTATTTATGTGTTCCTTATTTCACTTCATATAATATTATAACAAAATTTTTAAATTTTATTAATTTTATTTTTCTTCCTTATAGTGAAAAAATTCTTGTTTTTTTCTTGTTTCTTGTTTTTCTTGCAACTTTTTATGTTGCACCATCTATTATGGCCCAGCTTTTTAGCATTCACGGGAAAATTGAAAATGAAGTTGTACCCTTAGTGTTTTGTTTGATGACGAAAAAGAGTAAGAAGTGTTACTCTGATTTTTTCTATGAATTGCTTCGTATAGCAAGTGAACATGATATTCATTTGAATCCACAAAGGATCTAAAGGCTGCCTTTTTCATTTTGGACAAATCTTATAGCGCCAAGTGCAAAAGTGTGGAGCAGCGAATAAATACGGCAAAAGTGAAGATTTTAGTCTCGAAATTAGGATGATAAAAAGACTTGCATTTGTTCCTCCTGATGAAATGTCTCATTATTATACTGCATTATATAATAATCTTGAAGATGAAAATGCAAAAAAAATTGCTAGATGGGTTAAATGTAATTACATAACCGGAAGCAGCTGTAACAAAAAACCGCGTTATGACCCTAGTTTTTGGTCTGTCGAAAACGCAGCAAAAGGCAATTTCCCCCGTACTCAAAATAGCGTCGAGGCTTGGCACCGCCGCCTTAAGGTTATTGTAGGAAAGCAGAACAGTGGGCTGTACCAAATGATATCTCATCTTGGAAAGGAAATTATTGTTTCTAAAACAATTATTGAAAAAATTAATACCGGACAAAGATTTCCAAAAAACAGACAAAACATTAACAAATATAAAACCATTAAACGTGTTATCAAAAGACGAACTTCAACTATGAAACTAGAATATTTAAGAAATATTGCTCACAATATTCATCTTATTCGTTAATTTTGTACTCCACCTAACAAACTACTAATTTGAAATAAATACATTTTTAATTTCTGTGCTTTACTAATTTTGTGTATTACATATTTCAAATGTTGGGATTATCATATTTGGGATTTCTGCCGTTTTGGAATTTATGGGATTTTTATATTTGGGATTTTCATTTTATGGATTATGTTTTTTGGGATTTATTTTTCGTTTGGGATTTTGTATACGTGGGATTTATTTTTCTGGGATTTCACTACGCTTCCGAAAATTTGTAATTGATAATTTGGATGAATGTATGTAGATTGTAAATGGTCAAGGAGAAAAGAGAAAAGAAACAATCCAAAACGCAACGGGAACTCTCATCAATTTTGGCTATAAATCAAAATTTTGCAATGCGGCCGGGGTCAGTAATTTGGAAAATTTTGGTCAGAACGGTTGGACCAAAGGAATAGTTTCCGTGATATCAGTGCGTGCCAAAGAATAAAAATTTAATTTGTCTTGGACGAGAAGGGAGGTGTTTTTCTGGGAGGTGAAAAGAAAATCGCCGCCCCGGTGGCACAGTGGTCAGCATGCTTGCTTTAAGCTCCGGAGGTCCCGGGTTCGATTCCCGGCAGGTGATGAAAAAATTACGGCTGGTTAAAGTAGGGTCAATGAATTAATCATTCATTATCCGTTAAAAATAATGATTACGAAACTTCATAATGAAGCGGAAGCGGCCAAATCCCTCTATGGGATGTAGCGCCAGCGGAAAAAAAAAGAAGAAAAGAAAATATTCCCAGTTTACGCAGTGTTGTAGACTTGATTGATCTGGTGGCCTTACAGTGGCAGTAGACAACAGGTCGTGGTGCTCGTCCCAAGGCAGTGTGAGAATATAAAATAGTGCATTGGTGCATGGCCTATGATTTTCGCGGTGTTGGCAGTAAACCGTTAAGGAAAATAAAAACGTGTAGAATACTGCCCGAACTTTATAGAAGTGTTGTGTTTATGTTGCGGGACAATTAATAACCGCTAGTGGTGTATTATTTAAAGTGTGTTGGCGCACAGCCAAAAATTATTGGACTTTAAATTGTGTTTGTGTAGCGGGACCAGTAATCACCGCTAAGTTAGTTTAGTGTAGTTTGATAAAGTGTGTTGGTGACAATTTGTCACTATGCATAAAGAAACGACGCAATGTTGTTTACGACAAGGGTTTCCTGTCGTAGGTGGGTTTCTCGGAAGTTCTTTTGAGAGATAAATAATAAAATAAAATTTTAAACGGGTGACGCAACGCGTGTTGGCTGCGCATCACGACAAGGTCGTCTTGGCTTGACGGTAACTGACTGTGTCCAGGTCTAGATGCTGTTAGGCATATAGGAAAATAGTTTGCTGTCTACACGAATATCACCACCAACCTTGAGTGGGAGGCCCAAACAACGTCCGCTTGGGTACAGTGGATAACAGGGCCGGGGGTTTGAATCTATCTCGCATCGTGCCAGTATTCCTAACTCACGGCCGTTGGAGTCTACTGCTTGACTGAGCTTGAGCCGGGTGCTTCAACGTTGCTTCTCAGTAAATCCGAATTGCCTCCGGGAAATTCGGTGGCGCCCATAAATATATATTTCTGAGAGGAGAAAACTGGCATACGTGGCATCGTCATAGGTGCGAAAACAGTACATACATATAAATTACGGTCTAGCCGGGTCCTCACATGTTCTTTGCTTTCTGTTTCATGTGCGTTTTTTTTATTTTTTTGGGCGATCATTGGCTTCATCCAAACACGGCAACACATTAGGTTTCAACGATCATCGGCAGACGTCAGAGACAACAACGAAAACCAGAGGAATTTAACAGTTCAGTTATAAAAAAAATTTAAAAAAAAAAAAATAAATTTGGACGGTTGCTCACCTTCATTCCACAATTTTTTTTTATTTGTTACACTTTAGAGAATTAATTGGAAGGGTTTAATTATTTTGTTGAGCGAACCATTTTAATTTGTATAAAGATAAATTGCATAAGATAAGTTAATCGAAATATAGTGTCAAAATATAAAAGTTTGTGTTGTTATTATCGACGGGTTTTAAGGATTCAGAAGCGTACGTTACAAGTAATGCTCCAAAACATGAAGCCCAGCGGAAATATGTTTGCACACGGCTGACCATCCTTTTCCAGGGGAGCATTCACATGTGGCCTGCAAAATTTTTTCAAAACTAATGGGAATTTTGCATATATATTTTGTGTTGATTTTCATTGCCGCGTAGCAAACATATTTTACACAAATTTCGTTATTTATAATAAGGCAATCGGCACTGTCGCAAAACCGTTTAGTTCAAGATATCTACCCCTTATGTTACTGGAACTGGCGTAATGTTGGTCGAACCACGAATCTATTTTAAAAACTGTCAATCCTCTTAAAACTGACCTTTTCAGTTGCACAAGCTTTAACCACAGGCAGAAATCGGTTGGAAATTGCTGAATGTCAGGATTTGGTACATATGGGACCTTGTAGAGACGCCTGTCCAACTTATTCCTATTCCAGTTGGAAAGTCGTTCTTTCAAAACTTGCTTACTCCCAGAGGTTTTTGCCCCCTTTGCTCGTAAACCAAGCCTTTAAATGAGCTGAAAGAATTTTATTTTAAATATATAAACACCGATAATTCAAAATTTTAATCTATCAAAAACTAACCTGTGAATTTTCTTTATCCATTTTTCTAGTTTTCTTAAAAATGTACATGGCTCGGCTAAAAATGATAATTAATTAATAAATTTATAGAAACATATATTTAATTAATATGTTTAATAATTACCACAAACATTGAATACGTTTCGCTTCGAACAAAATGTATGGAAGTTTTTCTGACGTTTGATTTGTTTTCCTTAACACAAAAAAAATCGTGAAGTTAGCCGCACATTCGATCTATTATATGTATAGCAAATTATAATATTAAAAAAAAAACTTTAAATAGTAAAGAAATATACACATAAATTTGAATAAACTCAAATTAACTGGCAGTCTTTGTATCGAATTACTGTACTGCTGAATAAAACTTTCGATACAGCTTCGACGTCAATAACACAAGTAGTGTATATGATTCATGGCAACCACCTTTTTATTTATGTTTTTGGTATACGTAAAAGTGACCAAACCCGACTGATTTAACACGAGGATCAGCTGATATATTCGGTCACTGTTCTGTGATCGCCTCAACGGATAATGGGCACCTAAAAAAAAAAACAAAACAACCGCGTGGAACGGCTCCAGAAATATTTGTTTGTTTAATGATGGCTGACCTCTACAGAATAAATATTCCAATAAATACAAATCTTTTTTTTTTTTTTGTAAATGATAACAATTGAATCGTTTATTCTTGAAAGGGCTCATGTCCACTTTTTCAAATTATTCAGGAAATAAAAAAAACTATATATTGTCAACAAAAATAACTTTAGCAGGGAATTTGAGTTTGTTGATGAAAATGTGAGTCGCTATGAAGTGTTAAGCTGAATTTAAAGGTTATTTGTCAATTATTTCAGCTTTTATGCTCATTTTTAAAGCATGGACATGAGCCCTTTCTAGAATAAACGAATCGTTTATTCTTGAAATAATTGAAAAATAATCCCAAAATTCAGCTTTATTTCATTTTTAACCATTCTGTAAACAGCCTCAGAGGGAATAATTTCTAAAATCAAAAACAGCATAGGAACCAAGCGCAAATTTTAGCGAAAAAAAAACTCGATATAAATTTCTTGTAGTTGGCTAGAAAACGTACGTTCAATTTTAAATTTTTCTTTTTTTACAGCAGACACCTGTGCAATTTTTATTCATTTTGCTTTGTTTACAAAACATTTTGACGTTTTGACAAAATTGTTGTTGCATAGAGATTAGACGCGGATACTTTTAGTTGGCGCGATTTTAATTTATTTACAATTTAAAATAAATTATATTTAATATGAGCGTTCAAATATCGTTTGGCTAATATTCAACCATTTTTGTCAACGCTTTTGCGAATAAAACGGCATATGCCGTCAAATAAATATGCTTCTCTCTATGTATCATATAAATAAAGTTAATTTTTGGTATACAGCCCAATTATTTAATGAAATGCAACATAAATTGTATATTAAAGTCCCAGTCCCTGTAAAACGTTGAGTGTCCCTGCGGATCCACAAATAATATTTTTTTATCCACGGAAGTGTAAAGGGTCCAACGGAATTCTAATTTTCTTCAGTAAGGTACCAAACTTTTTTTTTGTCGGTTGTCTATTTCCCTATAAGTAAGACTTGTGGGATATATTAAAATAAATTATATATGAATGAAAATTATATATGAATTTTATATAAATGTTTTCTTTGGTAGGTAGCTGACATAAAAATAGAAATGCAAATTTTACTCGTAAAAGGATAATTTATTTTGGTTTTCAAATTATAAACGACCTTTTAAATTTTTATAAGTACCCTCATACGTACTAATAAGATTTTCGCTAATATATCGTCCCTCTAGTAATGAAACAGCGTATAAGAAAAATAGTACTTTGAAAATAATTCGCATTTAAATGTTTATTGAAAAAATTTTTTGAAATAAAATCTTTTATTTGATAGAACATTTAATTTTCTATGAAATAAAAGATTTTATTTAAAAAAAATATTTCAAAAAACATTTAAATGCGAATTATTTTAAAAGTACTATTTTTCTTATACGCTGTTTCATTACTAGAGGGACGATATCGAGTTTTTTAATTTGGTTTCATACACGAAATAATTTTACAGCAGTTTTGGTTGCGTTCAATTTTTTTTTTTTTAAATAAAATTTTATATCGAGTTTTTTTTTCTCTAAAATTTGCGCTTGGTTTCTATGCAGAATGTGTATTTATTAAAAAATGGAGGTGTGGCCAATACACGACTTTCTTTTACGAACAGCGAATTTTAAGAAACTTTTATAATACAAATTTCTTGCAAACTTAATTAAGATTGTTTTTATTTTTTCATGTTTTCTTAAATTGTATATTTTTGAAATATTTGCAAAATAAATTTTCTGTTTCACGGAATCTGGGAGCTGTAACCCCAAATATTATGTAAGAGATTAATGAAGATATAGCTGTTTTGAGGTCCCCTGAGTCCGAAAATGTGGGTTTCGAAATGATTTCTGTCTGCCCGTCCGTCTATCAGTCTGTGTCTTCTCTATAGCCCAGATGGCTTAACCAATCGAACAAAAACTTTAGATTTAAGCTTTACTAATGTAAAAGAAATTAATAAAAAATAATAAATTTGTAAGAAGTTTGCGTAATTGGTTTCTCAAAATTCCCTGTTCGTAGAAGAAATGTGTTGGCTGCACATCAATTTTATTTTTTTTATAAAATTTTTAAATTTTTTTTTTTATTTTTTTTTACTTTTATTTTTTGGAAACATTTTGTTTTAGTAGCTTTTTGTAAACCTTATACTTTTTGAGATATTTGCAAAACAAATTTTCTGGCCCAAGGGAGTGGCCACTTCCGGTTGCCCGATTTGGACTAAAATTCACTGGGGCCTTCCAATTTATCAAAAAAGCTTAAATCTGAAGTTTCAGTTCGATTGGTTAAGCCATCTGGGCTATAGAGAGGACACAGACTGACAGACAGACGGACGGACAGACTGACAGACAGACATCATTTCGAAACCCACTTTTTCGGACTCATGGGACCTCAAAACAGATAAATCTTCAATAATCTCAAGGTCGAAAATTTTCATGATTACTATACTTTATTTTACTTCGTAAAAGAAAGTAAAATCATAAATTTCAAATTAATCAAATTAATAATTTATATATTAAAATGATGTCGATGTTTGTTTTAATTATTTAATGTGAATTACGGTTAATTGTTACAGGAAAGATAATCGTTACATAACTAATGATTAACTCTCTCTTTTTCACGTTTCTTCTTTTTAAATATTAGTTTAGTATAAAAGAGCACATGGCCTGGACATGTACCCTGTCTAGAATAAATGATTTTTTTTTTGCAAGGTAGGTGCCGTTCCATTAATTATATGGTAATTTCGTCTTGTCATAAAACGTATGTACGTGTCTATGATACAAAACCGTCATAATACTAATTTTGACAAAAAGTGGACATGAGCCCTTTCAAGAATAAACGATTCAATTGAATATTAGGTCATTACCTTATTTTGTAAATTATTTTTGTATAAATTCCAAATCGCCGTGTAATAATGAGGTAGTAGCAGATACGATTTATTTTCTTCTTTTTCACTAACCACAAATAATGTTCACGTTAAACGCCAAAAAAATGGAGTTACTTGTCTTGGACAAAAGTATGAAATAAAATGGTATGGTGTATGCCAAACGAGACAAATCAGAAACAACAAAAAAAACTTGGGAAATAAAATTAAGATGGGATCATTCGGTTTTCCCCTTTCTTCTTTACTGGCCGTGTACAAAATATCCATTGTTTCAACTTAAAATGTAAATTATTTTAAATTCCGTAATAATGTAAATACATTATTATTTGTGGTGGCCGTGGCTTATATCACACTTAAATTATTTGATTTAATTTTATATTTTATTCAAAACTTGAAATAGTTTTTAATTTTCTTTATTGTGATATTTTTTGTATTTTATTTTATTTTCAAAACCAGCAATAAAATTCAACAAAAAATTAAAATACAGGAACAAACACAACCACAAGATAGTGGTATATACAAATTAATTTGTAATGATTGTTCAAAATTCTATATCGGCCAAACTGGGCGTTCATTCACGGTAAGATTTAAAGAACACACAGATGAGCTTAAACAAACCCGATCAAAAGATATTTTTAAATCTAGTTATGCACAACACTTAACGGACGAGAATCACTCATACACTGACATTCACAGCAATTTAATCATATTACACAGGCTACAAAAGGGAAATATAATGGACCGGTACGAAGAGTTGGAAATTTATAAACAACGCAACAACACACTGATTTTAAATGAAAAACTAAATACAAAAACAAATAGATTGTACGACAGGGTAGCAAAAATGAAATAGAACAACAACCAGGAAAAGCATCGAAAAACAACAAACAACACAAACAATTTTTAGTAGTTTGCAAAAAATTGACAAAGAACGAAGCTCGAAACTAGTATTTTTAAAATAAAATAAAATACAAAAAATATCACAATAAAGAAAATTAAAAACTATTTCAAGTTTTGAATAAAATATAAAATTAAATCAAATAAATTATTTTGCTTTAAGCGATATTCAGGCGTACTATACAAAAACAAAATATATTTGTTCTATTTCACTCATCTGTTAAATTTTGAAACCTATAACGTTGCTTACCAGGGTTGCCACCTTTTCAAAATGCTTCGCGAGGACACTACTTAAATATTGGTTATGTATGTATTGCACAAAATAAACATAAATTTCAAGTGAAATATTTTTAAAGCTGGAAGTAATAAGAAACCCATTTAGTCGGGCTGTATTTAATCAGCTCCCTAAACTCGAGATTACAATAATTCTGAATAAATTAGCTTTTCCCGTCCTTTTGCTGATTTAGTAAAACAAATTAAAACATTTTTGAATAAAATTATCGAAACAAAAGGACTGCATATTTAAACAACGTTCAAAGAATTATAGACGACATTCGATATAACAATTCGCTTTTAAGACATACGGATTGAACGTTTTCAAGTTGCGATACAGATAATTTTTCTTTGCCGAAATTAGAATTTGTATGCTCGCGCTGAAAGCTGAAATTGTCTCTAGAGATAAACCTAAGGAATTGAACGATTCATGTATTGCACTAAACCTACCACCTGCGGTTTCAACAGCGTTTTCAAAAATATATACAAGTTAATTTTCAATTCCGTTCTCGAACGTGTAATATTGTAATACTACAAGAAAAGATTTTCTAGTTTTTTGAATCGAAGCACCTACTTTCAATAACAAATTTTGTTAGAAATTATTTTATTTATAAAGTCTACTATTTCTTGGGGAGCCAATACGTCTGTTACATTCGCTTCAGTTTAGTTCGGCCACAATCCACTTTATTTTCAATTTTGGTGTCGAAATATTTAGCTTTAATTAATTTTAGGATAAATATGGACAAATTCTTCTACTGTAGTTCTTCATCAATTTTATCTTTCATACTTTAGAATGTAATACCTATTCCCTTAGTCGTATAGTTTATCACGTCAAGTAACATTCAAATTTTAATATTACTTCTATAAAAACTATAGGATTTTTTATTTCAAAAGACTGTTTTTGTCATGATATATTTTCAAGTAATCAGGAGCTGTGGTGGTAGTCACTTGAAATGACTATTGTCTATTGTTTTGCATAGAAGCCGCTTTGTGTTTATGGAAGTAATATTAAAACTTTACTGTTACTTGGCGTGGTAAACGATGCAACTATGGGATTCGGCTTATTAGTGAATACAGCACTTCAACCGGCATCCGTTAATTTTGTCTGGTGATTTTTTGTTCATTCGTGGTCTTCTAGGGCACGACAACCCTTATTAGAAACTAATATTTCCACACTATATAAATTACCCTTTATCACTTGAAATTTTTTGTTAACCAACTTTTCAATTGCAACCAAAAATCACTAAAGTTCATTGTTTGTTTTATTTTATTTTTTCTAGGTTCATTTGAATTTGATGACCATCATTTGATGACAGTTAATAAAAAAATATTGAATTTATAAAATTTTTCTAAAAATCAAATATTCTTAATATTACTTATGAACAGCTTTGAATTTCAATAAAACATAGAATCTTTAAACTGATATCTTTTAAAACACAACATAATAAAATAAGAAGTTATGCCTCTTCTTACACAAAAAAAGAGGTTATTTCCACGTTTAAATAAGGTTATTATTGCTTACTCCAATCAAAGACCAATTCCATATAATCCGTGAAGTAAGTTACAATTGCTACCATTAGAAAATTCATGTCAAATTTAAAGTCGTCAGTGTTTATAAAAGTAACAATTAATTAGCAAATTTTATTTAGAACATTTTTTTGCACAGATAGGCAAATAAAAATATTTAAGAGTAATTTATAGAAAAATACATTGATAATTGTCCAAAGTTAATTGTATTATAAATATTATTGTATTACAACTAGAGATGAGAAATTTACATTCAAAAGCCATTTTGTTCTAGCGATTTTGTGATTTGATTAGCTGAGTATACAGAGTTGTTTTTTTTTTTTAAAAAGTTAAACTACATAATTTGTTATTTTTCTATACCCAATCAATCAATTATATTGACGGGATATAAGTCTATTTTATTAAAAAATAAATAGCAAATATTATTAGCAGTTTAAATCTATAGTTTAAATATTGTCATTTTGACGAGGACTTTTCAGTATCGACGAGGACGCGAGGACAAAATAGTCACACGAGGACAATCCTCGCCAAACGAGGACGGGTGGCAACCCTGTTGCTTACACATTTTATTCCAATACCATTTGAGTCTCGTATAATACTCGACATTTCTCAGTCGCTGAGAACATAATTTGTAAACACAGCGAAACTCTCATAATCATTTTAATATGAATTAAAAATTTTCAATTCTATGAAGTATAATCATGCTTGAAATATGAAACGGCCCGCGAATAGAGTGCCCGTGTCAACGAAACGTGAGAATGATATGTCCGTTTTGATAACATTCTTATTAAACATAAACAAATAAAATGACGTGCAGCAAAAATACTGAGTACTAATCCAATTAGAGAATTACTCTACCCTAATTATATTATACATTTCCATATAGTAACAGCTTAACAGTTCAGTGACATTACATTTAATAAACAACCCGTATAGTGTTGGATTTATTTTTCGAAAATTTCTAGCCAAAAAGCTCATGTCAAAGTGTAATAAAAGATAAACACCTGGTTTTTCGGTACCATTTTGTTAAATCCTTCATTATGACATTTTCTGAATTTACAATCCTGTTGAAAAACTAATCTCATTTATCACAACATAATTATGTCAACAAATATATTTGCGTTTGGGTTTCGTGTAAATAAATAATCAAATTAATATTTAATATTTGAGGAATGAAATTGATTCGTTACACATAAGTTACACATACAAACATTGACAACACGTAAGAAAAAGGTATATTTGGGGTGTGAAATATGGAAATGGGTATATTTACGCCAACTTTAAATATAAATATGAAACCTAATCATATTAAATTATACAAAACACATTAAAATTTAATGGTAAAAATAATTTATGGGTATAATTGAACATATGTGGGTAGATTAAAATTATTGTTATTAAATGTTACTCCCAATTTATGATATAATAAAATGTCAACAATCAGTAAATTCAAAGAAGTTCTGCGATTAATGTTTCGAAATTAGGGTTTTTAGATGAATGTCTTTATATGTTAGTGTCTACCAAAAGATAATAAATAGGTAAACTAGATACCGAGCAAAGTGAAAAATTATTTACTTGCGGTATTTTGAAAATTAGGCAACCCTTACGTTAAGAGTTGGTGCGGTCTACATATTTTACTGACAAAATTTTCAAAAATTAAATTAATGTACAAACATTAGAGTGGTCCAAAGATACATGGGATTAGCAAAACTCGTTTCACATCTAAAACTAATAAATCTGCAAAAAAAATTGAAAAAAGTTGTTTCCTGGGCCAGCCCAATAAGCTTAAATAGAGTGTATTGAAATTTAGGCTTCAGATGTTAGGTTACATTGAAACATCAAATTTAATGAGTGAAATTTCGTTAATGCAAAGTTTACTAAGCGAGCTTCGAAAAAAATTACCCTACAGACCGAGTAATTATATTTTTATAAATATTTGTGGAATAGTGGTGCCGATTCAATGCAAATTTTCTATTTTTCTTTTCTTCTATTCTTCTAGTATTTCAAGGAAAATTCGATATAATTTCCAAAAAAAATCCCAAAAATTTTTAGATTACATATTTGAAAATCGTATCCAGTTCTCGTAGAAATAACAGCAGAATAGAATAAAAGACAAATAGAAGATTTACATTGAATCGGGCCCATTACTTTTACAAAAATAAATAAGTTTATTTTGTATTTACCGTTATTTTGTTAATTTAATCGGAACAAAAAAATTACTTAAAATTGAAAAAAAAAAAATTGTTTTGTCTTTTCGGTGATTTTTACCTTTAATTTATTTATTGAACAATTTAGTTTTTGGTATATGATGGAAACACAAGCGTTTTTGTGTCTATGGTAGATAATTGCGGTAATTTTCTCAATAAAACTTGTAAAATTGCAAACCCTTTCGTTTTAATTTTTTTTATAACCAAAAAAAACAATTTTGTTTCAATTACAATAAATTTATTTTCCACTTTTTTTTTTTTAGCAACTAATCAACGCTAGCTCTTGAATCCAATTAACTTTTTTCTAAAGTATGGATTTTACATAAAAATAGTAAAAATTATAATAGTGACATATTCTGTTGATGGATATTTTAATAACAATTGCCTTATGGGTAAATAATAAATTTAGTACTAAATTCGAACGTGTACCATCAGACGTAATATAATGATATTCAGTTTGTTTTTTAATACATAAAAAATGGTAAACGTCAAACACAAAGGTAAACAAATAATTTTCTAATCGTAAGTTTTTTTTTGTTACTTGAATATATAATTTAAATTTAACTTCTTTTGTCTTTATAGCTAACAACAAAAAGGGAAAATAAGCGTCTGATGGACAACATATTATCAGATAAGTAAAAAACTAACAATTACATTTAATGAAATGATTCTTTGTGTTTTCTTATGTTTCTAGGTTATGATGTTTGCTATGCTGAGGAGAATTATTCAATGTTGCTCGTTGTTGCTTCAACAGTATATGTGGGACTTGCAATAAATATTGCTTCTGCTTTACATTACACGTTGTTGATTTACTAAATTCTTCTATAAGACGCTTCTTTCTGCTATACCATTCGTCACCCTTAAATTTTCTACAACGGAGCGACCATTCTGATAATGAATATTGGAATGGCATTTGCTACATCTTCATCAAGAAAATCGGTTTCTATCCTTAGACTTCGGAAAAAAACATAGTTCGCTTAGAAACAAAATTTTCAATATTTGAATCCTTAATGGAGAAATTCGTTAGTGTTTTTTTGGTGTTTCCTTCCCTTCCGCTGGTATTGTTTAATGGATTCACCATATTTTTTTAACGTGTCTGAACTCAATGTGCGGTCAAAGGAAGCAAGCACAACTAACTCTTCACCAAGGTACCACAATTGGTTGCATAGCTTTTTAATGCAATTTCTGCAATATCATTATCGATATGTTTGTAGGTGAAGATAGTAAAATTAAAATTTTGCAAAGTTGATCCTAATGCTTGCAAATAATAGTTGTTATACCTTTCAAGGGCTTTAAGCAGCATAAGGTCGTTATTGGGTGCCGATGTAGGTAAAGGTATCGAAAACCAAAACTTAACATAAACTAGAACCCCAAATAAGCAAACATCTCGTACTATATCCAATTTATTGTTCGCCAAAGAGAATTGGTCTTTAAATCTATACTTTTAAACAATAAATTGCATTATTTATCAAACTAGCGCGATGCATGGCACCTGAATGCTTAAATTGGAACTGATTTTCTTTGTCACCACCAAGAAATTTAATGGTAATTTCTAACAACTCCTTGTAATCCTGTCGTGGGTACGCTATCTAAAATTGTAAATAAGGTATAATAAAGGTTATCGCGAATTAATTTAAAATGCTAAATTATTTCTATACCGAAAGTTGATTTTTGGCGAATTCTAGCGTATCGTCTATAGATGTTCTTACTTTATTTAAAATACAGCTGTCAACTATTACAATTTCGAACTGATATTTATTAATAACAGCCCAAGCTTTTTGAGATTTTTTAAAAACGAAAATTTCAGAACCGCTGGTTGACCCTTCGGAATGCTGACATACGCTGACAAAATTATTTCTGAAATGTGGTGCCTACACGGAAATATATTAATAATTTTTTCAAGCAAAGCACATGTTCCCTTCAATTTTCCTGACGAAGGTGAATTGTGATAATTATTTTGTTCAAATTACTATTGACTTTTATTTTTTAGAAATGACAAAGCTGTACTGCGTACTAACCTGTATTTGATGCTGTTGTGTCAAAGCACAAGGCACTTATTTGGTTTTGGAGATTCCATTCTACTATGAGTTGGTGAACAGCTGCGGCTTGCTGTTCCTCTGTGCCCGATTTTAACAGTGGAACTCCTAGGAGTTGAATATTACCATTACCCACAATAACCAGTAAACGGTCAACAGTTGAGTGTCCCGTAATATCGGGTAATATTTTGCCATCCCAATGAATTGTCAAAAGACAAAATAAAGTAAAATCGGCTTTGATCTTATTAGCGTAATCCTTTCTGCATTGCATTCTCGACCTTCTAATAATTGTCAATCTGCTGGCTACAACTTTATTATGCTGGAGTTCCATTTCTGTGCCAACAGTTCCCAAAACCAATGTGGCTTTTCGGTCGGGTATGTCAGCTCTATTCAAAGCAGCTGAAATTGCCAGTGTGACAATATTTTTTTTATTGGGTGTTTGAATATTCTTGTCGTAAAATGTCACATCAATATCACTAATCTTTAGACTATCATCACTTGCTAAACTAATATCCGACTCGGATGATTCGTCATAATCAACAGTAATTCCATTGTTATAACGATTTTGCGTCTGAAGCTGCTTTTGACGTTCTTTTTCATTTTTTGTAGCCAAAATATCGAAAGTTTCATCAACACTTTTAAGAAATTTATTTTCATTTTTCTTGTGGGATATTACTTTCCTTTCTTGTGCTTGTGTAAATTACACAATAATTTCACAATTCTCTGCAGTTTTACGACAGAATCTTTCGTGGGCCCATAAGTTTCAGTTACTTTTTTCCAAATTAAACATATCTGCGGTTTAATTTTTTTTAAGGGAAAATATAAATAATGCGGCAAGATAATACGCTTAGTTGGTAAGAAATCACAATTTAAGGTTTGAATATTCTCACCAACTAATATATATTAATTTACTCGATCCCCTCGTTTCACACATTTCTCATCACATCCTCGTTTCAGAAAAGATCCGCATTAAAATATTTCTTTTCCAATCATAACGTTCAAAACTACACGCCATTTTGTAGCTAAAATATCCCAAATTTCAAAAAACTCTAGTGCTCGCTTCAAGCTCATTCAGTAAAACAATTTTTTAAAATTTTTTTTGCAGATTTATTAGTTTGAGATGTGAATCTTTCATAAAAGTCGTACGCGTCAAAAAACAAAAAAAAAAAGATTCTGGGAAATTGGACCACTCTAATATATGTACATACATATGAGTTATTCCACGGTAATACAGTCAATTTTTCACAATTCTCAAAGTTAATCGCTTAGATTTTATTTTTTTTATTTTTTGCGTGTTCCTCATTCAAAATAACGGATACATTAGTTTATAATATGTATTGTCAATAGTTTGCCAGTCATTAGATTCCATTAGTATTTTAATGGCAACTCTGATTGTTACACTAAAAGTATAAACACTTTCAATTACTGAAATCATCGTAGTAGAAACCAACCAGTAATTAAATTGTTCAAGTTAATTTGTTATGTTTTTCGAACATATTGAAGTGATAAATTTGATACATGTTCGAACAACACAAAATACATTTAAACACTATAAGATACAGTCAGTGTTGGCATATTTGTCATGGAAATTTTATTTGAATAAATATACAAATTCAATACTTGACTTAAACTACCCTTTACACAACATGTATACTACATCCTATATACATACGTAGCAATCCAAAAACTAAGTAGATTTGTGTAGAAATTGCTTTAACGTCCCTGGGGAATATACCACAATCTTTTGTTGTTATAATACTATAGAATAAATGATATCATTCTTGTAGTTGCTGCTTACCATTCGATGATAACACATTTGTCCTATTTCCTTTTTATGTATAGGAAAAAAAAATATTTCGTTTGCAAAAAGAAAAATTGGAAAATAAATTATTCCAATGCTTTCTTCCTTTAGTTCTTGTATGTATATATTTCGACTGTCAATAAAATGGGTGGAAACTGGAGGTTATAAAACTGGAAATACTTTTATTTAGAAAATGTAATAAAGGCGTTGAAAAATTGTTGTTCTTTGTAAACCGAATGTAAATTTTATTTTTCATTAATAATTTATTTTATGGTGTAGGTAGTTATTGTTACATTGTAAATCAGCTGTAATTCAAAGAATACGTACAAGAGAAAATTATTCAACTAATTGCCATATAAAATATCAGCAGTCTACCTTTCAAACCTCAAGCTTCAAATATTTAATACATGTCCGGAGAAAATGTAATCCTTCTAACAGGACTTTTAACATAACTTTTCCTTTAGACGAAAAATTAACAAAGCAAAAACGAGAATAGATAAGCGAAATAAGTTTCATTTTTAGACTATTTATTTACTTTACTATTTTCCGAATAATTTTCTAAAAATAAAAAAAAAGTCGTTTTTCCACAAACCTTTTAATCATTTATCATTCATTTTCCTTGTGAACCTTTTTTTACCCTCGTTTGCGGTAAACTTTTAGACTTTTTATTATACACATTCGATAGGATTCTTTATTTGCTAATCTAATCCTTTGTTAAATCACGGAGAATAAATAGGTCGATTTATTATGTAACAATTTACTAAAGAAGAAATTTCAAACAATTTTATTCATATTTGCCAAGAATATTACACAACATTTAATATTGAAGCATTATGCATGTACTAAGGGTCTGCCAAAAACATTGATAAATTTCAAGTCATAATTTTTCACGTTATATTCGAAATAATCTGCTTTCTATTGGGACGGGAAATAAGGCGTAACATTTTCACATCGATTTTTTTTGTTTCACCGTTCAACGGTTGTCGAATACATACTTGACTGGGTTATCAATTGTTATTTTAAGTGCTTGTATCTGACTTCGTTCTAGTTATTCCCCCTTCCCCTGTAATTGGTTGGTGCTTCAAGGAAGCAGAGAAATAACGGATACTAGAAATTAAATCAGCTAGAGATTTACAGAAAACATTCACGCTGTTATTAATTATTGCGTTTGCCACAGCGCAGCCGTTGCGACAAGTAAATCAAGTCTTATTTATATAATGATTTATATAAAGTAATCGTACCAAGCAGCACAAAACCAGCAAGATGTTAAAAGCAACAAGAAAATCGAGCTTTTCTTGGCGAGCAAAAACATAAAATGGGAAACATGTAAGGTGCATAACTCTATTTTTAAAAATACGCCGTTAAATTTTTCGATATATCAAATGTCAGTTTATTTATACTTCCATTCCATTTTGGCACCAATTTAGTATTTATTTTGAAGAACATTTCTGCAATATTTGTAAATTTTCTGAAAAATACTACTAGCATGCTATAAAGAACTAAAAACCGAAACTGAAGGCTATGTTATCATAGGTATCCTACAATTTTTACAATTAAAAAATAACGAAACGGTATCATAGATAAGATAGATAAAAGTAATAATAAAGATATTAGAAGTAATGATATGAATAAAAAACAGCAGAAATACTTCTAAGCTACAAAAATTTGAATTCCAAACTGGTACAAAAAATAAGTTGAAAAATGAGTTGAATTTAAAACGAGAAAAACTACAGAAGAAAATGTTTTACTTAAGAAAGTAGCACAAGGTACTTTCTTATTTAATTTAATAATATTTTTTGTTTAATTTTGATGGTGTATGTACAATTTGTAAGCAGAAATAAATATACATAACTTATATGATGACTAAACTAAAGATGGTGCTGTTGATAATCTTTGGAAGATAAGAAGAACATTTCTATACATTTGTGAATAAAATAAAACTGTAAATTCTTCGTTAGGAAATTTTAAGAAGCAATTTTGTATTAAAATACTGATACAAAAAGAAAGGCAGGGGCGTCCAAGCTAAATGAGCATTTTTGAAAAATTTTCAAAATAACTACAGTATTAAAACTGCGATTAGAATAAAAAGCCAACTGGACAACAACAAAATATTCATGAGCGAAAACGTCGGTTTAGACCATGCCATATGCCATTATGTCATATGACGTGCATGAATGTAGTGATGCAATTAGTGAATTTATAAATAAAAAAAATATTTCGGATTTAGTAATACCTTAGAGCACACAAGTAATATGTCCATATTTTGAATGTCCAACATTTTGAATTCGGCGGCTATTTTTAGTTAAAATACACTTCTTATCTAGAAGGTTTCTAAGATAAAATTAAAACTAACCGTAAATATTTTTGAAAATAAGTTAGAGCTAAACGAGAAATTACCTGAGCGAATAGATAAAAAATGTGAATACAGTGGAAACATTGAATAGCAACAACAATATATCGACCTTTCCTCCTAATATAAATGATGGAATTATTATGTCTGCGCCGATAGACTTTGGCGACCGTTGTGGGTTGGATATCATACCACCACCTATTTTAAAGAAACATGCAAATATTTTGATGTATTCATTGCGGAAGCGCTTCAACTTGTCGTTAGTATCCGGCGACCCGTAGTGAGAGAACCGTTGAGCCCTACTTTTAGATTGGCAGTGATACTGAGGTAAGTGCTTTAGTGCATTATGTGGTTTATATTAATTATTAAGGTTTTTATTTCATTGAAAGTTGTTTAAATTTCTTTGTAGGAAAAGCACAACTGATAAAGCTTTTTTCAAAATTGTTAATGCATTGAAATGTTGAACTTTGACAAAATATAGTAAATTAATTAAATCTAAAGTCACTTTTAACTAATTAAATTTTGTATTGTATGCCCGTTACTTTTTAATATTCTCTGTGACTCTTAATTTTTAATATGCACAATTTTGAATCAACATTTCAATGCAGAAACAATTTCGAATAAATCTTTAAGGCATTGCCACACGAGCGCCAGTTTACATACGTAAATATTCTGCTGAAAAATTTTCAGCAGGATCGCATGCAATTTAAAAAAAATTTATTCGAAAGGGGGAAATTGTTTACGAAATAAACTATGTCGATTGGTTGCCTGCTGAAAATTGGTCAGCAGAATATTTACGTAAACTCGCAGTGAATGTAACATCGACCGGCATTCAATCTGACAAATTCCATTTAGTTAATAACACCAAAAAACATGTCCGTGAAATTCGAAAAATATCGTCGAACTTGAAAAAGTGTAAAATTTTTACCGTCAAATTGCCATTGGCTCATTGATAAATTTCGTAATGACGGCATTCTTCTCTTTATTACTTGCATAATGCATAAAAGCTGGATTTAAATATGTATTAAGCCATTTTAAAGTGATCTCGAATTCTCGACTGGAGTGTTGTGCTGTGTTATCTGTGAAAATAATTGAATATAATATAATATTAAATAAAATTTTACAATAATTTGTGGAAAAATAATAATTGAAAAATAATCTTACAATTTGTGGAAAAGAAAAAGTCAAGCGGATAAGGAAATATAAATACAAAATTGTGAACATTTAGTTTATAGTTAACCATACATTTTGGAAAGTAATAATGCTTAAGAACACGTGGTTATGGTTACACGTTTATTGCAGCGAATAAAAATGTATTTCCATATGGTTATTAAGAAATGCATCCCGGTAGGTGTATCGAAAATAAAAATAAATTCCCTGTAATGTTACATGGAATTTATTTTTATTTTCGATACAATCTAGGTCCTTAGTAACCACACGGAAATAAAAATTCTTCGCTGTAATAAACGTGTAACCACGTGTTCTCTCTTAAGCATTTGTGGCGACTCGTTCACTCATTCTCCACAATTTGTTTTCCACCCCACAATCAGAATACAAAACGCAAAGAACACACCTATTACACAACACAAAAACAATAGAACTTTGTCTCTTCCAAATGACGTGACAAAACAAAATATAATAAGACGTCTCACATTTTCTTGCGTAATGATTTGATTATTTTTTTTTGTTTGTGCTAATTCAATCTATTTCAAAGCTACGACATAAATTTAATTTATTTTTAACATTTTTTTCTACTTTCCTTTTTTTATAACTGATTGATTTGTTCATTAATATGTATATTTTTAATGTTGTTTTTGATTGTTGTTAATAGAAGCGTTGGCTGCCACTGGAGTTTTGTCCACAGGGCATTTATTATATTTTTTAAATATTGTAAGTAAGTTCTAATAAAATAAAATATAATACCGTTTTTCTATCGAAGACGCATCGAAGCGAAAAAAATAATAGTTATAACAAGTCGGCCATGATTTAGGAATTTTGTTTTGGTAAGTGCAAATTTTTCCGAATAATGTGCAAATTTCCTGGAAAATCTGGCTTATACAAAAAATTATGCAATCAGAAATTATCACATAGCAAGTATAATTACGTCTTTGCTAGTATATGTAGATACACATTTTCACAATCAAAAATTATCAAAAATATATATCTTACCTAATGTCGTCGGCATACCCAGTAACGCTACACTTAAAAACTTAAAATACTACTTTGTCCATTTTTGGGGACAATTAGATGATATATTAGAATATATTTAACATGATTATTTGGAATAAATAATGTTAAAATCATTATTTGGACTATTTTGTAAAATAATTATGATAGTAAAATTATTATTAAGAAAAACAATATATTTTATTAAATTTTTTTTTCAATTTTATTACATAATTTTTCCGTTATTAAAAGTAAAATTGGAAACAATTTAAAATATACTTACCTTTATTCTGTGGACATACATACATACATATGTATGTATTATTTAGGAACTCAATTTATGGTGAATTCTTAGGGGGGAAAAGTAATCTAAATAAAAAATGGGAGAGTTCCATACCTACCGTACTATGAAATTATTTAGATCAATCAGATTAGTTTTTTCCTCAAATAATTTAACTAAGTTGAGTTCCTAATTAATCATATGCCATAGAATAAAACATATGTAACACATAGTATTTTTTGAATGTTTCTATTACAAGACGCTACCACACGATTGTAGTTCCGCAATTTTGGTTGACCAATTGTTCTAATCATTCATTTTCTGGGTGATTATGCATTTTGAATAATCGCTCAAGATTTTTGGGTCTTTCTTCATTTCAATATTTTGGGCGATTTTCATAAATGAACAATCGTCCATATTTAGAACGGATGCAATCGCCCAAATCTAAAATGAAGAGTGGCCCAACATTTTTTTATCTAATTTTTGGGCGATTTTGCATTTTTGATTTAATGTCTTTTTTAATTCACTAAAACTCAGTGCAAAAAAACTTACCTCGATCATTGATACTAGGTCGAGCTTAGTTTTTTTTTGCACTAAGTTTACGTTTTTTTTTTGTGAATCGAAAACGACATAAATTGGCCAATTCAGTATTTTATGGAATATTCTAACAGTATATAAAATCTATAGATAGCGTCTTATTTTAAAAAAACGACTTTCTTAATTATGTATCCATTAGTGTACTTCAAAATAATTGCTAAATAATCTGATTAAAGATAATAATCTGATTAAAGATAATAAGATAAAATTTTACTTCTTGCAGAAACAAAACGCAAATAGGAAGCCCTATCAAGCAGGAATTAAAAAAAAAGTTCTAATGAATCTTTAATCCAGAAGAACGAACTTAAACAAAATCACAAACGACATGTCAGAAATAATAGATCCTACAATGACATGCTTCGTAAAAACCTAACGTGTTTAGAGTAAGCGTTAATACGTCTGATTGTGATGGCAAAGATGAATGCAAAGGTAATGCTATTTGATTATTGCCGTCTTTCAATATGTTGTCGGGTAGAAAATAAATTATCCATAATAAAAGAAATAGGAACAAATAGTAAATAAAGATATTATAAAAAGTTGTGTTATAATGGGCAAACATTTAGAAAGAAATGATTTATATATTATACATAGAATGTATAATTTCAAGAAATTATAATAAAATATTTCTTTAATTAATTTAGTGTTAACCAAACGTGGATATTCTTCATTTAATAGTGCCCAAATCAACAATCGGTAAAAATCTAAAAATAGAACATCAAAAAAGGATTTTTGTTTATATTGCAAGAAATTAGTTACACAGTTTGCTCGGCATTTACAATCTAAGTCGTACCAAATAGAGAACGACGTTAAAGATTTTTGAGATATCCGCAAAGGTCACTAATTCGAAAGCGACTTATAAATAAAATCCGAAGGAAAGGCAATTTTTCCCACAACACGAATCCATGAGAACTACATACATAGTTCGCACCAAGTGGCAAGGCTCCTTCTCAAAACGTACTATACGTATACACTATAAAAATTGTAACACCGATCATAAGAAAGGTATTCGGGAGATAACTGGGTACGTTAATTCTCGAGTCAATGGTATTCTTCAGAAAGTAATCATTCCTGGAATGCATGATGATAATGATGTAACACGATCGATCAAATATGACGAACTGATAATTATTGCTGGCAATAAATTTTGTGATAAATATACGCTAGATCAACACGTTGAGTTAATATGTGGCCATTGGGGATTATTAGATCGTTTAAAACTTGCTGTGATGTCGCAAAATCAGAATATTAAAGAGTTTGCTAGTATATTCCATCCTAAATATTACGATATTATAGTGGAAGAAGTCCATGAAATTGCACGGTATGATCCAAAGATGCGAGTATATGGAGCACCTTCAAACGCGACTACTCTTAACACTTTAATAAAAAAACGTTCACAGATGTTGATTGCGGAATGAATTAAAAAGCAGGATGTAAAACAAAACTGTTGAAGAATTCATGATTCTCTACGAACATGTTTATCCAACTACAATCAACAAAAAAGTACTGGAAGACCAAATTTCGAAGAAACGAGTGAAGACGGAAACTTTGCCAATGAAGGACGACATTAACAAATTATACACGTATTTAAAAAAAATTTGTACCGAAGCTACGAAATTGTTAGAGGATAATTTTAGCTTTGAAACATGGAAAAATTTGGCTGAAGCATGTTTAATCCTCTTGCAAATGTTTAATAGACGCCGATCGGGAGAAATTGAAAGGCTTTTTTGTTGATCAAAATGTTAATCCTGAAATAAACAACAAACTATCGGAGAGATTCGCCCAAGATTTTTGGGTCTTTCTTCATTTCACAATTTTGGGCGATTTTCATAAATGAACCCCAAATTTAGAGCGGATGCAATCGCTTAAACCTAAAATGAAGTGTGGCCCAAAATTTGTTTATCTAATTTTTGGGCGATTTTGTATTTTTGATTTAATGTCGTTTTCAATTCACTAAAAAGACTAAACTCAGTGGAAAAAAACTTAGCTCGATCATTTTCTACTAGGTCGAGTTTAGTTTTTTCTGCACTAAGTTTACATCAATCTAAAACCACATAACACTAGCCAATTCAATATTTTATGGAATATTATAACAAATTAAAAATGATTTTATTATTTATGTATCCATCAGTGTACTTCAAAACTGTTATAACCTGTATTTAAATAATCTGATTAAAGATAAACCTAAACTTGATAATAGTTTAAACGATTTTACTTATTGCAGAAACAAAACGCAAAATGGAAAACCTTACCAAGCAGGCATTAAAAAACGGTTTTAATTAATCTTTAATCCAGAAGAACGAACTTAAAAAAAATCACAAACATGTCAGAAATAATAGATCCTACTATGACATGGTTCGTAAAAGCCCTTACGTGCTTCGAGTAAGCTTTAAGATATCTGAGTGTTGACAATAATGAACGCAAAGGTAATTGCTACGTAAATTATCATTAATATGTATATATTTTTTGTGTCCTTAATGGCAAAGAGTGTCATTTCTTGGCTGAAAACAGTATAGCAAACTGCTACTTTTCTCCTTAGCAACACAATTCTTCACCATAAACACTTTTCTTCATAGAAACGCTTTTTTTCCAAATAATTTTTTAATTTTTGACTTTTATTTATTTGCTTACTGCGTTTGTTATGTACATGCTATCATACATACTTCGATCCAAACTAGGTCCACGATAGAGTAATACAGGTAATATACTCATCGGTCTAATTTTCGTTTATGTTTGCGCATCTTTCAATATGGCGACGGTTGTGACAAAGTAAACATCGTATTTGTGATTATTCGTATATTTTTATCAAAAATTCAGTGTTTTAACTAATAAAAAGTGTGTTAAATTGAAATTTATTTACTATAAACTAATTAATTAAATTATAGACAATGAGGTGTGCTATTTTTGGTTGTGATGTGAACAATAATAGTGGAAATAATGATCACGTATCTTTCCATAAATTTCCAAATGAAAAGAAATTATGTAAAAAATGGGTGTTATCTTGTCGACGGCAAGATCAATTTAATATCAAATATGCTCGAATATGTTCTAATCACTTTAAACCTGACGATTTTATTACGCCAAATCCAATATTAGCACAATATGGATTGAAATCAAACATGCAAATCAAATGTAATGTAATCCCATCGCTTTTGTTACCATTACAAAAGCCGATACATTTAATTACACCACGATTTGAAAGAAAACAAAAACGTGAAATGAAATCAAGGTATGGTATAAAATTGTGCTAATTTATATGTAAAAATAAATTAAAATAAATGTGTGTTTATAGCTCAACAGTTCTTAAAAATCAAGAAATCACTCACTCTGCAAGTGATTCAACTGAAATTCACGAAGTCTATCAAGAAGAATCCAACATTTCTACAAATAAAGAGCCATCGCACACCATAATTCAGGATTGCTCCACAACAAACAGTTTTTGTCAAACGGAGTCTACTGCCGTTTGCAAACGCGATTTCAGTACCCAAACGGATTCATTTACGGATTCATACTCAAAGTAAACAAAAATGACTATATAGAATTAATAATGTTTTATAATATTTTGCTTTTTTAAGATTACAAGAAGAGGTCGTTCAGTTGAGAAAAAAATGTTGGGAACAGCAACAAATAATTCATTCGGTTGACCAAATATTCAGTGAAGCTCAACTACAAAAATTAAAAAGCGAAAAGCGTGTAAAATGGGCAGCCGATGATATTGCCAAAGCAGTCACTTTACATTCTGCTGGCCCAAGGGCGTATAGACTACTATTAAAAAAGAAAATGCCCTTGCCAGCTGTAATAACGTTAAAAAAATGGTGTGCTAAAGTTGAAGTATACCCTGGAATTTTGAATTGCGTGTTAAAGCTAATGAGAACAATTGACATGACGGCAAATGAAAAAATTTGTATTCTGTGTTTCGACGAGATGAAGGTAAAGGAAAAAATCGTATATGACAAACCAAAGGACCAAACTTTACAAGCCGCAAAATATGTTCAGGTAGCAATGGTTCGAGGGCTTATCGGGAATTGGAAACAACCTATATACTACGATTTTGATCAAAAGATGACAACAAATATTTTATACGAAATCATAAATTCCATCCAAGACTGTGGGTTTCATGTAGCGGCAATCGTATGTGATTTGGGGGGGACGAATCAGGGCCTATTACGAGATTTAAATATTTCAGTAAAAACACCATTTTTCAAAAATCCTGCCGAACGTTCAAAAAACATTTATGTTTTCGCTGACGTACCCCATCTGATTAAATTAATCAGAAATCATTTCGTGGATCATGGTTTCGAAATAGATGGCGAGCTAATTAATTCACAAATTATAGAAGAATTGATTATGAAAACAAATAATAAATCGGACCTTTCTGTGGCATATAAAATTTCAGCGGCCAATTTAAAAGTAAGAGGCGCAGAACGTCAAAAAGTTAAACTTGCCACCAAACTTTTTTCGCATACTGTAGCAAATGCAATTTACCGTGCTGGAAGTTTGGGAGAATTAACATCAGAAAGTTGGCAGAAATGTGCTGAATTTTTTAAGCAGGTAAAATATATTTTATATACATATCTTTTATATTTCAGTATATACATATAATAATCATGTCATTATAACATTTCAGGTCAATGATTGGTTTGACTGCCTAAATGTAAGGCAACCATATAAAGACAGTCGACAAAGGGTACAAGGAGTTGGAATTTCCGAGTCGGTGCAATTTGAAATTGTAGACCAGATGTCATCGGTTATAGATAAAATGCGCGTTAAGGGGAAATCTAATCTAATGCCATTTCAGAAAGGTATAACTTATTCTTACATTTAAATCATTAAATACTATTGATTTTTAATACGTAAACATTTATTCTTATTTAGGTATCCTGATGACTAACAATTCCCTCAAATTGTTATATGCCGATTTAAAATCGCAGTACTGTGTGTCTTATATATTAACATATAGACTCAACCAAGATGTCCTGGAAAACTTTTTTGGTATTATTAGGGCTAAAGGTGGTCTCTACGATCATCCCGACCGCTTAGAGTTTATGTACAGGCTTCGATCGTACATTCTGGGCAGAAACGAAGGAAGTCTATCTATGAATGGCAATACCATGGTAGATGATACGCCAGATTTAGAAACTGTCGATAATCTAAGCAGTATGTGGTTCAGACCTTTAGTTTCCGAAATTTTTCCAAAAGAAATTGCTAAAGATGACGAATTGGAATGTTTACAGTACGATGGGTTGGAACACTTAGCCGGCTATATTTGTCATCGAATCAAGGACCCTAAATTAGTAGTAGACCCTTGTGATATTAATACGACTCGAGATACTTCTTTTACTTGGACAAACCAACTAAGTGAAGGGTTTCTTAATAAACCAACAGATAAGATGATGCAAGAAATGGAAAAACTTGAAGTAATATTTAAGGAATTTAATGGTGACAACCTTATTTTTTCCAAAAATTACATTAAATCCTTATTAGAGCTATCCACACATATTCCTTCTGACCAGAAAGTGAAAGAAATATTTTTCCGTTCAAGGATGTATTTTAGAATAAAATATTTAAATACGGCCTTGCTTGAAAACAGCAGAAACAGAAAAAGAAAATTAAATAAAACTATTTTATAGCACTAAAACCACCTGTTTTAATTTATTAATTATTTTGAGTTAAAATCCATAATCCCACAATTTAATTCATTCACTGTTTTTTAATAAAAAAATCATCCATTTGAATTTGAATCATTCAATTTCATACTTCATACATATATTCATCTATTCAAAATTGTCACAACCGTCGCCATATTGAAATTTGTTGTTTTTGTAGTATGCGCAATATATTACCTTTTGTATGTGTACACTGAACTAGGTCTACCTTTTTTATTTGTACCTAATTTGTCGTCAAATACACGAAAAAATAGCATTTCCGATACGTGAGAAAAGTGGTTTTCCATGCTCGTAAAATTGTTAATCCACTCGCTCGCTCGTAAATTAAACAATTTTACTCGCTGGAAAACTATCACTTTTCTTTACTTGTAGAACAATCTACTATTGATTATTGCCAGCTTTCAATATATTACAAATATCGTCGGCTAGAAAATCAATTATCCATAAAAAAGAAATAGGAATAAATAGTAAAAGGTTCGCCTTTTCTAAAATATTATAAAAAGTTGTGTTATAAGGGACAAGCATTTAGGAAAAAAATTATTGTTTGCATATAATCAAAAGGAGAGTGAGATAAGTTTTACAGTTTTTTGAATTTGTCGCCAACGATTTATACATTATAATTCCAAGAAATTATAATAAAATATTTCTTTAATTAGTTTAAATGCTGAAATTACCGATGCTTTAACCGAAAGCCATTCTATTGAAAAGGATGCAAGTCAAGATATTCGAAACTCAAATTTCGATAATATTGATGTAGGAAGAGATAACGGACAACTTAAAGAAACAAACATACAACTTGTCAGAAATAACAAATCCTACAATGACATGCATATAAGGCCTAAAGTGCTTCGAGTAGGCTCTAATACATCTGAAAGTGTTGACAACGATGAACGCGAAAGTAATGCTACGTAAATTATCATTATTATGTATTTGAATATTAGCAACTGTCAATATATTACATATGTCGCTGGAGCGAAAATCAGAATGTGTAAGTTCATTTTTTTCAATTTTGTAAGGTACCCGAAATGATCCAAATAATCAATATTTGAAGCTGTTCTAATTAGAACAAAACTATTAAATAAACAAAATAAATTACAACAAATTAAATAAGTTAAATAATAGGACAAAATAAATTTATCTATTTACATTAAATAAATTGAAAACTTTAAATAAATATAAATAGTGTTCTAAGCAAATAATAGTGAAGTTAGTATAAACTGTACAACAGAAAAAAATAAATTCTAAATAAAACCAGTTTTAAGTGATCTAAGAAACAAAACATATATTGTGTGATCGAAATTAAAAACAGTTACTACGTAATCGATCGCAATATAAAAATATAAAACCAAAATTTTGCATCCCAAAATGGTGGTTGTGAGCTCACATCAACAAAAATAATCAGATTTGTTTTTAATATAATATTTTATTATATTCAATTAATATTTTCTAAAATTTCATCTTAAGTTTATTATCTTTATTTTCTTATATTATAAATCAATTTCTTATTTGTTTCTTTAATTAGTTATTTTCTCTAATATTACTCTATGAAATTAAGATAATGACGTCATTGATAGGTAGAATAAGAAAAATTTAATTTTTGTTTTGTTAACACCGGCAGCGTTTAACTGTGTTCCTGAAAAGAAAAGGAAATTAATTTAAAAAATGTAAATTCATCAGAAGAATTACTCATCTCTTTTTCTATCGTAGTGACACCTAAATTTCGTTTCCAATCCAAGGTTTATCTAAAAAATCCGTAAGGAAATATAATTTGTACTAAAATTAGTATTATAGTTAGTTCATTTTGTTATACTTAGCGGACGTAACACTTGTACTTATGTATATTGTAAACGAGTTCTGTATTCCTGCAGAGGGTTGCTTTGTATCCTTTAGCTTTAGTTATTGAATTTGACAAAATGTTTAATGAGTAAATATTTAAATTTGGTGATGAAGACATCATTCAGTACGATGTGCCGACAAATAAAAAAAATGTAATAATAATGTAAACTGAAATTACAACTAAATAAAAAATCATTAATGTTCAACATAAGTTTGTGAAATAAAAACATTTTTTAATAAACCAAAATCTAAAAATCCAGCCCACATTAGTTTAATGTTAAAATAGAATAGTCAGTGGCGAACAATTCTTAACCAGCGTCGCCATGTTTCTTAAATTTTCGCATTTCTAAGAAAAACTAGGAAAAAAAAAATGTTTTAGTAGGTAATATATATTTTTGGTTTCTTATTTTTCTTATTGTTCAAACTAAATTAAATCGTTATTTTAATTATATCGATAAGTATCGAAATATGATTTACGCAACGGCAACCATGTTGCTAATTCATATGTTCCATTTATTATTTTTTAGTTTTCCTTTTGTATAAAAAAAACCGAATTCAGTGTTAGTTCGGATCGGAAAGTCAAACAATAAAACAAGTGACAATTTATGTAAAAATATAAAATAAAATATAGTTAAATAATAACCAAGATTATCGTAATTTTTTTAGAAATGCGAAAATACAGACCACTCACTTCCTTCGAAAATATACATTTAGTGGTACTTCGAGCCGGATTATAAATAAGCAAATATTATATATCATCAATTAAATAATTATTCTTCGGTAAAATAAAATTGGTATAATAAATTCAAAAATTATAAAAACGCATCTTCAATTATCCAATTAAATCCAATTCAATTATCCAATTGAAGACTAGCCACCGTTAGAATTTTTACAGAATCTGAGGTTATTTTATTTAACTGGAACTGAAGCTCGATCTGCATACACCAAGCTTGCGGATTGAGTCTATAGAAATCCGGGACCTTGAATTTGGAGGAGAGAATATTGGCTTCACCCTGTTTTGGTAGTGTATTATCTTTCTCGTCATCACTCATTTTCTCCACTTTAAATTTCCACTCTTATGTAATTAAATTATTATTTTTAATGTTAATAATTTCCAGAAAAATTTTCTTTTGGAAATAACGAATGCGAATTGTTTATAAATATTGAAAGAGAAAACCGTGTATAAAACCAACCCCAGAATAATTGAAAATTCAGTGGAAAGAAGAAAATGTAAACCTTAAATATTATATGTATACAGGTGTGTAAATATAACAAAGTAATATATGCTCATATGAATGTAATGAAATTTTTAAATATAAAAAAATAATTCAAATCTTAAAAATTTTAAAAATAATAACGACTCAAATATATAAATAAACCAATATAATCAAATTATTATTATATTAAATTTTATTATTCAAATTTTATGATAGCTATTGATAATTTTGTCAAAAAAAAAATTTCCTTTATTTATTATTTTATTCACGTATCATAAATATTTTAGTTAATTATAGGAATCTAAGAAATTTTATGAACAAATATTTTTTAATAGAAAAATGTAAGATATATAATTCTTAATTTAAAGTTTGATTATTTAATTTAGTGATAAATTTCAAAGAATAAAATATATGGAACTTTTATGAATGGTTATACATTATTTTGAATAACCATAGTGTAAGATGCTGTATCTGCTGCTGTCGGTTTTGTTGTTGTTGCTGCCGCTGGTAATTATGTTATATTCCTTGTATAATTTGCAGATTGTTGCCTGCTTTAATCCTCGACTTTTGGAACTGCATGTATGTATGTGCACAGATATTCACCGATAGTGTTTAGAATGAATATACGGTGTTTATTGGATATACGGCTTTTGATTTTAAATTGACTCAGTGTTTTTACTTTTTATTTTTGTGGCTCATGTAATTTCGATATCAATATTATCATGAATTTGTTGTACATCACAAAATAATTTTACACTGATCACTAAAAGTATTTAGCCTTTCATATTAAATATGTGAACAATTAACTTTCACAATTTTATTATAATTTTTTGAACTTTAATTTAATAATTATGCACTATATTTATTTATTTTATTTAATCTTGGATACAAAGCTGTTCTATCCCAAATCATACATAATATCTACACAAAATTAAAATTTACTCTTAACAAATTCGAACAATAACTCTTTAAATCTCAAAAGTTTTAACACTTCTTATCTCCATCGGAACCTGATTCCAACTTGTGAACAAATTAAACAATGTAGAGTTGTGGTAAACATTGGAATGGTGTTAACCGGCAGTATTATGTTGCTATTTCGAGCTGAACCAATTTTTATTTTATTGTATAAATAAACAGGCACCTGATTAATAATAACTTTATAGAGGAGTAATAATGATCTATAATAAAAAAATGAGTCATTGTGCAACCAAATAATTCTCTAAACTTGGCAGAGATATGATCATATTTTCTCAATTCGTTGACGTATCTGGCTATGTTGTTCAAAGAAACTTGTAAAATCTCCCACGAGTTACAATCACAGCTCAAGTAAAGAAATTCACAATACAATACATGGGGAATCACCAATGTTTTAGCTAGTAAAATTCTAACGGTTTTAGGACAAATGTTCTTATGAAGTTTCAATCCATATAATATAGTGCTGATTTTACTACATACATTGATAATCTGTGAATTCGTTGACGTATCTGGCTATGTTGTTCAAAGAAACTTGTAAAATCTCCCACGAGTTACAATCACAGCTCAAGTAAAGAAATTCACAATACAATACATGGGGAATCACCAATGTTTTAGCTAGTAAAATTCTAACGGTTTTAGGACAAATGTTCTTATGAAGTTTCAATCCATATAATATAGTGCTGATTTTACTACATACATTGATAATCTGTGAATCCCACGTGAATCTATTATTAATACAAATGCCTAAATTATTAACGTGGTTTTGAAATGGAATTATCTTATTATCAATGTAAATATTTGGGATGACTGAAAAATCACGCTTTGAAATGAAGATCGCTTGCGTCTTTGAAATATTCAATGAAAGTCCATTAGATTTAGACCAGCCTAATATGTTGGATAAGTCATTATTAATTTTATTAAAGATATCAGAGATATTATCCTTAACGCCCCCGAGGTATATTTGACAATCATCTGCGTACAAATGATATTTTGAGTATTTCAAAACCTGTGGTAGATCATTGATAAATAGGGAGAATAATAACGGCCCAAGGATACTTCCCTGGAAAACCCCAGAAGGAATATGTTGCGGAGCTGACAACTGATCTTTTATTATGACTTTTTGATATCTGTCCGATAAATAACTATACAAAAGTTTTAGCGCAGTTTTATCAAAGTTAAAAAAAAGCATCAACTTTTGCAATAGTAACATATGATTTATAAAGAATTACTTCGATCGAGATGACATGCGATATCATCAATAACTTGAAGAAGAACGGTGCTTGTACTATGATTGTTACGGAAACCTGATTGGAACTGTGTTAAATATTTATATTTTTTTATAGGATTATTGATTTGATCACGCATGAGAATCTCGAATACTTTGGATAATACCGAAACCATACTGATTGGTCTAAGATTATCCAACGAATCATTATTTTGTTTCTTTTTAACCGGAATCACTAAATTTGTTTTCCATATATCAGGAAATTCAGACCGCATGATACAATTATTATATTAAAGATTTAGGCGTGATTTTTTTTTCAGTAGGGTCACCATTTGAAGTGTCTAGTTAGTTTTGGTATAATATTCACTTTTATTTTATATAAAATATTTCATTTATTTTATGTTAAGTTTTATAATTTTATTGACAAAAAAAAATTAAAAATTCAATTACACAATTTTTATATTTTTTGTACTGGCTGCAGCAACTAACTTATTTTGACTAATCTAAAAATATGATACAATTTTTATTTTATTTTTTTTAAAGGAATTTTATTACCCTAAATTTTCAATTATTTTGTTTGTGTTTGGGTAGGTTTTTATTGGTGGGATTGTGGATCGTACGATGATTTCAATCAAACGAAAGTTTGGGTTGGTTGAAATAATCACGCAATCTCACAATTACATCTTCACAAAATTTATGGTGTCGGCGGTAAAAATATTTAAATGAACAGGGCCGCTACAATACTTAATAAACCGAACTAAAATTTATTTAATCTTAATTTAGACTCTAAAATAAAGTAGATTTTCTATTATTAATTGATCATTCATACTATTTCCGTAATTTCATGTAGATTCTGTTTAATAATCTTAATTTTTTATTCTTAGTAGTTATGGTCTTTTTTGTATATTTTCTGTATTTCTCAATAACTTTTTATAGACCACCGCTTTGATTATAATTTGTAATCAAAATCCAAAAAACTTTTTATTTTTATTCTTCGGCCAAATTTTCGATCTTTTAGATCATTATCTATGGACCTTTTCTTTATTTTTTACACTAAGCTTTTTTAGAGAAACCATTTATTAAATATAAGAATTCTACAAAAATTAATTAAACAATATTTATACATACATACATTAATTGGGTAGAAAACACAAAAATATTTTGTATATCAAAAGTTTCTGTTTGATAGATGAACGGAATTCAAAACTTTGTTGTTGAAAACCGAAAAAGACTTATTGTATTGTTTTTATGTCTAAGGACTACTTTATTTATGTGTAAAATATATACAAAACTTGGAAAAGTCAGCTGTTCAAAAATAGTTATTTACGTCACAAGGGCGGTAAATGAGTTGTTACGTACGAGTTCAACGTTTCGAACGAGTACTATACGATCATTTAACTTACGTGTAACGTATAACGTTTTATTTCATACTTCATGGGACATTAATTCGATTTTTTCATTTAAAATTAAATTTTAAAGTAAAAACATGAGTTTGAAATTTAAAGAAAATCAATCCAAATGATTTTCAAATTATCAAGTTACCTTAGTTTTTTTGTTTGGCTTTATATTTTTCTGTACGGTAATAGCTCGTTTTCCAGACACTTTTTTCTGTACCGTAATGATTCATTTCCCGGACTGAAATCAATCACGTAACCATTGATTTTCCGTATAGTATGAAATAAAATAATTTGTAAACAACAAAAAGTCTGCTTAGAAAAATTAAATGAATGAAACAATTTTTTATTACGCTAATTCCAAAAGAACGTATGATGCGTAGTTTTTTATAATATTTGTGTAATTGGCTTGTATCATATTACTGTCTACCTTATAGTAGGTATACGGGGTTTTTTGATCGCCATATATGTATGACACGCTTCTTTGTAATGTCTTTTGTTCTTCTTTTTCTCGTAATCTAGTATCGTTGAATTGTCAAAATCAAAGTCATGTTTCCTTTCATGTACATATTTGGGTAATGCCGATCTATATGTGTTATGTGTAATATTCGGTTGTTTTTTGATATTTATAACGCCTCTTTTATGG
This sequence comes from Tipula helvola, assembly GCA_963556165.1. Classification (NCBI taxonomy): domain Eukaryota; kingdom Metazoa; phylum Arthropoda; class Insecta; order Diptera; family Tipulidae; genus Tipula; species Tipula helvola. The sequence goes on along the minus strand of OY744482.1, from coordinate 198,944,684 downwards.
TGGTCAAGACGCTGAGATTTTGTTTTGCTAGTCTCGCCAACATAGCATGAGTCACGATCCTTGCATGGTATTCTATAAATAAAACCGTCTTTTAGTTCTGTAGGTATCTTGTTTTTTTAATTTTGAGTATATATCCGATGTCTTATTCAGTATTTTATTTGCTATTTGCATATTGTCACAATTATATTTTAAAATTTTGCTAATTTCGACGAAGTCTGCCCCGTGATGAAAGTTTGAGAACATCAGCGAGACTCGAAGAATTCCCAAATTCAAAACCAATTTTCAGGAGGCAATGAGAAACTATCCCTCTACTACTTATTTTTATAAGCAAACACAGTTTTAAGTTTTCCACTTAATATTACTTTTTATGATAATTTAGAAACGATAATCGAATCACAATTTTCTCTTCTTTTGTTTGATATGAAAAACGCAAAATTGGATAAATGGACACACTCATTCTTCGAGCCTCGTCGGTGACCTCTTATTTCATAAATTAATATCCAATTTTTATAAATAAATTGATGTTGTTTTGCCCTGTAATAAATTTGTCTTGCATAAACAAATAAATCTTCATCCACTGCACATGGCAAATACAGATATTTTGCCTTGTGTAATTCCTGAAATAAAGAGCACCACAATTGTATGTTGTATCATACATGAATACACAGAGTACACAGATTAAGCGTCTTCCATTGGCGAAAGCAAACTACTTGCAAGTACTTGTATCTACTCACAACTACCCATGCTCATACGATGGTGTAGAAAACAGAAGTAGTTACGCATAAAATTTGCGCTAGTGGATTTTAGTTGCGAAAATTCCAATAGATGGCTTTTAGACCTTTTTCGATATTTTTCGAGAGTTTCTTATTACGTTCGAGTTTTTTTATTTTTTGATGATGTAAAATGTCAAAATTAATACAAAATTATTTTGTTGTTGATGATACATTTTTAAGAAAAATGTGTTTAAATATCAATGCGGTAAATATCAATGCTTTCCTTTTATTACATGCCCATTTTTTTTTGTCATATTTTGAATCTCATTTTAAATATCGCCATTACTATAATAAACAACTTTACAAAAGACAAAAAAAACAACTAAACAGAAGGCTGTGTTTTACTTGTGTTACTCAATTTCTCGTTCCATTGGGTATCTACTCGCAGGTACTTCGAAGTAGCAAATTTTGCCCATTGGAAGACGGCTAATGAAACAACATAAAAAGATATGTAATCACTAGGGCAACCAAAAATATGCACTAAAAAATAGTTTTTAAGCTCTTAAAATATGCTTTAAAAATGTTGAAATATGCATTCAAAATATGCTTTAAAAAACTGAAAATATGTATTCAAAATAATTGTTCCTTATAATTTGATAAAAACGACTAAAAAACACATTACGACAGCAAAAAATATGAAAGCAAACTGCAGCCCAGAACTTTCCAATTTAGTAATGGACGCGTCGAGAAAACCATAATTTGCTACAATAAAAATTAATTCTGCCTTTACTGAATTGTCACATAACAGCTGTTTTGATATTTTGATTGAGGCTGCCTCCTCATCGCCCAATGCATCAAAAATACCAATAACCTCTTCAAAATTATTGGCATACAACTTAACAGCTGCGAGCCAAATTCTCCAGCTTGTGTATGTTGGCTGTGAAGGAAGTGCGAGCCCGGGCTGTAATTTTTAAGAATCTTGACTCTCGACGGAGGTTTTAAAAATACGTTTTTGATATTCGAGATAAGGCGGTAGGAAAAAACCCGGTTATAAGTTCACATACACGATGAATACCGTGAGAAAGGCAAGAAATTTAGATGTGTGTTTTTGGGATAGAAAGTTTGTATTGCACGGGCCGCTTTGATGAGTACGGTGCTGCATCTGATATAAACAGTAAAATTTTATCTTTCTCAAAACTATCCCCTAAAATTCCAATTGAATCGTCAAAAAGCCAACCAATGGTGAACTAGCTATGGAACCACTATGAGTGAGAAAATTACTATTGGTATAAACTAGCCACCATCGAGGAATACCTGAATCAAAAATTCGTATAACATACACCCTAAAGACAACCTCATTTTGATATTTACTGCTAGTAGCAGCGCTAGTTGCGGTATAAAGGAAATTTAAAAAATTAAATAAATAAATAAAAGTTGTCTGCGAATTTTTTTTTATATCATAAAATTTGGAAATTTTGTAAATGATTTTGACAAAATATGCTTATATGACACAAAATATGTTCTTTTGGGAAAATTTTGGGTGAAATATGCAAAAATATGCCATTTTAGTAAAATATGCAAAAATATGCACTAACAAGTAGGGCTTAAAATGCTTGGTTTTTCATGAAACGGATTTATATCTTGCTCTTTTCAAAATTCGTGCACTGGAAAAAAATATGTTATTGCATATTTTTGGTTGCCCTAGTAATCACAAAATAAAATCGTACTACTATACTTTTCATGAGAAAAAATGAGAAATAAATATATGGGTAGGTATTTTCAACAATTTCCATGTGCGTAGTAGGGAATTACCAATGTGTACGTACATGCATTCTCTATGCAACATATATACAATCTATCTGTGGTAAATACATCTAATACCAGTATATAAAATTTATAATTAATGAAATTAAAACCTAAAAATATTAATAGATATAAAAATAAACAAACACAGATTAAGTTCATGATATAAAATGTTATGGAGAATTATAATATACTGCTGAATATATTTCTAAAATGACGACGTACACATACATGGCCGCGAAGCGAATACAATACAGAAAAACCAAACAACCGCATACTACGAAATATTCATTCATTTATAAAGAATTAAGAATAAATTTGTGTCATTTACACATAAAATGAAAATACAAAATATAATCTCATAAGAGTAAAGAGAGAAACCAAAAACTTGAATTTTCATGTACAGAAACAGAAAATTAACTGCGTATAGCTATTTGATCGATTTTAATTAAATATAACTATGAGATAATGTATTTGAATTTTATGCACTAATTAACATGCATTATTAAGCGGGAAATCAAAAGGTTGATTTATTTCGCTATAAATTAAAAATTTTGCCTGTTTACTGCATCCCGATGGATTGCATTTAATCCATATTTAAATTTTCACTATTTTTACACTTTTTAGCACAATTTTTTTTTCCACCTAATAGAATTAAATAAAATTAAAATAAAATAAAATAAATTATATATTTAACACTTTACACTACATTAAATAAATAAATAAATTGAATTAAATTAAATTAAAATTATATTCTCAAAGAAGACGACAAAAACACGTCCTTCTTCTTCGAGCGTCAACGACCGACCAGTGTACAATATACACATCCAGCGTTGCCATATTTCTTTCACCGAAAAACTGACATTTTAGGAAAAAAAATCCTGTATTTTGAGCAAAAAAACTGACTTAATGAAATTTCGCAGAAAAAACAGCCATTATTTAAAATGAAATAAAAACTCATTTATCTACTACCAATACCATAATTTTATTTAAAAAATTATAATTTATAATAGTAAATATAAATGCGATAAATGCATATTGGAGTTTTAGTATAATTATCATAATTTCACAATGTAATTTATAATTTTAACCATGACTTGACAGAAGTAAATTAAAAATAAAATAAGTATCAAATTAATACTTGTATTTTGGCAATAAAATATCGCAAACAAAAAAATTTGGTTTCAATTACATTTTCTTATTTTTATACAAAATCAAAGAAAATCATTTACCCACTTAATTAGAATACACATAATTCATTTTATTTAATAAATCATTCATAATTGCCGTTTAGTAAAATTGTCACAAATTCACATTAGAAATGAAAATATAAGCGCAGTGGCAATTAAATATAAAATAATTACCAAATTAATTTTGGTACTAAACTATCACATATAAAAACTTTGTTTAGTATTACTTTGTTTACAATTACTTATTTTCCTTATTTTTATAAATTAAATAATTAATTTTTTTTAACATGTTATTTGTTAGCTGAAAATTTATGGGATTTCCTTTCTTTTTTAAATAGTCTTTTGTTCTCAAATATCCTACAATTTTTATTTAAGTTTATTTGTAAAAATATACGTTCCACATTAGCAGTAGCTACAGGGACAGTCAAGATCGCCATTATCAATTTTCTTAAGATAGGAAACGTATCCGTTCCATCTCCTCTTTTTAAACACCAAATAGTGTCCCAAAAACACTCAATTTTGTCGCCTTCCATTAAATTCAGCGATTCAAAGTCTAGGAAACGCAATTCTCTCCACTCATCGTCTAACTCTTGGTAACTGTCATTATTTAGAACTTCCGGAAGATAGATGCAATTTTTGGAAATTGAAATTGTTTGGGTTTTTAACACGTTTAATGGGGCTATTAGTTCAATTGATTTTAAAAAATCGTTATCAAAGGCAAATTTTTTTATCAAGGAGTTGCATAAGTCAACATAAAAATTTAAACAATTGTGCCTAAAATCAATTTCTTCTGTTTCTGATAGAATTCCAGAATCAAGTACCATAAAAACCTCTGCGCCTAAATAAATGTTTTTAAGTCTTTGATGTTATTATTTTCGGTTGAAATAGGTAAGACAATTGCTTTAAGTTTTTCTAATGAAACGTATTCCTGCTTCATAAAACAATCTAAAATATTTAAATACATCCTACTAATTCCGCTTTGCATTTTATGCACTTGAAGCTCCTCGCTTTGAAACAACCTATTTATTTTATTTATCAACCCCAATATATAGAAACTTTAGGTAAATTTCAAATTGAGGATTATGCAGCGTATCTATAATTCGTTGTGACGTTTGCAATTTTTTAATATCTTCGTGAATCAAAAATTATTTTAGCGCTTCTAATCTACTTAGTGACAGTCCCTTCCAATGACCGCCACCTAGTTTGCGATGAATGGAGCATTTTCCTCGGCTTATAGTCTAAAATTTTTTGGAATTCTGCGAAAGATCAGCCCTCTTTGGACTGTTTTGAATAAACGTATAAATGTCGCGAGCACATTCCTCTACGTACCGAGGGATGAATTTAATTGCGTGGCTTACACAAAATGCAAGAGAATGACACGTGCATTTAAAAATGATTCATTTGGGACAGTCTTTCTTTAAAAGGGTAGCAACAGAATGGTGTGAACCCGTCATCACAGGGGCACCATCTGCTACAAATCCTATACCAATTGCGTTGCAATTTTCAACCTTTCCAGTACAAAAAAAAATCCCTGATTATCATCTGATATTCGGTTCTTACCAGTGTTTAAATTCATTTTTTCGTTCCCTTCTTTTATCTTTTATTTCTCTCTTTGTGAAAAAAAACAAAAAATATTTTTGTTGTTTCTTTCCCCGAAAACGAAATCGAAAAACGTAAAATATCTCTCCTCATATAAAACACAAAGGATAGGAGAAAAGAGATATTTTATTTTGTTGAATTTCGTTCCAAAGGAAAGAAACAAAACAAAATATTTTTTCTCTCCTTTCGCAGAAAGAGAGTAAAGCAAGGAACGAAAGTTGAATTTAAACACTGGTTCTTACCACTAGTGACAACATTTTAGTGGTCGATATATCTATTGATTCGTCCACACATAACGAAAAGAAATAAATTATTTTTCAATATATCGCAAAGTTCATCCATCTGCGTTTCGCCAATCACGTTATTAACTATTGCGGTAGCTTTTGTTCTACCTCATGTTACTTTTTCTAAAATCTGCGAGTCCAGAAGGAGCTGTTTCAACAGCGGAATAAGAGTATCCATCATTGAAAAAGGTAAGTTGTGTTCCGCGAAGAAGCTGCCAGTTGAATATCAACTTTAACAACTTGCTTCTCGATTGCGTTGAATTCCGTGAATATGTGACTCGTCGAGGCATGCGCACTAATCGCCTTCGCCCGTGTTATATGTTTTGTTGTCTTGGCATGTAATTTTTGATCTGTTGCGCCAGCTAATGCTTTTAATTCACAATTGCATATCGTTCAATATGCGAAATTAAAAATCTTTAAGAATTGACTAAATTAAAAGTGTATAATGAATTGTACACAAACATACAGGTTCCAGGTATCCATCTTGAATGAATTCCAATTACCGCTTGAGTTGGCCGAATTTGTTTATTTTATTTATATATAAATTTAAATTTGCAGTTACATCTGTTGGTATTAACAAGTCTACTTAATTTGGTAGCGACATCTGTGGATACTAAGTTTGATTATACTTGCTATAGTTACCCTATCGGTCACAAGGCTACTTTGCGCTGCAGATGTTGGAGACAGTTAAAAGCCATTGCTAGCGGTCCATTATATTATATGGTCTAAGTCTTGTACACTCATGAAAGCTCACGACAAACTTAGTTTAGCTAGACAATAAGAGATGTCACTTTTATTTGATTAAATTTAAAGAAATAATGTAATTAGTTAACATGTTTAAACCAATATGTCAATTTGTAAAATGCCCCAAAACTTTACTAATTTTAAAATTATCCAAACATTTTCCGTTTAAATTTCAAATTTATTTTTATTTTCATCGTTAATTAGTTTTCTTTTACTTCTTCACTTTACTGTACATTGTTGTAGTTTTGTTATTCCACTGGTACCCGTACCGATGAAACTATTTTTTTTTGTTAATCACTGGGGTTTCATGTCCAGTTCCATGATTCTAACCTAAAAACAAGAACATCAACACAGATTCTGATCCCGTAATTAAATATACGTATCTGATTTGGCTTTTAATCCATCTTTCCGTATTCTGGCAATTCTCGAAACTAAACTAAAACCAAAAGAAATAATAAAGAAAAAAATTAAAATTAAACATGCAAACTAAAGTAATATACAAGCACAATTTCTTGTTTTTTTTCTCTTCCCTACCTGTCACTCACAACGCATGTACAACAACAATATCGACCGGAATGTGCAAAATAACGACCACTAGATGGTGGTGTTTTTTCTTTTTGTTTTTTTTGGTTGTTTGCAGTTGGTAGTAACCCAATTTTTTTTGGTTGCGTACACGTTTTGTGGTACGGGATGGTGACGGATAGAGGCGTTGTGAGCAATAGGGGGGAATGAAAGAGTATACAAAGAATGGAAAAATGTCATTCGAGAGAGAGAATTTTTGTCTGGATGAAGGAAAAAAGTTTAATTAAAAATAATAAAAATAAGAGTATTTTGGTGTCTCCCTGAAAAAAAAAAATAATAATTTTTTTTGTTTTTATTGGCTGTAACCAATTAATTACCAAAAACACATACATATATCCAAAACCTAAAGGAAACGAAAAAACACATATGTATATCAAACACATAAAGGAAACGAAACAAAGAAAACAAATTTTATATACAAAATAATTTGTTTTTCCTGGCGTTAATCACCACGAGGTGAAGCCATTTTTTTATTGTATTTGGTGAGGTGTATGATGTTATACTTGGAGTATTTAAATCGTAAAACAAGCCACAAAGCAAAATAAGCATCGTGAGCATAAAAAAAGCAGATTCTACCAGATTATCAACTGTATCACTATTCACTAGCCACCTGAGGTCAGGACGATTACAGACGAGAGCTGAGCAGATTTTCTGCGACTAATTGCTGACTGCGACCAAAGTAATTTGGCGAACAGTTAAGAGGCGTAAGTAAACGAACCGAGTTGGATTGGTAAGTATCGGCTAAATTTACAGAGGCACGTTTAGTTTTCTTTGTGTAGCGGATTTTTTTTTTTGGTTGTTTTGATTTTTTTCTTGCACTGATCTTCGGTGAACAGAGCTCTTTCCCCGCGAAAACTCAATTACTCAGCATCGGGTACCACACAGGGCATCTGTAGATTGGTTGATGTCATCCGATTTCGGACAAGCAAAGATTCTTCGTCTGCAAAGCGCTGTTCATAAACAAATCAATTCATTGTAAATTATAATCAATAAATAATTTTATTATAACGTGATGCAAACAAATATGTGTGATTAATCTGTTTATTTCAGGGAGTGATTATATGGCGTCGTGGAGATGTCTGTGTGTGTTTTTAAACAAATGTACGGTAAGGTGAGCTATCGTGAAGTACTGGAAAAGTAGAAGAAGTAATCTTATTATAGCGGCTTAATATAAGTTTCTGTTCGGCATCATACATCACCACCACCTTAACGACTGTGTTAGCAGGTCACAAAGCCGCAGTGATGTCGGCCGAAATATTCTGTCATCGGGAGGCGCAGGTCTGTATCGGGTTCGTCTATCACCCCTTCCAGGGTGCCGTCCACGGTAACGTGTGGCACGAAGAGGGGCGATTAGATAGGGGTATCACGATGACCTGGTGCGGACTCGTTCCAAACTTTCAACTCCTTCGAGGAGTAGCTTGGGCAACTTGGCTGCTGAGGGAGATGGAAGTTTAGTTCGGGTACTATATCCATGGTCCACCAAAACGGTTACTAAGTTGTGGCATAGTCGAAATACATGCTTACCTTTCCGTAACAAGCTCTTTGACGCAATATGACGAAATTGTTAGTTGATGATACCGAAAATATGAGCAATTGTCCAACCAACATTAACATTCCATTTCCTTACTAAATTTCATTTCTAACATCGAAATATGACACCAATGAACAAAATTGCAGCATAAAACAAAAAAACAATAAACTAAAATGGAAAATAATGTAAAGTGTAGACAAAACTGAGATTTTAACAGAAAACTGGATCTTTTACAAATAAAACTGGAAAACTGTCTATCATAGTTAAAAACTGTGATTTACAGCAAAGATCATATTATAATAAAGATGCTTCGTCCCCACGGTGAAATTGTAATATGAAAAAATAACGGTATTACTGAAAAATACACACAAATATAATAATACACAATATACACAAAAATATCCATAAATATCTGCACGAGAAAAAAGTATAAAAATAGTAGAAACAGCAAAAACACTAACCCATATAAGTTTGGAGCGCCCGCAATATTAAACTCGAGTGCCCGTCATTTATTTTTTTATTTGCACTGGATGAATCATCTTTAATATAGAAAGATCTTTGTTTACAGGCAAAACTGCCGATATGGCAACGCTGTACACATCTAATATATGTTTATTCTCTTGTTTATGAAACGTCAAAATAAAAATATAAATAAATAAATTTGGTAAGTAAATTGAGTTTTGAATTGTTTCTCGAACATTTGTTGTGTGCGTAGTGAATTTTTGCTGAAGCGTCTTTTTAATAAAAAAATTGTAATCATCTATTTTCTAATTTTATTCATCTTATATGTTAATTAAATCAGTGTATTAATTTTTTAACTCTGTTTTTCTTTTTTTATTTTATTCACTGATATTATTCCGGTAAGTCTTTTCAAAGTGTTTTGATTTTAACATGCAGGAAATTACACATCTATCTGATTCAAATAAGGAGGAGCAAAGTACGCAGTACTTTGCTCCTTCTATATCTTCTAATATTCTTTCTGATTCTGATGAAGAAATAAATACTAAAAAGTGTAAAATGGTTTTTGGTGGTGACATAATTGTTAATGGTGAATGTAACATGCCTTCTAAAGAACCTAAAAGAAAAAATTTAATTAACTGCGCAAATAACTCTTTAAATAAGGAAGTAGTTTCGTCTTCATCTTCATCTAATAATAACTCAAACCTAGCGCCTACAAATGTAAATAATATTAATACATATACTATAACAATTTAGATACAGATCTATTTACAGTTTTTGTCAATAAAGAAAATACTTACACCTTGTTAATTTAGGCAAAGCCATACAATGAATAGATTTCAAAATATCAAAAGTATCTCGGGTGTGAATAAAAATGTGGCAACAATTATTTTTAATAAATTTGATAACGCAAATAGTTGTGTCCAATCAGAAAAATTTAAACTATTTGATGATTATACCACTTACATTCCTAAAAATTTCACTACTTCAATCGGTGTTATTAGAAATATTCCTATCAATATCTCTATGTATGAGATTGAAAGTAATATTAAATCAAATTTTAAATATTGAGAGAATGACTATAGGTGGGATAATATCACTAATACTGCTGTAAATTTGGAACGTGTTAAAATCACTTTTAATTCAGGTAGCATTCCTTATAATGTCATTCTTTACGATAACATTTTATTAAAAGTTAATTATTTTATACCCAACCCTTTATTTTGTAAAAAATGACTAAATTATGGACATACACTTAAATATTGCAAGTCAACAAATAACAGATGTTTAATCTGCGCAAAAAATTTTGAAAATACACATGAATGTGATAAATGATAATATACAGTCATGCAAATATTGTGGTTTGGGTCACTAATTTCTTTCGTTGTAATGAAAGATTTAGACAGGGAGTTTATGGTAATTAACAAATCAAGTTTCATGCTGAGTTTATGACATAGGAACATAGGAAGATAGGGAGTGTGACACGACCAACCAAATTATTTAAAATATCACAAGCCCCGCCTATTACTTCCATGCTCTAGTTGAAAAATTTCTTACTTTTGATCAAAGTAGGCTAGTAGGCGGGGCTGGTGAAATTTTAAATACATAATTTGGTTGGTTGTGTCACACTCCCTATCTTCCTATGTCATAAACACAGCATCAGAGAAGCTAAAAACCCATCTTTTTGGCAGTGACCAAAAATTACCCAAACAAATTGATTTTATTAGTGATTTATCTATCACTGAGAAACAAACATGGCAAAACAATGATCTCTTTTATTCAGAAAATAAACATTCTAACAGACTTAGAAATGAATTGAAAAATCAAATTCAAGAAAGGGACTCTTTTATTATCGACATCTATTCCTTTTTGAAAAATATTGAGGCTTCTGATAATAATCCAGCTAATGTAGACGCTAGTAAAATTTAGCCAAATTTGTTAAAGTTTAAGCTGTTGTTATTTTAAATTTTTCTGTTATTTTATTTTCAATTCTTTTATGCATTCTATTAAACTATTACAAATTAACACCAGGTTTACGGAAATTTCTTATATACCTATCTCTATGGTACGCGTCAATTTGACGCGTGTTAAAAAAAATAAACATTTGGTAAAATAAGTAATTTATTTTTAAAGGAACATTGTCATACAGGTGTATTAATATCAAAATCATCATAATAATAAAAAGACAACTCGCAAGATGATTGGTCAGTTCGGACAAAAAAATTAAAAAAATATTTGGTTCACGATTTAGTATGAAATAAAAAATTACATACTGTTAGGCAAGTCCCATGTTCAGAAACGTTCTCAGCCATCTTTTACCAACGGTATTTAGAGAAAATATTACTGCCGGTTAAAAATTGATTTTATTTAGCCCCTACTAAAAAAACTGTACTACGCGGAAATAACAGAAATAAAATAGAAATTAAGAACAAAGAAAGTAGTATCTATATGTATAAAAAGGGTACGGTATTTTATAGTCCCTTTTGTGAGGAGTAAAATATTTTAAATGATTTTTTTTTAATTTGGTTTGTAAAAAATTGACGAAAAAACGATAAACTCTAATATTTATTCTGCGCATTTTTTACATACATATGTATACATATTCAATTTTATGTGTACGTTTTCTACAAACAATCTTGCAATTTCTACAAGTGTACTTACTTCTATTTCTTTTGCAAAATCCAACTTCACAAGTTTGATGCTGTGCTGAGGTATGAGGCTCTTGAAAGTCAAGATTTTCCTCAATTTCATTTTCTTTCTGGCCGGCAAGTTCTTCGGCTAATTGAAAAACTGAAATCCTTTCTGGATAAATTTGATCCGGTACATTCTTTGTACAGTATCCACGCATTTATGTGTGAAAAACCTTTTTGCTTTGTTTTTGCTTGTTTTGATTTTGACGTGAATGCGTCTTTGTTTTTGTTTTGTTTTTTATCTCTGTTTTCTACTCTACATACAATACTCTATACATAAGAACAAAAAGTAACCCTGTAACAGCCACTGGAGACGTGAGATGATGAAGTATTTACACTGCCTTACTATTGTGTCAAATTGACGCGTCCCCGTAGAGATAGGTATATCTCATAGCAAACTTCGAAATTCGAAGGCGTAGAAGAAAATAAATGTTGCCAAATATTCGTCTCGCAAAATGCATAATTGTAAGTTAAAGTAGTAAGAGATAAATCTAACCGATTTCCAAATTTTTCTATGTGAAATTGAAAATGCGTCAAATTGACGTGCTTCGTAAACCTAGTGTTAATAATCGAAGTATAAATAGCAATAAAGATTTACTTTATCATTATGTACATTTAAATAACATTGATATTGTCATTCTATCAGAAACCTGGACTAGTCCTAATAACTATAAGAGTTTAAATTTTAACAATTACTATATTATCATGCAAAATAGATCAGATGGCTTTGGAAGAGTAGGTTTTTTAATCTATAAAAAATTGTCATGGAGAATAATTTTTTTTTATTTATATTACGACTGAGTCTTGTACCCATTTAGTAATTGACATTGCATAATAAAGTATTTGATTAGCCGGCACAATCACATGATTATCCCCCGTTTCGTGTAACTCATCCACTGGATTTTCGCCACAGTAAGTCTTCTGACCTCCTGGTCGCGATAAGGCCAATGCTTTTAGTATTTGCAGTCTTCTTGTTGGTGTGGTAGTCAGCATACAGCGTATGTCCATATTTTCATGCTGGTGCAGACGTTGTAGATGTTTTGTTACATGATGCTTAATTTCATCCGCGACAAGCTCGATCTTTAGATCTCGATGGAGGTTGTCGTTTCGAATGTACCACGGTGCATTAACAATACATCGCAGGATTTTATTTTGAACTGTTTGTATGATTTTAATATTGGTCCTCTTGGCACAACCCCAGAGTTGGCTACCGTACGTCCATACAGGTTTCAGGATTTTTTTGTATAACAGCAGTTTGTTATGGATCGCTAGTTCAGATTGTCTCCCTAAGAGCCAATGCATCTTTCTAAATTGTATGTTTATTTATTCTCTCTTCTTTTTTATGTGTTCCTTCCATCTAAGTTTAGCATCTAAAGTCATGCAAAGATACTTAGCAGTGTTCGCCTGCGGTACTACTATAGAGTTTATCATTATTGGTATATGATTAACTTTTAGATTTGTGAAGTTCACTTGGACTGATTTTGCTTCATTAATTTAATTCGCAATTTCTCTGTCCAATTACATATCAGGTTAGTAGCCTTCTGTAATTTACTAGTGGATTCATTGATGTTATGGAGAATAATTGATTTAAATTTTCAATATCTACGTAAATTGTCAATGAATTTGAACATATTGTCACCCATAATCTATACAACTGTTTAATTGCCGGAGATTTAAATATCCACAGTAGTTTTTGGAAAAATTTTGTATCCCTTTACTTATTCCAGAGTAGGGGATAAAATTGCTGATATCGTCCCTCTAGTAATGAAACAGCGTATAAGAAAAATAGTAGTTTTAAAATACATAATTCGCATTTAAATGAGTTTTGGCAAAAGTTGCGAGAGAGTTAAATGCGCTGGGTATTTAAATTTTTATTTTCAGGTTTGAAGTGATTATAAATCATCACTCAGAAAAAAAATTGCCCACAATCAGCGAGAACTGAAAGGCACAGGTGGCGGTATAGTAACACGCAGGTTGTATTCACTCCTTTAGACGAGGAACTGATACAGTTAGTTTTCCTCAGTGCAGTAGATGGTGTTAGGACCGCGAATAAATTCGGGGTTACCCGTAAGCTGATATTTCGCGATTCTGACAGCCATAACAGTTTACCAACCGAGAATATTTTGCCAACTGTTGAAGAATTTGTTTTATCCCCATTCTAATTAATAGAGAATGATTTTGAAATGGAAGTTTTAAATGGGGGAAATGAAGCACAACCCGAAGTAAATACCACAAACCAAAGGGTAACAAATAAAACTGTTGGAAAAACAAATCGAAATACAGCAAAAGCTGTATAAAAGTATTGAAAAATTTATCGAAATCCAAAACCATCAGCGGAGCTCAATGCAACTCAAAAAAGGATAGCTAGGGCGGTCGAAAAACTTTGCGATTGCCAAAAAAAATGAACGAAATATTGCAAGCCCAATTAGATGATAGCAAGCGGCATAATAAAAAGAACTGGTCGCTCTCGATAAAAATAAAATGAAGGAGAAAATATTGCAAATTGAACTAAAAAAAACTTGAGTTTAACACCAAATTGTGAAGCACCCAAGCCGTGCAGCCTGAAGAGTGACTTGAAATCTGAAACATGAAGACTGAATTTGTATACATATATAGATTCTTTTTTATTACATAATTATGTATATCGGTATAAGTTGAATTTAATTATTAGTGCCTATAATTAGGATTAAGTTTTGAATTGTGATAATTGCCACGAAGGCTAATTTAAATATATTTTGTGATACTTCTACAAAGGTTAATAAAAATGTATCTATTTATGTTAGAAAACAAAGTTATTGATTTAAATTTATTTCTTAAAAATTTAACAGCACTTGGTCGCGGAATTCATTTGCCTCTGTAGAGTATCTTTGGTTTTCTTAGTGTACATGATTGCTATAACCGTCGTAGTCCTCATAATCATCGGGCATTGTTTGCAATCTTCGGCATTAAAATGGATTCGTATGTTGTGTAGGGCAGCTGCTACATTAATTATTTGTATCGCCTTTTGTGGGGTATAATGTAGATGCCGGGTACACCAAGGAGGCATCGACACCAATTCTTCCACCGTTCCCGTGTATTTTCGATGTTTTTGATATTTTCTTCCTTATTTTATTTGTGATCAAATTTTATTTTCGTTTCAGTTATGGTATAATACAGGAAACATTTAAAGGTGTTTTTATTATGTATTATTTTTAAGTGGTTATTATTCCATTATGTATTTTTGTATTAAATTTTTATTAACATATGTAGTCTTACTTTGGCAATTTTACAACAACAATGCCGTGTATTTTCATTCCAGAATGAAGAGATTCATTCCGCTGAGAAGAAGGAATAGCAAAATTCTCTTCTTCTCCTAGTTGTAATGTTTACCACTAGAGTACATATATTAGATATATTTAGTTTTATGAGTTGGTAGTAAATAACAATTTTCAATTTTTCGATAAATCAGAATATTAAATTTTATTAATTATCATTTGGAATAATTATACCTTATTCAATAATTTGATATCACTATTTTATATTTGTTAAAATTCTAAATAATAAATTATATTTTAGAGCTTGGTACCAACTGTTGAAAGTAAAAACAAAAAATTATTCTGAAGAAGAATTGTTCTTACTTTGGGCAAAATTTCATTCCTATCCGGATAGGAATAACTTTTACCAAAGTAAGACGGCAATAGTATTAATAACGTAGTACATACAGTTGCACACACTTTTAAATTAAGGCTTTTGCTATTTTCTCACTTAACAGTTTGTTTTTACGTTATTACACCGACATACATACATCAGCCATTCGTACTATGCAGGGTGTCCCACATGGGCGAGTTCAAACGAGTAGGGCATGTAGCTGGATCAATATCATGAAAAAAGTCCACTACGCATATGCCTGGAATTGAACCGTTACCCACTTCAATTTCATTTCAACATTTTTAGCATGGCACACTACCTTGTCTTGAATGATGTAAATACCAATAACTCTTCTAAAAATTAAGATAACTCAATTGTTTTTCTATAATTTTAAAGGCACAGTGCTTCTTTCTTCTCTGGAAGTAAGAATGTCATGCATGGTATTTTCCATAAAGAAAACATCAGTGGAATTAAAAAAAAATTCCGAGAAACAACAAAAAAATTCATTAAACTCATTTTTTCTCGAAAAACTCACTTAATAATTTTTATTTTTTATCTCAAATTGAAATTTAATAGACGATTTAATACAAAATTGTTTCATCGTTTTTTATCTAATCAAAAACCAATGTATTAAAACTTGAGCTTCTTGATTCATGCGACTCAGATGCAATTGTCACTGGGATCATTTCTGTGTTAAATGAGTTCAATTTAAACATTAAAAATATGGTTGGTCTGTGCGCCAATGTAATGACTACTATCTTCCCTCGAAAGAAAGGACCGGTCCCTCTATATTCAAGACCAATTTGTTTACCAACATTTTAGAAGTTTGTAATATAATTTGAATAGAAGGACTTTCAAATAAATGAACCAGTCCTTATAAATAAGAACAAAATAACGTTTTTTTTAAATTGGCCTTGAATAGAGGGACCGGTCCTTTTTTCGAGGGAAGACGGTAGTGTTCGAAATGATGTCTTCGTAAAATTAAAAGAATTAATTTCGAAAATTATAATAATTCCATCCGTATTCCGTATGCCATTCATTACAACTTGCTACTACCGCTGCTGCAGTTGCTGGCATTCCGAAAGAAGTTGATTGTCTTATAAGTGAATCCTGCAATTGGTTTGCTAGGTCATCGATTACGGGCATAATCCTTTAAAAATACCACAACTTTGTGCAACTCGTTGGTTATCGATCGAATCCGAGGTGCGCCGAAAACTTAGAAAAAAAAAGGAATCCGAAACCAAATACGATTTGGATTATGCTGTCCTACATTCTCTTTTCATAATTTGATAATAAATCAAATTGGAACTAGTTCGACGTACAATGTATAATATGGATGATTTTAATAGACGATTTAAGAGATATTAATATTTAATATGCAAGATATCTTAATTTTAAAAACTGGAATGTGTACTATAAATGAGACTGTAATTTATGTATATTTATTTTGTCAATTAATTTTATAACTTTTGAGAGGCAATAATTCAATATTATTGTTAACTTTTTTTTAATCAAATGTTTAACGCAAGGTTTTCTATCATTTCTCTTTTTTTATAACTCAAATTCACACACTACAATGAAATTTGAAAGAATGTCGTATTGTTTTGGCAAGAAAACATTGAATTAGACCATTTTCTGCTACGTAAAGTTCACTTTGTTTATTTAGATCAAATTTTTCGATTCAAAAGAAAACCACTTAAATATTTTGTTTAAATTTTGGATAAATACCCCAGTGGGCTGGTTTTTTAACTGGATTTAGATTTTTTTTTTGGCGTAAATTTACCTGGATTCTTAAATATTGGAGTGGCAACACTTATTGCAGAGGGAATTACAAAATTCGCTAATACTACAAGTACATGGTTGATTAGTAGTATATATGTATAAGAAAAAAACAGGGTAATACGTTAGCAGTTCAGTTGCTGTAGCCTTAGCCTGATGAGATGATTGACAAATGATTTATTTTTCACAATCTTCGTCAGATCGAAACAGAATTGCAGAACTCTTAACA
Organism: Tipula helvola; assembly: GCA_963556165.1. Classification (NCBI taxonomy): domain Eukaryota; kingdom Metazoa; phylum Arthropoda; class Insecta; order Diptera; family Tipulidae; genus Tipula; species Tipula helvola. Next base: position 198,927,454 of record OY744482.1, on the reverse strand, counting down.
ATTTCTCCTTTTTGTAAAATTTTTCAATTATGTATGTACTATATATCCATACATTAGCATCCAAAATGCTTCCGAAAATATTTTAGTTTGGTAAAGTCATTCCAATACTTCCAATATATCCATCCTCTAAAATTTTTGGAAGAGTAATATTGGATCAATTAAATCAATTTTTCCTGAAAATGAAATTATTTCTAATGATCAGTTTAGGTTTAGGAAAAACTCAAGTACCGCTGTGTTGGAGTTTTTTTGAGTCAACTGCTTTACAATAAATTTTGTATCATCTTGGCTGTGGATTATTAGCTGGTAATTAATTTAAAAAAAATAGGTTTAATTAAAATCCAAATCAATATTTTATGTGATTATTTGATGAATAGGGAACAAGTAGCTCAAGTAGGCCAAAACCTTAAACACGACTATGAAGATTACCAGGAGAATTCTACAAGGCTAATCCTAGGACCAACATTACCTAATTACCATATAACTAAAATAGGTCTAACGGGGAAAATAATACAATTATCACGATTATGTTGTTACATGCTAGGCTTTCTCAAAAGGGATCCCTGTTTCTCGAGATCTCTGTCTCAAAAGTATGACCGGAAAATCCCGGGGCTTCCCGGTTTTCAATAAATTTCAATTTATTTAGTATTAGTAGTGTTTTCGATTTATTTATTTTTTAATATATTTTGCCCTCGGTTTAGGAGGCTAATTGGGAGTTGGCATGTCTCTCATTTTCGACTATTCCTTAGATCGGAATGCAGACAATTTGAATTTCTCAATAGAAGTTTATCCATATACAGCATTCGAAGTCAAATTCAGGCCAATTAGGTAGGAACTTTTTCTTAACCGATTATGGTGATATTGGGCATGGACAATAAAAATGATTTTCACATAAAGTTTTGGAAAATGGCGAATTAGGAAGGAACTTGATGATTTCTTAACCGATTAGGATGAAATTCAGCATGCATGCTGGACATGGGATTCTAAAATGAGTTTTAGATAGAGTTCTGGAATATGGCCAATTGGGAGGAACTTTTATCTCAGACTTTATTCAGTTGTAGCTCCTAAACGAGAGATTTAAAAATTTTGAAATTTAAATTTTTTTTATTTAATGCATAGTGAAATGGACGAAGCAGTAGGAATGCTTCGATTTGAAAGAAGCCAAGCAGATGTTGCCCGTCATTTTAATATGTACCGGAGCGTTATATGCAGGTTATGGCAACGGCAAGGTATGACTGGGAGTCCATACGTGCAGCGTACAGGTTGAGAAAGACAACTGCAATTCAACTGCAAGTCAGTCGGGAGCCAACTTTGACAGCCCGGTAATTACATTCACGCTTGTGGATTAATGAAAACATTTATGTTAGTGACCAAACCATCAGGAATATACTACACGAAAACAACCTCAACGCTCGTCACCTGTTGAGATGTCTACCGATTCGACATGGAAATCGAGAGCTTAGAAATGATTGGTGTCAAAATCATAGAAATTGGACATAAAGTGAATGGACCAAAGTTTTGTTCAGTGATGAGTCAAGATTCGGATTTCACCCAGATACTAGGAGAACAAGAATATAGAGACAGCCTGGTAACGTCGAGAGGCTAAAAAATGTACAAGAAGTGCACAGATACAGTGGAGGCACTGTTATGGTATGGGCTGGAATTATGACTGGTAAAAGAACAGGTCTCGTTTTTCCAGAAGGTAACTTATCGGCACCAGTCACATCAGTGAGATACTGAAACCTGTCGTGCTTCATTGTCATTGTAATGCACGACAATACCAGGCCATATAAAGCAAGAATCCCAACAGACAGGTTGGAAGCGCAGGAAATCCATATGTTACCATGGCCAGCACAATTCCCGGACCTAAATCCGATTAAACACGCGTGGGATTAACTTCAACGAAGCATACTGCCACATTTAGCATCAATAACAACGCGGGTGCAACTATGCAGTCTCCTTCAAGATTACTAGAGACAAATTCCACAAGACAGCCCCGATACGTTGATCAGCTCCATGCCCAGAAGATGCGAATCTGTCCTAAATGCAAGAGGAGGGAACACCATTTATTGGGAAACAAAAATAACTGTACTAATTTAATGGAATCAAATGAAATAAAAAAAATTCTGAATTGTTCAAAATTTTTAAATTGGCCTTTCTCTACCATTATAACTATAAACTCATCGTTTTTACCGTTATTCCTAAAAATTCTGCCGCTGTTGTATGTGCAATCGATGTATCTTCTTGAAACAAAAAACAAAACCAAAATCGAACCAAATTCAAGGGAATGACAACCTAAAAACCATGTGTTCCTATGGTGCACTTTTGATATGTAGTTAAACCAGTAAAAAAATCGAAAACCGTTTGAGACAAAAACTAGATCGATTCGCGATATCCCATTTTGAGAAACTCTATTTCGTACTATGACCTCGAATGTCTCAGGATTACATGCGCTCTCCATTGGAGGAAGATCCTATCAAAATAATAAAATGGTTTGAATTAACTTATTGATATTAAAATAAGTAAAACAAAACGTTGAGTTTTTATAAACCAAAAAACCTATAACATTGGAAATAGTAAAAGAGATTTAAATTGTTTTACGATAATCAACCAATTGAAAAAGTATCTGAGTTTACTTATCTTGGTATGTGATAATGTTTTTTGAATGAGCTTGTGTTCCTATCAACCAACATAACTGCAATAATACCTGCGTCCTCTAGGCGACGGCCTATTCATTAATTAAAGTTGATACCTGTCTAAACTCTAACCTAAAGTTCAAATCTATTTGATCGAAATAATCCGGCAATCAAACGGGAATGTAAAATAATAATTTTTATTGATAAAAAACACTAAATCGACCAGAACTTTACGTGTGAACCAACAAACGGTAGTAAAATTACTCTACCAAAAGAATACAATAAATTTTACGTTTTTTTGTTGTGGTTTGAGAGCAGATACGGTGAAGAGGTAGAAATAATTAATAAAGTTTCTTGTTAGAACCAAAAAATAATAATAATTTAATTGACGATAACCGCAGTACAATATTTTGATATTATTTAATTTCTATTGCGTTAAACTTTTGACAATAAACAAAAACTTTGTAAAATTAAAATGTACGGTTTGGTTACACACACCCTTTTCATTTTCATACATTTTTTTTGTTCCAATACTCAACATTTTTCTTAACGTAACCGTAATAAATGATTTTAATTTATGTCAGGAAACCGACATAAAACAAAAAAATTTGTGTTTATATTCTAATAATTTATTAGAGGAATTTAATGTAAATTGGGGCTGCAATGATTTAAATTAATTGGAGTATAACATTTAATTAAACTTAGTTAAGAAATAATGAAATAAAGGTTGATTATGATTTTTTCTCTCTCTGGCTTTGCTACATCCCATGAAGGTATGTATATTTTGGTCCATCGCCAATTTAACCTAAAGCATTGCCTCACGCAAATAATTTCGTCCGGCATTTTAATCCACCAAATCTATTTGTTTATAAAATTGTTTTCGGATTGCATGCTATGGTTCTTCTACGTTTTTTCGAAGCCCAAGGTCGAATCGAATTATAAGCTTTGGTCTGCCACTGTAGACTTTGGAACTATTAAACGCGAATATCTGGAATAAGTAGTACTGCGACTGCCTCAGTCCACCTTATGAACCGATCGATTCCGTTTACGAAGTTCCGCTGACCCTTGAAATAGGCAGTGTTCATGTCCAACTATGACAGGTGCGAATTCACCAAGCGGACTCTTGAATTGTTAATGGATGGCCTAAAATGTTTCCGACGTTTTTTACTCAAATTGTAAACGTACCTTTTTTTAGTTTTAGTTTTCTTTTTTTTTAAACTAAATATTATGCTCCGGAGATTCCAGTCAAAAATATTTCAGTCAAAAAACAAAAGGCATTTCAGTCATACAATTTCCCATACAATATTATGGCTAAAACTCCTTTTAAAAAGGAACTTAACTTTCAGCCCAAAAAAAGGTGTTGCGGTTAGAAAACAGTTTGATTGAAATGCCTTTTGTGTATTTGCACTGAACAACCTTCTTGAATGGTATTTTAGTCACAAATTTTTGGACTGAAATACATTTTGTTTGGTTGGTTTTTTTGATTGAAATGTCTTCGTAGACCTAAACGTTGGCTCTGGGGCCCCAGTCAAAAGTGGTTTAGTTAAAAACCGAAAGGATTTTCAGTCAAAAATTAAAAGGCAACTCAGTCAAAATAGCTTTAGACTGAAATGCCTTTTAAGAATTCATAAAATTAAAAAGGCATTCAAGTCAAAACAATTTTGACTGGAATTCCTTTTGGATTTGTGACTGAAGTGCCTTTTGAAAATGAGATTCAGTCAAACAACTAAAAGGAATTCCACGCAAAATTGTTCACCGGGAATATAGTCAAAAGCAATTCAGTCAAAAACAGAAAGGAATTTTAGTCATAATTTTAGTTGAAAAAAAAAAAAATCGTGTATCGGTCAGAAAACAGTTTGACTGAAATGCCTTTTGTTTATTTGGACTAAACAATCTTCTTGAAAGGCACTTCAGTTAAATATTTTTGGACTGGAATACCTTTTGGTAGGTTTGCTTCCATTTACAGAAATTCTTCAGAAAAGATTTAATTTTCAAATGTTACGGAAGATAGAGATTTATTAGAAATCTGCACTTCCAGAATATTTTAAAACCAGTACACACTCGGTCACCGTGTCTGGCGTTCTTTTGTGGCGGATCGAAATATTTGGAGGAGCACCGTTGAGGCGGCCAAATCCCTTTATGGGATGTAGCCCCAGCGGAAGGAAGGAAAGTTTCGGACCCGTAGTCTGGGCGAACAATAACACATTAATTTCACTCTTTACAACCATTTTGCCTGGGATACCTTTTTAATTGTTTGACTGAACCTCCTTTACAAAAAGGATTTGAGTTAAAATCCAAAAAGAATCCCTGCTAAAAAAGTTTTGACTTGAATGCCTTTTTAGTTTTCTGATTGAACTTCTTTCTGAGAAGACATTTTATCTGAAACTATTTTGACTCAATTGCCTTATAATTTTTGAGTGAAACTCCTTTCTATTTTAGACGTAACTGCTTTTGAATGGGGTTTCGAATGTGACGTATGGGTTTACGAAGGCATTTCAGTTAAAAAAACAAACCAAATAAAAGGTATTCCAGTTCAAAAACTTTTGACTGAAATACCTTTCAAGAAAGTATGTTATGGCATTCCAGTCAAACTGTTTTCTGACCAAACACCTTTCTTTATTGGACTGAAGTTCTTTAAAAGGTGCTTAAAGGTGCTTTAGTCATTATATTTGTATGGGAAATTGTATGTCTGAAACCACTTTCGCAGTTTGACTGAATTGTTGTTGGCTGTATTCCCGGAAAACAATTTTGCCAGGAATTCCTTTTTAATTGTGGGACTGAATCACCTTTTCAAAAGGTATTTCAGTCAAAAATCCAAAAGGAATTCCAGATAAAAAAGTTTCGACTAAATGCCTTTTTAGTTGTTTGATAGAACTTCCTTCTGAAAAGGTATTTCAGTCTAATACTATTTTATCTGAGTTGCCTATTAATTTTTGACTGAAATCCTTTCTGTTTTTGACTGGAATTCCCGGAGCCTAAATATTATATCTCGTTTTGATCGAGAACTTGTTTTCATTTTTCTGGTAAAGTCATTATCTCGTCACTGCAAAATTTCTGTGATTTTTGGGTGGAAAAACTGAAATAGTTTTTTTCTACGATAGTGCAGTAACCTATGCTTTCGATGATGATTTTTAAATTTAAATTATATAAGAAAAGGAGCCTTTGCGTCGGATAGTAAAATCGTGTGGAAATATTCTCATTACACAACGATTTCTTAATATTGCTAGACGATTTGTGAAAACCCAAATGTTTTAATAAATTTTTGTTGATCCGTACAAGTTTGTAATTTTTTATGTTTCTACTTATTTAAAAATGTTATAAGACTAGACTATGGTATCGTAGAAAAAATAGCGTGTATAACTCGTGTGCAAATGAGTCATTGCAATACACAAGTGATTGCAGCGGTCGCTATCGCTCAGGCTGCAAATTTCACTTTCGTATTGCAATGACTCGTTTTTTTCACTTGTTATACAATATACTATTACAAGTCTCTTTTGAAGTCAATTTTACACCATTAAGAGAACTCTGCAGTAAACAAAACAAATGATAGTCTGACGGTGCAAGATCAGGACCATACGGTATATGAATTAAAACTTTCCAACCAATTCTCAAATTTTTACCGAGTCATTAAAGACGTGTGTGGTAGAAAAGTTTTAATTGGGCGGATTTAAATCCGAACGATTTTGTCCTAATCCGACAAAATTAACGAAGTTGTCAATTCTGCATAAACTAGGTTACAATAAATTATCAGTGTGAACGGTGTACATACCTGTTGTTATCCTGTAGGTAGTGTACTTCTTAATTCGGTCCTTTTAGTAAAACAACTGAATTTCCAAATTTTAAATGGAAATTGTTGGATATATTAAAAATAGCAAATAGGCCAATTGCATTTTAGATGGAATATCTTGTATTTTGATTCTACTCAACAGATCTACTTTTTCAGTTTTTTATTGTCTACTCACTATTCGTTTGTTACTGAATATTATTCATGAATTATTGCAAACTTTATTTTCAAGAGTCAAAATAGACAAAATGTCCAATAGCTTTTGTGACCCTTTTAAAATTGGGCATTACCCACAAAAATGTTCGGGTCCCTTTAAAAGAAACACAACCCGCAGAAATATGGATATTGGCCGTGGGAGCTATATCAAGGAAGGCCCGAATCTCGTAAACGTTATTTCTTTATTTTAACGTTTTGTTCCCAAAATAAAATTTTAATTTTTCTAGAATTTATACAAGAGCTTTGAAATTTAAGCCTGCTGCCGCCGAAATAAAGCCCAGTAGTGATATTTCTATATTTTTTGGGAAATCAGCCCCTGGAATTTATTTTTTTATGTTAAAAAAAAGCGGAAAGATGAGCGGCCACCACTTTGAAAAAGGAAAAATTTAATTTAGAAAAAAAGAAACCAAAAAAATGTTCAAAAATAAATGTTTTTTTAAATAAGGCTAATGGCAAAAAAATGATTAAAAACAAAAATTATTAAACGCATAAATTAATATTTCGTTTCATATCGGCACGATCTTACCATCGCGGCAGAAGCGTTTTACTTAACCAAATTTTATTCAACGCAACAAATCTTTAAAACGAGAATAAATTACTTATAGAAAATCTTTAAAATTTAATAAAAAATAAAAATCACCGAAGAACAAAATTAAATTGTCAAATATTATTAAGCTTCTAAAGTCAACAATTTAATACTCGTACGAGTAAATCCATACATACATTTATTTCTATTATGAATGTTATTTTGCTATGGGAAATGGATGTGTACATAGACATACCACCTACCTCAACACACCCCTTTATTCTTTGTTTCTTGATCATACCATATATGAAGCTATGAAAGTATTTTGTGAATACATTTTTCCAAATATGTATTTGCTTTTTTATTTTGTTATTTACACATTTATTTATCTGTCCAATAAAGTTGTTGCTCCGTGTGGTGCAAAATAATCCATACAAAATATAAATAATACAAAAAACCCATTTTCACCAAATGTATGTACAGAGTATATAGTAGGTTCATAACATACGAATTTCCCATGCGGCTTTGTATAACAACCAAAACAGAAAAGCTGCATGATAAATTTACAAATATGATGCGATTTTAATTGTAATCGCACGACTTCTATTTTATTTATTGTGTAACTATTGCATAGATTTGTAAGCTGTTTGGTTTAATACTATGAGTTCATGTAGATAAGTAACAATTGTACAAGAGTATAAAAAAAATATTTGTAATGTAACAACCCCAATAGTAACAACCTCCTAGCAACAGGACATAATAAATAAAATACAAATTAATTTTAGTTCCATTAAATAAATAATATTTCTATGGTCTAGATATAAAAGGTAATAAGTCATTTTGTAACCTTTTAGATCTGAATATATCATTTAGTTTAAAAAAGGTAACTTTTCAATTCGCTTAAGTTCTGCAATTTTTAAAAGGTAGCTAGTCTTAAAATTTTATAGTAACTCAATTTGTTTGAAAACGAGTAAAATAGTGAAGTTGTATAACGTAATAAGTCCAGGCAAAACAAGAGAAAACAGAATATAAGTTTGACTTGTATTCAAAAACGGTACAAATTTAAAAAACGGTAATGGCCCGTGAAAGCACTTTCAATTAATATATAAATATTTAATTAACTTTATTTAATTTAATAGCACTTTCAATTAATTTATTTTAATTTAATTTCGAAGATTATTTTTAAATGAAAGAACACACAAAATTTTTAATTTATTTATTAACAAATTTGAAGATATAATTTTTAATGTGTTTTGTTTGTATGGGTTCTTGAAGTTGATTAATAATTTGTTTTCTTGCTTTTACATACCAAAAATAAATCGATTGCATACAACGTGAAGTATGACTTAATTTGACATAATTTATTCATCGTGCAACACTGTTAAATTATGTTAAATTATATTCACGTCTGAAAATGACTATAACGATTTGACGTTTATGTAGTTACATAATAATATTATGATCGACTTGACAAAAAATTAAATGTTGAGTAGGTAAGTTACAATTACAATTTTTCTAATATTTAATGTAGTTTTAAACCTTTCTTTTATTTTTCAGAACGATCTAAGACTACCAAATGGTTGTAAAGCAATTATGGACATGTATACAGATAAGTTCTTAATTATTTTAATGTTTAATGTAAATTTTAATGAATTATTGTTTTGTTTTAGGTTAATTTCAACATTTCATTGGACAATAAAATAAGTACAATAATAAGTATAATTAGTTGGTGTAAAAGTTTTAAACTAACTAGATTTTAATTGTGTTTAATAAAGTTTTTAAATTAATAAATAAATTGTTTGTTTTGTATTATGGGAAGTTATTTGGATCTTTAACAGTCCGTATTCCGGGATTCAAAAATTCTGTTATTTTTATACAATATCGAACAAAACATTTGCAACTATTTTAATTACTGTAAAAAGTATAAGTAAGGTATTTATAAAGTATGTACATGTACAGACGAAAACACAATTTACTAGCATTTTTAATTATTCCATATTTTATTTTTAAAATATCACATTTGTTTCATAAAATAACTAATCTAGTTCATCAGCTTATGGTCTTACATTTATTTACATTCCAATTACCATATTTATGTTCAAATTGCAAGCCTTTTCTACTGTTGGTTTCAGTAATAAATGGCTTTTTGGCTGGTTGTCGTTGAAAGAGTTTAGTTTCAGCTGCTCGTCTTCTTACTGTATACGGTCGGTAACGGATAATCCTAGTTGACTTACCAATGTGGTCGATGACACAAAAGGATCTCTTTCGAAAGATGGCACGATGTTTCTGTCCTCTCAAATGTTCGTGTTATTATGGATTTATCCACTCCATACTTCTCTCCATACGCTGCTTACCAGCACGAAAATCTTGTATAATTTTTCCCTGAAGACGCTGTTGTACTTATTGCCCGTTATTTTAGAAAAATTCAGATTTTGTATCCAAAAACAAAAAAATGCAATAATTTTGTAATGTACTTTTAAACATCAAGGTTTATAACGACACATTATCTAATTCAAAAAACAAAACTATTTTTTTTATAAATTTCATTTGTTTTATCCAGTGCGAATGTAGGAACAGTTAACCAATTTCAAAATTAGCAATGAGAGAAACAATTGAGAAGTTGGTTAACGAGAGTTTTCAGATTTAATAATACGTAAGAATATTTAGTGGAAGAAAAACAAATTATAGCTTCAACTGTTTTAATTTTTCTTTTTTTAAATTGATTAAGCAATCCTAAAAAGTTCCAAATGTTTTATCCGTTACTGTATGTTTTAATTTCTTAAAATGAGGTAAAATAATGAATAGTTTGGTATTCTAACCATTATATGTCAAATTAAATTTTATATCAAATACTCTTGCACTATATCTAAAAAAACCTAGTACACTTAGGTCCGTAAGTTTCAACGATGATTAATCCGTAACCGAAGATTTAACCACTATTTGGTCATAGTAATCGGTGGATAAATCCACGGTCTTACGGACCTTAATGTTAGTCCTGTCAAATATATCTTATAAACAAGATGGCGACCATAATAAAAGGTTGGTAAATACAAATATACATTTTATTTAAATTTTTATTGTGTAATTCTTTGCATTTCTGCATTCAAATTGTATTTAATTACTAATAAAATAATAATTTTTACTTTATAGAAAAAGTTAAACGGCAGCCGAAAACTACTCAAAATTTCCACGAACAAAATTGTCATTCTCGGGCGGTGCAATTACGGCAACGTGACATCCATCGATCGCGCAAACCACTTCGGCGTCTGAATTTTTTTGCAAAGCCTTCATGAAACAGTGAGATACAAATATCAAAACTTCTCACAAATTCCTATGAGAACGCAATCTCTAGAGTCCACCCCAGTAACCAATGGCAACAAATCGTTGATTGTATCAAAATTTCATCTCAATAGAACCTAACCTAAAAGCCAAGCTTAAAAGTGCTCCTCATTGGCGGAAAACACATTCACAAGATCCAATCGTTCACACTCAGATACCAGATTTAATAGCTTCTTTAAACCAATCTACCTCCAACCATCGAGTTCAAAGCTACAAGAATTTTTTCCAAAATATATCCAGATACAGACCATCCGAATGCTTACCCAGAACATTCGTGTTATTCAAGAGCTATAAAAGAATTAGCAATCAACCTCCTAAGCACTACATTCCTATTTCTGCCTAGGTCCAAGAATTATCAAAATCCGTGGGTGAGTGGCCAAGAAGAGACTGATCATAATCCTTTGCGACCTCTACCAACAGAAGACGAAATGGGATCCTATTTCTGAATACGAACTCGTATAAAAATTATACATATTCGTATGATTCTAATACGAATCTGTTAATGCATGGTACGTTTTAAAATTTACCTTATCGGGTAATACGAATTCGTTCATTATTTGTACGTTCATGGGCGTATTTATGTTCGATGTCATTTTGGTTAACGACAAGATAAATCGAGCAGGGAAGATCCAATATGTAAGTAAAATAATTTGAATATTTTTATTTAATAATAAATAAGTGCAATTGGAAACTAAAAAATATTTCATTAAATTTGTAAATAATTGTACATATTTATAATTTGTCAATATGATTAACAGAAAATGCTAATTAATAATTTGCAAATTTTAATTTTAGGACAAAAGCAGAAACCATCACAAAACAATACGAACTTTTGGTGTCATTTATGGAGGACCATCGCGAGGCGAAAACCTTATGGGAGGAAATTAGCACACGACTAAATGGTAATGGGCCACCAATCCGGAGCTCTACGGGGTGGAAAAAGGTTTGCTTCGATTTTAAATTCCACATAAAAAAAAAAATTAAATTAACCAAAATTAGTATTTCGAATACGGGGGGTGACTGGCCAAAAATGTTTACATTTTCGGCACTTGATCAAACTGTCATACGGCTAATCGATTTGCGATGTGCCGTAGAGGGAACCAGTGGTACGCAATCGTTTGGAGATGCCGTTTTAGAATTATAGGTTGTGGTCGATTCGCTTCCTTCAACCGATGTAAATGAGCCTAATGGGGGAAATGTTCAAGAAGACGTAATTATTGAGTAATAAACACCAAGGGCATCTACCAGAAACCGATCAAAACAGACACTGTTAGAAGAACAAATAGCCTTACAAAAAAGATTTCAGAAAGAGAAGCTTTTCTGTATTAAAACCAATAAGATTTTTTCGGCTTTTTATAGACAAAACATATTAACAATAATGCCATTCACAAAATGTTGTGAATGCCATTATTGTTATTATGTTGTCTATAAAAAAGCCGCAAGAATCTTATTGAAAAAAGATTTCATGAAAATATTGCAATAAAATTAGACAATATGAACAATTCCGTAGTCGACACAAATAAATCGTTGAAGCGATTGGTTAAGCTTAAGAAGAAGTCTTATGATTTAAAAAAAAAATGGAATTAAAGGAAAGAGAAATGGTTTTAAGGAAAAAAGAAATTAAATTAAAAGAGAAGTCTGATTTAGAGAAGCAAAAATTCAAGGTACAGGATTTGGAAATAAACAAAAATTAGAAATTGAAGCGGCAAACTATGATTATTAATTATTAAACATTATGATATAAAAAAAATTTGATTTATGAATTTATCTGCGATAATAAAAAAAAACTTTTTTTAACAATTTAAGAATAATATGTTCAATGATAATGAAATTTAATAAAATGAAATACAAACAATGACTCTACAATATATGAAATTAACTATGAAAAAAATTTACGTTATTGAATTTAAAATATTTAGTCTAATCCTTCTTCATCCAAAATATTCGCTCAGAAACTGCTCCCGGTAAAGACGGGAGGGATACCCATCAAATTACTGAAACACGCACCAGATGTCATAATTCAAGCCATTCACAAAATACTTACATCAGCTTGGATTACAAATACTCCCTCAACAGAGTGGATACACCTAAAATAAAATGTCCGAGATATGTGACCGACTATACAGGGATCACTTTATGTAACGTCGGATATAAAATATATACCAAATTGCTACTTGATCGACTAGATGAACATCTACAATTTCCATTCTCCTATCAAGCCACTTTCCTAGCAAACCGTTCTTGATGAAGAATGCCATCGAGTATTTGTGTTATCTATCGATCTGGCAATAGCTTTTGATACTGTAGACATTAATGTAGTAACCGATTGTCTGCAACACTATGTACCACACCACTTAGTTAACAGAATAGTGAAAACTTGTTTATGGGAATACACTGCCATAAAGTGGTACAATGTAATTTCAAGAAGCGTCAAGAAGAACAACGGTATTAAACAAGGATGTCCAATCCTACCAAGAATATTCAATTTTATTCTAAAGGAAGTTCTCATGACCGGCGCCCATCTATATCCCGAACTCAGACTAGAGCACGAGACCCGGACTCTTTATCCATCATGCCATCCAGTACAAACCTAGCAGGAATAATCTTCAAATAAGTTAAATTGCTATACGGTTAAAATGCTACAATATATTTGGCAACTCATTTATCATCAAATTTAAGCCGACCAGTCAGTATACGTACACGTTGCCGTCTTTATTGCCGCAGATTTTTATAAAACAGAATAGAGTGCCCTTTCAGAATGTCGACAACTGTGCCCATGATAGTTTAAAAATAGCAGCGCTCACATTCGCTAAGCGACGTCGATTGAGGTAATACGAATTGTTTATTCTACAAAAACTAATTAAATTTAGTTTAAATAGACCGAGCACTCAAAACTCACAAGAGATCTTACAAGGCAAGACCATCACAAAACGAATCAAGATCCAAAGGATCAATTATTGGGAGCATATTTACCGACGTGGTCCAACACATATTTTAAATGGCGCATTAACGTACACCGCCGGTCTTAAAAATCTAGGACGACCTTATTTTACACGGAACGATTCCCTGAACCACGACTTGCGGTATTACAATAAAAGTTCTGACGAGTGGAGATCACTTCTACCCAACCGAAACGAACTACACAATGCGGCAAAAGAGCTATTATCCCTAGAAGAATCCGACTCAAGTAACTTAATTGAAAGCGATGCGGAAGATGAGTTGAATATACATACATACATACAATTATAACTTAATGAAATTAATTTTATTTTCCAATCTGAAATATACAAAAGCAAGAACAATTTTCAATTTATTCAATTTATATACTCTTTGTTTACACTACAATTTGCCTATAGCTGTAATTTATAAAATTTATTATTCAGGTTAAATTTAATTTGTACCCGCAACCGTTTCTGGATTATAATATCACAATCTTAATCTTAATGCAGAAAAATTCTATCACAATCCTCTCCAGTAAATCATCAAAACATATCGTCGACCGCCATTCTAAAACAATTCCACTGCAACCTATCTGCGAATAAAAGATTTGTACGTTGCCTAATTAATATTGTTTTTAAAAGATCGTATTTTATTTTGTAAAAACGGCGGAAAATAAATTTAAGTGGAGTGTTTCAATAACCAAATGTTTACCTTAGTGATAGAAAACAAACTGAAAACAAACGAACATCAATATTTCGGCTGGTGTTCCACAGGGGTCAATTTTGGGTCCTACTCTGTTTTTGATTTATGTCAATGACATATTCACTCTAAATCTGAAAGTAAAGTTTCAACTTTTGGCAGATGATGCCGCTCTTGTATTTTTGGCAGATGATGCCGGTCTTGTATTTCCGAGACTTATGATAAGCTTCAACATGATATGAAAAGTGATTTGACTCTTTTTTATAACTGGCTATCTGATAATAAATTAGTATTAACAAAAACTTGAGGAGGTATTCTGGTCTAGAGGCATAAATTATTGTTTTATCCAAACACGATACAAAAAACAAAACATATTTTTACCATTCTCTTTTTTCAACATATTTATTGATACTTTGAGAATATATAAAAAAAAAATTAAAATAAAATAAGTTATAAGGTGGTCAATTTGGGAGTGAAAAAAAGATGGTGTGATGGTTCACACGATTGCAACCCCTCTGGTCATCTGAAACAAAATTTAAAAAAAGATTCGTAATTAGTAAGAATGTCATTATAGCCCGTACTAGAAAGAAAACAGGAAACAAAAAAATTCACAAAATGGCGGCCATTTCTTTTTTTCATAATTTTTAATTTTTTTATAATAGTAAAAAACATAATTTTGAGACAATTCTAGTAGGAGCGATATATTGAAGGTTGGTAAAAAATTTGAAGTACCTAAATCGGTTAAATAGAACTTGAGATATCAAGTCAACCAATTTTTTTTAATCCCAACTTTACCAGCTTATAACTTATTTAATTTTCATTATTTTTTTCAAATTTCTTTTTTTGCATATTTTCAAAATATGTATCAACAAATATACATAATGTAAAATAATGTATGGAAAAAATATTTTTTGTTTTTTTATGTTTGGTAAAACATTTAGGGGTACTAGTTTTGGGTTCATGTTATACGCTGCGTTAGATAACTTTATCTTAAATGTTGCGTTAAAATGTTGCGTGTCATGTAAAATGTTATTTCGTCTCTTTTATCTATCACCTTAAAATAGAAACAAAAAAGACAAAAAAAAACATAGCGAGGGTACTTTCAGTGTTCACGTTACATGTATGCTGTGTTAAAAATGTCACGACGACATCTTTGAGGCTAAGTAATCAACGATCATCATTGTCAAAATACAAAACATAAAAAAACAAATCATGTCATGTAGCAAAAATATTGTTACGAACTGGGCTTCTGAGTTCGTTCGGATTTTGCAATTAAAAACACTGTGTACTTTTTATTTCACTCTACTTTTATACACTTTGATATTTGCTTTGATTTTACTATTTAAATCTGTCCGCTTGCTACTGGTGGGGGCTATAACAACAGATTTATTTCATTATTTAACGATTTAAAATAAACCAAAAACTATTCTCTGCTTGCCATCGGTCGTTTTTATAACATTTAACCGTCTAAGCTATTGCTGTTCATAATGTGAGCTTGTTGGTTGTATGATGGCCAAAATCGTCACAATATTTACCTCTATTTTTGATTTTATGTTTTACCAAACATTTGCGGTTCAGGTGGACCTTGAACCCCATTCGTTTTTTTTATCGAGCTCGAAAGGAGTGCCAAGATTTATGTCTGTAGGCCAGAATACCCCTTTAAGAAAATACATAAAGCATTGGTAACGTATATGTTGATGATACTATAGCACCGTTTAATGGAACAAGTTGCCTTACGATACTTCACAACTCCACTAACAACTCTCACCCAAATATACATTTAACTATAGAAATAGAGATGAAACTAAACAGATTGATATTTTGGACATCACAATAACTAATCAAAACCAAAAACGCAGTTTTAAAGTATATCGCAAGCCGACGCAGACGAACCACAATATCATTATACATCAAGCCACCAGAAATTACATAAATTATCCGCATATCTCCATATGATTAATGCTGTAAACAAATGTGCTGAATTTCTGCATGACGTGATGCACCTAGATCTGCGTTCGCAACACATGTGCTGCATGCAGTTCAATATTTTTTGAAATTTATTTGATGCCTATTTAATTTTAGTATCCTGTATCCTTCATTATGGCATTTGTTCCAAAAAGCTTATTTTCTATCAACAAATTAAGAAACATTGATAGAAAAAAATAAAAAGTGTACAAATTGTACTAGATTTGTTTTCTTTAACGTAATGTAGTTTTCTGACTTGCAGTAAAATAAGAAATAGGGACAACTTGCAGAATTATGCTGGATGCTGGAAACAGATGTGCAGAATTTCTGCATGCAGTGTTGCACGCAGAAATGCATTCAAAACGCAAATGCTACATGCAGTTCTGTATAATTTGACATTTATTTGATACATATTTAATTTTAATATACAATTTTTTTGTATGAATGATACCTTATTTTGTCACAAATTAATTAATTTTTATCCTAGATTTTGGCACTTTTCACACAAAACATATTTTCTGTCAACAAATTAAAAAAAAATGATTCAAAAAAAGAAAAGGACACATTTGATTACTTTTACGTAACGTAGCCTACGGATGCGCAGCAAACATATGTGCATAATTTCTAGATGCAGTGATGCATGCAGATATGCACTCAAAACACATGTGTTGAGATATGATTTTAGATATTATTGCATTCTAATTTTGATGCATGCATAATTATGCACATTAGGCTATTGATTATGTAATTTAATAAGGAACTAATTCTTTAAAGTAGAGATTGTACCCAAATAATTATAAATTCACAAAGTGCTTTTAAATTTAGGCTTGGACACTTTAAAATTTTTTTTGCTATACCTCAAAAATTATGCATTTTTAGTATATCACGGATTCCGTGTTACGTACAGTGACATGTTTCAATTTTTATAAGTGTTTTATAACTGTCCAGTCAGGTTTTTAAATTTATTGTTACATTATGTCAATAACTATCAAGCCGCAGATTTTATTTCGGCAGATTGAATCTAATATAGAATTCACAAAATGAGATATGTAAACAAATGTACATTACATACGCGTGACAAAAATAAGGCATTGATTTTGAGGTTAGGCCAATTAGATTAAAAATTCATCGAATTGAGTATATTAATCAACTAGTATTATTTGTCGAAGAAAGCAAGAGAAATGAGAAATCCCATGAGTGTATGGATATTTATTTTAATATATTTAGTTTAAACAAATTTTTTATTTGGTTTAGGGCTCTTTTTTATTTCTTTTAAAATAATTAAAGCTTTAGCTTTCGAACCCTATTCGGATTCATTTTCAATTAACTAAAATACAATTTTTTACGGCATTAGATATATTTTTGAACAATTCTGATTTTTCTTTTGATAATAAAATTTATAAACAAATTTTTGGCTCACCTATGGGCTCACCAATAAGTCCTATCATAGCAAATTTGGTAATGGAAAATTTGGAAAATTCGGTTCTAAATTCTTTAGATTTTCAACCATTATTTTACTTCAGATACGTGGACGATATTGTTACGACCGCCCTGGTTGTCGTAACCATTCATTCAATTCAGCGCATTTTTTTTTAAATTCTGAAATGATTATTCCGCCTGCACTGTGCTTGTTATACATAATTTATGCTGCGCCAGCAATACATATTTGTGTATGCTTACTCTTGTGCATTTTGGATTCGGTCGATTTGTTGTTGTTGTAAATCTAGTATACATATATTTATTTTTCTTTTGTTGTTTATTTTGTACATGGAAAGAAAAGTAAAAGTAAAAGAAAAAACAAACAGACAACCGAATCGAATTTGTTGAAGTAATATGGTATGGATATGGACTGTATATTTTGTTTGAGAGCATTGTTGCATAGTATAGAGTTTGGTGTATAGTGTGTTTAGCTGTATTATTCGGTGGGGAAATATGTTTTCTCTTGTTCATTGATTTGGTTTGATGATGTTTGTGACGAGCTACGCCAAAACCAACGATAGTAAAAAGCCATGAAGTGTATTTTCTCACTCACACATACAAAACGAATAGTAGTCATACATTTTCTCATGATATAATAATACAAGATAAAGTAAACACGAGAGAGCCAAAACACGCTGGTGCGCCAATATTATTTTGTTTTCTCTCAATCTCTATTTTTGTTTATTGCTTTGCTCCATTTTTTAGGTTTTTATACGATTACTCGTAACGATGATGCTCGATTGCGCGACAGTCAGTACAATATTGAAGATCAAACAGGACGTGTTTTTTTATGGTATAATATTTTTGTATACACAAAATATTTGTTAGTGATTTATAAAATAATTTGATGTAGTTTAATAAAAATATTTAACATATTTTCTGGTAACTTGGTAATAAAAAAATGGTACTTGTTTTAATGTGTAGTCAACTTTCCTTGTATTATAATTTACAGTGAAAAATAAAAATCTCGCAAACAAGAGTAAATTTAATATTGTATATTGAACAGCAGAAAACTACTGGAACAATTTTAAAATTTATATTGAACAATTTTTTTATCAAATTTGAAGTTTTTTATTTTTTTTTTTATTTTTGTACATTTTTCATTGGATTATTTTCTCTTAATTTTAAAATGCCACATTGTTCGATTTTTGGTTGCAATAGTTCGAACCGTCGTCTATCCTCAAACTCGCCAAAAATTAGTTTATTTCGGTTTCCAACAAATTAGATTAAATATTTTTATTTTTAATTATTAACAAAGTATTCGAGCCCAGTGGTTAAAAGCATCATTTAGAAATGATACTTTTAATCTAGATTCAGCAAGTGTGTTCTCTACATTTCACTGATAGTGCCTATAACACTAACAGACCGTGTTATCTCAAAGCAGGTGTTATTCCGCCCCAAAGTTTGCCAAACTCTACTCATATTGACCTAGCTGATAGAATTTTAAAATCATATAACCTTCCAGAACTAGATTTTTCGGAAACTCCCTTACCAATAAATCAAAACTCTAGTAGTTGGAGTAACCTGTTCATAGATTTGGCTGTGGATTCGAAATTTACTAAATTTTCTGTTAGTACCCAAACCGACGGCTACGTTTTGAATCTCGAACGTGAAAATAAGCGACTGATGAAGGAAAACAAAAAATTGAAGATTCAACTTCAAACAAAAGCTCAACAAATTTTAAATTTACAGAGCAATTTATCAAAAAATTTTACACCCGGACTAATAAAAAAACTAGAAAATCCAAAACGAAAAGTACGGTACGAATTGGAAGATATATCATACGCTATATCTTTACATTGCGCCGGGCCTCGACTATATCGCCTTCTACGGAAGAATGGGTTTCCTCTGCCATCAGTTTCCACGCTGCAGAAGTGGGGAAAGGCTATTAACGTAGAACCAGGTATTTGTAATAGTGTCATCCAACTACTCAAACAATTAAATTTAAGCATTACCGATAAAGTAGGAGTTTTGTCATTCGATGAAATGAAAATTTCCAAGGTATATGAATATGAGAAACGATTTGATAGGACTCTAGCTCCTTTGAAATATGTTCAAGTAGCTCTGCTTCGAGGCCTTTTTAAAAATTGGAAACAACCCGTTTATTACAATTTTGATTCTCCGATGAAGAGAACCATACTTTTAAATATAATTCCATCCTTAGAAAACATAAATTTTCGCGTTGTAGCGATAGTTTCTGACCTAGGTCCCTCTAATCGGAGTCTTTGGAAACAGCTTGGTATACATACCGAAAATTCGTCTTTCCCAAATCCATCTTATCCTAATGAAAAAGTTTATGTTTTTGCAGATGTACCTCATTTGATAAAACTTATTAGAAACAACTTTTTGGACTCAGGTTTCTCATATGACAACGAAACTTTTAATATTCGTCCTATAAGAGAAGTAGTAAGGCTTTCAGATCACCATGACCTAAAAATGTGTCATAAAATTGCGCCTCTTCATTTGTCAGTTGAAGGAGCAGGCCGACAAAAAGTTAAATTAGCAGCCCAACTTTTTTCCCATACGGTGTCGAAATCTATAGAGCGGTGTGCTTCGCTAGGTTACATGCAAGAGGTTCCAAATTGGTCTTCAGTTTCCAAATTTATTAAACTGGTAAACGATTGGTTCGATATTTTAAATGTTCGGTTACCCAGTTCTGAAACACGGGCACATAAGGTAGCCTTCGGCCTAGCAATAGACCAACAAATTAACACTATTAATTCTTTTTCAAGTTTTATTCAAACAGCTAGAGTTTGTGGAAGGAAATCTTTGCTTCCTTTCCAAAAAGGCATTTTAGGTACTAATATGTCACTGATTGGCCTCTTTAATGATATCCGAAAAAATTTCAGTGATTTGGAATTTCTTTTAACATATCGGCTGAATCAAGACGTTTTAGAAAATTATTTTGGACAAATTCGTGCTATAGGCGGACTACATGACCATCCGACACAGCTAGAGTTTAAATATAGATTTAGGTCGTATTTATTGGGAAGGAACCAGCACATCTTATCAGCAGCTCAAAACTGTGAAGAAGATACTTATACTTCTCTAAATCTCTGTTCAACTGCACGCTTCTCAAAAACACAGGAAATTCAACAACCGTGCAGTTCAACATCAATCCTTGCCCAGTCTAGCAATTTTCCAAATTACTCAAATCCCTCAACCTTATCAACAGGTATATTTGAACCTCTTCAAATTTCTGATGATTCGAATGAAAACGAAGACCCAGATTTCTTGGAGTTAGAATACGACGGAATCGAAAATATAGCAGGTGCCATATTACATAAAGTTTACTCGAAGTATGATTTACAAGAAATGGGGTATTTAGCAACACCTGAGGCGGATGGTCTGTATACGTGGGTTGATCATTTAAATGAAGGTGGTTTGTGTAAGCCAACTAAAACTTTCCTCACCCATGTCGAAAGTTTAGAGAGAATTTTCAAAAAATTTAATCCATCATTTATTGTGATCTGTGAAAATTATATTCAAAGATTAATGGAGCAATCGAATAACATTCCAATTCCGGATTCAATCAAACTTTTGATATTTTGTAGTAGAACCTACTTTAGAATCAGGGAGCTAAACAAAGCATTGAAGAATTATAAACCAAAATAAGTTTTTATCTTGATTTTATTTTTTATGATTTTTATTTTATTTACTAATAAAATCAGTATGTATTTTGCATCAGATTTTTAGCTAACACATTTTTAATATTATATTTGTTTTGTATTGTGAAATTTAATATTAAATTTATTTAAATTTTGACAAAATCAAGTGTAAAGCTTTGTTATACATAATTTTTGAAAATATTTATGAATTAATTGTATGTGTAATATGAATTAAAACCTTTATTTGCTGCGTTTAATTTAATTAAACTAAAATTATTGAAAATAAATAACAACAAAAATTTAAATTTTTGTTGTTTTCAATGTAAACTTTGATCTGATCCGGATTACTATGCGTCAAGAAATGCGGCTAATCTTGAAACAAAATAAACATTATTTCATTATTTCTTGATTTCTTAATATTCTGAAATTTAAATAGGTGTGTACACAATCCTAATAAAATAATTCATGTAACCCAAATAATCTAAACTCGCTCAAATACTCTATGAAAATAAAAATGGGTTTAGCAAAAATCGAGGTTAACACACGACGACTAAACTCAAAAAATTTACCATATCGGTTTTATTAAATCTCAATCTGTCTAGAGTATTTGTCCATTTTTAAAATTTTTGATTATGTATTTTTTAAAATAAAAATAACAAAATATATATATTAAAAATGAATAGAACTGATGTACACTTCCTCTTCCTTTGGATTGCAAAAGCAATCTGACGATTGAAATATTTTTCTCTTTTGCTTTATTTCAGTACTTTTTCTATTATGAAAAAAATGTTGGCGCACCAGAAAAAAAGTACTTTTACTTTATCTTGTATGTATTATTATATCATGACATTTTCTATAGTTTTAGGAAATTGTGCGTTAAAAAAAATTGCGCTAAGGATAATGTTTTAATATTTTTATAGGATTTACGATTGGATAATGGATGAATGATAAATCGGTAACTAAATACAATTTACATAATTTAGGTGAAATATAATTGAATTTAGGTTTATAGACTCGGTAAACGAATATCATTCTGATGCCTTTCTATTAAGGTATCAAATCTTGAGTCTGGTGCTTCGCGTCGTAACTAACAAGTTTAGTAAATGGAACTATTATGTGTGGGTTAACTTTGCAATGTAGCTTTATTAATTATTTAGAAATAACATGATTCAATCTCGTAGAAATTAATTCAAGTACATATTCATAGGTTTATTATTGCAAATATTGAAAGATGTAAATTTATTAATTTTTTATTTGAGATTCCATATTTGAATTTTAGAAAGAGCGGTATAAAATGAAATTAAGTAATTAACAAGAAAGGATGAAATATTTCATTTGAAATTTAACTGAACGATTAAAAATTTTGAATTGAAAAAAAAAACAATATACAAATTTAATTTTAAATATATTTTTATTAATTTTTTAGGAAAAGCCATATGAATCAATTCAAGGAAGTCAAAAATAAATAAATATTGTTTCATTGGGCATAAAAACGTACATATTTTTTTTATCAAAAACATAATAAATACATATATCACAAAATAATTATAAACAAAATTATATTACAAAAACAATAACAAGCTACATCAACAATTAAAATTTCAATAACAAATAAATAGAAAATAAGAATTAAAAATTCAATAAATCAAATAATAATAATTAAAATATATAAAAATAAATATTTGAAGAAAAATAAATACAGTCTACATTTCAGTTTTATATGGTTGATTAATAATGTGTGTTGTGGTGGCCTAAAAACGCCGATCATTTCGGTGTCATCATATCGTTTAACTTTGGTCGATCATCGCGGTAAATTTCATTTTCATTTGGTGGTACATAAAGTAAAATAGAATTAAAGTCCAATTTTATATAAGTGTTGACAATTTTTTGTTATTAATTAGGGTTTTTGAGGCTTCTTGCAAATCATTGACACGTTTTGTATAATTATTTAATACTATATTCGCAAAACATTTTGCAATATCAAAGTAAATTTCATAACTAGACCGTCCACAATGGCATTTATAATAAAAATCTATATCTGTACCATTATTTTTTTGTAAACTAGCTAATGCCATATTTATCAAAATGCCTTTTTGGTTTTTAGATTTGAAGAACATATTTTGAAATTCTTTTTTCCTTAAGATTAGTTTACTTCATCCGCTGCGACAGATAATCCACCTCGTTGCAAATTATTAAAATATGATAGTTGCAATCAGTGTTGCTACCCTTTTCTTTTAGAAATAGTTTGTGACATGATTTACACTTTATTCTTCGCGCTGATTTATGCGCCGCATAGCCACATGCATATAAGTTAGCTGATTCATCAATTATCACATTTTGTAAATAAAAATCATCTTCTAGAATTGTTTGTAAATTGTTTAAATTTATTGGCTCGCACAATGAATTTTCGTTGGGTAATTGCACAAGTTTCCTATAGTCTTTTGTGTTGTGAGTGAATATATTGTGAACTCTTATCTTTTTTTTACATTCCACAACTTCAGTATATGACACTTTGTAGTTACAACCCGCCAGTGATCTGTATAAACGGAATCTCCCTTCTAAATCGTCTTTTTGAAATTTTCCTAGTAGTACATAGCTCATTTCACATTCATCTAAGGCAAATTTAATCAAATCCAGAAGGCTTGTTGTAGTGATCAATAGAGCATCGGAGGTAGATTTTGTGAGTGTGCCGTTATTATTCTCGCTCGAGCTCCATGTTTCTAACCACAATTTAAACTTTTCTAAAAATTTAACGTTGTTATCAGAAGTAGATACAATAGGTTTAGCAGATTCAATTTGTTTTCGAATTCCTTTAAATAATCCCTTAGTATTAACTATATCCCACCATTTTCTTATTATAGTACAGAAACTGGCAGTCTCGTACATGTGTTCGTATTGCTGAAGAGCAGCAATTGTTGTTTCGTGGAATAGGTTGTCTACCAAAGATACATTTTGTCTTTCTAAATTATTTAGATATAAAGTTTTAAAACTTAATTTAAACGGTTTGGATAGTAGAACATTCTCAGTTGATTTGTATAACGTTTCAAAATGAGAAAAACGCGCATATTTAATTTGGAAATCGTAAAAATCTGGGTAGACAAATGTTTTATCTACATTTTTTAAATTTATCCAATTGTTGCGAATGTTTTTAAATAAATGAACAGTGTCATATTGAAAAAATATCTTTAAATTAGGAAAGTCCGGGTTTGTAATAAAGTTTTGCGACACCTTAAAAAGGCTAAACATATTTTTGTTAATACTGTTATTGTCTGTAATAATTACAATAACTTTAAAATTGAGTTTTTGTACCAACATTATGACTTCCTTAGTCATATTATAAAGGTCCTCACCCGTCGGTCTTATTACGGGAAATAATCGTACAATTTCCTTAAATTTTCCGAAAACGGATTTTATCATAAATGCCAATATTGTTTTTGCGCATTCCTTTGAATCATTGCAAGCGGTGCCTACAATATTATTGGCTTTATATTGTAGACCCTGTTCGATGTAAATTTCATCAATTAGCAAAGCTACGTATCTTTCGCGATCCGGAATTGATTTAGAAACATGAATTAAACAATTTTCGTCGTTGTCATTTTTACAGTCGGGTGATATATGCAAACGTGATGAGATATTTTGTAAATGTCTCTTGCCGGGCAACGTTAAAAACTTTCGAAGTATTTCATATGTTGCAGAAGAATGAGCAAATATCCAAAATGACATAATCAGCGTATCAGACGTATATCTTGGCTGTTTTTTTATAAGCAAGTCTAGTTGATCAACAATTATACCAAGCTTTCCATTATCTGTATAATCATCATTTATTTCCCATATTTGTTTTAAATAAAAAATCGCTCGGTTAACTAAATAATCCCTATTTCCAATAATTGGAAGTTCTTCACAATTTCGAAATCTAGCTAGAATATTTTCTATTTGAGACCAACGAGATAAAATAAATTTTTAGGCAAAAGGCCATCAAGCGTCTCGGGCGGAAATTCGTTGAGCAAAAACACATCCGAATTCATTTGAATCTTTTGCTATATAAAATACAATTTTGTTGGTATTCTCAAATATATTATAATCGGATAATTGTATCTTATCTTTTATTTGACTAATAAAATCGTTGAAGTCTCAAATACGATCTGATGTCAAAAATTCATCAAAATGTCCTTCAACTGTAGCTAAATATTTTTCCCTTCTTCGTTGTGGGTCTGTTCTTACTGGAATTTGCGGTACTCGTAAATATTCAGGGAAATCAGAAAAAACCGAAGGAACTACACCACTCAGTAATCTCGGACGTTTATTTTCATGATTTAGCTTTACAGAAAAATCAGTGTCTTTGAAATGATTTACACAAACTCCAGAAAATTTTGTTGGCTCAAAATTTTCTCGGCGTATAGCTTTCACCCACTGTAATTTTAAATTTTCATTTTGCGGAAATGAAAATGTGGGTACGGTCGACGAATTTGGCATATAACTATAGTTTGAAGTACATTTCGGTACCGAACAATGTCGTGGCATAATATCACAATAATATATAATCTATAGTTTATAATTTGTAAGTAGGACAGAACAAATTACACAAAACGACTGTATATTCCTAGGTATATCTAACCTCAAAAACACTATTTACACTCAAAATTGTAATTAAATCTTACAAAAACACTAAGTATTAGTAATAACCCAAATAACTATCCGATTTATTCGAACTTCAATCCAAAATAGATGTTCTACTGGAATTATTCGCCAAAAATGCAAAGCACATGGAATCAAATAAATTTTATTAAAGTTTTGTAATTTTTTAATTCATATACTTATACATTACGTATGTGTATAAATATTGTTTTTTATAATTTCACAATTTTAATATAAAATTTAATTAAAACATATTAATAAAAAATATATAATAATATTGTATGAATAAAATAAATTACCATCCGACACGTTCACGTTGAAAGAATTGTTCGTACTAAAAACATAATGAACATCTACTTTAGACTTTACTTATGGATACGAAAGAGAAAACGAAAAAAAACTCTGACTACTATTTTTTGTCTATGTATTGTACTTCATGGCTTTTTACCAAAACCTTCTACAATTCTCTTTAGAAAGCCTGCTCATTTTGCTGATACGCAGACACATACTTATAAACCTCAACGTTAAGGCGTAGTAGTGACTACGAAAAACCATAGAAAAAAAATTTAAATTTATTTGTTTATCACTAACACCACACCACGTATAGGTCACACACACTACTAACGTCGATAATTTGAGCATTTTTTACACTCTATTGTTTGCAAACCTACTAACACCACACCATGTATTTATCACACATACTGCTAACGCCGATGATATTTGAGCATTTTTACTCTCTATTCTTTGCTTTGAGCTATGTACAAACAAATTTTCAAACATATGTTTTTTTGTTTTTCATAATAACATTGCCTTGCCGCATGATTCGTGTTGTTTTTTTGTATAGAAATGTCAAAAAATTGGTAAAATTATGTAGTGTCACACAACAATATTATTATGCTTTGTTGTTGTAAGTTGTATTCGATATGCTGTGTTTTTACTCTACTAACTACTTCTACAATAAAAAAAAACATACGGAATGTCAAAAATACCGGCCTTAAAGGGGATATTTCCGAATAAATTATTTCTGAACAATTCATGTAAATTATGTAACATCATACAAAATAAATAAAAATTCAAATTTTAAATAAAAATATAAAATATGTAATTTAAATCTTCTTTGTGATTAATAATTTGACAGATTCGTTTTTATTGTTTTTTTATGATACATTTTACTCTCTTTCAGTTTCGTAGTATGCGATTGTTTATGTTTTTTCTACACTATTCACAACCGTATATGTACATGGTGACGTATCGCTAATACAATCTCACATTGAGGTATTTTTACAGCAATAGTATACAATCCATTGGGCTTTCTAAAGAGAATTGTAGAAGGTTTTGCTTTTTACCAAAACCTGCTAAAATTCTCTTTAGAAAGCCTGCTCATTTTGCTGATACGCAGACACATACTTATAAATCTCAACGTTAAGGCGTAGTAGTGACTACGAAAAACCATAGAAAAAAAATTTAAATTTATTTGTTTATCACTAACACCACACCACGTATAGGTCACACACACTACTAACGTCGATAATTTGAGCATTTTTTACTCTCTATTGTTTGCAAACCTACTAACACCACACCATGTATTTATCACACATACTGCTAACGCCGATGATATTTGAGCATTTTTACTCTCTATTATTTGCTTTGATCTATGTACAAACAAATTTTCAAACATATGTTTTTTTGTTTTTCATAATGACATTGCCTTGCCGCATGATTCGTGTTGTTTTTTTGTATAGAAATGTCAAAAAATCGGTAAAATAATGTAGTGTCACACAACAATATTATTATGCTTTGTTGTTGTAAGTTGTATTCGATATTCTCTGTTTTTACTCTACTAACTACTTCTACAATAAAAAAAAAACATACGGAATGTCAAAAATACCGGCCTTAAAGGAAATATTTCCGAATAAATTATTTCTGAACAATTCATGTAAATTATGTAACATCATACAAAATAAATAAAAATTCAAATTTTAAATAAAAATATAAAATATGTAATTTAAATCTTCTTTGTGATTTGCTAATTTGACAGATTCGTTTTTATTGTTTTTTTATGATACATTTTATTCTCTTTCAGTTTCGTAGTATGCGATTGTTTATGTTTTTTCTACACTGTATTCACAACCGTATATGTACATGGTGACGTATCGCTAACACAATCTCACATTGAGGTATTTTTACAGCAATAGTATACAATACATTGGGCTTTCTAAAGAGAATTGTAGAAGGTTTTGCTTTTTACTATCGTTGGTTTTGGCTACGCAGAGGCCGTTATATTATGTGTATATATTGGTACAAATCGTACGTTTTTTTTTAATACGATGTAAAAATTGATGAATCGGGAAAAGTTTTGTGACGAAAGTTAATTTTTTTTGGAAAAAAAAGAGAGTTTTTGGCAGTCGAGTGAGGAGTCTTGTTTTGTAAGGTTGCATAAAAATATAAAAAAAAAAAAAAAAAATATAAAATAAATTTTTTTTTAAAATTCTATAAAATGAAAAAAAAAAAAAAATATCTAAATAAAATAAGTTTAATATGTATATGGCAAGAGCCCTGTTTTTGGTTAAAGAAATTTATGTGAATTGTAAACATAGTTATTACAAGTAGAAATTTTGTTTGTGAAAAAAAAAATATATTAAAAACTAGATAAAAATTATTATTTTGATATATGGCGGAACGCCTTGTTTTTTTTGTAAACAAGAACAATGAGAAAATAATAAATGTAACTACTTCTGATTTGTTTTATTTTTCATGAACCGGGTATTGGTTTTGCACTTGCTATATTTCGGTGGGAATTAAATAATAAATAAAAAGAAACTATATGTATGGCGGATTAGTGAATTGGGAATTTGTATTTTTTAATTTTTTTTTTTGCGTGAATTGAGTGAAAAAAGAAAACCAAATCTTGCCACAAAGAAAAATAAAAAAATAATAATTATATAAGAAAAGAAGTAAGAACCGTTGCTAAGTTGATAAAATTCGTGCTGTATTTATTTATTTATTTATTTTATTTATTTATTTGATTTTAAAATTTTGGACACCCTATTTTGAGCATAAGCTCATTCATAATAGAGCGTATATAGAAATTAATACCAAGATTAATAAAATTATCAGCTAAGCCTTCAAACTCCGTCCGGTGGTGACAGCATATTGGCGCTCGAACCGTGGCTTGGGTCGTCCATACTAAGTATTCATAAAGATGAGATCATTTTGATGTCACCGTATTTTCTCGATTATTGCGATATTGCTGACTTTAAAGATGACACGGCGGGCGCCAAGATTCGACTATATGGGAATTGTAGCCAACTTGTTTAATAAAGCAATGTAATACCAGACGCAATTAAATTTATATAATTTAAAATAATTTTGGAAAAATAAAAATCACAACGTATCTGACACGAAAAGCATAGCTTGATATTACAATGTATGTACTACAATGCCACGAGTTCATTTATGTTGGTGTGTACCGTTAACAATCCGTTAACTGAAACGATTGAAATTATAATTGCGGCAACCCTGTCAATCAAACGGGGTGTTGAAGGCGTTTGAGGGGGAACCTACGTCGGCGGTGGTGGAGCGGACGGGATCGGACCGATCTCTTACAGGTATTATGGAAATTTTTATTTTCCCAACGAAAACTATACGGCGATATAAAGCTTAAACCAATTGTAATTATTGGTTAGTGTATCTTAATTTCAAATCTTGCTTTCTTTGGGTACTCATTTGGAGATACCATTATTTTGTAATAATTTTTTTTTATTTTTGAAGAATGATATTAATTGTAAGCTGATCTTGATTGCCACGAGTTTTCGTTATTTTTTTTCTTATATTAAATATCAATATTTTCCTAGTGAAACGTTTTATTTCAGTTTTCTAGCGTGGTGCGTCATACATACGCATTCAAACCAAATTTTGTTATTTTATTTCAATTTTGAAAGTTGTTTTACTATTTTTTGGTCAGGGATTTGTTTTCGTACTTATTATATTTCAGGTGAATTGTCGTATGGTATTTTCCTACCTAGTGGGATTCTTTTAAGATTTATCATTTGATATTACAGTTATTCGTTCTCCATTTATCTAGAATAGTCGGTGCACGTGGTTCATTTCGGTTGAGTGTAGTGTGTCCGCCGACCGTGTTGACCTTCATACGGTCATATTGTTTTATGAATTACGAGGTGTGGACACATGTTTGCTAATTGTTCTATTGACTCATCATGAGTGAGTAAATCTCTCATATGTGATCACATGGGAGATGTGAGCGCACCATGTTGAGCTGGTGCGCGACGCTTAATGTATATCGGAGTGTTGCTTTGCCCGGGATGGGGGTGCCACTTTAGGTGGCATCGGCGTCCTTGGTGGAAGCACACCAAAAATTTATGATTATCTACCACTGTGGTCGTGGCAAGGTAGATTTAGTTTTCATGTCCCATTCGTTTTATCTCTATGCGGTTTTCAAGCACAGAAATATGTCTGGTAACCCCCACGCCTAGCGGCGAGCTACAGCCAACAGCCAGCACTATACCGCAACCAGACCGCTATTTCTATGTCTGTTAACACAATCCCTTTTGGGGGATTGTGTTACAATATAATTACGGCAATACCAATAAATAAAATTGATTCATTTTTGGGAAAATTTAATTCGAAAAACGACAGAATAAAATTTACCTTAGAAAAAGAAGTAGTTAAAAAATTTCATTTTTGGACATTCTGTTGATCCATGAACCAAATGGCAAAATTTCGTGTGATTGGTACCATAAAAATACTTGGTCTGGCAGATATTTAAATTTTCATTCTTGGCTTCCCAACAATTATAAAATTAACACCATTAAAATTCTGACCCAAAAAATTCTGAAGCTTTCCGATACTAAATTTTACAATAAAAATTTAAAAATTCTAAAAGATACATTATTTCGCAATCAGTATCCGGAAAAATTGGTACACCACATAATTTGGAAACAAAAAAATGTACCTACAAATTTTATTTCTCGATCAATAAATGAACCCACTAATTATTTGACCATTCCCTACGTTAAAAATCTTTACGAAAAAATCAAAAATCTTTTCAAAAATTATAACTTTAAAATTATAGGACGTGCAGCCACAAGCTTAAACAACAACTTGCTTTCTAAAATTAAAGATAACACACCTTTAAAGAAGCAATCAAACGTTGTTTATCAGGTATAATGTAGTTGCAACGCTACCTACACAGGGCAGACGAAACAATTTCTAGAGAAAAGATTTTACCAACAAAAAAGTGACTTAAATAAAGATCAAAATTTAAGCATTAGTGCACTTACGCGACATCTGAAAAATACGAACCATCAAATCAGTTTAGATAACATGAAAATTATCGAGAAACAAAAAAATTTTAGAAAAAAAACTGCATTGGTTAGGAAATGGCGCGCAATATCACGGGATTGCCAATATGCACAGAAATAATAAATCGACTGTGTCTAGGATTATTCATCAAGTAGCAGATACCATCATCGATAGCATGATGGCAGAAACCGTGTGTTGGCCTGAAAATGTTCAGGATATCCCACTGAAGTTTCTTGAGATGGGTGGTTTCCATCAGGTAGCTGGTTGCATCGATGGAGCAATGATTAATAAAGATGCACCTACGGTCAATGAAGAACGCTTTGTGAATCGACATGGAAAACATTCACTGAATGCAATGATGGTATGTGGTCCACACCGCAGCTTTTATGCAGTAAATTCAAATTGGCCCGGTAGTGTCCATGACTCCAGAGTATTGCGAAATACAAGGCTATTTAGCAATTTTAAGTCTGGTTTTCGTCCGTTCTCCGGTGCTGTGATTTTGGGTGACAGTGCTTACCCTCTTAAAGATTGGCTTATCCCACCAATGCGAAGAAATCCGGACGATGCAATAGAGCAAAGATTTAATCATGCTCATAAGCGGACGAGATGAATAGTGGAAAATAGTTTTGATTTGTATATGACGATTGCAATTTTTAAAGTTAAATTCAATTTGTTTGTTAATAGGAATTCTGAAGGAAAAATTTCCTTGTTTAAATCATATGCGGGTGGATCCAACTCTTGCAGGCAAAATCGTGTTAGTATGCTGCATTCCTCTTAATGTTGCAATTAAAATGCGGAGCAATGATTTAATTGATTTTGAGCCGGACGACGACTATGACGACGATGGTGACAGTATTTCCGAAGCTATAAATGGCGATGAGGAAATAAACAATAATGTTCTTCAGAGTTTAATTAATTTTTTTAATTATTAATTTTATTATTATTTGATTTTTTAAAATAATTACAGATAATATTAAAAATATGAACACATAATGATATATTTATATATTAAATATATAAAGAACGAAAGAATAGAATATAATTATGAGTTGGAAATATTGCAATTGGAAAGAGAACTAATCATCTAAAAGGTCATTCATGATCAGTTCCATACGATCTGCTTTAGGATAATCATTTTCATCTACGCTGGAAATGTCACCGACCATTCTGTGCATTAAGCAAATACTGAGTATAAATAGATGGTGGAATTTTCATTTCTCTTTCCAATTTCAATCTTTCCAATTGGTTTTTGTAAATTTCAGGTTTTAACAATTTTACTTTCATAGAGTTAATTATCTCTGCAGCTTGGTACTTGGGGACTACAACCAAAAATGATCTACTGGTCATTTCTAACAATTATTAGGCCTATGATCACTTACGCATCGCTAGTGTGGTGGCCTAAAACTCAACAAAGGACAGCGCAAACTTTATTAAATAAGGTTCAGCGTATGGCCTGCATTGGGGTTACGGGCTCAATGAAAACATGTCCGACCGCAGCAATGGAGACACTCCTAGGACTAACTCCATTGCATCTGCATATAAAAAAGGATGCTGCTACTATGGCCCTTAAGATGCAGGCGGAGGGTAACATCAAACCAGGCAATATGGTGGGCCATCTGGAGATCCTTAAGGAGTTTCAGACAGATCCCACTATAGGAATGCCTTCCGACTGTATGCCAGCCAAACTGGATTTCCACAAACCCTTTTGTGTTAGATTACCTGACCGGGAGGAGTGGAGTACAGGGGGACCATCCTTTGAGCGAGGGTCATTGGTGTGGTTTACAGATGGATCAAAAACGGAAGATGGGGCTGGGGTAGGAATACATGGGAGTGGAGTATCACTCTCGAAGTCCTTGGGTACCAATGCAACCGTCTTTCAAGCAGAAGTGCATGCTATAGAACTTTGTGCTAGGATAGGCATATCTAAAGGCCTAAACGACGCAAAGGTTTATATCGTATCAGACAGCCAATCGGCCTTAAAGGCTCTTAGGTCTTTTACCATTGAGTCAAGGCTGGTATGGGATTGTCTGAAGGTTATTAAATTGCTGGCTAGCTCAAATAAGGTAACACTTGTTTGGGTGCCAGGTCACACTGGAATTGTGGGAAACGAGGCAGCTGATGTCCTCGCCCGCGAGGGATCTGCCTTTCCATTAATTGGACCAGAGCCCTTCTGCGGCGTCTCTAAGGGGCACCTTAGGGCAGCAGTTAAACGCTGGGAGGATGTGCAAAAGTCCTCTTACTGGCGCGGAATTCCAGGTTTGCGACAGGCGAAGGAATTTATTTCACCTTCGTCGGCCAGGGCCAAGGAATGTCTTGTACTTAGGAAACCTGAGTTGAGGCTGCTTACCGGCTTCCTCACAGGTCACATCCCATTAAGGTATCACCTAAAGAAAATGGGCCTAGTTCGACGGATAGATGTCGCTTCTGTGACATGGAAGCGGAATCAGCGGAACATGTTCTGTGCCATTGCCCAGCCATTTTCTGCAAAAGGTTACAACATCTAGGAGGGAGAGCAATGAGCCCGGATGGTATGCATCATATACCGGCCGGCAGTATTGTCAGGTTCATTAAGAGCCTGAATATTGACTGGACGGCTCATTAAGTAGGGTCCATGCACAAAAGATCTTTTAGGTCGCAGTGCGGGGTGGCTTGAACGCCCACATGGCCCTCAACTAATAATAATAATAATCTCTGCAGCTTCTGGTGCTTTACGTTTGCTTGGTTTTGATTTTAATCATTGATTAGGTGGAGCAATAGCTTCAGGAATACCGCCAGCTTCAGGAATACCACCAGCTTCAGGAAAACCACCAGCTTCTGGTAAGCTCAACCCAGGATGTTCAGAAGGTGGTAGTAAAATTGCAACTCAAATCACTAATTTTTTTTCTTTATTTAATTAGCGTACCATCTTAAGCAAACTTATGTACACGGAGAAAACAAATTACTAATTTCTTTCCTGTAAGGTTACGGCAGTCAATTGTTGTATTTCGTGTTATATATATATATAAAATCTACTATACGCATGGCTTACTTTGTAATTTGCATTAGAGTAAGTGCAATATAGGAATTACTACTATAATTTATTCATATTATTATAAAATGGTGGAATATTTCTTATATCACATTGGACCCATATAGGAACATTTGCTATGTTCCATAGCGAATTCCCGTTCTTAATTTATTACATACTTTATTATTGTTCACTTTCATTCATTTAGAAAATGTGCGTATAACAATATCGTCGTGAAATTATGTGTATTTATTTAATTAATTTAATAGTTTTGGTTTAAAGTGTTAAAAACTATATCTATAATATACATTCGAAATCAAGATAAAAGCTTCCGAAATTGGAACATTTTCGGAAAATGTTGGTCATCTTTATTGTATATTAATGGTAAGTCGCAGTGATATTAATCTAAACTTAATATAAGTGAGTGAAATTTTATAATTTTTAGCAAATAAAATTACTAAATTGTATATTATATAATGTGCTTGTGTTGTGCTGTTGTATGTATATTTTGGGTGCATGGTAGTTAATTGTTAATCGAAATATCTCAAGATAATTAGGCACCTCCAAACATTCGAAATATAGAATTGGTTTTTCCTATTGCCTGACACTCATTTTTACCATTGGATAGGATATTTGGCCTTATGGAGAAAAAAATAAGACAATGAGAAGTAATTTCGAATCCTAAAGAATATATTGAGTTTTTTGCGGAATCTGCCATTATAGTGCATTTGGGAGAAAACTGCGTGAATATGGATTGGAAAAGTGCCACAGAACACAAAGCTACCAGGATCATGGCACTTCCGATTTAATGAATGTAAACGATACTATTTCGAAACGACCAGCAGCTTCAAATAATGTTTTAATTAGAGGTGAAATTCATTAAAAAAATTACTTTTGTGTCTTTAAATCTATTACAAAATGGGAAAATCGACTGGCAATGAAACCCGATGAAATCAAAGCCAGCGCAAAACATGTAAACCCATTCAAGCTGCGGGATGTGAAAAATGTATTACTCAAGCACTATGAACCAGATTGGCAAATGATAAGAAACCTTAAATATTACAAAGTATTATTGAATGCTAACGAATCTTATGAAGATTCGAGCATTACAAACGTCTTTAATGAAGCCAAGGAATGCGATTTCGTACCTGAACTACCAGAAATTTTAATCGAATGTTTATTGTACTTGTAATTTGATTAAAATGATGTTTATATATTTTTTCCGCCATATATAATTTGATTTTTTTTATAAATTTGAATAAAATAAAATATAATTTTAAACTTAAGTAATCTATATTTTTACTTAAAAACAAGAAAGCTAAATTATTTTGGCATTCTATTAGTAACAAATACGATAACCTCCCTACTTGGCATCAAAACCGCAAATTTCCATTTTTTATCCCTTATTTACAACACTAAAAAGCAGCTTTGAGCCTAATCGATATAATATAATGAAAATATATAAAATTAGGTAAATGTTGAACATTAAATATTATTCTACAAAACAGTTTTCATCAAATATCTCAAAAATGAAAATATGGAGATTGCCGCCCTTGATTCTATACCCCTCCTCTCTTAAGCGCGATAGCATTTTTCTTAATATTTGTTGTTTTACCTCTAAGAGTGGCTAAATTGCAACGACATTTATATGACTAAAATAATACCAACTTTACTTAAATTCTTTATAGAAGTGTAACTAGCCGCAAAGGCGTGTTTTTAAAATTAAAATTATGGCCAATTATGATGGAACTTAACCATATTCCAGACCTTCGCCTATAAATCATTTTAGAATCACATTTCCATTATACCTGTCGAATTGAGTTGATCAAAGCTGTCGATGCGGCTAAAAGTCAAATTTTTTCGTGCATCGCTTTAAATTTAAAAAAAAATAAAAAATTGTGAAAAAACCTTAAACAATTTAAATAATATAGCTATTATTGATTTAAAGCAAAAATAATTTAAATTATTTATAATTCTGCAGTGAAAAAACAAATAAATATATATACATAAAGAATCATTTAAAAAATAGTGTAGTTAGGGGGCCACTCCTATGAGCCCCCTAAGATCAAAGAACATAGTGATAAACAGGCTTCATAAATTTAGTCGATATATTATAATAAACAAGTGTGTTTAGTTTACGATGACCCGTACTAAAAATACAAAGACGATGGACGAAAACAAATTTTTAAGGCTGGAGAAAGAAAATTCTACACTTAGCAAACAAATAATTTTACTGAAAAAAAAAATTCAGATATTTGAAAAAAAATCTGGAAATTCGGAATTTCGATTAGCTGAACCGAATTCAAGCAATTCAGTGATATATCCAGAAATAGAAATTAGGAATCAATTTAATGGAATTGAAGAAATTTCCATTGAAGATATTGAAGTCAATGAACAGGACACCATTGAAAATGAAGATAGCAATGACCACCTATTAACCATCATAACGAAAATGAGAAAACGCAACAGGGAAAAAAATGTAGAGGAAATAAATATAAAAAAAGTAAAAATCAGTTCTACAAATACAAATTCGGCGAGTAATAATACAGAGGCTGAAATACAATCAAACGTCCAATTTAATAATAATAATAATAAAAATAATATTAATAATAATATACAGAACAACACAAATACTAATAATAATAATAACATTAATAATTTATTAAAAATAAAACAGGTGAAACCACCGCCAATTAATATACATACCCAAAAAGTAACTGGAACAATTGAGCTATTATCAGCAGCAAACATCCAAAATTATAAAATTCAAGTTATAAATAAAGCAAAACATACGATTATATCCGATAATACAGATGTTTATAATCAAATTAAAAAGTTAATGAAGGAAGTGGAGACACCGTTTTATACTTATACGCCAAAAAATGAGAAATTTAAGACTGTCGTGTTAAAAGGACTGCATGAAGACGAAAATGTTAATGATGTACTAGATTATCTCAAAAAACACGAAAATCAAAATCTGGAAATAATAAAAATATCTAAATTAATTACCAAAAAATCAATACAAAAAAACATAAATTTGCCCCATTTATTAATTCAAATATCGCCAACAAGTGATGTTAAGGAACTAATAAAAATAGGAGTAACAAATTATCAAAAGGTGCACTGGGAAAAACTAAAGAAAACTGGATTCATCAGTCAATGCAAACGTTGTCAACGATTCGGACACACTGCTGCTAATTGTCAGTTAACTTATAGATGCGTTAAGTGTAGTGAAAATCATACTCCAGGAAAATGTGAAAAAACAAACAACGAGAATGAAAAAGCTTACTGTATAAATTGTAAACAAGCTGGCCATCCTGCCTCGTACAAAGGATGTACGGTGTATCAAAGCTTGCTAAATAGGATGAAAATTAAAACAGATGAGATAAAAATAATAAAAAAATCGCCTTACAACCCATACTTACAACCTAATGTTTCCTTTGCCGATGCAGTTAAAAGAAACCAAGGACATCAGAAAAATGAAATCGAGTCTATAAACAACAAAATTGATAGTTTATTTAGTATAATAGCTAAACAAAATGAACGTATTGAACAATTAATGACGATAATTATTAAAAATGGACCAAAATAAATTCGAAGTCAAGTTAAAGATGGTAAGTTTAAATGTAAACTCACTGGTATCGCATAAAAAGAGGTTAAATTTAATCAAATTTTTAGAAAAATATAATCCTGATATCTTGATGTTATCCGAAACAAAATTGTCTAATAAACACAAAATAGATATTCCAAATTATAATATAGTTAGAACAGACAGGAAAGGTAGTATTTTAGGTGGCGGGACAGCCATATTAATCGAACAAAAATATAAGTTCAGGCAAGTGTTTTCAAAATTTAAGATTCATCAAATAGAATATTCCGCAATCGAGATGAAACTAACAAATGATTCATCTTTGGTTGTTATAGCTACTTATGACAATGGATCAAAAGAGGAACATTTCATAAATGACTTTGAAAATTTTTGTCTGAATTTTAAATTCAACAGTCCGAATGTCTATTTTATAATGGCAGGTGATTTTAATGCAAAACATTCTTTTTGGAATAATAATATTAGTAATTCCCGTGGTAACAAATTGTACAAATGGTTTTCAGAGAATGAGATATTTTATAAATTAAATTTAGTGAAAACAAATAAACCCACTTATACGCTGGGAACCTCATATCTAGATATTGGGTTCGTTGACAGTAGAATGGACATTGTAAATGTTAATAATTGCAATGAAGTTACAACATTGTATTTTGAAAGCGATCACAGAGCCGTAAATATAGATATTAAAATTAAATTGAATTAAAATTGAATTAAAAGACATAAAAAACTTATATTCACATAAATCCAAAACTATTATTGATCTAAGAAAACTAAAACGAAACCCTCTTAATTATGTAAAAAATTTTACGGAATACAATAGCAAATTAAATTTTCTAAAAAAGGTAGGTACTAAAACATTTAGATAAACTAATTGGAGATCAAATAATTATAGTTAATAACGACATTTGGAAAAGACGTCTGTGGAAAATTAAACCAAACTCAAATCAGATGTTTACAAATATAAACAAATTGTTTAGGCCTAAAACTAGAATAAATATTGGAAATCTAGAAATTGATAACCAAACTCTAATGTTGCGAGCCAATTTGTGTCCATCACAATTAAGTTCTAATAATAATAAGTTTCAGGTATCAAATCCTATTCAAAAATTAAACATCATCGGAGCTTTTTACGAACAATTTTCCGAAAAAGTTATAAATGTAGAACATAATGACTTTCCAATTATAGATCTTATTAACAATTGTAATATAGAGTTTGATAACACACCACCAATATTAGATTTCAGTGCAGAAAATTCTATTGAACTTCAAAATACCAATGCTGAATTAAATAACACTAAGATATTTGTGACTGTAGATGAAGTATATGCTATTGTTAGCACTTTAAATAATAAAAAATCATTCGGCATTGATAGGATCCCGAATATTGCATTGAAAAAGCTACCTTTAGTAATAATTATAGAAATTACAAACCTATTCAATCATTTAATAAATAATCATTATTTTCCGCAAAAATGGAAAGTTGCAAAAATATTTCTAATTTTGAAAAAACACAAGGATAAATCAAAACCCTTAAATTACCGACCTATTAGTCTTTTGTCAAATCTAGGGAAATTGTTTGAAATTATAATCTATGACAGATTGTCTACATTTGTGAATCAAAATTGTGTTATACCCGATAATCAATTTGGTTTTCGGTATCAGCACTCTACTGTACATGCAATAACCAAATTCATATCCGATACTACCAGACAACTAAATATCAACAGTTCTACAGGTGCAGTATTGGTAGATGTACAGAAAGCTTTTGACTCTATTTGGCTAGATGGTTTGATTTATAAATTAGTAAAATTAAATTTAAATAAAGATTTATTAATGCTCATAAATAATATGGTATGTGGCAAAAAATTTATTGTAACTGATATAATCAATACGTCAGATAAAGAGTTCTTCATGACCGATGGATTAATGCAAGGTACTATAACGGCACCGTTACTTTTTAATATTTATATAAAATCTGTCAAAAGATATTTTAAATACCATAAATTGTCAAGTATTGGCTTTTGCAGATGACCTACTATTATATTCACACGGTAATAAGGTTGTAAATATTAGAAACTCACTACATGAAGGCGTAAACACTATAGAAAATTTCTTTCATAAATGGAAAATCAAATTTAACACAGAAAAATGTGAATCTATTTTATTTAGAAAACCTTTATGGCAATAATAATATAAAATGTAACTGGAAAAAATTAGACATAGTTATTAATAATGAACCTATCGAACAAAAAAAAATAGTGAAATATCTAGGCATAAATTTAGATCACCTATTATATTATAATGACCATATAAAAATTAAATTAAAGAATGCTCGTGCTACATTTCATATGTTGGCAAAATTATTTTTCAGTAAGCATGTTGGAAGCAAAATAAAAGTATTATGCTATAAGCAAATAATCAGACCAATAATAACGTACGGCTCCATGATCTGGTATAATATAAGTCCCACTTACATGGAAAAAGTAAGAATATTCGAAAGAAAATGCTTAAGAACTTGTTTAAATCAGCATCGAAGTAGTAAAAGTAATTACATACATTTCATTTCAAATAAAAAAATATACAATATGGCCAAAATAATCAGAATTGATAATGTCATTTTAAATAACATTCGGAAACATATACATCGATCTACTTTGAACATTGAAAATTCCCACATCTTTGCACCATTTTTGACAGAAAATTACATATTAGATGAAACAGTACAGAACAACATCACTCCACCTGAGGCATTTATATATTTAGATACTAATGGTTATATACAAAATAATGAAGGAATTCCTTTAATCTATCATGTAAAAAGAAGACCAAAAGTAAAATATTTTGAGAAAGATAGTTATTTAGATCAGTCAAACCTTAGATTTCAAACAGATATCTCTGATAAAGATATAAAAAAATATAAATATAGCATTAGACAATTTTGGTGGCATCAATGATTTCAGAAGGAAAAAAAAAGATATTGTAAATTAAATTATAATAAGATATATAAAAGAATTTCCGTCCCGATGTTCAATACGTTTTTTTTGTTTTTGTAAAGTAGGTTTAGGTTTAGAATAGGATAATAAATAAATTAATTGAAATAATTCTGTGTTTTATAAAAAATTCAGAAAATTTTGTCAAAATAGCTTATTTTTGGTTGGCCAAACTTTTTTGTAAGTAAATTTAAAAAAAAAAAATATTGTTTGTATAATTTAATATATAAACTGTTCAATAAATAATAATAGAAATATTTGTAAATAATATAGCATTATATTATACTTTTACCAAATTGTAAATTAATATTTTGGAACAGATTTTGTAGATTACTATAAAATCTAAATAATACAAAAAAAAAAATAGTGAATTGTAGTAAATTGTTTTGTAAGATTTTATATAATACTGTAAAATTGAATTAATAATGGCAAATAAAAATCTTATTAAAAAAAAAAAAAAATACCTGTCGAATTTAATCCTAATCGGTTGATAAATAGCCAAGTTCCATCCTACTTGGCCATATTCCACAACTTTATCTACAAATCATTTTAGGATCCCATTTTCATTGTACCTGTCGGGTTTCATCCTAATCGGTTCATAAATAGTCAAGTTCCATCCTACTTGGCCATATTCCATAACTTCATCTAAAAATCATTTTAGGATCCTATTTTCATTATACCTGTCGAGTTTCAACGTAATCGGTTGATAAATAGCCAATTTTCTTCCTACTCATGGATCATTACAGCTTATCATAAAAATTTAATAATTTGTCATTTGATTAATTATAGAAATCCCGATGTGCAACGCTTTACACTATCTTATACTTAATTACACTATCGCTTTATATCATTATCAAAATTCGATAAGTTTTTAAATTGATAAGTGAGTGAGAGTTTTTTACTTTTTGTGAAACACTGATCACTTATCATTATCAAAAAAATTACTTATGATAAGTTGATAAGTAATAAGTAGTTGGTGCAATAGGGCGCAGGACCGATTCGAATTTCGCACAACACATAAATGAAACACAATTTACACCACAACCAACAAGTTATACGATTTGATTCTACAAAATTCGTAAATCAAGGAGTATGAATGTATTTTTCTGTATACATATAAAGACGACAAATAGTCGTTATTTTTGTAGTATCAAAAAGTAACTACCAACTGATCATGTTATTTTAATATCGAAATCGATCTTGGTCGCAAGATAGAAATAAAAAATCAAATTTCACAATAAGGAATCTAAAAATAAAATACAATTAAAAACATAATTTATTTTATTTAATATAATTATAATTCAATTTATTTATAATTTAAGGAGAAATCGTTACTTACCCGTAAAATTATTGTATGTTTGTTGAAACGACAAAACATTATACCAGTTTCATAATGTATAACACTTTTATT
Organism: Tipula helvola; assembly: GCA_963556165.1. Lineage (NCBI taxonomy): Eukaryota > Metazoa > Arthropoda > Insecta > Diptera > Tipulidae > Tipula > Tipula helvola. The sequence goes on along the minus strand of OY744482.1, from coordinate 198,885,293 downwards.
GGTTGCTGAATTCTAACACAGCTAACTACATGTTATATTCCCTATATTGTTATAATTATAGTATGTACGCTGTAAAATTATGCCTCGTCTATTTTATTGTTGACTGTTTTACCCACATGGCCACATCTCTGGTCGCACGGAGAACAGTATAGAAAAGTATGCAAGAAGAACAAGTCGATCTATGTGTCTAATCTGAAGTGGAGAGATGCGAATTGAATATTCAATTCACTTCAGTTGATTTCGTACTTAATTCAGATAATTCATAATGATTGAATACGCCTTTAACATTAATAAACCTAACTTACCACCCATTAAAAATTCTTCCATCAGCGAATCTAATTTTTGGCGGACTTCAAGTTTTATTTGAAAAAAAATTTGATTATTATTTCCTTATCATTAATTCTATTAATAGTATTAAACTCTTACAAAATAATACAGAAAATCTAGGTATTAAAAAAAACAGCGACTTATCTTACCTTCTTTAATAATAAAATATTGTTGTTAGTTAATAATATTGAATATTTGAAAGCCATTATCGAGATTTATTAAAGTAGGAGTGTATTATTGCTAAGATACAACTATGCTTATAAATATAAGTAAATTGGTACTTATTTAATAAATTTGTTATGATTTTATGAACAAACAAATAATAATATTAATAACTAAGTAGAAGAAAACTTTCCCCAATCTCATTTTTAATAATATTAATATTATTAGCATGAACGATAAAAATAAATTAAACTTTTACTGCGTTATTATTTTATATACGAGAACATACTTACGTACATATTTATATCCAGCAAGAATAAATCTTTGAAATTAAAACCATTGATATAAAAAAATAAATAAATCGATCTTTACATTTGCTATAAGTATTTCGTTGGTAAAAAAATATTCGATTTAGTCGGTTGGGAAATTAAATTGTTATTCAATTATAGCCAGTAATACTCGTAAATAAAATAAGTTGAATATTAAAAATTCAATTATAGTATTATAATAAAATATTATTATAAAACTTTGAGAATGGTAAAAAAAGGCAGATAAATGGTTTATTTTCAAACAATATCTGTTATTAGGGCAAAAACAAAGGATAATTCAATTTATTTAAATCTGCTTTGAAATTATAAATATACGTAAGGACTTGGACAAATAAATATTTACTTGCTTCTCATTATTAGGTTCAACCCCTGTACTGAGGAAAAACTTCAAGAAAGTAATATTAGGAGAAACAAGTGTATATTTAAAGAAGCGTGCGTGTGCAAACTTCATAATTGTAACGCAACTGTGTGGGGCATAATTTGCATTTTGATGCTATTTCACCGAAAATAAACCATTATAAATGCACCGATGATTGGCTGGCGTCGCAATCAGGTATAAGCGAACAGGGGACGGAGCTCTATTGTTGTACTACCTTTTTTTTTCAAATTATGTAAATTTCTATACTGTGTGTTTAGTGCGCTTTTTCTTTCCCACTATTTACCAACTATATAGATAACAAGACGTACAAGTATGTTGGTGAATAATGACAGAATATCACAATGTCCATCTACTGCTCCGTTATCGATGGGTTTTCTTCTATATCAAAAAAACATGAAAAGGCAACGTACAAAGTAGATGGTACAAACACAACATTCTGCATATTATTCAACACACAACACTAATACTTTAACACAAAACTTAAAACATCCGCCAAAACGGAGGAGAATTAATTAATTGTTCTTTAATCATAATATTACTGCTGGAGTAAACACCATTTTAATTTGTTATTGTCTATTTTGATTTTTCTGCATTTGATTTGTAAGTCTTAAGGTCTAACCAGCGAAACTGTAATAAACCTTACGGATTTTTACGAAAGTATTTTCTTACAGTAAATTTAGCAGGTTAACGAATGAAACCGTAAATTTCTCTAAAAATAGTGTTATGTAATGTAAATATACATATGTAACAATAATAATATTATGAATAAAAATTGGGGAAAAGTTAAATAATTATTTGTGATACATGCGATGTGGGGTTGAAATGCATCAAAACTCTCAAAAATGTAAATAACCTAAAAAGTAAAAGATCTTGTGCGGTGTTGTGAAACATATAATTAGCTAAGTAGTTAAGTTCATTAATAGATGATAATGAAGAAAATGTATGTACCAATGTTTAAGGTTGTTTCCCAATTTCAATTTCAAGTAAAGAAAGCAAAGCATTTAGTGGCTTAGTACGTTTCTAACCTCCACTTAAGGCCGGTACACATTGAGAACGAGCGACGAGGACGAATTTTCCTTTTTCACTAAATTATGTAAGAAAATTGTTAAAATAGTGAAAAACTTATGTTTTTAATTAATGATAGCTCAAATATCGTGTTTTTACTAAAAATAAAAAGTTAAATTTTAACACTTTCAATACAAACTTTCAATTTATCTTCTTAAATTAAAAATTATCAACGATAAATTGAAATTTTGTATTAAAACTGTAAAAATTTTAAATTCTATTTTTAGTAAATGCACGATATCTTATGCGGGCCTCAGATGTTCAATAAGTATTGTCAATATATTATTGTTAATGTTGAAAAAAACTATTGACAAACAGCAATTGTCTCAGACGATCAATGCTATTGACAATATACTTAAATGTCAAACAATAAAAAATATTTATTTTCAGGTTAATACTGCACTTAATGTGTAGCTATTATTTTGCTTAGGAAATGAAAAAAATAAAAAGAAAAGAATATGGTCTAGGGAGTGAATAAAAATCCAAATACTTATATAAATTCAACTTTATATTTATATTTGCATAAATGCAACGCTAAATGTAGGTAATTGTTATGTTTTCTTGGTTTTAAATACTAAACTCAAAAGTTGACAGCTCTTCGCATTGATATTTTGTCAATAAAGTAACTCAGAAGATCAATAGTATTGTAAATATTTTATCAATATTAAAAATATTTTGATTTTCATTAAACCATCACCACAATATTTTGTATATTGACAATCCGTCAATTGGGGTCCTCACATGTTCAATAGTATTGCCAATACTGAAATATTGGCAATAGATATTGATCATCTGGAGCCCGCATTAGCTATCGTTAATTAAAAACAAACGCCTTTTATTATTTTAACAATTTGCTTAAATAATTGGCTGAAAAAGGAAAAATCGTTCTCGTCCCTCGTTCTCAATGTGTACCGGCCTTTATAGTACACCGCTCGGTCGGGGACTGCTTATTGGTTATTCGCAGCTAACCTATATATCTATGGCCGTCCAGCTATCCGCCACCTTGCTGACCCCCCTGGTTACTGAGCTAGCCCCAGATGTGTATGGCTGTGTATATGTGATGTGTATTTGTGCATGTGTGATGTGAGTCTGTGTGTGTGTGTTTTTTTTTTTTTTTTTTTTTTTTTTTAAAGAAGGTGGAAATCCATCATGTACGATGTAGGGGATAACATAGCTATCCACCACAACGGTGTGAGACTCCTACTCACTAAAACCACCTCCTGCATCCTTCCCCCCGGAACAACCGCTAGGTATTACTTCGAAAGGGAAGGAATCTGTACTAACTGTACGATCACATCTCCCGCTCAACTGTAGGGTACGAGTTACCTTGCTTGGCGACGATGGCGTTCCAACCGTCGCAACTCCCTAATCGTTGTTGTTGCAAAATTTGCTACAGCATTCCATGCTTCTGGAGATGCCAGCATCGCTTCTACTATGTTCTCTGGAGTAATATCAAATTGATCGAGGACTCCAGCAAGCACTTCTCTATTTCCCTGGAACCGTGGGCATACAAAAAACACGTGTTCAGCATCTTCCGCGGAATCTCTACACGATGGACAATACGGTGAGTCATCATGCCCAAAACGATTAAGGTATGACCGAAAGCATCCGTGACCTGATAAGAGCTGTGTTAGATAAAAGCCAACCTCGCCATGCTTACGGTTTATCCACGGGCCTATTTCAGGAATTAGACGTCGTGTCCAATGGCCCTTCTCCGAACGGTTCCAACGCTGTTGCCAATCAGAAAGAATATCCCCACTGAACGTTCTTGTGTTGTTCGCTCGCACCATTGGTATATTTGGTGTACCTCCATGGCTATTATTGTATGACTTTTGCCGTTCCGCTGCCAGCAGATCAATTGGGCACATTCCTGCAATGACGCAGGCTGCTTCGTCCGACAGAGTTCTAAACGCACTAATCACTCTAAGTGCGCAGCTACGATATACTGAGTTAGAACTACGACGATAGGATGGCACCTGCAGCGCTTGAGCCCATATAGGGGACGCATAGAGCATTATGGATGTTACGACGCCGACTAATAATCTTCGTCGTCCTTGACTTGGCCCGCCGACATTCGGCATTATACGAGAGAGAGCCTTGCTAGCTCTGGCTGATTTCTCACTGACGAACTTTATGTGCTCCTTGAATGATAACTTTGCATCGATTTGTACCCCTAGATACCTTATCGAGGGTTGCGAGAGAATCGTATGTGTTCCGATTCTAATGGAAATTGTCTCCAGAACCTTTCTGCTGGTTATGAGCACCGCTTCCGTTTTTTGTTCCGCCAGCCGCAACCCAACTGAGTCAAGCCATTGTTGGATTATATCCACCGTGTCACTACAAATGTTTTCCAGCTCTTCCTTGTACTTTGAAACTGCTACGATGGCGATATCATCGGCAAACCCAACTACCGTCGCCTCCTCAGGGACCTGGAGTGTGAACACATCGTCGTACATAATATTCCAAAGCATTGGACCGAGTACAGATTCCTGGGGGACCCCGCATGTAACTGTATACTCCTTGCACCCTTCAATCGTGCGGTACTGCAAAGTGCGGTTTTTAAAATAGCTGGAGATTACCCGCTTGATGTAACAAGGCACATTCCTGATATTAAGGGCGTTCATAATATGTTCCTATTGTGCTGTGTTAAACGAATTTTTAATATCAAGCGTAACAATAGCGCAGTATTTTTTACGGCCTCCTTTCCATCTGCTGCCGCTGATGGCATCTTCTGCCAGCCTGGTAACGAGCTGAATAGCATCAATAGTTGAACGCTCTTTGCGGAACCCATATTGGGTATGGGCAAGGTCTCCAGATGATACGATAGCTTCTTCTAACCGATTACCGAGCAGCCTTTCAAGTAATTTCCCCGCTCCATCTAACAGACAGATTGGGCGAAATGATGAAGGATCTTCCGAGTGTCCTTTACCCTTTGGGGTCAGTATCAGCATCTGCTTCTTCCAAATATCTGGGAATGTTCCTTCTCTTAAGCAAGAGTTATACACCTCCAGGAACTCTTCAGGTTTTTCTAGAATCGCAGCCTTTAAAGCAACATTTGGTATATAGTCCGGTCCTGGCGCTTTCTTGTTGGGAATTGTCCTAGAGGCGGACATTAGTTCCTCAATTGTGAATAGCGGAACTTCGTCCACTTCAATGGCACTCGAGTGGATAGTCACTAGTTTGCGGGGAAACAAGGAAGATACAATATTATCCATTACAATGGGACATGTTGGTGCTAAACCTCTTGCAAGTTTAAGCTTGTACATTACCATCTTGTAGGGCCTACCCCATGGGTCATCCTCAACCTCATCACAGAGGGATTTCCAGCAACGCCGCTTGCTTTGTTTGATGGCCACCTTAAGCGCACCCCGTGCTTCTCTGTATATCTGTTGTAGGCTGGGAGAGGAACTGGTGTTTCTACCCCGCTGGGAAATGCGCCTAGCACGATTGCACTTTCGCCGGAGCAATGCAATTTCCTCATTCCACCAGTAGGCCGGTGGACGACTCGGGTTTAACCTTCTTTTAGGCATTGTAGCGTTACATGCACTGGTAATGCTGCCTATTAACTGGGATGCCTTGGTGTTAGCGGTGCCCGTAAGGTTAGAGTCACGGAGCATAAACCTGAAGATGTCCTCATTGAAAGAATTTGTCTTCCATCCCGCAATTTGTATACTATTACTTGGGCGTATTCCATGGAGCTCACATAGGATGGCCTGGTGGTCACTGTGCGTGTAAAAGTCACAAACCTCCCAAGTTATTCCTCTCCTCCAGAGAGATTCGCTAACAAACGTTAGGTCTATAATAGAACCAACATTACCCTTGCTAAATGTATATGCGGAGCCGGTGTTGCACAGGACAACATTCAGAACAGAAAAAGCCTCCAGGAGGGCTTGGCCTCTTCTATTTGTTTGAGCGCTACCCCACTCCGTAGCCCACGCGTTTAAGTCTCCCGAAATAACTGCGGGACTATGATCTCTTACATCCAGGCCAATCAATCTAAGAAGTGGATGAATTGCTCGATTGGCTCATTTGGAGGGGCATAACAACTGAAGATATGTATTCCATTAATTTTTGCTCGAACATATCCGCGGATACTCTGCTGGCTTTCTTGAATAACCAAGCCAGAGCATGCCCAGATTGCTGCCTTGCCACTATGATCACTCACCCATGAAGCATCATCCAAATTTTTGTACTGCTCACATAATATTGCAACGTCTGGCTTCAATTCATGTATAGTCTGCCACAGGAGGTCCTGGGCAGCCTCACAGTGGTTTAAGTTTAGCTGAAGCAGCTTCACCTTCTATGATTGTTTCCTATCACCAACCGCCGTGCTGGACAATCACCCCTACCGGTGATGTGAGTTGGTACCCCATTTCCTGTACGGCAAAATGCACACTGCGGTTCGTGTTTACAATCTTTTGCCTTGTGGTCGGCTCTGCAACACCTAAAGCAAAGGTTTAATAGGTCAACTTCGCTCTTGCATGTGGCTGCTCTGTGACCTGACCTCCAGCATTTAAAGCATCTCACTGGGCTAACTACTTCACGTATACGGCACCTAACCCAGCCTATACGGATTCTGCCAACATCAGTCATCCTACGAGCTATAGCCGTTGGTATTTTGACGACCGCTATCTGCGTACCTCTGTGCGCAGGTCTAAGCCTAGTCACTATATTCTCATTGAGGATATTCCCGTCATCGAAGTCCCTAGCTATTGCGTTAAAGACGTCTTCCTTCGTTGTTACCTCGTCAATATCCCATATCTCCCAGTGTAATCTCATCGGGATCGGCAAGAGTCGCAACCTCTAGTTTACCGTCAAGGTACGTCTCAATTTTACCGCGCATCGTATCAAGGTTGGCACTACCGCACGCCGACTTCTGCATTCTCAGCAATAGATAACCCTTCTCGGTTTTATGGACACGGGCCACACTATTTCCGACACTCTCCAAGGCAGGATCTATTTTTATGCCTTTCAAAACCTCCGCGAACGAAGCTGGACTAGTGGTTTTGATCATCAGTGCGGCGGGTCTCGAAGGTCTTCCGTGGCGCTTCCTTGGCTTTCTCCCTACCACCTGCCACTCATTTGTTACTTGACTCCCACGAATCTCCTCAGACCTTTTGTTTGTGCCCAGTGTAGAAGATGCACCCACGCTTCGGCTCTCTGGTCATCCACGGGCTTTGCAAACTGCATTTTCTTTATCTTCTTTCCCGTTCTCTGAGGGCTATCAGCTGTATCAAGAGGTGAAAGACAACTTAATTGCGTCTTACTGGCTGGAGTACCCTGGTTCAATTCTCCAGCCGTTTCGTCTTGGACAGCGTACTCCGTTTGCACAGCAACATCAGCACCGTCCCTTGTTCTGAGCGTTGCTTGCCGGGATGCGGATTTTAAGAGACCAACGATCCTCCTTATTTCGTGGTGGACGTTGTTTTTTCCCTTTATGAACTCTGCCAGTTCATCGATGTGCCTGCTCATGCGCTCCGTTAGGTCCGTTAGGAAGGTCCTTGCTATCTGAGGAGCATCCGAATCACTAATATCCGATACTGAACCAGTCCTTGTGTGCCCGTGAGTTATTGAACCAGACTTAGGCGAATGGGATAGCTTACTCCTCTGCTCGAACGGATTAACGCTCACCCCTGGGGTAGTAGTAAAACTTGTAGTTCTATCTGCAACAACAGCCAAGTTCCCAACTGCTGAAGCATTGCGGTCGCTGGATCTCGACGGTGTTGAGTCCGCTTGCTCACTCAACAATTCCGCCGGTACTGGGTTTCCGAGTCCCTGCACCGTAATAATTTTTCCCCCTTCGTGAACCATGTGGTTTTTTAGTTAGGGTGTCCTTCCCCTAGCATTTTATACCTACTGCCAGGTAAAAAAAAAAAATTCAGCCGCCTCTAACATGAGGAGCAGACGCTGTTTGAAGCCGCACCTCCTGGTGAACAGACGCTTCTTGCAAGTTTTGGTCCACGAGTGGTATTTTATTTCCCACTTACCCGCCGATGTACCGGTGAGGGCATTCCCCTATCCGCCACCTGGGGACGCGCCCGATAGAAGACTTGCAACTCCCACGGTGTGTGTGTGTGTGTGTGTGTGTGTGTGTGTGTGTGTGTGTGTGTAGGTATGTGTGTGTGTTTGTGTGTGTGTATTTGTGTGTGTATATACGTAATGTGTGTGGCTATGTATGCGGGTGTATGTGTGTGTGGCTATGTGTGTGTGTCTGTGGGAGTGCGTTTTACACCAAATAACACCAATTTTAAAGATTGGCTTGTATAGTGAATATGTAGGTGGGGCATTTGCATTTAAATCTCACATTTGAATGTTGTCAAATTTCATGTTTTCGGAAGTATTATATAATAAACCAATTAAAACAAAAAATTTAAAATATAATTTTTGAAACTTATTTCATTTTCTTTTAAATCTGGGCGTGACCAAATTTGGGTTTTGCATTTTTTTATAATATTTTGTGCTATTTTAATTTTTTTTGTCATGAACGTTACCTAAAAATTCGTTTTACGTTATTTTTAAAATTATTAATTTGAATATATAAAAGATTAATATACCATTTGGAAGTAGACATATTACCAATGTGAATAAACGTCGATAAATTAAATTTATGTTTTTGAATTTCACAATTTATCTAAAATAAGTAAAGTAACGTTCATGACAAAAAAACTCGTTTTTTTAAAAATAAAAGTCCAACATAATTTAAAAAAATTCATTTTCATAAATTTCTGTATTGTGATCAAATACTTAACTTATACCCGTTAAAAATTATCTATAAAATGCTAAGGGGACAAAAAGGTGTGAGATTTAAATGCAAATGCCCCAGGTTGATAAGGGAATACTTTCAGGATTCAAATCACTCTGTCATTTTGGCATAAGCGGCTCTTGCAACTTTTTTTTTGAAAATTGACGAATTTAGCAGGTACAACTTTTCGTGAACTCCCCTGAACCTTTCGTTCTCTGGCCTTCACATACAACAATTCATATTCCTTCGTTCATACAACAATTCATATGGAGCTCCCCAGCCAATGGGATCTATTTGACTTACCACATAGAGCCCGAGTATAGGGATCCTCTTTCATTTCCAAGAGAAACGAAACGTGTTGTCAGTTGGTTAATGGTTTTTTTACCTTTCGCACCGTTGCTTTAATAATTAATTTTTTTAACAATTTATTTTATTACAACTGAGACTGCGCTCATCTAGCAATTTTTCCTTCAAATACACATTTTTTATATTTCTAGTAAAATTCACGTTTGTTGGGGTGTAACCCACTGGTTAGTCACATAATTAAATAAACCTATTTGCTAATTTTAGTTTGGTAAGTTCACTAGGACAAGTGGCCTCGTTCTTTGGAGTTTTCTTTCAACGACAGGGTTTTCTATCATATGGTGAATATAGGGGTTCCTGGAGCCTTATTTCGTGTTTTGCGAAATGCATTTTTATTTCATCTTTGATGTATTCCATCCGTAGGTCCCTGTGAAGGTCTTCATTTCTTGGGTACCACGGAGCATTGACGATGCTACGAAGAACCTTGTTTTGAAACGTCTGTATCATTTTGGCGTTTATTTGCTTGGTACATCCCTAGAGTTGTATACCGTAGGTCCATATCCGCTTCAAAATTTGCCGATATAGCATCAGCTTATTGTGAATTGTAAGCTCAGAGCCTCTACCTATGAGCCAATACATGTTTCTGAACTTTATGTTAAGTCCTTCTTTTTGCTTTTTGACAAGCTCTCTCCACTTGAGCTTGGCATCGAGGGTCATGCCAAGGTATTTTAATAATTAATAGTAAGTATTTTATTATTAATAATTAAAAACGTCGTTGTACTATTCGAAATTCGTCAATGTGTGAGTTTTTCAAAAAAAAAAAAAATTGCAAGACTCATATCTCAATGGCACTGAGTTATTTGAAATCCTCTATGTATACCTTTTACTACCTTTATAGTCATTATATGAGCCAATCCTAGAGATTCATGATATTTGGTTAATATTTAAAAAAAATAATTTTTATGGATGTTTGGAGCAAAACATACAACAATTATTAGCGATACTTATTTACTCTTTACAATTGCCGTGTATATGCTGTTTGCACGTGAAGCACTGAATTGATTGGTTTCTTATTTCACTATAACAATACAAACAATGATTTAGCAAGGATTCAGAATTATTTGCTATTATATTTTTCAGGTAGATTCTGTACTCCTGCAACGCGGTGATGCTTATATTTTTATCGTCTTCGTGAATATTTTGCTTGTACACACCATTTATTAACCCTTTGCTGCATGACTTTTTTTTTTTGATTAAAAAATTATTTTTGGATGTAAAATAGGGTTTAATATTGATATTTGGTTAAACAAAGGTTATAATTTTCATGAGTTTTCCAGAATTTCCATTTTTATGTACCGATCATATGTGATGTTCCATGCAATATTTAAAGAAAAAGTCATTTTAATTCAAATCTCGTTTTAATTCAAAAATTTCTTTGGTTTACATAAAATAAAAAAATAAATAATAAATGCTTCTATAAAAAATAGAATAATTATCAAAATCACATACATAGTTATCACTTATCACATGAAAATTAAAATAGGTAAGGCATATAATATATTATATAAAATAAATAAAAAGGTAACAAAATTCATTTGTGGAAATTTAAAAAGCAGTTTCGATCTTTGTTGAGGCACAAAGTAGCGCTGCATTTTAAACATCTAATAAAGCTTAATTTTCCACAGCCTGGAATTTTGCATGTAAGGCGAGATTTCATCCACTCTGGAAAATGATCGATTTTATCATTTCTAATTTCCTTCGGTGGAATATGGGTCGTATTCGGTTTCTTCCTTTTTAAATCAATCATTTTACTAACAGTTGACGGCCTTCCAACTGTTACTCGTTCCCCGAACATGCAAAGGGTTTCCGCTACTAATACTTTAAAGTCGGCCAATGTTAAAAGAGCTGCTTCAGGTGTGCCTTTTGATCTTTCAACTTTCCTAAATATAAAAAAAAAATATTAGCAAACTAAATTTATTTATGGTTTTATTGGCTTACCTATACAAAATCCAGCTGTTGCTTACAGTTAAGTCAAGCAGATGAAGGAATACTCGCAGATACCATTTCTTTGATTTTAATTTTATTTTATATCTTCCTAAAAAGCTGTCCAATGAGTCAACCCCACCCATAAACTTATTATACTCCAAAACAATCGCTGGGCATGGTATAGAGACGGGACCATTTTTCCTATCATGCCGTTCGGCTTGTTGAAGTGGTTGTTCTCCAATGAAATTTGAAATAAGATTTACAATTTTCACGTCTTTCCAAGATACCACACAAAGGTTTGTATTGTCCGTTTTGGTACTAAGTTCTAGTGAAGCGCCACGAGGTTTCAATTTCCAGGTCTTTTCATCAGGAAGTTTGTAACTGGATATCCTATTTTTTCTTAAAGTTCCCAAACTCAAAATTCCATTTTTTGCTAACTCGATAACTAAAGGAATGCTGCTGTAGTAATTATCGAAGTAGCACTTGTAATTTTGCAGTTTGGGAATATTTCTGGTTAGTCGGATCACAACGTTTCCACTCGATCCAATATTCGTTTCGCTTATTAATCGATTTGACAAATTATTTTCCTGTCCGGTAAAAAGCTCAAAATTATAGCAATATCCAGAAATTCCGGCTAAAATAAAAAATTTATAGCCCCATTTGTGTGGTTTTGCTGGCATGTACTGCTTGATGTAATGCCTAGCTTTAGTGGAGCACATTTGCTCGTCAACACAGACGTACTGTTCATATGGAACCTCTGCAAAATTTGTTTGCAGCATTTCTACAAGTGGCCTAATTTTATGAATTCGGTCGTGATTCGGATGCGTCCTATGAACCATTTTATCGTTGTCATTGAAATGCAACGTTTGTTTAATTTTTTCAAATTTGTTAACGGACATTGTTTGTTGGATTAGCTGATTTCCGATGGGTTGACTCCAATATTTCCTGGTATTTGAAATGTGGACTACCGACGTTAGCAAACAAATTCCAATAAACTTTTGAAGATCGATGGCTGTTATATTAAATGCATTATTAATATTTTTTTGACATGCGTAGAGATTGGATTGAGTTACGATCATTTCCAGCAGCTCATTATTAAATAAAAACTTAAAATATTCATACGGCGTTTGTAATTTCGTTATATTTGAAGGTAAAGTATCGTCTCCTTTGAATTTGATTTCATCTTCGGTAACTTCAAAAGGAATGTTTCGCCAGCGTAAATTGGAAACAATCTCTTTCATTTTTTGCAATTCCTCAACGTCTTGCTGGTGTGTTCTAGTTTGTGGGCAACTCCCGGTATTTCCAACTTCCAAATCGTCAGCAAATATAACCTCCATATCTTCTATATTAAAATTCTGGTTTATGTCGATTTCAGTTGGGTCATTTTCTACTACCAAATTCTCATCAAGTATTAAATGTTGCACTGCTACTTCCTGAACGCAATCCTCATCAGCGATGCCATCACCAAATTCATCCTCACTGTCGTCCCAGCCATCGATAATTTTCATAATTTCTGCTTCGGAAAGAATACCTGGCCTCGGTCCCCTTAGCATGACTATAATAAAAATATTTGTTTATCTGCATGATGGATCATTTATGATACTATATCAAATATGATACAATTTTTTCTATTGATCCTAACGCATGCCACATCATATCCGATATAATACAATTAAACACATAATATATCAATAATTATTATTGTATCCATGTATTTCATTTATGAAAATTGAATACAAAACATTTATAATCACAAAAACACAACTTACCTATCAGAAAAACTGTATTTAAACAAATTTCTGGAACAACAAAAAACACTCACACACGAATCGCGCGCGCAACTTGACAGACTAAACTTCATAAATGATTTTTTAAAGTGTGGTTGAACGCACACTGCTATAATGCATTTTTAGAACAAAACTAATGTTGCCGCAGTTAAAAAAAACAAAAATTTTAGTACTTTTTGATATAGTATAGAGGTTATACCTATATTTTTTGGTTATATCATATAAGATGTACAATGCAGCAAAGGGTTAATAATAAATCTACTGCATAGGTTATTAAAACACCACAGTTGTAACTGTCTTTCTGTTGCGGTAAAGAACTGTTCGATATTATGTTGAACTTCCTTTGTGGTTTTCCGTAATAGTTTAGTGCCTCGTTTAGGAAGATTTGAACTTTTTTGCCTATTTCAAATATTCGTTGATATAGGTTTATAGGATTGTATGTCAGAATAGTTCATGCTTTAAAGTCAACCACTGCTAACTGAAAATGACTATCTGTACATATCGGTATAATCAAAAACCGACTTTCATTAAGCCATTGTAATTCCGGCTGTATTGATTCGTCGATGGCTTTATAACTAGGTTTTGTTTGAAAAATTTTGAAGACTTGAAATTGACCAAGGCAAACACAATTCTTATTTCTAATGAGGATACTCATTGCAACGTAAACTAACTCTGTGGTTATGAAATTTTTATTGTTGAGTGATGTGTAACAAGAATTATACAGACAAGTTTCTCATAACTTGTGAAAATGAAATTTAAAAACAACAATATTAAATTTTAAATTTGCCATATCTTGGTAATAGTTGTTGTTTATTGTTGGGCCAAAACTGATTCTTTTTGGCCTTATAAATTTTGCTAAAGCTCGCTTGCCTGAATATTTAGCATCGCATTTTTTTTTGCGCTTGCACCAAGTTTCCTCATTGTCGGGATCATTCGAATGCTTTTCATCGGCTCTAATAGAATTTGGAGTGCTATTATAAGAAATGGAGTCTGCTTTTTGGACAAAATAAAATGTTTTTCTTGCCGTAATTATCATATCATGGTGAGACAAATTTTCCAAAACAGATTTATAAAATGAATTATACCTCTAGTAAATGGCGAGTCATCCAGATCCGTTTGATCTGGATCATCCGTAATATTTTTTGACTGTTGATTGAGTTATTCATCAGAAAAACATTAAATATTTGATTCTAAATGTACCTCGGTTTTCCGTTTAAGGAGGGTTTGAGCATTGCAAAATATCACATTTCCAAATTTGGAACAACCAAAAATACAAAATATTCCTAAAAGGTCATCTATTTCTTCCATACTACTGCTGTCAATAATCATAAATAGAATAATCATGATCGTTTCTTTTAAATTTTTCGGACATTAGTGAGAACAACAAATAAATATCCCAACTTTATTCCCCACTTTACTTGTTCCGATTATTACATCATATGCAAATGTTAGGTATTGGCTTTTATCCATTAAAGTCATCTCTTTTAATATTGAATTAATAAAGACCCATTACCAATCAGAAATATAAATTTTAGGCGTAATTATTTTTGGTTTAATATTCTTTATTTCCTTTTGAAACTTGTTAAAAAATGTGCTTAGAGCAGACACGTCATGCTCGCAACTTATCAGTTTGCAACAGGTAAAATTATGTCTTCTTTTCGAATAACACATGCATAATAAAAAATTTTGCCATAGTTATGATTCAAGCAGCACTTTGGATTCCGAATTAAACTACCTGTTGCGTCAACATACACAATTGTGTTTTTATAATTTAGATGCGATAAGGTCGATTTTCGCTTTAATATTATTGATAAAGGTACCGATGCTGAATAAATATATGTATCCCCTGATTGTGTTGCCTCCCTTTGTATTATGTCTAAAATATCACAACCTTTCACAATATCATTTGCCAGCATTCTCTCAGATTTTGCTTTTCTACGGTTAGCTGGTGGCACAATTTGTTGTGTGTTCCCTCTAGCAAGCAAATCCACATCAACACGATTAAGCTGTCGCAAACCAATTAAATATGCACTTGAATTAACTAAAACTTCTTGAATGACTGTTCTCACATGCGTGAATTCTTTGAATGGACCGTGATTGCAAACATCCTCATTTGTAGTGTAAATTTGCATTATTTTTAATTGGTTTATTACGAATTTAAATGTTTGTTTATGAGAAGGATATTTACATCTTGTATATTGAGGTAATGCCTGCTTGTTTCTGAGTTTTATGCAGTTAAAACAGTCTTAGTATTGTTCGGAAATACTACGGCGATCTACGGGCTAGCTCGATCTAATTTTTTGCTTTGTGCAGTAACATAGTGGTTGATCTTGAATAAAATCCCGGACAGTTAAGGCATAGGCCATTATTTAAAACTGGGGGGCTATTACGAAATTTTTCGATTTGGAATTTTTACGATATCGAAAAAATTCGATCCGCCGCGGATTTACCCTATTATAAAACTTGGTTCATCGAATTTGTAATATTAATTATATAAATTAATAATAATAATTCTACATACATTTAAATATTATTTAAATGTATGTAGAATTATTATAATAGATTAAAAAATCTATTTACCACAAAAAACACAAAATACCATCAATTTTACAAAATTCGCCAACTAAATTGCAGTCGAATTTTGACATGTGCGTTCGAAAAAATTCGCTTCGAATTTCTTTTTCCATTTCATAATAGGGCGAATTTTTTCGATATCGTAAAAATCCGAAATCTAAAAATTTCATAATAGGCCCCCAGGGCATACCGCTACTTAGGTATTTAGATGTGTGGCAACTCTGTCCACTATATAGCACCACTTTGAGATAATAGGGCACCAAGCTGTACCTTAGGATTTTACACATTCCTGAACTTAGCCCGCGACGATACAGTAAATTGACGGTGTCATTCATGCTTTTAGCCTTGTTTCTTGGATCTATGACTGATGAGCCTTGGAGCGAGTGTATGATTAAAGGTACAAGTGCTCTGTTTACATAACCCGAACATTCACCTTCACCGTACAACATAACATACGTAAAAATTCTCCTTATTTCAGGGCAAAATTTTGTGTCTTATCATTAAACTCAAGCCCAGATATCATCGCCCTGATGTACTGACTCCATCTTCGTAAATTCCATACCCTCCTCTTTCATATAGCCGATGGCATACCTAAAGTAGGCTACGTTTAAAATCGTATTGAATAAATTTGTTCCTCTTTGTCCTGAAAACAAACCCATCTTCATTTTGTAGCTAAAAACCATGAATTTTAGTTAATCTAGCCTGATAAAATAGTGGATTTATAGATATGTCTACTGTGTTCTACACTTACTCTTTGTCGTCACGAGGAAATATACACCACTGATTTAGCATAGCACGTTCATACCAGTGGCAGGCTACCACCACGTCGCCGTCTTCTGCTGTGCTGATGAGATGTTCTTTAATGACGAAAAAGAGTGAAGATTGTGCTTTCAGTGAATGTTGGTAGTTTAAATCGACATAGTCTAACATTATTCCCTCCATGTCAGTGAAGTCAGAATGCACCTAACTTCATCTATGCCACGGGTTCAACATCTTTAATGCGCCAGAGCATAGAGGAGTGATGACATATGAGAGAATTACATAGTCCGTGATAGCTGTTCCATACATAGCCCGACCTTTACCTACTTCGAATTTATCATTCCTTCTAGCACAAATAGCAGACTCTGTGTGGACCCATTGTTTCATAACTTCAGCATCATAAAACTCGCTTAGTGTACGTTTATTTATGGGTATGTTGTCTCCTCCTACGGTGACTGAATTGCTGCCCGATCCACCCACTGCCACTAACTAACCACTCTTGCCGCCTGTAAATGTGTTCAAGCCAGCTTCTCCGTCTCAAAGGCTGGGAGAATAGTTCCGTTATTATAACTTTTAAATGTGGCTTTAGCGCAACAAAAAAATCCCTATTTGTTTCTGAACTTGGTTCATTGAAATTGCTATATGAAATATTTGATGATTTACACGCTTCTTCTTCTCTTCATCCCAATCTATACACAATTCCCAGTAGGATAGCATGCATGTTTGTCTTAGACTTAATTTGCTCCTATTCACCCATAAATTGTTGCATCTAACAGTTATTGTTATACCCCTAAAATAACTAAGAAATCCATCTGGGTTCAGGCAGCAAGCTTTATCCTTCATAACTAAATTCAGCATCCGACCAGCCTCAGTTTACCGTCCATTTGTGTTAGCATCGCTGTTAGTATTGAATTATTACTACCTACTGGTACCATTAGCAGCGCTGAACTAACTGCTCTAAATAGCCCATTGAGTTTGAATAACATTTGGTATATGAGAGTTGCTGGATCTAACTGTCTGTAAGTTTGGTCGGCTGCACATCCATATGGAAACAGCTCATTGAATAAGGTGCAGTGTGTGTGATCAAGTTTCTGTTTACAGTCTACTACTCTGATATTTACATGGAGTTTACCATACACATGCCACACTTCACTATATTAATTTTCAAAAATGTCGACTGATACTTACTTCTATTATTATTTAAAATTGTATAATATGATTGATTTGTTAATTCTCTAACATTAAATAAATTACACATGCACGGACAATTTAATTTATAGACGATTTATTTATGAAATTTATATATATTTTATTTATTCGTCACCAATTTTATTATAATATTTAAATTGTATAAATTTTATTTATTTATTAACATTATAAGTTTTATTCTAATATTTTTTACCACCATTATTTATTTTATTTTAATTGCCGCGATGAACGCGCGTTCTGCTAATGCCAAATCCGAGACGAGACTGTTTTATTTATTTCTTTGTTTCTTGTTCTATTTATTTGTTTTTTGCACTTCGTATTCGTATGGAAGAGAAAAATTCTATTGTTTTTGTGTTGTGTAATAGGTGTGTTTGTTTGCGTATTGAATGCGACGTGGAAAGCGAATAAAAGGATTTGTGGCGAATGAGTGAATGAATGTGTAAATGAGAGAGCGAGCCGCCACAGATTCTGTTGACTAATTAACTTATATATAAAGTTGATGATTTTCAATCTCTCGTCCCACAAGCTTTGTAATTCTATTGATCCATTTAACTGGTACGAACCGAGGTTTAACACAATCCACTCATCAAACAATATTTTTGGAACATAGCCAAATCTAAAATAGCGTTCTACCTCCAAAATATTCTCTGATAACGTTAAATCCGGGTATAATAGATACATTGGGACAAAAGGTCCTGTGTGTATTTTGTACATAGTAGTATTCAGTCCGCATGGAGATAAAGAAACTGCTAATTTCTATATTAAAGTGGCAATGTATTGATCGAACTTGTAAAGGTTGTTCTACCATAAAATTTTGAGGGTTATCCGAAAAATGTATTACTTCTAAGTAAGAATATTAATTTTCACATTTGTATATACCTTCGGGTACGGTTAGAGATTCATTAGTTTTAATTGGGTTTACATAAATATCTCCCTCTTTCATATCTACAGGTAAGTATGTTATGATTTTACTTTGGGGATTAACTGAGTATGGTTTTGATATGATGTTGAGTTTGAAAATTAAAGGTATTTTTACTTTAACGGTTTCAGTTAAGGAAATTTGAAAATCAATTTTTATTTTTAGTTATTGCATCATTTCTAGGCCAATTAGTCCGTCGAAGTAATTATGGAATTTAAACAAATAGGAATTCAGGAGGTTCTTGCGTTTGAAATTTCATTAAACCATTAATTTATACTTGTTGATTAATTTCATGGGTATTAAATAGGGTTTTTATTCTTTCTGGTCCAATTTTTGTTATCCGTTGAAGGTTGTACGTATTTTGGATCAATAAATGAATTATAGCTTCCAGTATCAACAAGCATTTTAATTTTTAAATTAGGTTTTAAATTAATCATAAGAATCTAATAAGAATGACTGATGGGTATTAACGCTCACATATCCAATTGACTTTCCGTAGCTTGTTGCTGAAAATCTTCCTCGTCTATAACATAAATATTTGGTTCGTCTAATTGAGGATAATAGTTTTGATTTTCTGGATTTCACTCTTGGAGATTCTTTATTAAAAATATTTCTTCAACTCGGTCTAGATGACCGGTAGGTCTAAATTGATTAGAAGGACTAGGTTGATTAAATGTTGATAGATGATTATTAAATGTTGTGGGTTGCCTGTGGTCAGAAGATGCACTCAAGATTCATTCAAATAAGTTTCCGCTTTCAAACATTTAATTACCTGGGGCCTTAAGTTACTACGCAATCGACTTACCCTCCTTACTACTGAACAAGATAGAGCAACTACAAATTATTCATTATATATACATACATATTTAGGTTTAGCACAATACATATTTCGTTTACAAGAAATTCAGAATGTAGTAAGTGTTTAATTATTATTTTCAAGCAATTAAATCAATCATCAAGCAATTAAATGAAGAAAAAGAAACAGAGCACAATACCATGCAAAATACAGCATGGTATTGTGCTGTGTTATTTTATCAAAAGGTCTGTATTTTGTCACAAGGTAGTTCAAATGCCCATGGAATTCGAAATTCGAATTTACATAAAATAAATGCAATCTCAATCAAGAATATTAACTAAATTAATTTGAGATGGCTATGCCATCAGTTGAAAGGTCATTCCTGAATACACCTGCTATTTAAATCATAAAAATTAATTTAATTGTAATAGCAACTACGGCAGAATTATAAAAGGGCGAGGCAGCAGTTTTATCAGATGTTTTTACGATTCAAACACCAATATTCAGCTTGGAGGGATATATTGTAGATGAACCGTCAACACGGTAAAATTGATAAGTATAAGACAAGTATTAAATTTGGTTGTTTATTAGCCATTATTTAAATATTATTTTAAGAGTTGGGTTTCTCTTGTAAATTAATTTTTTTCATTACTTGTTTAGTGCAGAAATACCCCAGATTTTATTTTGGGGATTTCGATTTACATAGTTAGTAGGGCAGAAAAATTGTTTGTACTTTCGCCGTCTTAAAACGTAAATGACACACTACCAAAAAATTGGTTTCTGGTGTGAGTACTGAATTATCTCGCATTCAAAGTAACCTTTAAAATAAAACTATAAAAAAAATCATACATTTCTCTTTGTATTATGGCCTGTAAGGCGAGACATATTCATGAATTCATGATGTTCTAGTGCATTATGATAGCGAAAGTGTTAAATGATTAATATACGGAAGCACGACGTACAAAATCAACAAATCACAAAAGGTTTTGAGACACCTTCCATCACACGTTCTATTTAACAATAAATGACTCAGTTATATTAGATTTTTACAAATTTTACAGTGCTATTAACATATTTCAAATAAGACAAAATAAAAGTTCCCGTGAATAAATTCAGTTTAATCTCCTATATATTTTGATTTATTTCATTCAAAGTTTCTTCGGTATAGATATTGCTGCCTAATTTTGGCAAATTTTAGCACAATTCAAAGTAAATCAGTAGAAAAAGTAACGGAGTTTGGTTCAACACCGCCACTAAACCTCTAGGAAAGGTCAACAAGTATTTTTAGCATCGACCACATGCTTTCGAAACGAAAAACTGAATTTAGTTTTTTCGCCATAACTCCCCAATTTTTACTTTATTTTAAAACCTTCAAACCATTCAACTAAACGATCCATCAAAAATGTTCGAATTAGAAACTTAGAAGATTGAAATTAAATGTTTTCTGTCAGAATAAAAATGTTTAGTGCAGATAAAATTAAAATTTAATTTTTCAAATAATTACCACTTTAAATTAAAAAAAAGGATTGTATAGTATACATTCAATCAAGTTCAACAAAATGTTAGAAAAATAATGCTAAAGTTTTGAAATTATTGCGAAAAGACTAAACAGTTTTTTTTTCCATGTGAATTTGCGTTTTAAAAAGGCAATGCACCATCGTAATTATTAGGGTGCAAGCCCAGGGTGCAAAACAATTTTACAAATAAAAATTTAAATTTTGTCGCACCATCGGTCAGCAATTTTCTTTTTCGCGAGACTTTTTGTCTTAGACGTCAAATTGAAAGTTAAACCACTAGCACAAATCATTCAACTTTACGAGTAAATAGTTAAAGAATTTATTTTCGAACCGCATTAAATTATTAAACGGGCTTCTGTTAAACCAATGACAGGATATCTGCAAAAAATCACTTTTTCAGTTTTTGCTGCTATTCGCTCCAGAATCTGAAGCGTCACCTTATAATCTAAATAATGTTTCAAAATATTCATTATTTTCGAAATAATATGTCGAGAAGTAAAATTAGGTGCCTTAGTAATTATTCAAATAGAGCTATATTTTGGATTGTTGTTCTGTTTTAATTAGTACATTTTATGCATAATTGATAATTAAATTCAACGTAATTAATAAGTTTAAAATTAAGCAATACGTAAAATAATTCAAATCTTTTAAAAAAACTCAACTCAAATTTAAATGCGTTTTTTCAATATTTTGATATTTGTAGATATCCTGTTTTTGTTTAATACCAGAGTTCTATTCTATGGTTCACTTTTACAGGGTCTCTATTGATACCTTTGAAGGTTGCATGTGGCCAGCCTAACGAACGCTATTGCAGATGTACTTTTCGTCAGAGGAGAGGAATCAGTCAGATGAATCTTAACTACATTTCTCTAATTTCTACGACGCGACGAATTTAATGTAAATCACAAATAAACATTAAATAAATAGAAGTTGCATTCGACAAAAATAATTTCTAGTTTTCTATAGGACTTATTAAAAATGTTTCGAAATCTTCGTATAAATGGTTTTTGATACAATCCGAATATGACCTTCTATGTAACTTAGACTTACTACAAAAGCTATATATATTTTATAATCTATTCGCGATAGCGTTTCACGCTTCACAACCCCAAAATCAAAGAACAGGTATTACTACGATCAAAACACATTTTATTTTGCACAATTTTTAAAATTTATAAATATGAATAATTTTGTTAATAACGTTCTTAACAATATTATTTAAGTACTTTTAAATAAACTTCTTGTGGAATTATGAGAACTACTGGCTTTTTGTACGTTTGTTAGTTTAGGGGACATGTATAAACAAAATGTCACTTACCATAATAATATCTAGTCCTATACTGCATTTCCGTAGATTATTCTTCTATAATTTTTTTCCTATAAACCGTCGATTTACTCACTTTAATAATTTCTCACACTCACTTTTTAAATTGTTTTTGTATAACACTTCTCTTAATACGTCTTATAAACCGTGAGTAATAACACTCCGAACTGTGTCAATACAAATTTTAATTTTATTTTTTTTTTATTTATTATTTATTTATTATTTAATTATTACAAGTTTAACAAATTGATAATACAATAGATGCCTTGTGGATAATAATCCAGTAGCAGGCATTGCTTATTTTAACAACATTTAAAGCAAAAAATAATAATAAAAAATAAAAATATACAATCTAACGCCAAATACCAATCAGTTATCTAACAGAAAAAAAAAGAATGTTATTAATACAGGTTAATTTAAATCGTAGCTCTGAAGAATAATTGAATTAACATATGTCGTGTTTTCCATGAGAACTGCACTAGAACTCGATAAACTTTAAATTCCTTCTAATTCGATGTAAACCGAAAAAAAAAAAATTGATAAAAGGCGCCTGTGTAGTGCATTTAACATAAATTCACATTTTAAGCTGTTACAGCAATAAATAAATACAATTATAGCCTATTTTTTAATTACACTTGATAAACCCGAAAATTTATCGAGTGTAGTCGCGTGTAATGACGTCAGCAAGAAATAAGAAAATATTGATAAAATAACTTAAGGGGAAAATTTTTAAACTTAAAATATGTATTTATGTTAAATGCACTACATATTCGCGCTTTCTGAATTTATTTTTTTTCGGTTTACATAGAATAAAAGGAGTTTAAAGTTTATCGAGTTCTAGTGTAGTTCTCATGGAAAACACAGCTATAATAGAAGAAAAAAATAAAAAAATCAAATAATGACGCAAAATGAATGAGAGACGTCTGGTGTATCGAGTAGCCAAATTCTAACGTTAGGTAAAAATTGTTTAGAATAAACATGACGCCTAATGTGTTCGGGTAATGCATTAAAAAACGTCGGAGCAGAAACAACAATATAGCGGCGGAAGTGCTCATTATTGAATTTGGGAACAATATAAAGAAGACGATGATTAGCGCCAAAGTTGTATCGAGCATCACTTCTTATTACCTGCTGACCACTACGCATAAAAAATACTCTTAAAACCTTATAAATATACAAATGTTGTAAAGGTAGAATATTGGTCGATTTGAATCTTATTGGTTTGAATTTTATTGGTAATAACACTTCACTATTATTAATTGAAGAACAATGACTATTTAAAAATATTCACTATCAACTGCTCTAGTTATATTTTTACGGTTGTGGCGTGTAAATTATATAACAAACAATTTTTTTACGGTACCAGTACTTTTGGACTTATAGTTTGGATTCCAAAGTAATTGTAATAATTTTTTTTATTAATTTAATTTTGATCATTTTCTACAGTTACAATGTATCACAAATATAGTATAAATATAAAGCAAATTGGTTACGATGCATTATGCATACATTACAATTCTAAGAGATTTTTTTTACAAATAATAAAATCATGAAATGATTTTATGTTTTCAAATAAAATTTTAGCAAGTCAACATTCTGAATTTATTTGGTTTTGTCTAAATAATTATTGTAATAATTATATTACATTTTTATACTATTGACATCTCGTTGGGTGGTGTAGTCGTGCGACGTAACTCGTGCGTCGAGTTTCTATTACACAATTTGTTTTAAAGTGTAATTTGGTACTTTGAAATTTGCGTGCACCTCGCATGTCGAGTTTGTTTAGGCCGTTAAACACACGTTCTGAATTTTTATACTTTTATTTATTATTTTTAAATTTATTTTTGTATAAAGCTTTTTAAATTATGCGAATACGAATTTTATGAAATTCGAATTCGATGGAATTGGTACTCGTGTATATGTACATACCTTATTTTTATTAAATTGATAAATTTGTATTTTTGCGAGTGGCGATACTAGTGGAAACAATGAGTTGAATTAAAGAATCAATATTTATGATGTTTTGACTATTCAAAAACATTTTATTTTAATATTTTCCAGTAAAAACAAAGATAATTTTTACGAAATACAAACAAAGCGTATGTACATTGTATTATGTTAAATTATAATTAAATTTTAAAATTTATACAAACAATTTGTATTTATATTAAATTTTAGTCACATGAAATATGTACTCTTATGTTAATGAATAAAGCAACGCTGAAAAATTATAATCTTAATCAAAAGATGAATAAAAATTTTTTTTAATACGAATTAACAATTTTTTGTCGTTGTCTTTATGACATTAAGAATGAGGATTTTTTTTTTTCGTTACGAAAATTGGTTGTATCCAAAAGTTACACGTTAATATGCCTACCTACTAATTAACTTTTTATTTTACTTTTTCTCATTTTAATTAAACCCCCGTAAAAATAAAGATATTAACATTTTATATTCGGCTTATCTTATTGGGTAAGGAATTAAATTTAAGTGGAGTGTTGAGTGAAGAGCCTGTCGAATAGTCCATTATTATCGGAAAGAATTCTATAAAACAGTTAGAAAAACTTACTATGACGATAAATAGGTGAGGATATAAATTATTCAAGAATGCGTCTTATATTGTATGAAGGGCGTGTCAACAAGAGATAACGTTTTGTGACGAAAAATGGATCACGTACGAGAATAATGTGCGAAAAAGGTCTTAGTCAAAGCGTGGTAACACAAACGGTGGTAAAATCACATTTGACGGCAAAGAAGGTGATGCGTTGTGTTTGGTGGGATTGAAAGATAATCATGAATTATGAAGTGCTACAACCAGTTCAAACGATTGAATCTATTCTCTACTGTCAACCATTAACCAGATTATAGCAGAAAATTAAAAGGAGGCGGCCAGAATTGATAAACAAACAAAAGTTGTATGCTATCATGAAACGCGAGACCACACACTTCTTTGATGACTCGGCAAAAAATGAAGAGATCATGGTTAGAAAGTTTTAATGCATCCACCATATAGTCATAATTGGGTAATATTGGTATCGGTGCTAATGCCCCGTATTACACAATCCAGAATGAACAAAATCCCGTAGATCACAAAAAAACTGTATTACAAAATCCCGTATTTCATAATCTCGTATTTCAATATCTCGTAGTATGAATTTTTTACGGGATTACGGGATTAATGAAATTAAAAAATAATTTTTGGCTTCAAGTAACTATTTTTTGTAATTTTTTTTAATAAATAGTTTTAAAAATAATATTATTTAATTTAAAACTAAATTATTCGTGATCTATGTATGTACATATATTAATATAAATGAAAATCTGTATGTATATATTTCTTGTATACGTTGCCACAGGGATCACCTAATCAAATTGAGCTTTTGCAGAAGGGTTTTATACCAAAATAAGCAGGTTTTTGTTGTCTAGGTGCCCCCAAACAAAATGTTTGTAAAATTTCGAGGGAGTTACATTTGTTTGACATTTTATTGCCATCTTTTACTTATGAGCAGATTTTCGTGGTATTTTCGAAAGATCAGGCCCCTGGATCTACATAGATGCCCTCGAAGACTGCAATTAAGTTCAAACGACTACATCCTGTTCGAATTGCGCTTGCTATCACCATCAATAAGGCACAAGGACAATCGCTGAACTCAGCTTGAATAAATTTGGAGTCTGAATGCTTCTCTCATAGTTACCTAATTATATGTATGTGGGTTGAAAAAACCATTTATCTATGCCAAAAAGATGGTAAAACACGAAATATTGTCGAGAAGCTATGGCTTGAATTAGGTACCATTATTTAATCTTATTTATTTAAATATATTTTATTACTAAAATGTTGTCATCGTTTATTTACATCAAGGACTTCGATTTCTTTATTATTTGAAACTACAATTATTTAATTTTATTTGCTTTAATAGGTACAGAAGAAAAATTTGAAGTTTATTACCCGACAAACATTTTTTGATTTGCGCCCAAAAATGCGACTGCGATGCGTCATTACAGACCCATATTAAAAAGTCAAATACCTGCCAACAATTTTCAGTCCAAATCGTGGACAAAAGCAGGAAAATACCGCCTCAAGCGTTTTAGTTGACGCATTTTAGTCACAAAGGTAGTAATTTAGTCAAACGCACGTTCCATTTCGGCGTTTGACGCATATACTGGTATTTTCCAACTTTTACCCACGATATGGCCTGAATACTTGATATTTATTTTACTCTTTAGTATGAACTATTGTTGACGCATAGCAGTCGGAAGCGCTTGAGTTGACGCATTTTGGTCACAAAAATAGTATTTAGTCAAACACAAGTTCATTTCGGTGTTTGACGCAGGTAAAGCCATTTTTCAGCACTTATCCACCATACACTGAAAAAAAAAGCTTTGCGTTATTTACTATTTCGGCTGAGTAAAACGAAATTTTTAAGTATCACAAATCAATTTTAAAGGACACACTGCAGTGTAAAAATTTGCAGAGTATTATTTACAATTCATTGTTGATCATAAAAAACCATGCCGAGTAATTTTTTAAATGATTTGAAATAATGGTATTACAATATAGCTTAGTAAATTTCAATAAACTGAATGTTAATACAACATGCTGCAACTTAGTTTTTTTTAGATCACATACAAATATCGCAGGTGTTAAATTTCTTTTGAAATGAAATTCACAAAACTTATGTTAAATTTGAAATGCTTTTTATTATACACTCTGAGCTGTGTAAAATGTATTTTGGCAGAGTATATTTAATACTATAAGTACATGAAAGTACTGTATGTAAGTACAATAATAATTTGTTGTTGGTAATACACTTATTAGGATTAGTAAGCAAGCTCAATATTTACACATTAACACGTTATATCTCAATAAATGAAATGCAGGACGAGTTTAATTTCAGTTTTTTTTTCATAGTAAATTACTAAGGTTTATTTAAATTTATAAATGCTTTTTAAGTCTTACGCTGGGCTTTGTGAACTGTTATTGGCAGTAAGAGAAATGAACCAATCATATTACGTAAATTATATGACAATCTTATGAAAATATGTATGATTTAGCGTCTGGTTTTATTTTGAGTGTCTAAATCATTAAAAATGAATAGGCATCATTCTGTTTGTGAACTTAAATCTGTACGGTGATATTTTATACAATATAAAAAGTTTAATAAAATAGTTGAGATTGAATACTCCACTACAGGAGTTTGTAGAAATGTTCTACTTATTCTACTAAGTTTTTGTCAATTCAAAGGTAAGTTCGATTTCAATAATATTTATCAATAGTTAAGTGATTAATAAAAGTGATCGGTATTATCTTAAGTGCATATTATTCCCGTATTTTTCATTTTTGTTTATTTTAAGTTTCGCCACGTCCTGGCGGTGAAGCACATATCATTTCAACTTTCTAATGTGAAATTATAAATATTCGAAATGTTAATCCAAGATTTTGTTGTTAAAATTAAAATTATTCAAATTTTTAGTAGTTTCTCAACACATTTTCTTGAATCAAAGCGACCCCTTTACGAGGATATTATATATTTCATACACATGGCGCGTACATAACGTACAAGTAATTGCAAAACTGCACGAGTTTTGGTTTATGTTGAGTAAAATTAACTACGGCATTTTAAGACTTACACTGCGCAGTGTAAATTGTTATTAGCAGCTATGAACATTCCGGTGTTATATTTTTGTGTATGTTATAGTATACTATAAAATTATAACTATTAATGTACACAAGCTGTGTACATAGTGTACATATTTTCAATTATTATCCATGTACAATTATGTAAACTTTTTTCTTATAGAATTCAAATTTTTATAAATAAATTTTATTATCTACAGATTGATGTTGACTTGGTGTAGCTTTGGGGAAAATGTAATAGCACTATTCAACGCCTGACTAACACAGCCTGGAGAAAGATACAATTGGAAAATTATTATACTTGAAAAAACCGCGGTTTATCTAGGTAAATTAAATATTAGCTGCATTTTTTGACGTTTGATCTGACCCGGATCAGATCATGTTTCATGAAACGACACCAAAATGCGTAAAACAAACAAACATCAAATTTCAATTTTCTGTCTCGTTTTGTTTTGAATCTTCCTCTTCATACTCGTACTGTATTCATATTATTCTTTGTCGCTTTACTAAATACTGCTCAACTACATTTTAATAGCTGAACTAATTTTTAGATCACCATTTGTGATCCAAAATGAATGTTGGATCTTGTGTTGTTGTTGCTTCACATATAAATTGTGATCTGATCCGGATCACTATGCGTCAAGAAATGCAGCTATTATATTGCCTCAAAAAGTGCTTATGTGAGTCTAATAAACAATTCTTATTTTTTTGTAGCAGATTCTTTTAGCACAAAACCACTACTTCGGAATTTCATCTTATCAAACTCGGAGAAACACTTAAATAATTCTGCAGAGTCCCGATATAACATCAAGGGTAGCTTTGTCTTGTTTACAGAAGTAGCTGAAGTGACCACAAAAATATACAAAATACATTATATAATTTATATTGTGTAAGCCGCTGTATATAATAGAATTAAAATAAAATCGCTTTATTTATTATATC
Source organism: Tipula helvola (assembly GCA_963556165.1). Taxonomy (NCBI): domain Eukaryota; kingdom Metazoa; phylum Arthropoda; class Insecta; order Diptera; family Tipulidae; genus Tipula; species Tipula helvola. The sequence continues at coordinate 198,856,535 of OY744482.1, read as the reverse complement.
TTCAAAATGTGTGAATAGTTTTATTTCAAGTGAATTTATATATAGATATATGGATGATTATGCTAATCTAAGTAACAATACATGAACAATGTAAATAAATATATATTATTTGATGTATTATATACATATTATATATATATATATATATAATATATATAATTACAATTGTATATGGATATATAATTACAATTGCTTAGTACAAATTGCATAAGCTTAGTAAATTTCCCATCGTGAATATTACTCATCGTTTAGTAAACTGCACCATGCTTCAAATTTTCGAATGAATTGCTTTCTGATTATCGCCAAGCGCTTACTAAATTATTCTTAATTTACGTAAACTGCAGTAGTAAAATTTACTGAGCAGTGCAAATTTTACACGTAACTTTTACTGAGCCCCATTCTGTATTTGCTATTGCCCAGCACAAATGCAAAGTAAAAATTATTTATTTTTAGCAAATATAGCAAATCTGAAAAATTAAAAATATATGGAAGTTACAAAGCGCAATGTAACATTTGATAAGCTATATATTCAGTATTTGAAAAGCGCTTAGGTGGCGCAAAACTTACCGTTTTTTTATCAATATTTACCACGCTTTTTTTCAAATATCGCAAATCTTTTTTTTCAGTGTATGAACTGAACTGAATACTTGATATATATTTTATGTACTCTTTAGTACGAACTATTGTTGACGCATAGCATAGTAGTACTCGTGTTAACTCACGTTGGCCACAAAAAAAGGATTTAGTCAAATAAATGTTATAACTCGTTTGACGCAAGTAATGATATTTATCCACTTTTATCTACTAGTTGGACTAGATACTTGAAATATATATTGTACTCTGTGTATGACTTGGTGTTGACGTTAAATAAAAAAATATTGGTATTCGATTCATATAATAAACTCCGCTAGAATAAAATTGTATTTTACATTAATTTATTTATATTTACAGAAAGAAGAACTAAAAATTAAATCTAACTTGTGCTTTTCAAGGTTGCAGATAATTATTGTACAAAAAAAGTTACATATTTATTTAGAAAAGAAACCCGTTCTTCGGATGGAAAACTCAAAAGTACATAATATTTATTATGTATGCTTTTAATTGTGTATTAAATTAATTATAGTGTTAATTTAACATTAGTTTAATTGCTGTCTGAGCTGTAGCTGTCGTCACTATGAGAGCTATTTGAATTTTGTGTATCAGCAAATGCAGCGGATTCTTTTGATGCCTTGAATGATGTTGAAGTAGATGGTTGCAGCAATCGTGAAGCCCTCAACCGCGTTTCGTTCTCTCTTGCTTTATTTTGAGTACTTCTTTAAGAAATTCAACAATTGCTTTTTTAAATTTTTCCTCGTCGACTTCTTTCACTATACAAATAGTGAATTTAATAAGAGATACTATTCCATACTTTTTAATTTGAATCTGCTACTCTCATACCGCCAAATCACAGATCCACAAATAATGTTAGATTATTCAGAACTGACACGTGTTGATCAGCAATCAAAGTCGTATTCGCCATTTTTTATCTTCGACCTTTAACAATATTAGATCCCGTTATACATCTCTAGATACCATTGAAAGTCCTTAAGAATTTAATTTACTCCATTCAGGGAGCATCCACAATGTTCAAAAATGTATTTTCTGAAAATTTGTGCCGTTTCTTCAGATCACAATATTATGAAAGCAACGTGAGAATTTGCCGATATAATTCTTTACTCAGAGTTTCAGGCATCGCTGTGGACCATTCGAAAATACAAAATCAGAATTAACATTAATTATCATTTGTCACCGAATCCCATTTCCTTGTCATATATCATTTCATTTTATATATCTCCCAGCTTTCCTAAACCTGCGCCACCCTAGTGGCGCGGTATTATTTTAAAGTTTCCCATAGTAATTTGCTATTAGGACTTGTATAATACGACGTTGAATACCAAAAGAATTTATTACCCAGAAATAATACCTTTAAAGGCGATTTTATTCACAAAATCACAAATAATATATTGATCAACATGTCGTTGATATTTCAATCATTAAAATGTCATAAACCCTCTATGCACGATTCCGAGTCAATTTTATGAACGCAAATTGAATCAAAACTGACACCACAATTTTTAAATGAAAACACAATATTTTCCATGCTTACACATACATATATTTTCCTGAAAATTCAAGATGTGAATTGTTTTTAATTTCTTTTCATTGTTTATTTATTCTGTGACAGCACGTCCAGTCTTTCTAAATCATTTAATTAAGATTCCATGTACTACAGTGGACAAGTATGAAGAACTGGAGAAGCTCATTAAAAGCTACTCGTATGTCAGCGCTACTTAGTTAACAATTTTAAAATGTTCCTGGTTAATGTTCCTGTACTTTAAAATATATGCACTTGCGATGTCCATATTGTAATAAAAATAAATTTTCCGAAAAAAAAAGTTTTTTTTATTTTGACTTTGTAATGAATTAATTTTTATATGTATAGTATTCCGCCTCGCTATAATATCGCAACTGTGTCTCAAAATGAATTCACCTTTTAGAATTAAAAAGAGATAAAAATAAGTATCAAATTAGAATTACAATTGTGTGTCAAAACTATTTCTCTTTTGCGAAGTAAAATGGAAACAACATTTTGTTTCGAAAAGTTTTCTAATATTCTCACACTTGCACACAAACTTGATTCAAATTTGAACTCGCCATATATTAGATACTTCCTTTTAGACTCAATTTTGTTTCACCTTGTTTAAAGGGAAGCGTTAATATAACGTCACAGAAATGTCAATTTCAGAAATGTCAAAACCATAGAAACGGGAATATCTTGCTATATTTAAAAGCTCACTAGATATAATTATTTTTAAATCTTGACGATATTATTTACCACCAGCAAAGTATTTTAGATAAATTTAGAAATTTAAATTTCATATTACACGGTAATCTAATCATTTTATCTTAAAGATACCTAGGGAACAATTGTTGGAATTTGCAAAGTGTATTAACTGTAGAAAAATATTTCTTCGGAAATTTCGACATTACCTCGGTAAACAGATAAACAAATTTATATTACTTTTTTTTGTTAAAATGACCCCCACGCAATGCTTCAATCGACTTCAAAATTTGTGTACAAGTAGATGATGAATTGTCAAATTTATCATCAACATAACAAAAAAATCGTCGGTCCCGCTTTTGAGAAAATCTGTTTTGCAGTTTTCTCTTCCACTGCAACCCCCTCTATTCTATACTCGAATGGACCTAAAAGTTAACACAAACTGCTTATTACTAAAATTTATCTTTGTACAAAATTTCGACCAAAACTATCAATATTTGTGAGAATGGGAGGCAAAACAAAAATAATAAAAATGTGCGACTGGAAGGACGTACGGAAGGACGGACAAGACATTTTTCTGATCGGTGTTTCGGGGTCCTGGTAACCTATAATTCGTCTAGAAATGTGAAAATCTGGAACAAAATTTTTTTCGCGATTACAATACTTAGCCAATATAACTTCGTTATAGTGGGAAAAGTATAAATGAATTATTTAATGTACCAAAAAAGCCAAATACGTCATCAAGTCAGCCTACATACTTAGCAGCACCAAAGTACAAATACAAATATAGTTTAGTATTTTAATTTTATTTTTATTTTAACTGAGAAGAAGTCAACTATTGTGGTTTTGTGAATTATGTGATTTATATACATATTTATATGTAACACCTAAATGTAATGCATTAAGTTTTTATTTATTTATCTGTTTAATAGTAGAAGTACATAATTGGTAGTTGGTAAATGAGTTTTCCTTTAATTTTTTAAAATTGCAGGTTATTTTCGCCAAATCCCATATAGTCAGTTTTTTTGTTTAAATTGCAGGATTTTTCTTCGAGAATTTCATTTTTTCGGTAAAAATAATATGGCCACGCTCTATATATGACCATCTTACAAAAAACACAACAACAAAAAAGAAGAAAATTCAAATTATAACTTTATATTCGTACTAAAAATTTTTTTTTTACAAAAGTTCAATGAATTTTTCACGTAATCGAAATATCCGTTGTACATTACTTAACAAAGATGGCACAATTTCTCATAAAGAAGTTTTTGCGTAAAAAGCCAATTCTGTTTGTTTCCTGTCTATCTTTATTATATTTCAAAAAAACAACGTTATGTAACTATTTATCTGTTTGATTTACTTTCTTTTAGTCCATAACTACATTCTGTAGCAAATTCAGTTGAAACATTTAATTCAACAATCATATATATCGAGTTCATTACTAATTCCGGCTCTACGTTGCAATAAGTTCTGGAAAGAATCTTTTTTAAAATTCTCTCAGGATGGTAGACGATTTATCTTCTTGCTTTATGGTGTTAAAAATGATTTGCAATAAAACAGATCAACTTGCATCACAGTAGGTCGGTTTCAATGAACTAAGGATGTTGCTTGATGTAACGCATACAGATATATGTCTAATTTAGAAACCTTACCTTCTTAATGTTACCGTTTCGAAAGTACAAAAAGAAGTGCGAAATTCGAAAGTGCATTTTCATTAAAAACATTATTAGTGCTTCGCTCGTTAACGAACCTAGTGCGGCTAATCGAACAGCCCAAGTGGCGCGAGTTGGTTAGGATAACGTTGTACCGGTTGGCTAAATGACTACTGGTCGACTCAATTTCCACAAATCTAATATGGCCGTTGGACTCCGATGACACAATAAAGTACACATTAATTTAATACTCAATTTCCCCAGGGTTGTTTAACATTAAATATTTTACCAAAGTCAGAGTTTTTCACATGGTTGTTTAAAACCCTTATTTCTCACAAGTAACTCTCGTACATCTTATTAATGTTCAGTTTTATTTTCTTTCCCCACACGCAGAGAAAAATATGATAAATGAATGATTGGAATCATTTTGTTATGATCCAGGAAATCATGTTCAACTATGTTTGATATATCCTAATATATCATAATAATAAATATCATTTATTTAATTACTAGAATTATGTATGATAAATTTTATTAAAATATGTTAAATGCAATAATTTTCGACTTACCGAATTTTCTGCCCTTGGCTTACAGTGGATTTCAGTGATGCAGAGTTTTTTCCTTCGGACTTTTGCTTTTTCCGTCGCGATCGGTATAACTTTAGTACAAAACGAAAAGGTGGTGGTGTGCTTTTCGATGTTGGGGTTTATTAAAAGAAATTCGAAGGATTTTCACGACACATTAACTCTCAAGTCACTGTACACTTCATTTGTTTGTTCACAGATTGAGTACGCGACTGTCATATGGTCCCCGTTCTACCAGTCTCATTCAAACAGAATTGAAATATTCAGAAACAGTTTTTGTTATTTGTTCCCAGAAAATTACCGTCTCTCGAACGGGACAATAATTTCAGACTATCACCATATGTAGACCGATGCCATTTTCTGGATCTCCAATCTTTAAGTGCTAGACGTACATGCGCAAGTGCCACATTTGCACAAGACATCATTTGTGGTAAAATAGACTGCTCCGACATTCTTTCATGTTTTAATATTTATGCTCCTCAACGCAGCTCACGCCTCTGGGAACTTCTTCATATTCCGACTGCAAGTAGCAACTTCAGCTTCCACGGCCCTATAGCGCGTATTCAACGAGATCTCAACGCCGTAGCGGATTATTTCGATTTCAATATTTCCAGAGATGAGTTTAAAAAACGAATCGCTAGACTTTCGTTTTAATACATTTAATAATAGTTTCATAATGTTTTATTGTATTGTTAGATCTATTGACGTCGTTATAACCTTATCTTTTATTGTATAAAATTGTTTAACTTTTTATAATATTTTTTAATAATGTAAGCCATTTTTGCATGTACATGCTGTTGGTTAATAAATAAATAAATAATGATTGCAATAATCATGCGATATGATTTAATACATATAATCGATATGGTTTTATGTATGATCTGTAATATTTATAAATATGGTTAAAACAATCATAATACAATAGCGCATATCATAATAGAATTAGGTCTATCAAAACAAAATAAGGTTTATTGGAAATTATTTATATCTCCTCGTGTTTGCTACGGTCTTATCAAATTGAATTTATACTCTAACAAGGTGCAATTATTACCTAATCTCGTGAGAAGTCTTAAATAAAGAAAATATTATAACAATTTAAAAATAAATTATTATATTTAATTAATTTATTATTAACGTTAATAGTTAAAAAGTGTTTTAGTGATGTTAGTAGTTTTGAAACCTAAAAGTGAATTTATAAGGGGTAATTGTGTCTTGCAGTGGAAAACTACGGCATGTAATTACATTTTTTTTATACTACAGAGCATTAAACACAGTGTTGGTTATTGAACCATTTTTTTTTCTGAATATTTGCTCGTTCAGTATTATTATTTATTAAAACAAAAGGGTGTTTCCAATTATTTAATGTGTGTTTGGAATACAATTTTAAGAAAACAACTGTACAGAAATAGTTTTTGAGAATTACAAATTTAATTTTCTAAAATAGATTCAAAATAAGTAAAATAGACATAATTTTGCAATTACATTTAAAATATTGTTCCACTAAACAAATTTTTAGCCCTTAAAAACAAATTAATTCAAAAACTATCCAGCTATTGCGGCTGAAATCGGCAAACCAATTACGCTTGTAACAGAGGAACGGAGCAACGTATCTGCGATGATAATTGGATATATCATCAATCGTAACCTATATAAATTGTAAGTAGTTTTGTTAGGATCAAAATATAAATATCTTTCATTGAGGTTTCTTTAGGCTTTTTAAGGACGATTTTACAAAATTCGCGAAACTTGTCCAAACGTTATATCCAAAAGAGCTACACTGCCGTACTAAGGAAACAATTCACAAACGCCATATGTCGAAAAATGCGTTAGGGGCATATTTGGATTCTGCAAATAAATACCTGTCGTTTTGCTTTTTTAAACAGCTATATATCCTGCATCAAATGCCATAAAATCACGTTATTTAATAGTCAGGTTTCATATTAAGACAAGGCAAACAAAAATAGTTAAATTGAAATTACACAAAACTACAAAAAAGCAAATGTGCCACTTTTAAAGTCCTATATGTTGTATATATAGCTAGTATTGGTCAAGCAAAAAATGTTTTGGCTAATTTATCTTAATTCAATGATATTTCTATTTACAGATGAACGACTAGCGCTTAGTTTAGTACTTCTGCCGTACATTCTTCCACGGAAAGAAGAATCAGAAATGAAATTCTCGCTTTTTTAAAAAAGAAATTCCAAATTCATTTAAAACTATGTATACCTAAATTAGGCTATATTTTAATTACATCAAAAACTACAATCTACATATTTTTTCTACAGAAACCAGTTGAAGCGGCCGAAACAAAAGGAACTGAATTTCTCAAAATTATTTTTATACATAAACCTTTAGAAATAATTCATGTGTGAGTTTTGCGAGAAAACGTACATGTTTACGAATGCTTTAGAACCATTAAATATTACCTTTATTTGTTTGGGTATAAATGCTAACTATTCAACATTTTGCGAACATATGTACATGGCTTGCATACAGAAAGCTATATAAAACGTCATCACAGACAAGTTCAATGATTCCAGATATATTTGAAGATAATACTTCCTATTTTTCTAATGAATTACTAAATTCTTAATTTTAAGTTTAGTTTAACCAATGAATTTGGCTCAAGATACTGGTTTTGTATGTGGTAGTCTAGAAAAAACAGGCAAACTCCAATTAGTGAATATTTCATCTCTTTCTCCTTTTATGAAAATGCGATTTATTTCAATTTCTTAAACGCACGCTAATTTTATTTCGCTTTTACATGAAAATGTTGACTGGAGAGCTAAATATTTAGCTGCCCAATTTCGGTCAGCTAATTATTTAGCTGAAGGTTTAAATATTTTTATGTAAAATAAAAATATAATTAACTTGCATTGAATTTTTATTGTGAAATAAAACGCAATTTCATAAAAGAAGAAAGGGAGGAAATATTATTTATCTAGAGATTGGTTATTTTTTTGTGAAACCGGGCATAATGGAACTAAGAAATCTGGAAATTTCACAGAAATATAGTTTGCGCGACAAGAGAAATTATTTAGCACTAATTTCATAGAATTCGGAAATATTATTCTAATGCTGTGTTTATGACATAGGAACATAGGAAGATTGGGAGATTGACACGACCAACCAAATTATTTAAAATGTCACCAGCTACTAGCCTACTTTGATCAAAAGTAAGAAATTGTTCAACTACAGCATGGAACTAATAGGCGGGGCTTGTGATATTTTAAATAATATGGTTGGTCGTGTGAATCTTCCTATCTTCCTATGTTCCTATGTCCCTATGTTCCTATGTCATAAACTCAGTATAAAGAAAGGACCAGTAATCCACTTAAATGATATTCCTAAATTTGTTTTTGTTAAATGGTCACTGAAATATAAAACTGTAAAATATATTTGGTGATTACACGAATTAAAAATTTGATTCAAGTTAAAGTAGAAAAGAAAATTATTAAGAGAATTTGGCTGTGTTAGTATAATTCGCTAATACAACCTGAGTTCATTCTGTATAATATAGAATGAAAATTGTGGTACAATCCTTCCAGTCGCCGCGGCCGGATAAGAAGATTGATTTTTTCATAATCATAATCTGATCAGTTCGAACTTGGATTAAATTCTATTACACTTTTGGGAACATACTAATTTGGATATATGTAATTATACTATGTATGTGTATTGTACGATAAATTAATTCAAAATAAATGTACATTTCATGAACTATAGAATATGTTTTGTTATTTAGTAAAATATATCGATGGCTTAATTATGAAAAGCCCTAACCCACTTTTGTAAAATTTTTGGGAAACTCGCAAAGAAATTAGAAATATTATTTAGTCATTACATCAATTATAATTAGTTAAATAAAATTAAATATGGACCGTGATATATTGTGATTCAAGCTAATACAATAACACAGAAAGATGCGGTATGTTAATTACGATAACAACTATCACAGCATCTGATGGGCTTTATCATATAAACATACTAAATTCAATTAATTTATTGATAACAACTATCATAATATCTGATTGTCTTTATCATCTCCAAGTGCTAAATTCAATTATATTATTGATACGATCCATCACAATAGCGATATTTGTAATCATGGATATGGTTAATTCAATAATATTTACATAATAACGTGCAATCATTATTATTAATTGTATACATCAATGTATGATTTTTTCGATCGTTTTAAAGAAACTTAGTTTTTTTATGATTTTCCGTTTCATAAAAAGAATCTGCTATTTTTTAAAAGCTCATCTATCCGTTCCCTTTCACTTATTTAATATTTAAAAGCTCATCTATCCGTTCCCTTTCACTATATAATACTATAATTATCATGTATGTAGAACATTTATTTGCTCCTATTTTCCAACTTTAAACCTCTTACTCTAGTTCATACGGTGAAAGGTTCCTACCAGGTTAATACAATTTTTAAACAACCACAACTACTCGTAAACACACCAATTGATATACCTTTATATTTGCTGGAAGCAGTGTTGCCAGACAATTTTTTTTAAAATCTGTAAATTTGTCAAAAAAAATCTGTTTTTAAGCAAAAAAATCTGTTTTTTCCAAAAATATTTTGTAAAATTGTACATACTGAAAATAATTAACAAAGCTAATTTGATGTTTGGCAAATGGCTTGCATTTCTTTATTTATGTGCATACTTTAAATAACTAAATAAGTAAACCACAAAATAATCACATATTTCAGTAATAAAACTAATTAAATTTAAAAAAATAAGTAAAATAATTAAGCAAACCCATTAGGATTTTTAGAATCACAACAAATTTCAGTAAATCAACATTCTTTTAAAACATAATCCACAAGTTTTCCTTTTAAACATAATTTGGACAGTAGAAGAATTATATATGTATATTCTGACTTAAAAATTCTGTACGAATAAACATTTTCCAAGAAATCTGTAAATATTACATAAAATCTGTTTTTCTGTTTTGCCAATTGAAAATCTGTGAAAAACAGATAAATCTGTCAATATGGCAACCCTGGCTGGAAGATACGTTAATAACAAAAAGCACACAAAAAAACAAAATTCATTATTATTATAATGTAAATTTGTGTTTCACATCACATATTACAACCGATGTACCGAAATCTATAAATAAAAGAGCCGAACACAACATAAAAGTGGCCCCACCACATTCCATTAAAATCATGCGCTTTTTAATAAAATTCTCCTAAATATTTGGAAGTGAAACGGAACTAAAGGAGAATTCGTGGAAGTTTACAATAACACAAGTATTTCAACAACATATAATTTTCTCCATTTCTTGTTTTGCAAACTCTTTTTTGCATTTCGTAATCCGACAAAAAAAAAGAGCTGTTCAATAATTTTCCGACAGAATTTTCTAGTTTGGTTTAGTGCGTTGATGTTAAGAGATGTGGCCGGTGATTTTTTTTTCACATTTCTTACGTATTTTCGGCGTTTCGAAACTAGATTTGTTTGAAATTTTATTTTAAAAGTAGGTAAATTCCAGTGCAAAAATAAGTGTTAAGTAATGTTCTAGTAGAGTGGAAAATAATATCTTACCATAGTGACTTTTAAAAATTCATAGATTTAGAAAATAAAAAAGGTGATTAGTAAAATATTTTCGAGTGAAAATCTTAATTTTTTTTAACCTACCTACATATTATGTATGTGTCTAAAAATCAAAATAAACATGGATAAGAACATGAAGGTTTTGTTAAAATGTTAGTTACTTTTATACATAAATAAAAAATATAAGTTGCACTATTAAAATAAAATATGTATTATGGGTAATGTCTAAAAAAAAAAAAAAATTTGTCACGTCGTTGCCAGCTCTCTTTGATGGTTTCTACGAATGATCTTTGAATAAATTGAAACAAAAGTTGTTTTTGAGTGTCGAAATTGAAACCGAAATGAAATATGTTCTCTTATTTCAATTTAATTGTATTTTATATAATGTCATACATATTTACAAAGTAAAAAATGAACCTAATTTTATGTAAAAGCTTTTATACGTATCCAATTTCAAACGTATGTATCCCTATTCAGCATTTTTTTTTTTTTTTATTTGGTTCGTATAAATTTCATTTAAAGCATGGATGTACTCAAGAAAGAAAATTCGACACTTATTTTAGCATTTGTTGTTGCTATATTAGCCAACTTTTACTCAGCCCACCTAAAACATTTATTTAGACATTTACACAAGAAAGTTTCTTAATCGCCTGCGATTAAGTTAAAGATTATTGGAAAAACTTTAACTAAATTCTCATTTTGTTTCTTATAGAAGGATTATTTTACATTAAGTTATATTATATTAACTGTTTGTAACTTATTTGGTTTTTGCTGAGATTGTGTTTTATTTTAATGGTGTGGGATGAATTGCATTTCACACAAAAAATTTTCTCATATGTCGACGATCAACTTTACCGTCAAAACGAGCGAACTTTTAAAGACAACGATTCTAACCAAATTGAACAAAAAAACACAAGATGTGTAATCTCATATTTAATTAACCCCCTTAAGTCTTAGGTTGCAATCAAACATTTAGCCATTGTGCATTGTTTATTGCTAGATTGTAAAGATTAAATCAAATAGTACATTCTATAGACTTTAAAGGTAGCACTTAAGTTAACGTTGCATAGTTTATGATAATCACTGATGTCAATTCTTGCCTTATAATTTAATTCATTTAGAAATTACTCACAATAACCCTAACTATAACAATGTTGTTAGCTGTCAAATGTATCTTTTATAAAAACGTACTACACCGCAATTTGATTATTTTGTACTGCTCAATCTGGATAGAGTCGCAGCGCTTTTTTTATTATTGAAGTTTTTATTATGATGGTCTCGTTTTAAATGAATGGAATATGTGATAATGCCTGCATAAATGTCCGCTGATTAATTTACAGTTTGACTTACGAATGTAGACGTAGTTGTTGCTTTTGGCATCAAGCAATTACATTTGTGATATTGAAACAAATAAAATATTTACCAGTAACACCACCAACCACATTAATACTAAATATTGTTTATTCATAATTTACATTTTATATTTTAATCCATCATAATTTAATTTAAGAGAAATATTTCAAAAGGCAATGTTTTGTTAATTCACTTTTATTACTTTCATCTGAAAATACAAAACCAACTTGAACCCTTTTTTTAATAAAGAATATTTCAGAAAAATCAACGCGTCAACAGTTTCTTATTGCATCTTACTTCTTATTTTGTACAAAAATTACATCCTACTGAAAAAACGACGCGCTCACTTCAACTGGAAGTCATCTGACCCGTATTCTTGAAATTCACCGAAAAAATTCGCCCGTGACTTTGGTATAAAACAATTTAATTTTTCGACTGAAATGACGTATTTCACTAGAAAATTATCGTCGACTTTTTCGGGTGAATTTCAAGAATACGGGCCCAGTAAAGTTTTGGGTGCGTCCAGGAAATAAATTAAATTTTTGGACGGAGTTACAATACAATCAAATAATTTTAATTGCTTGGTTACAACTGTTTTTGTTGCTGTATCTGTTTTCTTCATAAATTTTGAAGTCCCAGCTCCCAGCTTCCGTGAACCAGAAAATTTATTTTACAAATATCTCAAAAATATGCAATTTACAGAAAACATGAAAAAAATAAAAAATACAAATAATTTTAAGTTTGTATTGCATAATCTAAGTACGATTGTTCTTCTATTCTAGTTAGTTTACCATATTTTTGCATTACACTTACCCCGTCATTAGTTAAAGGGAAGATATATTTTTCAAAGGTAAATTAAACTCCAATCATTTTTCTTGAATTAATTTTTCCATCTTCACGGCGTCAAATATCCCTCGACATTGATTAGGCCAAATGAAAATGGTTCATTATTTGTATGGAGCGTTAAACATAAATATCTTTTCGCAATCGGTTGTTATTGAAAGATTTCGTACTTTTCATTTAAATATTTAAAATTGATGTAGGTGGGTGTCCCGACAATCCCATTGATCCATTTAAAATTTAAGGCCTAGAAAAAAGAGATCCATGAACCATAGTCGAATGTCAATCTTTTGATTTTTGTTGAACAGATTTCGCCATTGAAATTTGGTGCAACATGCCCGTATATACATATTGCCTGTTATTTAAATCGCTGACCCCTAGGATTGGCCATGTGATATTTTACATACAAGGCCTATGCGCTAGAGATTCGATAAACCATAGTCGAATGTCAATCTTTTGATTTTTGTTGAACAGCTTTCGTCGTTGAAATTTGCCTGTTATTTATATTGATGACCCTTAGGATTGACCATGTGATCGACCTTGTGACATTTAGCGTACTAGTTACTAGATGTACACAGCTTGTAGCGTAATATTCAATATTTGATAGTTCTGATTTCAAGTTAAACTTTTTTGGGATTTATATGCAACAATTATATCACCTGAATGAATGCAGTTTGTAGAAACACATACATACATATTTTTTGTTATTTGGGAAGAATTTCACTTCGGTTACGCTCGGGGTAATTCGAGCAGGATACCATCATATTCCCGAAAGCTCCACAAAAATTAAAATGTACAGTGCCCAATCGACATTTTTTTTAACAACAACATGAAAGCATAAGGAATCTACATAATTTCATATAAGATTAATAACTAATAAGTATATTTGTTATTTTAAGTTTATCGAAAAAGTTTGTTTGTGTATAATTTATAATAAAACTATACAAAATTGTACAGACAGGTTTTAGTAATATTAGAGTATGATGTTAATTTGAAATTTAACTCAAAATTGGCATATTCTCAACTGTATTAATATATAGTAGAATAAGTGGCAATGACAATAATATCAAAATATATTCGGCCAAATCGATTAAATTTATCCAATTTTTAACAGCATCGGGCGAGTCAGATATGGCCTAAAGCTCTTTATTACCAATTAGGCTGTACCATTGATCGTTTAGTGTTTCAAATTTGTGAATATAATAAATTGGTTCTTGAAGGTAGGTTTCTAGAATTTAACCTCGAAAAATTCAACGTGTAAATCACTGTATTTGGTATCACTGCTCCTTATTATATTATAATTAGATCTATAATACGAAAAGTTATCTTTGGTAAAATTTGACGAAAGTAAAAAGTCAACATAACTTGCTTTCCCTAAAATTTCACATCAGTTTAGTTTGTCTACTTGCCGCGTGTTCAAAAACCAATTAGAGTAACGATGCGACGGTCCGGGCTTATAAGCTAAACAACTGTAAATAAATGTTATTCTCAGAACTTATAAAAAGGTTTACGGCAAGAATATCAAAATAACAAATAATAGGACAGAATTTTAGGTTCGCGGAATGAGGCAGAAAGAAGTTTGTTTACTTTTATATTTTTTTTCCTTTTCATTTTTAGACACAAACAACAATTGTCATGTTTTTATGTTTAGGTGCTTGCAATAGCAGAAACGACAAATATTGAGAGTCATTTTCAAAATGTCAAATATTAAATTCCTGACAAAAGCAGGGTAATGTGTTGATACCATAAAGTTCTCCCATTTCAATTAAAATGTTCAACACTTTTTTCATGTTTTGTGAATAATTTTTACATTTTTGAAAATGGCTTTCAACACGACTTTTTCTTTCTACTATTGCAATTGCAAGACATTAGGCTAGTCTATGTTATTGAATAAGGAACTAATTCTTTAGCTGTATTTTATTGTTTTATATGTTGGATGGTACCCGAACAATTATAAATCTACAAACTGCTATTCAATTTAGGCTTGTACTTTTGAGTAAATTTGGGTAAATTTGGCCACCTTAAAATTTTTTAACTATAACTCAAAAACTATGCATATTTAGTATATACACTTTGTACGATTTTTTTGTAGAGAATCAAATTTCCTATCGAAATGGCATGAAAAATCAAAAAAAAAATTTTGAACAAAATAAGTCAAAAAAACCGAAAAATTTCAATTTTTTGTTTTTTTTTTAAGTTTTTGTGTAGAACGTTTTTCTAAGTTGGTTTAGGTATAGACATTGGTTCACAAAAAAAAAAAGCTCACGTAATTCTCTGTGACCGTCAAAAGTATTTTTGATAAACATTGGATGAGATACAATCGCTCAAAGTTACCTACTACCACCTTTATACCAAGTGATTTTAATTTTTTCACGCAAACATTTTTTTTATTCAATACAAAAATTATTTTCGGTTTATCAATGAAATACCTTTATCGTTATCATTAATGGTTTCTAAATTCTCTACAAAATTGCTTATTTCGATTCGTGAACGAAAGTTCACTCAGGGAAGTTCGTTGACAGTCTTAAAGTTTGCGTTTTTTTTTTCTCGTTATTTTTGTTTGACTCAGAAAAAGACATAAAAAACAAAAATAATAAAAAATAGACCCCAGCATCGGAAAGTAGACTACATTTGCTTCATATTTAAAGTAAAAAAAAAATAAATTTAACCGATATTTCACCAAGATTTGGATTTCAAACGATTTTCGAAAAATTTTACTGTTGCGTTTTTTGTTTTGCACAGTGTAGTTAAAAAAACTTTAAGGTGTCCAAATTTACTCAAATTTACTCCGTTCTCAAAAATCCAAGTCTAAATTTAATAGTACTTTGTGGATTTAAAATTGTTCGAGTACCATCCAATATATGAAACAATAAAATACCGCTAAAGAATTAGTTCCATTTACCCCTGTTTTTTCGACATAGTCAATAGCTAGATGACTAGACGTACAAACATGAAAATGTTTGTTTATAGAAAAAATTAAATAAGGAAAACAATTATATCGGCCTCTTTTTCTCATTCCGCTAACCCGCCGTCTACACTATGCAAATTCACTGATATTTTCTATCAGCAATTTTATGTTTGTATATGTTTTTTTTCAATGTATTGACAAATATTTGTCCAAAAAATATCATAGCTGGGCATTTCACTATCATAATAATATCTTCAAATGTCAAGCAAAATTGTTTCAGTACTATTAAAAATTAGTTGTTTTTTAACACTTGCCTCTTGAACTTGTGGTTAGGTTATAAAGTAATTACCTAGTATGTTTTTTATACTAAGGATTCAACCTATATTTTCTCCTTAAACATACATAATCGAAAATGTTATTTTTACACTATATAATTCAATCGAACCTAAAAAACACAATGAAAAATTACTATGAGGATAACTCTGAGATAACCCCAGTATAAATGAGGAGTGTTTTTTCTAAAGGTCGCATTTCCATTTTTGGTTTATTTGTTTATTACCACGGAATCGTCTTCAAATTGTTAAAACGCATATCCCACAAGCACTATACACTCTAAGCACGCCTTAATTACCTTTCAAAAACGATTTACATTTTCAGTGTTTGGTTCAAAAAGTAATTAATTCCATAATTTTGTGCTACGTTTCATATTTTGTGTTTATGGACTTGGAGAATTTAAACAATTATTTTATTGGTATAGGGCTCTTTATTTTTATTTATTAGTACTTGAGCTTTCAATCCCACTTCGCGATCATTTTCAAAAGCATAA
The DNA here is from genome assembly GCA_963556165.1 of Tipula helvola. Classification (NCBI taxonomy): domain Eukaryota; kingdom Metazoa; phylum Arthropoda; class Insecta; order Diptera; family Tipulidae; genus Tipula; species Tipula helvola. The sequence continues at coordinate 198,839,981 of OY744482.1, read as the reverse complement.
TATTTGAATTTAGATCTTTGTTGGTGTTATATCGGTGTTGATAAATTCTTTTTTCCAAAAATTGTTTTGTCTGTCCAGTATACGTGGCGTTGCAACTACAACGGACTTGGTAAATCACATTTGATTGTTTTTTTAAATGTACCTTGTCTTTAATTTTGGAAAAAATATTTCCATTTAGGCTTGTAGCTGCACATCCCACAATTTTGAAATTATAATTCTTGAACAAACGTTTCATTTTCTCATACAGATTTTTTATATAAGGAGTAGCCAAAAAGTTTGTGATTTCATTTTGTGGTCTAGATATAGTATTTCTCTGAAAATTTCTTGTTTTCCAAATTACCTTTTTTATTAATTTTTCGGGATATTGGTTGAGCACTAAAGCGTCTTTTAGAATTTTTAAATTTTGTTTGTGAAATTTTGTATCGGAAAGTTTTATAATTTTTTGGGTTAAAATTTGTATAGTGTTAATTTTGTAAGTGGTGGGAAGCCAAGAATGAAAATTTATATATCGGCCTGACCAGGTATCTTTATGATACCAATCACAAGAAATTTTGCCATTTGGTTCGTGAATTAACAAAATGTCCAAAAATGCAATTTTGTTATCTACTTCTTTTTCTAAAGTGAATTTGATTCTATTATTTGCCGAGTTAAACGCTTCTAAAAAATAATCGATTTTATTTATCGGTACCGCAGTAATTATGTCGTCCACATATCTAAAGTAGAATAACGGTTGAAGGTCCAAAGAGTTTAATACTGAGATTTCTAAATTTTCCATTACTAAATTTGCTAATATGGGACTTATGGGAGAACCCATAGGTGAGCCAAAAGTTTGTTTATAAATTTTGCTATCAAACGAAAATTCTGAATTGTTCAACACAATGTCTAAAGCAGTAAAAATTGAATTTTTGTTAATTTAGATTTAGAATTTTGCTTTATACTTCTCCAATTTTGACTAATAATATTTCGTACAATCTTTAAAGAGATTAACGTGGAATTTGGTGGGATGGTAACGTTATTAATTTTGTTTTTGAAATCTTCAGAATTTAGAATGAACGAATTTTTTTTTCCCAAACTTGGTTTAATAATATTTCCTAAAAATGATGATAACGAGTATGTTGAACTATTTATCGAACTTATAATTGGTCTGTATGGTACATTGGGTTTGTGAATTTTTGGTAACCCATATAATTTTGGAATCACTGCTGTATAATTTGTAAGTTTTTTCTTTGTAGCCAAATCTATGTTGCCAAATTACTCGAAAAAAATTATTTTCGAAAAATTGTCTAGGCTGTGCGTTTCCATGAAAAATTGGTTTTTGTAACAAATGTTTGATTGTTTTATGTAAAATTTTTTATATAAAATGAACCTATTTTGGCAATAATTTCTCATTATGCTTTTGAAAATGATCCCGAAGTGGGATTGAAAGCTCAAGTACTAATAAATAAAAATAAAAATAAAGAGCCCTATACCAATAAAATAATTGTTTAAATATAAAGAATTGGCTCAATATAAATAAAAATAATTGACTTGGAGAATATTAAAAATAGTAAGCAAAACGCCGCATTTCCAATACTAATCAGTAAAAGAAATGTACAGGCGTCTGTTTTCCGTGGACCTATCGCAGAGTTGTAATTCGACTGATTCGAACGCAATGGGAATTTCTGTGAGTACGCAATTCTGTGTCCGATTCCATTAGCTCCCTTACTTTGTCGTCTACATATCTGCTGGGCATCGGCGATTAATGCATAATGGATTTACTCCTAAGATTTCGACTTGAGACAGAGTGTCAACAACCACATTATTGCAACCGGAGATGTGTTGTATGTTTGTGGTGAACTGTGTGATGAAATCAAGAAAGCGAATTTGCCGCAATGACGGTTTTGCTGGGTTCTGTAGTAACTCGTATATATGTAGTACGTAAAAAGTGTGAGTTCTCAACCTCCTAAACATGTGTCGAAAACACTTAACCGCTGAATAAGCTGTCAAGAGCTCCTGATCGTATGCGCTGTACCTTTGCTGTGTTTCGGTGAGTTGTGCCGAGTAGAAATGAAGTGGTTCCCATGATGTCTTGCGTATGTTACATTCGTCCTCGTTAATTTGCTGCAACACAGCCCCTGTCGTCGTGTCTGATGCATCGACCATTTGTTGCCTAATTTAAGTGTCGTAACATCGATGCTTCGCATAGCTGCTTTTCACTAGCTGAAATGCTGCTTCATTTTCGCCTAACCAGTCGAAAGTGCGTCAGTCCTTCTTACTACCCTTTAGATAGTCGTTTATAATGGATTGGTTGCCGGCAACGTTGGAATTAAATACTCATACTCTCGTCTTGATAATATCGGACCCTTCGATCGGATCTGGTGGTACGCCCTGACCAGATCGATAGTTGTAAAGCAGGTGGTTGAGTAAAATCGTGAATATACGGAATAAGGCCTCTTTCCGGCAGAGTGACATTGTTCACCGCTTGGTAGTCTCCGAAAGGCTACCAATAATCGTTATTTTTGGGAACTAAGTGCAACAGGCTATCCGAGCGTCCACAAATGCCTTGTTCCAGCATGTATTAGAATTCTTTTGTGTGATAATGAGTTTGTCTGCGCTCAGTCTTCGCAGTTTGTCGTAGACTTGGCGACCCCACGTGTTATGATGTGGCGCGTTACCTCCGAATAAAATTCGTGATATCTCCGAATTTTTTTAACACTGGTATCACTCGATCCGCCACGCTGTTTGTGTCAATTATACTCTAACAGTCGGTACTTCGTTGTGCGTTTTGCTGGTTATCGCGCAAAGTGATGTGGGCGGGTCGAGTAGCTTATTGTGTTGTATGCCGACCAGTAACCCTGACTGGTTGGAGAAGTCTGCGCCTAAAATCGGCAGGGTGAAATCTTTCTCAACCAACAACACGGAGAATTTTAAGAAAAGATTTGGGTTTACATACTTACAAAATTCAACTGGTTCAAGAACTGAAGCCATTAGACTACCATAAACGTCGTTTATTTTCTGATTTTACTCTTGAACAACTTGAAAATGATGATCATTTTCATCGACAAATTTTATTCAGTGATGAAGCTTATTTTTGGTTAAATGGTTATGTAAAGAAACAGAATTGCATAATTTGGAGTGATGAAAATCAACACGAAACTGTTCATACACCATTGCATCCAGATAAAGTCACTGTGTGGTGTGCAATTCATGCTGGTGGAGTTATTGGTCCATATTTCTTTAAGAAAATGGTCGAAGAGTAACAGTCAATGGAGAACGATACAGAATAATGTTAAATAATTTTTTTCCTGCTGTTGTTGAGAATAATCGGGAAGTGATGTGGTTTCAACAAGACGATGCCACCTACCACACAGCCACCTTAACAATCGATTTATTGAAAACAAAATTTGGTGATGAAATTATCTCAAGATTTGGTCCAGTTAACTATCCTTCCAGGTCGTGTGATTTAACACCTTGTGATTTCTATCTGTGGGGATATGTTAAGTCACAAGTTTATCCTGATAATCCAACAACAATTGAGTAATTAAAAATCAACATTGAACGTGCTATTGATAAAATACAACCAAATTTATGTGAAAAAGTGATGATCAATTGGGCGTTCGGAGAAGTCGTGGTGGTCATTTAAATTATGTTATTTTCCATACATAATGGCATAATGTAACTTTTCAAATAAAAAAAATGTTGTTCCCACTGAATAATTTATGTGTGGAAAACCCTTTATTTGACTGATTTTTTTTCGCTGGCGCTACATCCCATAGAGAGATTTGGCCGCATCATGGTGAAGATTCGTAATCATTTTTTCAACGGATAATGAGTGATTAATTCATTGATCCTTACATTAACCAGCCGTGATTTTTCATCACCCGCCGGGAATCGAACCCGGAACCTCCGGAGCTTAAATCAAGCATGCTAACAAATGTGCCACCGGGGCGGCACCATATTTGTATGATGGTGTTTGGTTTTTATGGTATAAAGGTATGATGGTATCAAGATACGATTGTAACATGGTGCAATTGTGTGATGGTAAGTTGGTATGATATTATTATGTTATGGTGGTGTGATGATATGGTGGTGTAATGTTATGATGGTATGTCGGTAAGATGGGCTAATGGTTTGATGGCACGATGCTCTAACTGTGTTATGATGTGGTGTTGGGGTATAATGTTATGATGATAATATGGTGTGGTTGTATGATAGTACGATAGTATGATATTATAATTGTATGATTATTAATAGTAAGCATATTTCAGTGACAACACTCGAGTTCATCTGCAAATCTACGCCTCATCAAAGGATACGCCAACTTCTTCGATTAAGTAAAGCAAGAATGTAAGCACAATGAAGATCTTGAGAGAATTTTTTTGAGGGTCTTATGGTATGGGAGTTCTGTTTCACATGCCCACATTCAATATTTACTTCCCAGCGACGCAACCTCCTACAAATAACTAGAAATTAACAGTGACAACATGGCATTGTAGGTAGATCTATAGCCAACAGATTGGCAGAACTCGACCCTTCTCATTGAGTACGGAGAACGCAGAGAATTTAAGCATTTCGCATTACTTATATGAAATAGTTTTCTATCTTATGAGTACCGGATGTCAATGCACTTTAAGTTGCAGATTAGTTGTGACTTTAAAATCATCATAAATTTTAAGCGCTCCATTTTGCTTCGTTGCTGTTATGATTGGTGCATCTATAAATTCCAACTTTTACGGCAATGTATTTGTGAAAAATTAATGGTTCGAGACTTTAAATATTTTGTTTGAACTTTAATTCTTAAACCGAAATATCCATTTCGAAAATTAATCGAAATTCAAATTTGTTAATTTGAAACCAGGGCACGTAAACTGTGCATCTTTATTCTTTATATCAAATCATGTAAAGCAAATTTTGTTAATAGTACATTATTGCAATAGGGGAGGGATATACAAATTATTTGTCTGTATATACTTATAAAAAAGAAAATGCTCTTCACACGTTTCCAATCCATGCTATCCATCACACCAGTACAGCGATTTTGGTCGCAAAATGAGGATTCATTTGAGGATTACCGGAAGGCAATAGTATTGGTAAATTGTATTGGTGTTGAATGTGCATTTTTTCTTTCAATTTTTCGTTTAATATGATGCAAATAAGAGAGATAAAATGACGCGAGTAATGGGGATAACATGATACAAATAAGAGGAATAAGCTCAAAAGAGAACGATTGATGTATTAAATATTGAGGGGACTGAGATAGAACAACAAATTTCGAAATAAAAAAAAAATTAAAAATATTTACGACTACGAAGTACGAAGCGAGACTCAAAATAAAAAATATTAACCAAAAAAAAACAAAAAAGTTAGAAAACAAAATGATTTTGCTTATTTGGTTTAGTATTGTGTTGCAACTCATGATGGTCGGTTGCTATGCTATACGATGTTATGTCCGAGGATGGAGAAATTTTATTGTAGCATATACACAGCAAATAAAAAAGCGAGATGTAATGTAAATTCAATAAGAAGAATTTATAAATTAAAAATCATTTATATTACTGTTAACCGAAATTGAGGACCGAAAATTTTTATGTGGCGTAATTAATTACTTTTCAATAATAATTAAATATTACACAATTAATTCTTAAAAATGAATTAATTCATAATTAAAATTTTAATTAATTAATTGATTTAAAAAAAATTGATGAAGCAAAATTAATCCTTTATTAAAAATTAATTAATTTCACGGTAAAAATTTTGCGAAATTAATTAATTTTTGTCGTTAGAATTAATTGTTGGTAACTTAATGTAAGGGGCCAATTTAATTAAATTATACCTAAATTGTTATTAGTTATAATTTTTTTTTTTATGAAAATCAATAAATAATTCATGAAAAGAAAAATTATAAATTATATTATATCACAATTATCACAATCTGCTTGAACAATAAACAACAATAGACACAAAAATATTTATGAATTCCCCATGTCAGAAGAAAGGGAAAAATAACTCAAGGCGAGCGTAAGCACCAAAAATTTGAACCGATTCACCCGATTCGTTTATTTTTGATACAATAACTTACCACGAGGAAACGCATGAGAAAATACACTAATACAATAAACAAAATTTTACGGCACACAATAGCAAAATGTATATTATACGTTGTGTACATATACAAAATTCTCAATCCTCAATCCTCATTTTGCGACCAAAATCGCTGCACAGATTTAAATTTTGCGTAGTGGTTTCACAGGAAAATTAGCAGATTTTCGTTGTATTTTCGAAAGGGTCTACCCCGTTAGTCTAGGTGCCTCCAATAATTTTTCTAAAATTTCAATTAAAAAAAAAATACAGGACTGAGTTTAGATAAATGGTTACCTAAATGAAATTAATCATATACTCGTGTCCGAAGGAGCGGTTTTCTTGATTGAGGGGGTTAAAATATGTTTTACCACCTTTTGAAGAGTTCATTGGAAAAACGATATATGTAAGTTAATTTAAGAAAAAAGAGATTTTGGTGCTCTCTGCTAAAATAAAAATATTTTATTTATCCCGGGCAACGCCGGGTACCTCAGCTAGTATTAAATATAATGTATTCTATTTATTTTTATTGCAAAAAAAGTAAAATCGCACCAACTGAAAGTATCCGCGTCAAATCTTTATGCCATAATAATTTTGTCAAAGCGTTTTGTAAACATAGTAAAATGATGTTGTAAAGATCTTAGGCTTATTTTTTGTAAATAAAGAATTTCTGGAGTTCAAGCCTATTTTATTAAAAAAACAATTTATTTAATTGTACATGTGACGTTTCGGTACCTTTTCGATACCATTATCAAACTCTAAAGAAAAAAATTTTTACAAAAGAAAAGGACATAACGTCTATAAGTAAAAATACAATTGTGATACAATATAAAGCAATAACAAATTTCTTAACTTACAATAACTTTTACGACTCCATTAGTTAATCCATTAGTTAGGACACACAATTCAAAAATAATTTCCTTCATCAAATGGAAAAAAAAAAAAAAAATTAACAAAAATCAAACTGTAAAATTAACAGGAAAAACCGAAAACTAATGATTCGTGACAAAAAATTAGAAAAGGAAAAATTTCGAAAATCAATTGTGGCAACTTGAATTATGCGCAAACGAACCATTTTGACCATAATTTCTAGGATAAATCCATATTTGTTAATTAATGATACAAAAAATTATAAGTGTCGTGTATATATTCACAATCATTTTGCCGATTAATGTTGTCGGGATTCCTTTTTATGTGGAGCATTTCTAGGATACGCCGCTTATTACAGTTCGACTCGCGTTCTAAAATATCAACATTGTCTATGTCAATAGTGTGTGACGTGAGAGCTAGATGGGCAGATAACGCACTTATATTTTCTTCCACATTTCCGACACTCTGTAAAGATTTCGTCGCATCATACTTATGTTGATACATAAGAGTCTTTAGATACTGCTTCTGTCGGATTTCACTTTATTTTTTCCGCGAGTAGGTGCTGGTTTTTATTTTTTATGAAATTTGCTTGCCCAATCCAAAACCGTGATTTTTAACTTCTGTGCAAATGTATTTTGTCGTATCCAAACAATTGAAAACCGCACTGGTACAATGGCGCATGTATTGAAATAAAATTCCGCACCGCCAAATATTATATGTGGCCAAGAATGTACCACCAATTTAAATAGGTATACGTAGATAATACCGCCACAATCAACATATATTTTATGTTTCAACATACAAAATAAAATCCACAGTTTTATTAACTTTTAATGTTTAATTTATTAAATTTTTATTATTTCTTTTAAATCTGACGTCTTTTTATTAACAAGCCAAAATCAGCAATGACAAAAAAAAAAATAGAACAACAGGTTATACAAAACAAAAAAGGTACTATAATTATAAATTAACAAAAAAGTACTATATTCTACTTTACCATTTTCTCTTCGTTATCAATAATTTTGACATATGTAAAAAATGTCGGTAAGTTCAGATGAAAACAAACAAAATTATGAAACCATTAAATAAACAACTATTCTTAGGTAAATTGTTCCAGATGAGCCATCCTGGGAATCTACACTGGACATGAATGATTCCCGTCATTCACAAATAAGCTAAGTTTCTCAAATAAATAGAAATTATTAATTTTCAGCTAAAATTTTACTTTTCTTTTCAGGTTAATTTTCACTGGATGACTCATATGGATCGCTTAAATTAAAAACTGGGGGCTTTAATTAAAAGCATAATTAGTTTGATTTACGTCCGACGGAATTATTTCAGATTTGTCCGAAACCATACATACCGCCCCGTTTGAACCACTATGTTCAATCGACTGGATCATCATGGCTGGATATTCATCGTTCTTGGATGTATCAGTTTGATTAATTAACTGTGCATCCTCTTGTACATCACGACTATCGTGTTGAACATTTGTGTCATCGTTATTAGCTTGATTTGCAATAGGAAGCAGGCATAGCCGATGTATGGATCTTCTTATTTCGCCGTTCGCGGTTTTAAGAGTGACAACTCTTACCTTTTCATCAATGTCAGGGTGGATTTCGATTACTTTGCCAAATCAACCAATGGCTTATTGGCAAACCAGTATCTTGAATAAGTACTATGTCGCCGACTTGAATTTGTTTTTTTTCTTGCTGCCATTTGCTTCGCCCTTGTAGACTGGTGAGTGTATTCATTATACCACCGGTTCCAAAAGTGACGTACCATCTCATTTATGGCTCTCCATCTATTTGCAATCGACGAGTTTAAATGTGCAACATCTACCGAAGGTATAGTTATGGGGTGCGTATCCGTGCAAAAAATGCGATGGTGTCAGATAATCGAGTTCGTTATCTACGTCTCGACACAATGGACGTTTATTCAAAATTGCTTCAATTTCTGCAATGAGAGTGGTCATCTCTTCCAGTGTCGGCATACTTTTCCCCATAACGCGTTTGAAATGGAATTTGAACGATTTGACGGCCGCTTTCCCACAAACCACCAAAATGAGGACTATTTGGCGGATTGAAGTTCCATTGTATTTTATTTTTCGACAAAAAATGATTTATATCTCCGGATTGCTCGCGGAATGAATTAAACGTTGTGCTTAATTTTGCGTTGGCACCAACGAAATTAGTGCCATTGTCGCTAAAGATATTATGGCAACCTCTACGCCTTGATACGAAGCGCTTTAAAGCCCCCAAGAACGCATCGCTAGTGAGATCACTCACCACTTCTAAATGAATGGCTTTTGTGCTCATGCATACGAAAATGCAAATATATGCTTTATATACCTTTTGTCCTCTTCCTTTGGTTAGGTGAATGCTAAATGGGCCCGCATAGTCAATGCCCGTTGACAGAAAAGGACGAACCAGATCTAACCGCGATTTGGTAAACTCCCCATTAGTTGCTGTTGTAGTTTGGCATTAAATCTGGAGCAAATTACACACTTATCGACGACTGATTTTGCCCTTGATTTACCCCTCGGAATCCAGTACCTCTGTTTTATGAGACTCATCATTAAGGAAGGCCCCCGCATGTTTACTATAAATGTGTTCATCTTGCAGAAGCAGCCAATTCAATCGTGATTTGCAATGCAGTATTATAAGATGTTTTGTTGCGTAGGGTGCTAAACTGTGCTGTAATCTTCCGCCCCACTCGTAGAACGCCATATTTGTCCAAAAATGGATTTAAACACTTCAATTGGCTGTCATTTGCAACTGCGGATTTTACTCTCAATGCTGCTAGCTCCTTCGAATAAAACTTTTCCTGCTCATGTTTACATAGCATTACTTCGACTTGTGCTAGTTCTTCGCGTAACAGTGATTTACCAGTATAGTCAACCGCTTTGGATACTCTGCAAGCGTTAATAAATCGTACAATGTAACACAATATGCGTTGAGCTCTTTGAAATGACGAATATCTGCATAAAAAATTCGCCAACCCATTTGTTTTCACTAATTGCACTGAACGTGAACATTATGTGCTCTTTCTCTTCTGTGGTATTATAAGTTTTGCTTTGGACTGGCCACATGTGCTGCTCTTTGTATAACCACGCTGGCCCACGCCACCAAAGATCATGTGATGCTAGATCAATTGGAGCCATGCCACGCGACGCGCAATCGGCTGGATTAGAAGTAGATGGAACGTGCCTCCACTGCTCGCGTTTACTAAGTGATTTTATTTCCGAAGTTCGGTTTCCGACGAACGTGCTCCACCGACGAGGATAACTCTGTAGCCAATCCAGCACGATTTTTGAATCGGTCCACTAGGTGCAATTCACAATTTGGACCCCCGCTTCCCGACTGATAGAACTTATTAATTTTGCCAACAACAGCGCTCCACATAATTCGAGCCTTGGCAACGATTGCTGCTTCATTGGTGTGCCACCTTCGTTTTTGATGAAATCATTTGAACAATAATTTTCTGGTTTGCATTTAAGAACGATAGTACACAACCGCAGCATATGCTTTTACACTAGCATCGCAAGAACCCGTGAATTTCCACCTTCGACGATTTAACTGTTTCAAGATGACGAGGTAACTCAATGCATCCCACCTGGCCAAGTCCACTCAGTATTGATAAACCATTGTCGATTTAACTCCTCTGACAACTGATCATCCCAGTCCAACCTTTTACACCAAAGTTGCTGCATAAAAATTTTTACCATCACTGTTGCAGGGGACAACCAACCATGGGATCAAAAGTTTACCAGCCGCAGATAATACGCCCCTTTTAGTGTAATACACGTTTTAACATCATTAAGTTTAAAATTCAAATGTGAATTTATCTTTTCCTGGATTCCAGCTTATCCCGAGCACCTTAACTGCATAATCTCCAACATCTTGCTCACCAAATGATTTTGCTGAAGTGTCCAACAGACTTTCGTCTCTTCCACACCAGTGCCGCGGGACAGTTGGCTTTCCACTTTCTCATTTTAAAGCCATGTTTATCTAGGTATCTCACATGTACTTTTAATAAGTTGACTTGCCTCTTCAATATTTTGAGCACCGCTCATTAAATCGTCGACATAAAAACATTTTGCGATTATGCTAGAGGCTTCTGGATGAGAACCGGCATACCTGTCTGATATTTCTTGTAATGTGCGAGTTGCTAAATAGGATGCCGATGTTAACCCGTAAGTGACCGTTAGGAGCCGGAAATGCTTAATTGGTTACACTCACATTACTTCGCCATAATATTCTTTGATAGTCAGTATCTGCTGCATCCAATTTAACCATACGATACATCTTTTCAGCGTCTGCTGAAAATGCAACTGGATATTCTCGAAACCTCAGTAGAATTGCAAATAAGCTTGGTTGTACTACTGGACCTGCTGCTAAGCAAATCATTTAAGATATGCCAGTAGTCGACTTCGCCGAACCATCAAAAACGACCCGCAATTTTGTCGTAGTGCTCTCCATCCGTAGGACCCCGTGATGTGGTAGATAAAACCTTGGCTGTTGCGACGTTTGATTATCAGCAATTTCTACCATATGGCCCAATGTTTTGATATTCGCTCATGAATTCATGATATAACCCTTTTGATTCTGGGTCTCGTGTAAATCGTTTTTCCACCCCTTGTAACCTCCTTATGGCAACAGAAAGGGTTCCGCCCAATTTTTTCGGTGACTGTTTAAAAGGTAATTATTGTACCACAAAGCGCCCGTCGTCATCCAACCTTGTGGTAGCAATAAATTTTTTCTCGCAAGGGCTTCCTTTTCACTAAATTGTGGCTTTAAAGGTGTCAACCATCCTCAACTTCCCAAAACCGTCTTAAGCTCTGATCAATATCTATTATTTTTAGTGATATCATTAATTGCCAACATTGATACATACTCTTGACTGGTTGCTTAATTCATTTGACCACAAACAATCCACCCAAAAATTGTTTCTTTGTAACATTAACGTGGAGTTGGGTATCTTCATTTGACCTGGTTCCAAACAGCTGAAGAAATGATCAGCACCAATGAGTATGTCAATTTCACGACTAATATGAAAATTCAGAATCCGCCAGCTCAACATTCTTTGGTATGGTAATGTTATGTTTGCACGTGAAATATCGTAGACTGGTAACGAACAAGTAATTTTCCGCAAAATCAACGCGTTTATTTCGTAGACCATCTTGTGTGTTTTAAGAGCTAATTTAATTTTACCTTTAGTCGCCCCAACAGACATATCTCCAATTCCGCTCACTGAGATTCTTGAGTTAAATCTTTGCAATTTAAGCCGTTGCGCACAATCTTCTGTTATAAAGCTCACTTGCGAGCCTGAATCCAGTAAGGCTCTACAGTAAATTATTTCGCCATTCCGATTAAACACACCAACTAATGCTGTTGGTAATATTGTATGTTTTGGAATTTGAACCCCGGAATAGGTGTGACATATGCTGCTAACATGTGCTACCGTAGTATCAGTTTCGACGTTGACCGCTGGGTGACTTTGAACTTTGGTTTCTTTAAAATGAAGCAAGCTATGATGCTTCCGACCGCATTGTTGGCATCGTCGCTTTGATGGACATTTGGAAACCGGATGCTTGGCACTTAGACAATTATAACAGCGATTTGAGGATTGAATAAACTCCTTTCTTTTAACCGCATCCATGGCATGAAATTGTTCGCACTGTAGCAACAAATGCGACTCACCAGAGCACAACGCGCATTTAAAAGAAACACTAGCACTTTGACTGTGGCTAGTTGAATTTGACTGTTGCTCGTTTGTAGCCAAATGACCTCGAACGCTATTTCTTGTGGTACGCTTTTGTGGCGCCGAACATGTTTCAAGCGCAGAAATACGCTTATCCATAAATTTAAAAAATTCTGCAATTGATGGATGATCATTTTCATTGGAAAAATTTGCCCAGGCTAATTCAGTTTTCTCGTCAACCTTTTTCAACAATAAATAAATAATCCAGGGATCACGTGCTTCCGCTTTATTTCCCATCGTGCAATTTCCGCAAACTCGTTAGATTATCACACTGAACATTTGGTTGCTCCATAAACGTTTTGATGTGTGAATGAATGATGTATTTTCCATTATCGTACCTCTCTTTTAACTTATTGAATGCACCCATGTAATTACTCTCCGTAACTCGAATGTGTTTTAGTAACGACGCCGCTTCGCCTCTCAATAATCCTTTGAGGTACTGGAATTTTTCCACCCCCGATAAATTTGCCTCGTGAATCGTTGTGCAGAACATGTCAAAAAATGATGGCCAATCTGCATAGCAACCAGAAAATGGTGGAATATACAATTTGGGCAACTTAACCTCAGATTGGTGTCCAATATTTGAAGCATTCGTTGTGAAATTTAATGCATTATTTTGTTGCGGTTCTCGCAAGGAATGATTCCGAATGCTGCCCCTCAACAGCGCCGCTGCCTCATAATAGTATTCGTCTATGGTTGGATCTGCCTCTTCCGTCTCGCTGATTTCGGCTATTTGTGCTTCAATATTGTTTAAAGTGTCATGTAATTTTTCGACTTGTTCGAAACGCACATTTAATTCCTCCATTGTTGTAGTTTCTTCCAACGCCTTTGCATATTCATGGTTTCGTATTAATTTATTTTTATTTAGCGTTCTTTGCCTCTTCAAGGCTGTAACCTTAAGATCCACCATCTTGTATCACGCTATTTGAAAAAATTTCCACGTGTATAATTTACCGCTTTATATTCACTGGATAACTTCACTTGAACTACATATTCACCGTTACACTTTGATTATTACGGATATAATCGAATTTGTCGATTATCCGGCTCGAAGGACCACTTTTGTCGGATTTCACTTTATTTTTTCCGCGAGTAGGTGTTGGTTTTTATTTTTTATGAAATTTGCTTGCCCAATCCAAAACCGTGATTTTTAACTTCTGTGCAAATGTATTTTGTCGTATCCAAATAATTGAAAACCGCACTGGTACAATGGCGCATGTATTGAAATAAAATTCCGCACCGCCAAATATTATATGTATGTCGCCAAGAATGTACCACCAATTTAAATAGGTATACGTAGATAATACCGCCACAATCAACATATATTTTATGTTTCAACATACAAAATAAAATCCACAGTTTTATTAACTTTTAATGTTTAATTTATTAAATTTTTATTATTTCTTTTAAATCTGACGTCTTTTTATTAACAAGCCAAAATCAGCAATGACAAAAAAAAAAAAATAGAGCAACAGGTTATACAAAACAAAAAAGGTACTATAATTATAAATTAACAAAAAAGTACTATATTCTACTTTACCATTTTCTCTTCGTTATCAATTAATTTGACAGATGTAAAAAATGTCGGTAAGTTCAGATGAAAACAAACAAAATTATGAAACCATTAAATAAACAACTATTCTTAGGTAAATTGTTCCAGATGAGCCATCCTGGGAATCTACACTGGACATGAATGATTCCCGTCATTCACAAATAAGCTAAGTTTCTCAAATATATAGAAATTATTAATTTTCAGCTAAAATTTTACTTTTCTTTTCAGGTTAATTTTCACTGGATGACTCATATGGATCGCTTAAATTAAAAACTGGGGTGTAATACAATGAATAAATATGTGCTTTAATTATAAAGCATAATTAGTTTGATTTACGTCGACGGAATTATTTCAGATTTGTCCGAAACCATACAGCTTCGTTTGACCAACATATGAACAACCACACTCGCAGTTAACTTTATAGACTAGGTTGCTTAATAGTTCTTTGTTAACTTTGTCTTTAAGATGCGAAAAAATTGACATTCCCAGACTATGGTTCGAGCGGCCCACTACCTTGAAATCATACTTACTTAAACACTGTTTAATTTTGTAAAACAAATCTTTGATATAAGGGATGGAAATGTATCTATTCGTGCTACTAGGGTTTAGTTGATCATTATGGCAGTCCGTTGAATAATGATCAACTAAACCCTAGTAGCACGAATAGATACATTTCCATCCCTTATATCAAAGATTTGTTTTACAAAATTAAACAGTGTTTAAGTAAGTATGATTTCAAGGTAGTGGGCCGCTCGAACCATAGTCTGGGAATGTCAATTTTTTCGCAACTTAAAGACAAAGTTAACAAAGAACTATTAAGCAACCTAGTCTATAAAGTTAACTGCGAGTGTGGTTGTTCATATGTTGGTCAAACGAAGCAGTATCTAAAGACTCGTATGTATCAACATAAGTATGATGCGACGAAATCTTTACAGAGTGTCGGAAATGTGGAAGAAAATATAAGTGCGTTATCTGCCCATCTAGCTCTCACGTCACACACTATTGACATAGACAATGTTGATATTTTAGAACGCGAGTCGAACTGTAATAAGCGGCGTATCCTAGAAATGCTCCACATAAAAAGGAATCCCGACAACATTAATCGGCAAAATGATTGTGAATATATACACGACACTTATAATTTTTTGTATCATTAATTAACAAATATGGATTTATGCTAGAAATTATGGTCAAAATGGTTCGTTTGCGCATAATTCAAGTTGCCACAATTGATTTTCGAAATTTTTCCTTTTCTAATTTTTTGTCACGAATCATTAGTTTTCGGTTTTTCCTGTTAATTTTACAGTTTGATTTTTGTTAATTTTTTTTTTTTTTTTTTTCCATTTGATGAAGGAAATTATTTTTGAATTGTGTGTCCTAACTAATGGATTAACTAATGGAGTCGTAAAAGTTATTGTAAGTTAAGAAATTTGTTATTGCTTTATATTGTATCACAATTGTATTTTTACTTATAGACGTTATGTCCTTTTCTTTTGTAAAAATTTTTTTCTTTAGAGTTTGATAATGGTATCGAAAAGGTACCGAAACGTCACATGTACAATTAAATAAATTGTTTTTTTAATAAAATAGGCTTGAACTCCAGAAATTCTTGATTTATAGTTTTTTTTTTTTTTTTTTTTTTTCGCTGGCGCTACATCCCATAGAGGGATTTGGCCGCTTCATTTGAAGTTTCGTAATCATTTTTTTTAACGGATAATGAGTGATTAATTCATTGATCCAACATTAACCAGCCGTGATTTTTTCATCACCCGCCGGGAATCGAACCCGGGACCTCCGGAGCTTAAAGCAAGCATGCTAACCACTGTGCCACCGGGGCGGTTTATAGTAAAATGAAGAAATATTGCTGATGTCTGCTGTAAAAAAAAAATTAACAATTGAATGTACGTTTTTCTAGTCAACTACAAGAAATTTATATACTATACATATATTAGGTATTTTCGGAAAAATACCAGGGTAACTTCAGAGTAAGTTTCGAACATTATAGTTCGTAGTTGTCTACGATAGGTGAAAGTAACTTCAGAGAATTCAAATTGCGTTGTTGTTTGTTTCCCCTTTTTGTTTATAACAATTTACACGAACAGCAATATTTCGTGCAGATAAATAGCTTTCAATAAAAATTAATGTAAATTTTAAAATATAATATTTTAACATTATTTATGCAAGAAATTAATTTGTATTGACAAATTCAATACAGCATTCAATTTTCGATGACTCTTTTAATTTTGATGAAGATTACGAGGTGGAGTATTTAGTAAGTGTAAACAATAAGCGTAATTAATTTAGAAAGCCTTATTTACAAAATGTTCAATAAAATTACAGTACAATGATAAGGATGAGATACCGGATCAAAGTACAGAGGATAGTTTATTGGGAGAAGAATTTGGTGAATTTGCTGAGGCTGCTGCAATCACAAGCAACTTGGAGGGAAGTTTTGCCAAATTGAAGTAAGGTATGTGGACGATAGGCGAAACCGATCTATTTCTAAAAAAATGCTTAGTACAGCAAAATAGATCACTTTTTTATGAGAAAGTACATCGTCACTTGGCAATTTCAGAGATGAAGGTAACGGTTTTAATACGGGAAGCTTACTTTAGTTTTTTATGCTAGTATTTATTTCAGAAATATAACTTCAGTGCAATAAGACAGAAATTCCAAAACTTAATAAAATCGTATAAGAAATACAAGGACCATAACCACAAAAGCGGGCGAAATCATGGAGAAAAGCCACACAATAGTCAACAACACACACATACAGGTAAGATTTCAACTTTTATATAATTAAAAAATCAACAACAAAACTGTTTCTTTTTAGGTTGGGATGGAAAAACTCCAAATAAGTTAAGAGCATTAATCATAACCACTTCCTCATGGACATCGATAACAACTGCTAGAAGTGTGCCCACCTCAGCAGGCAACAGAAATTTGCCTTTGATTAGGTAAATAAATGCGCACTATATATTTTATAATTATTCGGTTTGTAAATATTTATTTTTGTTTTAGAGAAATTCATAGAGTCTCTTGAAGATCTGGGTGTCTGACCGTCCGTAACAACATTTTCCGTCTTGCTTTCACCAGTGCAAAAAATCATATTTCAACCAATGTGTCATATTCCCATTGTTTATATAAGTGTTGATGTTTAGTCATCCTCATCATCATGATGATGTTTTAGTGTTTTTGTGAACACACTCTTTCTGTGGTTCTTATAATTAGAATAAAAATTAAATAATTATATAAATCTTGTTCACAAATATTTAATATAAAAATATGAATATTAAAATATTTTTGAAGTGTTGTTTAATTTGTGAAAATAGTATAAGTACATGGCAGAATAAATCATTTATTTTGATTTTGAATAATGTAAAAATAAATTGTGGTATGAAATTAATTAATGTGACAAAATCCGTGCAATTTTGTACAAAATTAAACTAAGACTTTACTGATGGTTAACGTATCCTCAATAAAACATTCACATACATATGTATATTCACCAAACGACTTTGAAATACATTTTTTTGCTTTCACATTCGATTGAGCATCAAAAAATTTATTTTTTGACAATCCCAAACGAATTCGACATAAAAAACAATTGTAGCTTTCACAAAGAATTAAGGCGATGATTCATTTACAAATTTTGTTTGACAGACATAAATAATAATCGCTCTGATTGGTTAATATTTTTTTGTCTTATACGATAAAAACAAAATTCATAATTCATACTAGGCGATACATGTATAAAATTTTGTCGTATGGATATTTTTTGACAATAATGAATCCAAAAACAAATTAATAAATCCATAAACTCACTTTGCGAATTCATTTTTCAAAATATGTATTTTATTTTAGACATTTTTTTTATATTTTAGAATATTATTTTGTTCTCACTGCTGTCAAGGACAACACATTGAAAAATTGATTTAGTTTTCAAAGCAAACTATAGCATTTTGAATTTTTTTTTTGAAAAATGCTAAAATATTATTTATGTATCGAGGTTATGTATTTATCTTATATAAAATTGAGCAATGTTCAATTTTTAATTTTTGTCGTAAGATAAAAAAATAAGGCCAACCTTCAATCAATCAGAGCGATTATTATTTATGTCTGCCAGGCAAAATTTGTGAATCATCGCCTTTATGGTTTTCGCCTTTATGGTTTTCAATAATAATGTTTATTGTTTGTTGATAATGGATTCATTCAGTCCGCATATAGCATTCGAGTATTGTCATGGACAGAGAAAGCTTAACGAAAATCACGGATAACAGTCTAACCCGTACCACATGAAGAAAGCTGTTTTTAGGAGCAATTTCCGATTCACACCCGTGTTGGCCCTACAATTAATAGAGGAATTGAAAGCTTTACAGAGGATACAAGAAACAACAAGGGCAGCAACGGATGATCCAAAGGATAAATGTATTCCTTCCGATACAAAGTGTTTGGTGGCTTTCAATTTCTATGCAACCGGTTCCTACTAAAACCAAATAAAAAGTATTGGTCATATGTTACAGCCGGCTATGAGCAAATGCACTGGGGAAGTGACCAACCTCCTCAATATCTTGGTGTACGTGAATCGTAAAGGATTTGACAGCATAAATGCCCAAATCATGGTGAATGACCGGAATCTCATAACACACACACACACACACATGCACAATTTTTTTTTTTTTTTTTTAATTTTATATTTTCCAAAAATTACAAAATTAGTTAATTTTCTTACATAGATGGAAAATTACCATTAAAATAAACGTTTACAATAACATATTTATTTTATCGTTAAATCTAAATACAATTATTATTAATCATTAAATTCTATTCATAGCAATTCAGAAAAATTAAAATTAAAGGTGTTTCTTATGCTTAAATGAAAAGTTAAATGTTCAGTTATAAAAGACTTACATAATATGAGTTCTTTAGAAATGAGTGATTTGTTAGAGAACAAA
This sequence comes from Tipula helvola, assembly GCA_963556165.1. Lineage (NCBI taxonomy): Eukaryota > Metazoa > Arthropoda > Insecta > Diptera > Tipulidae > Tipula > Tipula helvola. The sequence continues at coordinate 198,820,784 of OY744482.1, read as the reverse complement.
ATGAAATTTGAATAATTAGCAGTAATTTGTCATAAATTTGTTAAATAATTTATCTTTAATATATTTTTTAAAAGTTGCTAAGTTACTTTCCTTAACGTGTTCATCTAGTTGATTAAAGAGATTATAACCTTCATAAAATAAACTGTTTTGCGATATTGTTAATTTGAAATGCGGAAGTCTAATAAGAGAAGCACTTTGAGTGGGTCTATTTGTAACAGCGATATTAAAGTTTAACAATTGGGATTACGATTATATCAACTGTCACATCTAGATTGTTAAGAAACTCTTCAAATGTTTCTAATTTATTTAGAAGTCTATTTATATTTACCATTCCAGTTATTTGATTCATGATATATAATACTTTAACTAAAAATAAAATTAAAAAAAATGAAAATAAAGAAATAAGAAATTAATAATTACAAATTAAATTAAACAATTTTTGTATTGTTATTGCGGAGAGAGTAATAAATTTGTGAATCACTGTAAATTTGTAATTCAAAAAATCTAAAGTGATCTGTTATTTGTTTCGCCATCATCAACGGTTGCTGCTATTTTTGTTACATCCAACAATTTCAATAATTTCCTATCGCTACCTTTTTTATTTTGATAATAAATAGCACTATGTCAATACCAACAGTTGAAGATTTTTTTTTGCAAATTTTAGTTTACGCAGAAAAGTTAATACATTTAAGTTATCCACGGTTAATCTACCATTCACATTGAATTTTTTGTTTTTTATTTCGTAATTTGGATATAGCTGCTCAATAAACAACGGTCCGTTTTCTTTTACATTATCCAGGATCGGTTCATGACAGTTATGTGTGGAAAGCAAGGAAACTCTCCCAGGCTTCTAGACGATCAAGGACACCTTCTGATGCATTTCCTAATAACAGCAACCGAAGAAGTAATAACTACAAAGCAAAAAGAGTTTTACTGTCGGCATAAATCATCCATAGCCAAGTTGAAAGAGCAATTGGTATACTTAAAAATAGATTTTGGTGTATACTCAGCGAAAGGAAACTGCGTTATGCTCCCCAAAAATCTGCTAAAATAATAAATGCTGTCGCAGTTTGCCATAATTTTTAATTTTACATGGCTATGAAGACGAGCTTACGAAGTTACCGTCGATTTGCTCAGGAGGCGACACACTCAGCAATCTATATTCCAGTGGATCTAGCTTCAGATCCAAAAGTTCTCGTATTTGCCGCATATGGCATTTCTCATATCATAAAATGACTGTAATGAATAAAGAAAATTAAGTTATTTTTATGTTATGACTTTTGCCCGCTAGAGAACACAGAATTTAATATTTTACCTTTCGCTACCCGCTGACACCTTCTATGGCTCCGCCCATTTAAATCGGTTATCAGCGTAGCCCAAATATGTTGTTTTTATGTTTTCCATCAATGGTTTGGTACCTACCCGCAACAATTTCGTAATTAGCAGCAACACGCTCCACTAGCTCAATTTTTTATTGATCCGTAATTCGTTGGCGACTTCAGAGATTTTCCGAAGAATTCTTAAAAAATAATTCCTTAAATATAGACACGCACAAATCTTAATTTATTGAAATATATTAAATAAAAATGGATTTAATTGCATTTTATTTACATACTTACCATATTTACTTTTAGAAAATTGTTTGAAAATCAATTAATTATTATTAATTAGTAATTTATTACAAATCTTAAAAAATTTCATATCACCACATGAAGAAAGAAAAAATTCATGAAAAAAACCATAACGAAGAAATGGAAAAATTCCATAAATCTCTAGATTTATTTAAAAATTTTGTTAATAAATAAAACTTTAAAACCGGAATTATAATTCTTTTATCAGCTCAAATTTAATTTCTCAAACCATTTTGACTTACATTTTCCTGTTGTCCACCATTTGCTGGACAACGGGAAAAGGTAAGTTTGTCATATCTACAGAATTATCTACATCACCTTCGAATATGAGATAAATATTGTGGAGGAGATTTTGAATAAGCGTAATTTAATATGTTCTGCTGGTCGCTTAAATTGCCATAATCCTTAAATGGAATGGCAGAATCTCCTAATAAGAAATACTTGTCCAAAAGATTTCGCTCCTCGTCATAACGGAAAAATTTCGTTCTTTGCAACATCCTCCAATCATGCATAGACCGGCTTCACCACATGCTACATCTATGAATTTGTTTTTTGTGATCTACAACGCCTTGGATCAATATATAATAATATTTTTTGCCGGTGTAATAATCCATAGGGCAATATGACGGTTATCTAATCTTAATGTATAGCTTCCGTCAATCGCACCTAATATACTTTTAATACCGGCAATTTTTTCAAATTTGCTTGATATATTGGAACAGGTATCAAGTTTGGGTCATTAACTATACTTAGGTGATTCTTGTACAACGAATGCCGTGATTTCCCTGATCGCCTCATATGGGGTAGATATAGCGGTTCCAAAGCTGCCGGAAGTTTGCCGAAAAGTTTAATGGTTTGCGAACTGCAAGTACCATATTGCCATGAAAATGTTTAAATCGGTGCTTACAGGATGCCTTCCGGCGGCCAATTGATCTATTAAGCTAGTTTTGTATTGTTCTGTAAAATAATTAATATATTAATAGCATAATTCATAAATACAATTTCTGTTTAATCGTCGCTTTCTGACGAAGAACTTTCAATTAATAAATCAAAGAACAAATGGATGAGCCGCTATAGGACACCCCCGCAAGTGAATTCTCACCCTGCGAAACATGGTTGGTTTTGATCTGTCTGTATTCAGATCAGCATGGCAATCGCTCCGTTGAAATGTCATATCTCGTCAGAAGCATTAACGGAGTCGATGGGCCGAGACAAAAGGGAAGAGAATTGAGCGATCAGTCGATGCTTGTGTAAGTAGCGGTAAAGGTGGATGTTCGTCGAGGCTCACAGCTGATAGGATGGAAGCAAGAGGCATCGACCAAGTATCAGTGGGCACCTCTTATCTTCCTTCAGTGAAGTGTGCTGCGCTGCAGACAGAGCTGTATTTAGGAAGTCTGGTGACACAAGGAACTGAAAAATCGACAAGGCCGTGACATGCCAGACCAGAAAATGAATTATGAAGTCTGGAGTCAGCTTTGGAGCGTACCAAGAAATGTTGGCAGTGTCCGCTTTGAGGCCAGTCCCGGACTCGACTGTCCCAGGGATCAGGAGCCCTATTCGCAAACACATAAATGATGTCACAATATTGTGAAATTTGACAATATTGTGAATTTCGTATCATGTAACACCAAAATGGTGTAAAATGTTACACAATATTGTGAATCCGGCAATAACAATATAGTTACTGCCGAAACCACAATAATGCATTTATGATTTATATCGCTTTTTCATTTATTTTGCAGTCATAAGCGAATATTTGTTTTGAATTAGGCAGTTTTAAAGGACTCTACTACATAATATATTTTAATCTACTACAATTAGTTAGTAGTTAATCTAGTTAAAAAATACAATTTACACTGGTGTACGAAAATACCATTTTCTCGTAAAATTTGAGGTTATTTTATTTCCCACTTCTCATTTGAATTTGTATTGAGAAAACTAACATAACATAACATAACATACATTTTTGGAAGATAGAATCGGGCCCAATTTGTACATATTTGAAATATCATAGGTTACATAGTAAAATATTGAGAATCACGAAATAGCACTTGACAAGTGAAAATATGGATACATGTACATGAAACACTTAATTTGATCAATTCGACATGGTAACGTTAAGCTGTAACAGTTTGACCAGGTTCCAGAAGTTCGCAGTAAATGACTCCTTTCCAATCCTACCAGACACACAGTAACACTTTCTTTGCAAGATTATTCATTTTTGCAACTATGTTGATGGCTGGCCTGGATGAACTCATGTTTTTCTGCATTTAGGATTGTCATACAAAATCCTCTTTGCATCACCCCTAATGATTTTGTCCAAAAAATTCTTTCTTCTCCGAGAAAGCAAATTCATGCAGATATCAACTTTTCGGCGTTAGTTTTCTTCGATCAGTTTAAGAGGAACCCATTTTCCATCCTTCTGGTATCTTTCCCATTGCATGCCCATCTAATTCCCACAGCTTGAGCAGCATATTTTTTGATTTGAAAACAGAATAGAATCCATCTCTTAAAATTGATGCAGACAGCTTATGTCAAAAAAACAGGAATGACTAAGCTGCATACATAGATCCAAAACAGCGGGCAATTTGGATGCATTCAAGTATGTTTGAACTTTAGAGCCGAGTTTCTACTTGCACACCCATTAATTACGTATGTAGCTGGTAAATATACTAAAAATAAATTATGAAATTATTTTATATGGTGTGCAAGAAAAATTGTAGAGTCTAGCTATCCGGTTCAACAAATTTCGTAACTGGATTCCGAGGGTCATAATAGTATGAACAAATTTGTTTCATGATTATTATATTTCTAAAAAGATATTATTGATTTCGGTGATGAATTTTTTTTCTGATAGAATTTACGCCTGTCCTAAGTACTTTTTCAGTATTTTTAAGACAGGTCACATTATTCTTGTTGTATAAGTAGGTTAGCACTAAATAGGATAACATAAAGTTTATATTTTTCGAACCTAACATTTTAATTTTCGATAAAGATTTGAGTTCCTAAAAGGGAACAAAATGATAGTTCATCAAAAGTCAAAATAGTAAATCTCTTTTTTTTCCTTTTTTCAAATTGATAATGGAGAAAAAGGTAAAATATCTCAGTTAACAAAAAAAATAATTTGTATAAAGCTCTTCAAATATCTTTGTTGTTGATAAATCTGATTTTCTGCTTTATAATTTTAGGTCAATTTTTTGGGGTTAACTTAATTAGAGTATTAAAATCAATAGTATTGACGTATAAATTTACGTTGGCGTTATCGATTGGTCGATACAACTTTGTGTACCCTGGTTTTCATTTTACTTATTTTTTGAGAATGGGTAGGACGTAAGGGTTCTTTTGTGTTTGAATTTTCGTAATAATAGAACATCAAAATAAAGAAATACATAAATCTCGTTATTCTTTAATAAACAAAAATGTGCGGGAAAATAAAAGAGAGCGATTACATAGGCTTTGTCACGTTTTGCGTCCTTTTCTGGCATGAATGGAATGGTCCATCGAAAAAAAACAAAGAATTAAAGGTTTGCTAAGTTCTGTTAAGTTAATCATTTAAACCTGACCTGTACAGTATTACATACTTACTACATTACTTATTACACAGTAATATTGTTGAAGATTACGTATTTAGATTTTTGTGAATGGTAACATCATTGATCAGTTTGAACTAAATAAAACAGATCGGCTCTATTAGACAAGGGGCTATTTTGACCGTAAAATCATCGCAGCTGGAAAGTAGTAGCGTTACTCGCTGCTTGGTTCCTTGCGCACAACATTAGAAAATATCATTCGAATCTGTTTTCTACTTTTATAGTTTTTGCATCCTACAAACCCCGCATAACCAAGCAACAGCATGAGCAATACTAAACAAAGCATTCCGATTAAACAATTTCAAAATTATTATTTTACTACGTACGTATCAATGTAAATATATTGTATATGTGCCATTTTCACAGCTCGCTACGATTTATAATTTTTAAAGTTGTAAAGACTTTCTCTTTGATTCAAATATATTTCCATTTAATTTTTTCGAATCACTACACACTAAGCATTCTTTGTGTTCCCTTTGCTCCTACATATGTATGTGATTTTCGTTATCATTTTTACTGGAATTTCCGTTAAATTTTTAATATGATTTTTTTTACCTACCCCCGTTAAAGGGGATCCGCTCGAGAAACGCGATATTTTAAAACGCGATATTTCAAAACGCGATATGACAAAACGCGATATGGTACAAAACGCGACATTTCAAAATGCGATATTTCAAAACGCGATATGGTACAAAACGCGATATGGTACTAAACGCGATATTTCAAAATGCGATATGGTACAAAACGCGATATTTCAAAACGCGATATGGTACAAAACGCGATATTTTAAAATTAAAATTTTAAAATAATAATAATTATTAATCTTCCTTCATTTAATAAAATTTTCCTTCACCAAAATGATGAAATTGAACATGTACGAATTGAAATTGAACGTTTTGTACCATATCGCGTTTTGTACCATATTGCATTTTGAAATATCGCGTTTTTTACCTTTTCGCGTTTTGTACCAAATCGCGTTTTGAAATATCGCGTTTTGTACCATATCGCGTTTTGTACCATATCGCGTTTTGTACCATATCGCGTTTTGAAATATTGCGTTTTGAAATATCGCGTTTTAAAATATCGCGTTTCAAATGGGACCCCCCGTTAAAGATATGTTCACATCAAAAACAAATTTCAACATAAGTTCGAATCTTGAGTCATTATAATCATTTAGTTTAGGTTACCAATATCATACATAATTTTTCAAAGAGTTTGCAACCATCCTATCTTGCAGTAGTAACACAACAGGATGAGCGGTTTAGGGCAACATGATTGACACTCGTGTTATCTATAATTTCGGATGGATTCTAATGGGAAAAGTGAAACAGGAACTCAATAAAATAAAAACAGAGGCTATAATTCACACAGAAATTAAACCAAATTTAGATAGCTCTATGGTGAGGTGGTATATTCAGAATTCATCTCAGATGAATCTTTTGTTTCGTGTGACTTATTCCACAATTAACTAAAATAAAATAAATGTTTACTTTTTATTTTATTTGCTTCCTTTTAGTTCAATTATTTTATTTTAAATTTAGTTTTCTTAAGATCGATTTCAACTAATAAGTAATCGTTTTCAGTTATCGAACTGTATCGAGAAAATAATTTCATTTCCATCTTTATATAACTTGAAACATCTCTACGTCAAAGCTTACTAGATCATTTATAATTTATTTGGGTATGTATTAATCTTATTATTAAACAAGTATTATACAGTTTTGTGTTTGTTTATAAATAATGAATCCGTCCAAACGGTCCATGTATACTCTTATTACCTTTCCTCATTTTATATAAAATTTCCACGTTACTATCTATTAATTTATATAAATAATTGCGATGTGTGAATTAATGTGAAGAGCAAACCTCAATTCTGGGTACATCTTTCCGATATCTCTTCTGTTTTCTTTAATACTATGAACAAATGACCTTCATGTTTGCCCAATGTGAAACAAATGACAAAATTTGTTTCATTGTACTTTGGTATGTCGTACTCGTACAGTACACATATATTTTTTATATTTGCATAGAAAGATAAATTATTTCTAAATGTAAAATACTTTCTCTCTATATATAAAAACAAATCGACCAATATAAGCAGCTAACATTTATTAATTTTACGATTGGCTGATGGATAATCACGTTATCTGTTTTTTTAGTTTTACATGTATGTACGTTTATAAACCTGATTAACTTGATTGAAAACATAAATAAATTTGAAAACATTATAAATAGGTAGTAAATTTGTTTGTTACATATACGTATATACTAATATTATGTAAATATGTACATGGAATACATATAGAATTATGTCACAGGGCCAAACATTCAATAAAATTGGCATATTCGTCAATTCCGCGGATACAATTTTTACGCATGGCCAGCTATATGTCGCATTATCCAGATGCACATCGAAGAGTGGTATAAAATTCGAATGCAAGAGAAATAAATCCGTTAATAATATAGTAGATTCCGGTTAATTGGGACACATTGTTACAAGAGAAGCATTATAGACTAGATTCCGTTTAATTAGGACACATCGGAACAATAGAAGCTTTATATAATAAAAATTCTTTTTTTTTTATTTTCCATGTTTATCATGTACAAATGCATTTGTTCCTTAATTTTACATGTTGGAAAGTCTGGTTTGAATTCTCAATTGGATCCAGTTTTGCAATAGGTGAACTACATAAATGACTGTCTCGTTTAACCGATGGCCCAATTAACCGGATTCTACTGTATTGTATTTGTTGAAGCTCTGTTAGAATCATAAATAATAAATTATTAGTTAATACAAATGTTTCATTTTATTATGAGCGATATTTATAATTGTTTAATATTATATTGATATCCAATTCTATATATAAGTGTAATTACATAATAATTTGTGCAAGGGTTGTTTAACAAAATTGAAAATTGCCATGTGCATTGAATAACACTATTATCAGTGTTACCTTGAAAAATGAGGTCAGTTAAGTTAGCCCGAACCCGAATTGTTTAGATTTGTGTCTTGACTTGTAGCTATCCAGAAAAAATGTATATATTTCTTAAAATTTTCACTATCCCGAAGAGAAATATTTTTTTTAAAACGTAAGCGATTAGAAAAAATCTAAATTAAAAGAAAACGTTTTTCAAAATTACTTAGAAAATAAAGTTTATTAAAAAATAATTTATTTTAATTTTTGCTGAATAAATTTAAATTTTGTACATTCTTAAATTGAATGCTCGTAACCAATACTAGAGATAAATCTAAGAAGGATTTTATATGACCAGTTAGGCAATGGCAATATCAAGAGTCCAAGAGCCACATCACTGATCAGACCCATATCATATGGGGATCAAATCATTTATTTTTTATTTTTCTGAATCAATTTCTTATACATAATAAGACAAATTCTTAAATTATATGGAGCCAATACTAGAGATAAATCTAATAAGGAGTACGTTTTTCTGCGTAAGAGATTGGGTGAATTTAACATTACCTGTTTTTGCGACGCTGACTGATCGACTTCTATAAGAGCACTGTAGCCGGCCTAAACGGGGATATTAGTGGACACAACAAACTTCCCTAATCCACAGGTTCGATGGTCCATGGACCACGCGTTCCAAAATGGCGCGCATTTAAAAAAAGTCCTAGGTGATTTCAAGTTCAACGCAGTGTGTATCTTAAGGGTTAAAGTAAATATATTAAAAAAAAAATTAATTTTACTTTTTTGTCACTAAAATTTTTTGAACACGAGATTTTTTCAGATATCCTTCTTCGGCATTAAAGAAATATATTTTGTGTGCTGTAAATACATAGAAATATTTATTTATAATCTATAGCCTCTTAATTTTAGCAGTGAGACGATACATTTAAATGCTCTAGTTGATGTTGTAATGCTCTACTTGATGCTAAATACATTTATTGAAGATTCCGGCCCCGTCTGTAAAAGAAAATCGTGTTGTGGCCACACCTTCATTTTTAATTTCTTTATGATTATAGAAGAATATTGAATAAATTGTTTAGCAATGTTATATTTTATGTTGTGCGGCAGAATTTTTGGTCTATATTTGACTAAATGTGAGTAGAATTAAATTTAACCGGTTGTAATGTTTTTTCCGGTAAATAACCATTAGGGGATTGATTTTGACTGTGTTCGGATTGCGTATTATTGGTATGTATGCGGATAGCTCATCATATTTTTCCCATCTATCATTTACTTTATCGTAACAAACATAATGACCTTCCGAAGTCTTTGGATACCTGATAACTGAGCCTTCGTCAATAAAAGTAATAACCACCATTACTTGATATACTCATCATTATCACGTTTTATAGTATCAGCTACCTCTGACAATTTTACGGGAGCCTCATCAATTGATTCAGTATCTAAACATACTATTTGACCGTATGATGTTATTGTGGGAATCATAGTTTGAACACATTCCTTGTAAGTTTTCGGTGGTACTTCCTGCTAACAGCTTTGAATATTTGAAATTCCTAATATTTTGTACAATTCGGTATCCAAATAAATAATCGGCCGTTTTCTTGCTCCTTTAGCAGACATTTCTCATTAGAACATTTTAATATTACTTCTGATCTTGGAAATTTTTGGAAAATGTGTTTACAAACATTAAAAATCTCTGTGGTACAATCAGATGAAAACCCCGACATTTGGACTAACAGTTATTTTCTAATTTCATAAACTGTAGTTAAATCGCTATTAATTAGCGATTGTATACAATTAATATATTAATGATTCGGTCATTTTCCAAATGTTTGAAAAAAAAAATCATCTTTTTGAACAGACAAAGCTATTGCTTGAAAGGTCGAATCAATAGCACAAGAATTTTTGTAAAAACTATACGTTTTAAGAGCATTTCTAATAAGCAACTTCTAACATTAATGTGTCTTTTAAAAATTGATTTAGGCTTCATTATTTTTGCTTTTCTTGGTGTATCTGACAAATTTTGGCTTAATGTCGCCATTGTAGTGATGTTTTGTTCATCATTTGTTAAACCCGTAAAATTGTTTATAAAATTAAATTCAAAGCTAGCTAGTTTTCTTCTTTTTACAGCTTATAGGAGATGTAAAAGAACTCTTCCGTTTCCATACTGATTGACAGTTTTGAATATCGAGGAGACTCTGGTCGGAATGAGTGAATACTGTCTTTTGATGTGTTACCGAAAATGTTGGTACTGAATAAAATATTTGTAGCTTTGTTTAGCTGCTTTAAATCGCTTAACAAACGACCAACCTTTAACGGCATTTTACCTACTTCCAGCGTCCGGATCGTTAGTGTGAACCGCCTTTTTAAAAGGCAAAGTAATTTTTTTAATTCCAATTTATTTAGATGTAGACTTTTGCTAATATCGTTTAAGTCATTGTAGAATGGATTTTATTATAAATTGGGCCGTGATATGGGTCTGATGGGGCTCTGAGTCTCTTAATATTGCCATTAGTTAGGCAATGGCAATATTAAGAGACTCAGTCATACAAGATCCTTATGAGATTTATCTCTAGTATTGATTACGAGCATTCAATTTAAGAATTTACAAAATTTAAATTAATTCAGCAAAAATTAAAATAAATTATTTTTTAATAAACTTTATTTTCTAAGTAATTTTGAAAAACGTTTTCTTTTAATTTAGATTTTTTTCTAATCGCTTACGTTTAAAAAAATATTTCTCTTCGGGAATCGGGATAGTGCTACATTTTAAGAAATATATACACTTTTTCTGGATAGCTACACTTTAGTCAAGACACAAATTACAAAATTATATTGTGAAATTTTGGTTATTTTGCAATTATTGCTGTGTCATCGCAAATATTAATACTCTTATATAATTTGATGTTGGTAAACCTGCAGTATAAATTAATTATAGTACTGGATCCAACGCACTATTTTGTGGCACCCCTCTATAAATTTTACCGACAGCTTTCGATTAAGCAGATCATTTTTAATGATTGCATGACAGGTCGACGGTAATTTGGTTTTAATTTTATAAATAGGCCCTTTATGACATCCTTTATCGAAAGCTTGAGGGCCTCTTACAAATCATCTGGAGTACTTTTTTTGTTCAAGGGAATGCTAGAATCTAGACACAACTTAATGAACTTGTTTCGAAACCGGCGATTCGGTATAATGTTTTTCTCATCACTTTTTCGAAATATTGAGAGAGTTGCTAGCAGGTAAGCTACTTGGCCGATAAGAGCTTTCTTTTCTAATATCTTTACCGGGGTTCTTAGTCATTAGCTTAGCATTGCGCGATTTTTATTTTAATCAACTTAAGTTTTGAAGTTTCGGCTGCATCAGGTAGCAATTACGAACTTTCAATTTGCTCGTTAAGTTTAAATAACTACTTCGTTAAAATGTTCAGTAAAAAAGATCACTTTATTTGTATCGTTTCTTGTTTCCCATCAGGAACCAGCTGAAATGCGAACGAAAGGAGATTGAACATCCCATACTACGTAAGGTTTTTATCTTAGTTAGAAGCAAAGGGTGGCATAAAAATCATAATATTATACTAATTTAAGTGATGCTGAATAGAAAACTTTAAACAATCAAGTAGAATAATAAAAATGTTAAACTCAATAAAAAATATTTATGGAATAAATTAAATATGGAAAGGGTGAAATTCAAAAGAATACACCCGCTGAAATATTTGCCCTGAGGTTCGTTTTAACCTGGAAAGTCGTCATGCGAAGTATTCGAGAATTTTCCTTTTAAATATTGCGGTAGAAAAAAATTCTTAAGAAAAATTGAACATTAAATTAGTTATTGCCTGGTGTTTCGAATATTCAGCCGTCCAAAAATGGAAACGCGATAAAGTTACTACATTTTGAGGGTACTCAAATTAAAAGAGAGTTACAGTTTTAACACCCGAATGAAGCGGTTCGGACATTACAAAATGTTTAAAATCGAACTGCTCTCTGATAGGTCACCAAAATTAGTAAATAAAATACAATAAATATGTGAAAAACCAGAATCATATTACATAAATTTCCAATATACTTTAATTAATACAATATTTATTTAGTGACACATTAACTAATTAAATAAAACAATAAACGAGAATGTAAATTTTAAAACAAACCATTTCTGCAAAATTTCTATTTTTTTAATTGTATATTCCAAAATCCATTTTACCAATTAAAATGTTCGATTGGAAAATTAAATAAACATAACCACACCAAAACACCAACAACAAATATTACGGAAAATCAACACAAAATGTATATTTTGTTATAAGAGTACCTACTCGTGCATATAAAATTAACATAACATTTTATGTTATTATGTTGTTTTGGAATAATAATATAACTTGGACATAAAATAACCAAACAATAAAATAATAATAAAATGTAAATTGATTGAATAATATTCTTTTTAATTCGTTCGTGTATACTATACAATTGTGTACTGCTTACATATGTGTATGTAATTAAGCATAATATTATTACTAAAATTTAAATATGCAGAGAAAATTGTTATTAATTTTTGATTATGTATATACTCGTACATGTTTATAAATAATTAATAAATACATAAATATTTTTCATAAAAATATTATCATTGTTAATCCAACCGAAAACCAAACAGTCAAACGAAATTATGCCCAAAATAAATTGTATGAATTCATATAAATTATGTAAATCCGTGGATTTTTGTCATTATTATTTAAATCAAAATTTAATTATAGACGACGGCAACTTGCCAATTGTATCACAAAACATGCCATATACATACATGAACGATTTTCTGGTGTCACCATTTTCAATTTGTTATTATTATCCGTAATAATAATAATTATTATTATTGTTATCGCTTACATTATTATGCTGCTTGATTAATAATGCTATTAATTTTGGATGATATACATATGGTCTACTGGGAATGTTGTTGCGTTTAACCTTGCTTTATGCTGTGCTGATGCCTACACACATTAAAACACATTTAAAGTTTATAACCATAATAAATTTATGTTGTACTGAACAATTGTGTATGTACTTGTTGTATTAATACAATATTATTGGTATCATAAAGATACATGGTCTGGAAGATACTTAAATTTTCACTCTTGGCTCCCGTTTTCTTACAAAATTATCATAATCAAAATTCTTACTCAAAAAATTATAAAACTTTCAGATACAAAATTCCATTATGTATAAAAATTTTATTTTATTAAAAAACATTTTAGTTAAAAATCATTACCCTGATAAATTAGTAGATGTTGCTACTTACTATTTGGAAACAAAAAAATGTTTATAGAAATTCTGTAGGGATTCAGTTCCTCTAAAGAAAAAGTTCAATGTTGTCTATCAGATCCAATGCGAATGTAACGTAACGTATACTGGACAAACGAAACAATTTATTGAAAAACGGTTGTATCAACATAAAAGTGCAATTTATCGAGATTTAAACCAAAATAGTGCTCTCACTCAACATTTAAAAAACACAAATCATCAAATAACTTTAGATAACGTTAAAATTTAGGAACAGCAGAAAAATGTTAGGAACATATCGTTTTTGGAAATGTTACACATAAAATCCAGTGATAACTCAATAAACATTGTTGGATATTATGCTTATATTGGTAATTCTTATGATTTATTAATCTAAATTTGGTTGTTTGTCTTATACTTATAATTGATTCATTATATTTTTGTAAAATGTTTCAAATTTTATTCATATTTTGTAAAAGCTTTTTTCGTAAAATTTACCACAAGTTTTTTTTTGTCACGGTTGGAAAATATTTTTCTAGTCTAGACTCACAAATTTTGGTTTCTTCGGAAAAACTTTAAATTTTTTGGTTTTGTTTTTGATTTATTTATAAAAAAAAAATTGTATTGAACATTTTTTTATAAAGGTTTTTGAAAATGGATCGAAGTGAGTCCGAAAGCTAAAGTTAATTTTAAAAAAAATAAAAACAGTATAGAGACATAAACCGATAAATAACTTTAATTTTTGTAACACGCGGCACTCATAACTGCAATTAGTTGACCAGAAATAACAACACTGTATTTAAGGTTCTAAACCCATAAAAAAACACAAACAATTTTTATTTCTTCTTTTTAAAAATGAGTGACTTGACAAAACTTAGTTCCTTTTTTTCTTATGTCGGTGTCGGCGGAACTGCCCAGTTGGTTGACTGTGTTTTTTATGGCTCTCGTGGTTTGCCTGTGTTGTTCCCCCCGTTTGCCTTCATACAAATACTTATTTCCTTCAGCTGTTTGAGTCACCACAAGAAATGAAATTCGAGAATGAAACGAAAAGAAAACAAAAAAAATGTTCTTAAACAACCGAACAATAAGATTACTAAAAATGGCGACGTGATTTTCCCGCAGGTAAAGTGTAAAATTTCAATTGGGCGCCACTCCAGTAAGCTGGAAAAACCTGCCGCGCGTTATGGTTTGACTGACTATAGCTCAGCCTAGCAATCCACTCGGCGTGGGTTGTTTCGGAAAATCGGCGTCCCTAAGGAATTATTTAGTTGGAATATAAAAAGAAATAAAAAGGAATCACTCACCGCTGCTTCATTCACCTCTGTCCTTTTGACCCAAAATAGGCTGTTTAGCGTATGGCAATCGCACACGCGCTCATATGCAGAGGCGCTTAGGTACTTATGGTTCAGCACCACTCTCTCGTGCGCTATTTTAAATCTAACCGTTTGTACAATATAATATTCCATTTACTTGTATACACTCGGGTCCAAGCTACCAATTTATTTGCTTTTTTTTTACTTTTATTTTTATTGTTTATTATTTTTTTTTTAACCAAAACACTTATGTCACTGGGATTTTCACTTTCTAGCACTACTTAATGTACATAATATTATTATGTCCATCCCGACCAAACACAAAACGACAACACGAAAACTATTATTTGGATGATTTTGCCTTTTTATACACTTTATAAAGTTGCGTCACCAAGCTTTCAATTAAAATTTCTTTTTATTTTTTTCACTGAACACTTATGAGCGTTTATCGAAGAATTTGTTTCAATAAACTATTTCCTTTTTTATCAAAACACACAAACGCTTTTTTTTATAGTTTGATATCTATTCATCAACTTTTCATGATTTCATGCCACTTGGCAAATCACAACCGTTATTTTTATTCCGGTGTGTCTATCGACTGATCTGGTATAATAACATGCACGCGCACAGTAAAAACTATTTGTATGTTATCTTGTGACCATTATTGCACAAGATTAACAATCTAAGTTGTTATTTATTTATTTTTTTTTAGATTTAAATATTTTAATCAAAAATCACTTTAATTATTTCATTTCTCCTATTTTATGACTCGATCAAAAACAAACACCGCGACAAGCTTTAATTTTTTCTTCTTTTTTCACTTATAAATACAAAACTGTTCTCCCCCATCATGTGCACCTCGTGCGCTTTATATTACATCTCCTTTTTTATGTATATGTGAATTTAGTATTCAACACTCGGCATGCCAAGCATGATTTCACTGTCCCACTGACAGCCAATGAGGAAAGGACATGGAAATCTTTGTGGTGAGGAATACTATCAATTTGCATAATTATGAATGGTGGAGTGGAATAGTTTAGCCAAATTCTCTTTCCCACGCCGGTTGCACTGCTTTCCAGAGCCTTAGAGAAATTAGCATTGAAACAACTAAAAAAAAAAAAAAAAAAACGCCACCCATAATGAAATCTCCCACTTTACCACGTTAGATTTTATAAAATTGTGGCTCAATAATGTTGTTTGTTCATTTACAAAATTCGTATTAATTAAATATTCCATTCCTGTGAAAAACTTAACAAAAAAAATAACAAATTTATCGTATACGTATACGTATTTATATGTAGTGGTAATATAAATTATACGCATAAATGTGGATAAAAAAAACAATACACAATAACTTTAATATAATTAGGTGAAGATTTTTGTTCAAAAAAGAAACCAAATAAGATTTTCCTCGAATGTCCGCAGTATGCACTTGAGGTTATAATTATGAAATTACCGGTCCCTGGGGTCGGCCACATAAACAAGCAATTTTTGCATCAACAAAATTTGTTCAACAAAAATCAAAAGTCCCAAAGTCAAATGATTTTTCTAGAATGTCCGTAGTTTGTACTTAATGAAAAAATTATGAAATGGCCGGACTCTGGGGTCTGCCATATAAATAACAAGCAATATTTGCATCAAATGTTATACGATTTTCCGCCGACGAAATTTGTTATTTATTGCTTGTTATTTATATGGCAGACCCCAGGGTCCGGCCATTTCATAATTTTCTCATCAAGTGCGTACTACGGACATTCGAGAAAAATCATTTGACTTTGGGACTTTTGATTTTTGTTGATCAAATTTCGTCGGCGGAAAGTAGTACAACATTTGATGCAAATATTGCTTGTTATTTATATGGCAAACTCCAGGGTCCGGCCATTTCATAATTTTTTCATCAAGTACATACTACGGACATTCGAGAAAAATCATTTGACTTTGGGACTTTTGATTTTTGTTGAACAAATTTCGTCGGCGGAAAATCGTATAACATTTGATGCAAATATTGCTTGTTATTTATATGGCAGACCCCAGGGTCCGGCCATTTCATAATTTTTTCATCAAGTACATACTACGGACATTCGATAAAATCATTTGACTTTGGGACTTTTGATTTTTGTTGAACAAATTTCGTCGGCGGAAAATCGTATAACATTTGATGCAAATATTGCTTGTTATTTATATGGCAGACCCCAGGGTCCGGCCATTTCATAATTTTTTCATCAAGTACATACTACGGGCATTCGATAAAAATCATTTGACTTTGGGACTTTTGATTTTTGTTGAACAAATTTCGTCGGCGGAAAATCGTATAACATTTGATGCAAATATTGCTTGTTATTTATATGGCCGATCTCAGGGTCTGGCCATTTCATAATTTTTTCGTCAAGTGCATACTATGGACATTCGAGAAAAATCATTTGACTTTGGGACTTTTGATTTTTGTTGAACAAATTTAGTCGGCGGAAAATCGTACAACATTTGATGCAAAAATTGCTTGTTATTTATATGGCCGATCCCAGGGTCCGGCCATTTCATAATTTTTTCGTCAAGTGCATACTACGGACATTCGAGAAAAATCATTTGACTTTGGGACTTTTGATTTTTGTTGAACAAATTTAGTCGGCGGAAAATCGTACAACATTTGATGCAAATATTGCTTGTTATTTATATGGCAGACCCCAGGGTCCGGCCATTTCATAATTTTTTCATCAAGTACATACTACGGACATTCGATAAAATCATTTGACTTTGGGACTTTTGATTTTTGTTGAACAAATTTCGTCGGCGGAAAATCGTATAACATTTGATGCAAATATTGCTTGTTATTTATATGGCAGACCCCAGGGTCCGGCCATTTCATAATTTTTTCATCAAGTACATACTACGGGCATTCGATAAAAATCATTTGACTTTGGGACTTTTGATTTTTGTTGAACAAATTTCGTCGGCGGAAAATCGTATAACATTTGATGCAAATATTGCTTGTTATTTATATGGCCGATCTCAGGGTCTGGCCATTTCATAATTTTTTCGTCAAGTGCATACTATGGACATTCGAGAAAAATCATTTGACTTTGGGACTTTTGATTTTTGTTGAACAAATTTAGTCGGCGGAAAATCGTACAACATTTGATGCAAAAATTGCTTGTTATTTATATGGCCGATCCCAGGGTCCGGCCATTTCATAATTTTTTCGTCAAGTGCATACTACGGACATTCGAGAAAAATCATTTGACTTTGGGACTTTTGATTTTTGTTGAACAAATTTAGTCGGCGGAAAATCGTACAACATTTGATGCAAATATTGCTTGTTATTTATATGGCAGACCCCAGGGTCCGGCCATTTCATAATTTTTTCATCAAGTGCATACTATGGACATTCGATAAAAACATTTGACTTTGGGACTTTCGATTTTTGTTGAACAAATTTCGTCGGCGGAAAATCGTACAACATTTGATGCAAAAATTGCTTGTTATTTATATGGCCGATCTCAGGGTCTGGCCATTTCATAATTTTTTCGTCAAGTGCATACTATGGACATTCGAGAAAAATCATTTGACTTTGGGACTTTTGATTTTTGTTGAACAAATTTAGTCGGCGGAAAATCGTCCAACATTTGATGCAAAAATTGCTTGTTATTTATATGGCCGATCCCAGGGTCCGGCCATTTCATAATTTTTTCATCAAGTGCATACTACGGACATTCGATAAAAATCATTTGACTTTGGGACTTTTGATTTTTGTTGAACAAATTTCGTCGGCGGAAAATCGCACAACATTTGATGCAAAAATTGCTTGTTATTTATATGGCCGATCCCAGGGTCCGGCCATTTCATAATTTTTTCGTCAAGTGCATACTACGGACATTCGAGAAAAATCATTTGACTTTGGGACTTTTGATTTTTGTTGAACAAATTTCGTCGGCGGAAAATCGTCCAACATTTGATGCAAAAATTGCTTGTTATTTATATGGCCGATCCTAGGGTCCGGCCATTTCATAATTTTTTCGTCAAGTGCATACTATGGACATTCGAGAAAAATTATTTGACTTTGGGACTTTTGATTTTTGTTGAACAAATTTAGTCGGCGGAAAATCGTCCAACATTTGATGCAAAAATTGCTTGTTATTTATATGGCCGACCCCAGGGTCCGGCCATTCCATAAGTTTTTCATCAAGTGCATACTATGGACATTCGATAAAAACATTTGACTTTGGGACTTTTGACTTTTGTTGAACAAATTTCGTCGGCGGAAAATCGTACAACATTTGATGCAAAAATTGCTTGTTATTTATATGGCCGATCCTAGGGTCCGGCCATTTCATAATTTTTTCGTCAAGTGCATACTATGGACATTCGAGAAAAATTATTTGACTTTGGGACTTTTGATTTTTGTTGAACAAATTTAGTCGGCGGAAAATCGTCCAACATTTGATGCAAAAATTGCTTGTTATTTATATGGCCGACCCCAGGGTCCGGCCATTCCATAAGTTTTTCATCAATTGCATACTATGGACATTCGATAAAAACATTTGACTTTGGGACTTTTGACTTTTGTTGAACAAATTTCGTCGGCGGAAAATCGTACAACATTTGATGCAAATATTGCTTGTTATTTATATGGCAGACCCCAGGGTCCGGCCATTTCATAATTTTTTCATCAAGTACATACTACGGGCATTCGATAAAAATCATTTGACTTTGGGACTTTTGATTTTTGTTGAACAAATTTCGTCGGCGGAAAATCGTATAACATTTGATGCAAATTTTGCTTGTTATTTATATGGCCGATCTCAGGGTCTGGCCATTTCATAATTTTTTCGTCAAGTGCATACTATGGACATTCGAGAAAAATCATTTGACTTTGGGACTTTTGATTTTTGTTGAACAAATTTAGTCGGCGGAAAATCGTACAACATTTGATGCAAAAATTGCTTGTTATTTATATGGCCGATCCCAGGGTCCGGCCATTTCATAATTTTTTCGTCAAGTGCATACTACGGACATTCGAGAAAAATCATTTGACTTTGGGACTTTTGATTTTTGTTGAACAAATTTAGTTGGCGGAAAATCGTACAACATTTGATGCAAATATTGCTTGTTATTTATATGGCAGACCCCAGGGTCCGGCCATTTCATAATTTTTTCATCAAGTACATACTACGGGCATTCGATAAAAATCATTTGACTTTGGGACTTTTGATTTTTGTTGAACAAATTTCGTCGGCGGAAAATCGTATAACATTTGATGCAAATTTTGCTTGTTATTTATATGGCCGATCTCAGGGTCTGGCCATTTCATAATTTTTTCGTCAAGTGCATACTATGGACATTCGAGAAAAATCATTTGACTTTGGGACTTTTGATTTTTGTTGAACAAATTTAGTCGGCGGAAAATCGTCCAACATTTCATGCAAAAATTGCTTGTTATTTATATGGCCGATCCCAGGGTCCGGCCATTTCATAATTTTTTCATCAAGTGCATACTACGGACATTCGATAAAAATCATTTGACTTTGGGACTTTTGATTTTTGTTGAACAAATTTCGTCGGCGGAAAATCGCACAACATTTGATGCAAAAATTGCTTGTTATTTATATGGCCGATCCCAGGGTCCGGCCATTTCATAATTTTTTCGTCAAGTGCATACTATGGACATTCGAGAAAAATTATTTGACTTTGGGACTTTTGATTTTTGTTGAACAAATTTAGTCGGCGGAAAATCGTCCAACATTTGATGCAAAAATTGCTTGTTATTTATATGGCCGACCCCAGGGTCCGGCCATTCCATAAGTTTTTCATCAAGTGCATACTATGGACATTCGATAAAAACATTTGACTTTGGGACTTTTGACTTTTGTTGAACAAATTTCGTCGGCGGAAAATCGTATAACATTTGATGCAAATATTGCTTGTTATTTATATGGCAGACCCCAGGGTCCGGCCATTTCATAATTTTTTCATCAAGTACATACTACGGGCATTCGATAAAAATCATTTGACTTTGGGACTTTTGATTTTTGTTGAACAAATTTCGTCGGCGGAAAATCGTATAACATTTGATGCAAATATTGCTTGTTATTTATATGGCCGATCTCAGGGTCTGGCCATTTCATAATTTTTTCGTCAAGTGCATACTATGGACATTCGAGAAAAATCATTTGACTTTGGGACTTTTGATTTTTGTTGAACAAATTTAGTCGGCGGAAAATCGTACAACATTTGATGCAAAAATTGCTTGTTATTTATATGGCCGATCCCAGGGTCCGGCCATTTCATAATTTTTTCGTCAAGTGCATACTACGGACATTCGAGAAAAATCATTTGACTTTGGGACTTTTGATTTTTGTTGAACAAATTTAGTCGGCGGAAAATCGTACAACATTTGATGCAAATATTGCTTGTTATTTATATGGCAGACCCCAGGGTCCGGCCATTTCATAATTTTTTCATCAAGTGCATACTATGGACATTCGATAAAAACATTTGACTTTGGGACTTTCGATTTTTGTTGAACAAATTTCGTCGGCGGAAAATCGTACAACATTTGATGCAAAAATTGCTTGTTATTTATATGGCCGATCTCAGGGTCTGGCCATTTCATAATTTTTTCGTCAAGTGCATACTATGGACATTCGAGAAAAATCATTTGACTTTGGGACTTTTGATTTTTGTTGAACAAATTTAGTCGGCGGAAAATCGTCCAACATTTGATGCAAAAATTGCTTGTTATTTATATGGCCGATCCCAGGGTCCGGCCATTTCATAATTTTTTCGTCAAGTGCATACTATGGACATTCGAGAAAAATTATTTGACTTTGGGACTTTTGATTTTTGTTGAACAAATTTAGTCGGCGGAAAATCGTCCAACATTTGATGCAAAAATTGCTTGTTATTTATATGGCCGACCTCAGGGTCCGGCCATTTCATAACTTTTTCATCACGTGCATACTACGGACATTCGAGAAAATCATTTGACTTTGGGACTTTTAATTTTTGTTGAAAAAATGTAATCACTTCCATCGTTAGTTCGACTATTCAAAAATCGCCAAAATGCATACTGTTTATTTTACTCACACTACTACATTTTTTGTTATTTGCTAAGAACTTCACTTCGGTAATATTCCTACAACCAGCAATCGTTAAATCTAATAACCGTATGTCATATAAAATAAATACTAAACGAAAAACTGTAACAATATATTTGAATTAATGTTGGGTGTACCTGAAGGAAAAGTTAATATGTTATTAGAGAAACGTCTTATTTTTTTTAAATTAATAAGAAATGTGTTTTTATGACAAGAGACCTGGAAAGAGAGCCCCAATTTGTTAAAAATGTCCGTTTTTTCATTCAAAGCTTCTAATTCAGTGAGGAAGTTTAGAAATGTATTATGCAGTGCAACATATCATTTCCTCGTTTGTTACATTTTTGCCAATGAACTATGACGAATTCGGGATATGTTGTAACATGGTAACACAAACATGCAACCAATCAAAATAACTACTTATACCTAGATAAGTTGACGCAACAAAGTGTAACGAGAATATTTTCATCTAAAATGCAAATTTATGGTCCCATAAATATAAGTATTCATCACGATGAATTGAATCGAAGAGGTGGGAAAACATTATTCATTTAAGGATGTAGGCTGGTGTTCAGGCCTGTTCTAGAAGCTTATTTCAGAATTTTTTTTATAACGAAATCAAATTCAATCGTTTCAATTTGTTTACATTTTATTATTATTGACATCGTAGCTAGACAAACATTTTTTTTTTACTTAATTTGACAATATTTTATTATTATTTTTTTTAAGATAAAGTAGACACCTTTAAACGGAGGTAGGTGGGTGGCTTACCTGATTACGGCAATTGGAGTCACCTGAAACAAAGAAAGAATTGATTATTGGTTTACATGCTTGTCGCTCCGTCGCGTAGCAGATTTAAACAATTTTATTAATGGTAAACTTCCAAAAAAAAAATTTCAGAAATCGTCCTTTTTTCGTTGAAAATCGAGAAAAAAAAGCAAAAATTCTTATTGCAACTAACATAACTGTGGAATTTAACAAAATTAATCGGTTTTTACACATTTGATGTAATTTGCAACATTTTATGTGTAAAATACCTAAAAACGCCGCGATTTTCGATAAAAAACTGGTATTTTCCAGTATAAAAGTGTTTTACAAAATTGTGTGTGTGTGAATTTACTCAGAAAATTTATATTTTTATAACGGGCATAAAGTAAAAAATCTGTTCGTTTATCACCTTTAAAGATATTAGTTATGAATAAAAGAGTGAACATAATAAGTATTTTAAAGCAAAATAATTACCTACATAATATAAATTTAATAATTATTAATAAAGTAGCCTTAAAGTAAGTGTACAATATTGTGTAAAATTCTATTAAAAATTCAGTGTCAGTTTTGATCTTTTTAAATTCTACCTTTAGATCCTTGCGGTATCACAGCTCGGGTGTTAAGCAGTAAAATAATGAATTTTAATAGTAATTCTAATTCAGTAACTATTACACTAAATAACTTATTTCTCCTACGCAGCACACCCAGCAGCATATTTTAATATTGTCGACGAAGCTGTTGGCAATTCACCGCTCGTCATTAGTACCGAGAGGATCCGGATCCTGTATATTCTGATAAGACACTTTCAATGAGTAGCACCGCGATGTCTAGTCTACTACATCTAATCTAGAGCACAAATTCCGAATGTAGAAAATTATATTCAAATTTTGAGATACCATGGAATAAGATGGAATGAGGACGAAAGGCCGAATTTCAAAGGGCCGAATTTCAAAGGGCCGAATGTCGAAGGGCCGAATGGGTCGAAGGGCCGAATTTTTTTGTTTATTTTTTTTGTTTTTAGAAATATAATTTTTTTAATTTCTTGTTTTAAGGAATATTTTGTAAATTTTTTTATAAAATATAAATTAATTTTTTATGAGTTTATGCATATTTTATTATAAGAAGAGGAGAAATTGTTAAGAGTTTGCAATTCAGTTTCGATCTGCGAGCATGTGAAAAATAAATCATCTTTCAGTACATCTCATCAGGCTATGTACTGAAAGATGATTTATTTTTCACATGCTCGCAGATCGAAACTGAATTGCAAACTCTTAACAATTTCTCCTCTTCTTATAAAAATCAATTTGGAATATACCAAAATAATTTAAAGTTTGATCATATTTTATTATGTTTAATCTTTGGATATTCTATCGGACAAAATATTGCATTAATTTTTTTGTTTATATTTTGAGTTCTTTTTGTAATTATCATGTGGAAAAATATTTGTACATATGTAATAGGTATTTCACCAAGGCCAAAAAAAAATTTTGTCATAAAATGTCATAAAAATCAGACCATTTTTTATTCGTGAGGGTGAAGGAAAATTCTATTTGGACGAATAAAATAATTTATCTGTGATTTAGTGATGTGAATACAGTGAATATACCTACTCCTAACAATTTACTACATAATTATGAAGAAAAATTATAGTTTAAGGAAAATTTCCAAAATGCGTCGTCATGTGTTGTTTTTAATATTGTTTCAACCTTGTTTTTTATAAATAAATAAAAATTATAGTTCTTAATATCAAATTCAGTACATTTACAAAATATTCCTTAAAACAAGAAATTTAAAAAATTATATTTCTAAAAACAAAACAAAAAATAAACAAAAAAAATCGGCCCTTCGACCCATTCGGCCCTTCGACCCATGCGGCCCTTTGAAGTTCGGCCCTTCGACATTCGGCCATTCGACATTCGGCCCTTTGATATCATTCCAATAAGATGCCTCTTGATATCTCGGAACTACTGAAAAATAAAAGTAAGCTGGGTAAACGAATTAATGTTTTAGCGAATATCATTGTAGACGAATTGCAGCCTTTTTACTTTAAATACTAATGGGGGTTTCCAGAAAGCAGCGGAAATGTATTATTTTATTTCAAAACAATCTATTAATACTACTAATATAATATAAATTTTATTTATTATAAATTAATCTTTTTTTTCGAATGAAAACAATTGAATTTAATTAAGAACAAAATATGTGTAATTAAAAATATAATATTTAAATAAAATTGAATGTCTTTCTATTTTAAATCCATAACACTAATGTGGAATTTCACACTTTTTCAGCGATATCTCAATATTAAAATCTGTAAAAAAGTATCTTAACAATAAAATTGGAAATTTGTACTGCAGTAGCTGTTTTTTCCAGTTTTCTTACTTTGGTTACCTTTCAAAATGAGGGAATTCTCAACCATTTTATATTAAATTTAACCTATGTTAACGGTATATAACTTTGGAGTTGTGTTTTTTAGAGCAGTTTTAGAAGTAATAAATAACGATATGATGTTTTTTAACATTAAAAATGAAAATTTAAAACTGATAATTTGCGATAATCCACCTTTGATTCGTGAATTCCTTCGAAGAATTGACACATTTTAGTGTAATTATTTTTAAATCCCACTGCAATGCAATTTTACTACAATAATTGCTGGCAACTAGTATCCTAAATTAATTGTAGTGAATTCCTTCAAAAAAAATTTATAGCGTAGAATTGAAAAAAATGTGTTTCGAGGAAAGCGCGTTTTGTAATAACTGGTGCGCTAACAATGATCTTCATTTGAATATTAGTAAATGTAAAGCTATTAGTATCTCATTCTCCAGGAAAAAAAACAATCACCTTTGGGTATACTAAAAATTATAACAAACTGGAGAGTTTCAGAAATCTCTGATTTGGGGGTAGTTTCTGATACCCAGCTTAGATCTGATAAACAAATTGAGTCAGTTTGTACTAAATCGATGATGATGGTGGTTTTAGTTTTAGAAGATATTCAACCGAGTAGTTATTACATTGTAACTGTATGTTGCTTTAGGCAGAAGTATATTGGAAAATTGTGCGCAAGTTTGGAGTTCACCTTATGAGGCATATGTTGATAGAATAGAAAAAATTCAACGTAAATTTACACGGTTCCTATTCTTTAAATATAAATTATTATTAGTAAAACTCCCACTGTAAGATTAAAACAGCTTCAGCTTTTACCACTCTCAGGACCTGTCGCGAGTATTTGGACGAACTGACTTTATTTAAAATAATTAATTCTAGTATTGATACCCACTTATTATGCAATCTGAATTCTAATGTGCCATCGTGTAATGCCAGAAGTTGAAATCTTATCTCAGTTTCTAAATCACGCAGCAATATAGGCTTGAACTCAGCTTTAAGAATAATCCAACCAAATCATGATAAAGCAGCTATAAAGCTAATTTAGTTACGATCATAAATGAGTTATGACATTTTTTATATTAGCTTTGAATTTAATTGAACGTACAACGTACTATTATATTATGATTATTAGTACTAATAATATAAATGATTGTTATATCTCAAAATGTATCGTTAGGTAATTATTTCTGTAAACAAAAAAAAAACTGTACTAAATAAATATATCCAATTATGCCTAGTGTGTCTTATACATTGATAATCTACTCACTATACAAACACATACTATTTTTAATTCTACACTTAATTTTTGACACTTATCGATATTTCAATATCAATTTAATTACATTTTATAACACCCTCAGGAAAAGCCTTTTCGGATATTTCGGAAAAGGCTTATTCTGGATAAATTTTTTCGGGTAATCGGGAAATGACTTTTTCATTCCGATCTCCGTGCTTTCGAGAATTATATCGAATAGAGCAGATATATTAACGTAGGGTAAAGCTCTGTTGTGCTCGAGTGTAGATTCAGAGCCTACTGTATAAATAAGAGCCTCCAGTATCGACTGTATTTTTTACTAAGCTTAAAATAAAGTACAAACAATTTTTTCTTTACTATGAAACTATATGGGAAAACGCTTATTTTCATTGACAGATTTAGTTTATTAGAAATGTGAGCTTTTGTTTTGTTTTTATATGAAAATGTTCATGAAACATGTAATATTATTTGATTGAAAAATCGTGTCTTGAAATTGTTTATTTCTAAGTGAAAATCGTCATGAAAAATAACGTACTTTTGAAATTTAAAATATTGTTGTTTTTGTAATACTATACGTCACCAACATAACTAGAAATTTATAAACAAAACAATAATCATCTCTTTCATTGCCTCCATTCCAATTTGAATTCGAATATGTTTCTATAGTTATTTTGAATTTGCAAAGCATGCTAGATTGTTTTGATGTTTTGTTTTTTTCGCACTCATTGTATTGATTTAATTTATTCTGTTTGGCTCTTTTTGATTTTTTTTAAATTTTGATTGTTGAGCGGAGGCGTGTTGTCTTTTTTCTTACCATTGGGTTTAGATGTAGACAAATGATGACGACATTAAACTGAATTTTCTCTTTTTAATACACATTGTTGTTGTTGTAGAATGTTCTTTAATTTAATTTCCCTTATTTTCTTTTGATTATTGCTGGAAAATAGGGAAATTTGAGAATCTGTGTTTTAAATGAGTAAGACATTGAGTTGTTTGTTAGCGATTTCTTAAAAAATTATTTAACTGGGTTTAGGTTAGGTTAGGTTTGGGTGGCGGTCCACCAGGACCAGGCATAGACACAAAAAGGTCCGTAGCCATACCACAAATTAAAAATTTTTCCTCCAACTCATTGAAACCACTTTGAGCTTGCTATGAAGCGCTGGATACTCCTGACGTCCTTCTCGCTGAGCTCCGCCAGGTCGTTGAAAAGGTGTGCCCCTAGAAAATTCAGTCTGTTTTGTGCCAGACGAGGACAGGTGCAAAGAAGATGAAGTACTGTCTCTTCCTCCTCTTCGTCTTCGCAACTACGACAGTAGTCATGTGAGAAGAAACCAAGTCTACTTGCATGTCTGCCTATGAGACAGTGCCCCGTAATCACTCCAACAACCACACTGATCTGACTCCGCTGAAGTGAGATCAGCTGTTTGGATCTCGCCAAGTTCAACTTTGGCCAGATTTGCCGAGTTATTACGCATGAGGTACTATTTGACCATCTGTCATTCGTCAACTTACTGGCTTCCTCCTGAAGCAGCAGTTTACATACCGCAAGAGGAATTTCAATATCCTTTTTGCTGTTTGAAATGTGGTCCGTTGTACCACGTCGAGCCAGTTCATCGGCTTTCATGTTCCCCGTACTAACGAAATGTCCTGGCACCCATATGATATGGATGTTGAACTGATCTGTCATCTCGTTAAGAGATGAGAGACAGCTCTGGACTACTTTCGACGTGAGAAGGTGTGATTGAAGCGCTTTAATGGCTGCCTGACTGTCCGTATATATGCGAATATCACTAGTCGATATTACATTATACCTCAACCAGTCCGCGACTTCCTTTATCGCAGTTACCTCAGCTTGAAAAATGCTGCAGTAGTCAGGGAGACGAAAGGAGAGGTTTAACATGAGTTCCTCGCAGAACACCCCAGCCCCTACTCCTCTATCCCGTTTTGAACCATCAGTGAAGAAGTTCAAAACTCCTGGTTCCAAAACTGTATCCATCGTCCAGTCCTCTCTAGATGGTATAATAGTCCGGAACTTTCTATCAAAAGATAGTGACGGGACAGTATAGTCGGTGGTCTTGGGAAGCCCTTTGTTACAAAGTATAGATGAGTGCCCTGTGTTATTACAGGTCCACATTAAGGTGGATTTCAGTCGCATGGCAGTGCTAGCTGCCCACTGTTTTCCCATGATATCTAGAGGAGTTAGAAATAGCAGAGTCTCCAGTGCCTGAGTGGATGTGCTCCTCATTGCACCACTGATCCACAGAGAGATTGTTCTCTGAACTTTTGTCAACAACTTTAGGTTGACAGTTTTGTCCAGAGCAGGCCACCAAACTGTTACCCCATACAGAAGAATGGGTCTAACTACTGCTGTGTATAGCCAAAGGACCATGTGGGGATCCAGCCCCCAACCTTTCCCAATTGCATTTTTGCAGGAGTATAGCGCTACCGTAGCTTTCTTTACCCTTTCCGTAATATTCGGTTTCCAGTTTAATTTACTGTCTAAGACGAGACCCAAGAACTTTGCTTCACCTGTAAAAGCCAAGTTGAAACCATTTAAAGTAGGAGGATCGACATGAGGAATTTTATATTTCCTAGAGAAGAGAACCAATTCGGTTTTCTGTGGGTTCACACTTAGCCCACAACCATTGGTCCATAATGAAAGAATGCCCAGAGCATTTTGAATAAGCTCGCTAAGTGTCCCGGGATATTTTCCCCGAACGCCAATAGCGACATCATCCGCATAGGCAACCACCTTGAAGCCAGTATCCTCCAGCCTCAGCAACAGATCATTTATGACCAAGTTCCAGAGAAGGGGGGACAGTACGCCACCCTGCGGCGTGCCTCTGCTTGCAAATCTTCTGGCGGAGGATTTCCCCAGACTGGCATTTATTTATTTATTTAACTGGGTTTAACTTTTAATTCATATTTTATCGTCAATCGAAATCGCGTTTTTTCATATAAACACTATGAAAATAAATGAATTTTTAGTGTTTCTATATCCCTTATTTTAAGTTCATTTTTCACATGCCGGCTCTATTCATATCAAGATGGTTCTGGTAGATTAGACATATCTGTCTAACGCCTTTTTATTTTCAAAATTTTATCGTATTATCGCATGTTTTTTCTTACATCGCAGAGACCAGAGAGATATAAAAAAAAACCTTTCGCGTTTCTTTATTTTCTCGGATCGACGCGATAATTTTTATAGCGCTTTTTCATTATATCCGAAAAATCACAGATTGCTGTTTCTCGATCTGAAATTTATTTCAGATAGTACAGAGAATTACATAGTTAAAAAATGGTGAACACTATACGTTGAGATAATAACAATGTAAAAGTAATTTTTAAAATTCTATTGTAAATAATTTTAATTAATTATTAATTATTTTTTATTAATTATTTATTTTATTTTATTGGCTGTCTCTTGTGCATTAATGTTTAATTTTATGTATTAATTACGCATATAAAAATCATTTTCTTGGCCATAGTGTGTTACAAAACAGTGGTTAGCCAATTTATATAGTTTAGCGTGTTAAAATCTGAAAAAGTTTTTTCAGATTAAATATTATCGGATATTTCAAATAATTTATCTCTCTGATCTCTCAGATGTAATAAAAACCACGCCATTAGTTGAAGTAAACTTCTTCCGTCCGATTATTATATCAGATGATTATCCGAGTAAACAAGTTAACTATGAACAATTTGGGTTTCAGACAAAAAGCCAAAGTGTCATCAAATCAAAAGTCTTAAATAACAGAAGGGCAAATTAATTGAATACATATTTGTTTAGATTGAATATTTTATCTTATATTTTGAAACTTTTAAATTGTATGATACTTCCAGATGGCTTTACAGTAGGTGGCCATCACATTAGGACCATTTTGCATTTTTTTGGTTTTAAATAATTTTATATTAAAATATGAATATTAAATTGCATTTCAAAGCTTATACGCTTTGAGATGGATTTTTTTATTGTGCTCTAGCTTGCAACTCAGCATTATGGTGCCATATTTGAAAATTTTTTGAATAGCTTATTTCCCGATCTCCCGTTTGATTGCTGATAATCGACAGTTAGTGTTGCCACTTATCAATTATGTGTTCAATTTGCATGGAATAGAATACCTATTTAAAATAAATATGATGCTAAATAATTAAGTGCTTATGGTTGAAAAATTGTAAAAATACTTTGCGGTCCTAATAGGATGGCCATCCACTGTAAATTAAATCTGATAATATATTTTGTTTTAAATATCAAAATAACCACAAATAACATTAAATTTGTTTCAAGTCTAACCGGCGAAAGAATGTTTGCGATAATAAAAAGTCAGATCATTCGAAAAGACTTTATCCTGAATACACCTTTTCTGAGCAAAAATATCTACGCTACCAAAGCCTACTGTATAAATAAGAGCCTCCAGTATCGACTGTATTTTTTACTAAGCTTAAAATAAGGTACATACATTTGTTTCTTTACTATGAACGTATATGGGAAAACGGTTATTTTCATTTACAATTTTAGTTTATTAGAAATATGAGCTTTTGTTTTGTTTTTATATGAAAATGTTCATGAAACATGTAATGTTATTTGATTGAAAAATCGAGTCTTGAAAATGTTTATTTCTAAGTGAAAATCGTCATGAAAAATGAGATACTTTTGAAATTTAAAATATTGTTGTTTTTGTAATATACGTCATCAACATAACTCAAAATTTATAAACAATACAATAATCATCTGTTTCATTGCCTCCATTCCAATTTGAATTCGAATATGTTTCTATAGTTATTTTGAATTTGCAAAGCATGCTAGATTGTTTTGATTTTTTGTTTTCTTCGCACTCATTGTATCGATTTATTTATTTTTTATTTTTTGCTGTTGTTCTTTGTGATTTATTTTTATTTTGATTGTTGAGCGGAGACGTGTTGTCTTTTTTCTTACCATTGGTTTTAGATGTGGAGTGGAGATATGATGTCGTCATTAAACTGAATGTTCTCTTTTTGATACATATTGTTGTTGTTGTAAAATGTTTTTTATTTTAATATCCCTTATTTTCTTTTGATTATTGCTGGAAAATGGGGAAATGAGAATCTGTGTTTTAAATGAGTAAGACATTGAGTTGTTTGTTAGCGGTTTCTTAAAATATTATTTAACTGGGTTTAACTTTTAATTCATATTTTATCGTCAATCGAAATCGCGTTTTTTCATATATAAACACTATGAAAATAAATGAATTTTTAGTGTTTCTATATCCCTTATTTTAAGTTCATTTTTCACATGCCGGCTCTATTCACATCAAGATGGTTCTGACTCCACCTTCTCTACGTGATCTAATATTTGACTGCAAGCAGTGTAATCATATTTAATTCAATGATTGAACGTTCAATGATTGAACGTATCATGTGATCAATGATTGAACGTTGATTGAATGTGTTGATTTCGTGTGTTTGAATGTTCGATCGGAGAGATTCGGTAGAGATAGATATTTTCTCAGGTAGAGCCTTATCAGGTTTTCGGAAAAAGCTTATTTCGCGTAAAGCTTGACCGAATAATTAAGAAACGGCATTTTTAATAGATGGTCTATTTCTTATTACATTGGAGCGACCAGAGTTAATTTTTCTGATATACAATATAACATGTTTTTTTTAAATCGAACAGATCACAGTTATAGAAAAAACCTTTTGCGTTTTTTTTCCTCGGATCGACCAGATAATTTATTTTTCAGATTTATTTCATAGACTGCTGTTTTTCGATCTGTAATTTATTTCAGGTAATGCAGAGAAATATTATACAATAGTTTGACGTTCAAAATGGTGAATGCTACAGACTGACACAACAAAAATGGTAAATTAATTTTTTTATAATTTAAATAAATTTCAGATCGAAAAACTGCAATCTGTGATTATCCGAATATAATAAAAAAAAACAAAAATAAGTTATCGGATCGATCTGAGAATCTCCGATGTCATAAAAAAACTTGCCAATAAATGGTTATTTAGAGTCAGTACCTAATAATGCAGCCGAAATTACAAGAATGCAGGCGGTATTAAAAGACTACATTCGTAAATTTGATTTTCGTTCATCAGTTGGCTAATAGCTTGAATGTACCCTTATATTGACAAATTAAGTGGAAAAATTCCGACATAAATTGTAGTATTAAATGAAAAACAAAACAATGTAATAATCACTAATAAGAATTTCTGAACATACATACATATGAATATACTTTAAATATGCATAAAAAAACAACTACAATAGCGCCGTTGCTCTTTTAAAGACGTAACCAGAAAGTATATTAATAAATAAGCGAATTTATGTGGTGTTTCCTGGATGGTAATTTGTTACTAGCGACACTCATCTTGTTCCAATTTTTAAAACTACATTGATCGTCGCAATTATATACTGATAAGTGACGACTAATTTAAAAAATATACAAACAAAAAAAATTGGAGTTGTGTCACCGTTGATTGGACACGTAGAAATATTATGAACCAAATTAATTTTATACATGGAAATTAATTTTGTTCATTCACAGGTTTAACCAAGCATTCGTATAATGCACTAGATACACACGTATACTGGGGGCCTATTCCCGATCACATAAATGCTAACACAATTGGAGTGGAAAGAATAGAATTAACTTAATTATTGTTACAAGCAATAATTTGTACACATGTTTAATAATTGAAGCATTTAATTTAATCACACTTTCATTTGGTCATCATACCAAGGAAGCATAAGATACTATTGGTAGAAGATTTATAGATGAAGGAAAACATTTTGGGAGTTAAACCCCAGGTTTTTCCAAAGGCTGGTCTACCCTGCCAAAACATGGCAGTTGATTTCTGAAGTTTATACTCCAGGTGAAATTTTCAGGAAAGTTTACTGTCCAAGAAGAAACCTAAATGCTTAATGTGGTCGGATCGGTTAATCGGCCTCCTGAAAAGAAAGGGCATAGTTAGACCACCAATATTCCGATCTCTGGTAAATATAACCACATAAATTTTACAAGGATTGACGTGTAAATCCTTTCCGCCACTTTACAATATGTAAGGCATTCTGCGTTAAGTCAGAAAACACATTCAGGTAATTTCCAGTAGCTGCAACAAAAAGATCGTCAGCGTAGCTTTGAGCAACATAGCCCGACTGCTAAAATTTAACAAGTAGATCGTCAATCACCAAAAGCCATAACAGGGGTAAGAGCACGTATCCCTGAGGACAACCTTTGGCAAGCCAACCTCAACAATGTGAGATTTGAGCATATTATAATCAATACATTTTACAATGGTGTGCTCGTACTATTACGACATTGTACAACAGGTTGTACCAATAATTGGACAGAACAAAAATCATAAACAGTATTACGCACCGACGGGTACGATTTATCTGTGCATCGATTTTACAACTTGAGGTTTGCATGATTTTCATAAAACTGAGGTTTGTATGATTTTTATTTCACTGATAAATCGTATCGTGTTTGGGACGTTTAATAGAAATTTCAAAAATATACGAGTTAAAACAAATTTCGTTTTTTGCCCAGATTAAAATTATTGTGACTATTTTACAAAATTCATTTTTAAATAGGAAATTATCAAATCAATTTTGATTCTTTACACCTTTCGAGATATTTGCCAAACATAGGGCATACTTAAAAGAAAATATTATCATTGGGTCGAACATTTTTATGAACCTAATTTGAAACAATAACCTGTTATTTTAATGATGGAGGTAGGGTCGTATTATATTTTATAAAAATATGTAATTCAAATAAATTGAATTTAAATTTGGTTTTACATACATATTTATTTTTTTATCAGGACCAGGCACGTAATCAATATTAGTGTATGTATAGTAAAATAATAAATGATTAATAAAAATTGTTGAGACTTTTATTTGTTAAAAAAACAAAATTATTTAATTTTTAAATTAGTGCGAAATGCCATTTCTAATTATTTTTTAATTAAATTGTTTAAATTTAATTTAATTGATTTTAGCTGGTTCAAAATTTGATAATATATGTACGTTATCATAGCGTAGCGTTTGTGATATTAAAAATAAAATTTAGCAATTATGCAATTAAAAACAAATGGTTTTCGTAATTTTATTTTTGTTTTGTTAATTGGAAAAGTTTGAAGAGGAAATTTATATTGTATATGAGTATTTAGTTGGTTAATTTTTATTTGGAATTTTTGTGTGCTTTTGTTCGACCTAAATTTTTTAAGTACCTACGGAATTTGACTGATTTTAATTTTTTGTTTGCATGCAATCATATTTTTTTTTTATTGATTTGCAAAGGAACATAATTTAAATTTTTGCCGCAATATATTATTTTTTTATTATACATGTAAATGAAATAAATTAAAAAAAAAAATTTATTTATGTGAATTTCAATTAAAATATGGAATTATGTATTATAATAAATGCCAATTTATTTTTTGCTACTGATTTTATTTTAATTTGATAAAAAATCTGATTTATGTATTTTCTAGTCAAATTTAAATAATTAATATTTGAAAAAATACATGTTTTGACCCGATTGTTTGTTTTATTCGTTAAATAATTTAACAGTCGAATGCCGGACTTCATTACCATTAAATTAATTCTAGCACTCTGCCAACCTCGTACCGTCTCGTAACAATTTAAGTTTCTTTAATTTTAGCTCAACATCTCTCGTCCTCTGAAAGCTCATTATAAGAATGATTTTAGCAACAAACGAATTTAATGCCGGATAAATTATTTATTTTGGATAGAATAGGCATTATAGAAAATAAAACATTATTCCCGTTTAAACATTTTAAAATTCTACAAAGCCCAATTTAGTGTAAAATTAATTTTTCTCTTAAACCCTAGCTATAAACATAATTATGTATAATATATACAAGGTGTCCTATTCAAACCGCCACTCATTTTTAATTTAATTAATTTTTTATTTATCAAAGATTGTTTTGCTTTTTAAGTTAATAAAAATCGTAGTGTATTTTCATTGCAGTAATATCCCACAGGCATTGATAATTTCCCGAAATAATTTTATTATATTTTTCGAAAGCACGTTGCTTGGTAAGAGGTCGAAGGCTTAGGCTTCCATTTTATTTTATTGTATTTTTTTTTTTGCATATGGCTGCTAGATTGTAAATTTTTCTATGAAAGTGTCATTTTGAAACAGTATTTATTGTAAAATACAACTATGAATTCTTTTCATCTAGTAGCCAGGGTATGGTTTGCTAAACTAGCAAGCCTATTAAATCGGTCAATTTCGAGTCATGTGTACGAAATATTCCAATTAAAACCATAATAACTGATAATTTCCCTAGGGAAGTTATTAGTCTAATGTTATTTTGATTAGTTTATTTCGTACATGTGACTCAAAATAGATTGATTTAACAGGTTTGCTATTTTAGCAAAAAAATTTCATTCAAATTAAACGAACAACATAACAAACTGGACATTCAAGCGAACCAAAAATTTTCATTGTAAAGGAATTTTTGATTGGAAGCAAGCCAATTGAAGAAATAGAGCGGACATTTCTAACACAATTTTAACAAAGTACCGCTTAGTAGATCTGCCATATTTAGGTTGGTTTAAAATTTCAAATATTCGGGATATTTCGAGATTGCCCAAAAATAACAGGGAATTCATTCTCTTATTGAAAATAATCTAAGGATATCTATAAAGAACTATAGTGAATCGTCTTGCTTTTGCGTAAAACTTTTTAGAACACCTAACGGACATGACATTTTGAGGAATATCTGGTTTAGTAATGAAGCACACTTCTACCTCACTGGTCACGTGAACAAGCAAAATCAAAAATATTAGAATACAGAATACCCCGAGTCATGAGTCGCCATTACACCCTAAAAAAGTAACTGTTTTATCGGCTAAAGGTATTGTAATGGTTGTTGTACGAAGAAATGTTACTTCAGCAAGTTATTTGGAGCTGCTTAATGAACACTTCATTCCAACACTAATAGGTATGAGAGAAAATGAAATTAACGATGCAAAGTTTGTGCAAGACGGTGCTCGTCCGCAAACTTCAGATGTGGTTTTGGATTACCTGCACGAGGGTTTCGAATCGCTTTCCTGACCGTTTTAATGGAGGTTTCCATTGGACACCTGTAGCATTTTTCTATGAAGCTATTTAAAAGATTGAATGTTCGTTGATATTCTACGAGATGTTCGTGACTTGGAAAACGCAATTCGAACAGAATGTAAGTGAAATTATGACTGATCTTATCCAAGTTATTAATTCCATACCTAAAGGCTAGAAAAAATCATTAATGAAAATAATATCGTATCGTATCCTTAATACGCCACTTAGTACATGATTTTTATAAACTAAAAATATATTTATAAATTTCAAATGGTAGCTTTATTGTTTTTAAAGGCTTTTTGAATATGACATCCTGAATAATATTTAAAATTTTAACAAATTTGCTTACTGTGACCTCCTAATTTATATGGAAAACTTTTCCGTTTAGACCCGAATAAACATAAACTACCAAAAAAACTGATGTGATTAATGTTGCTGCATTTGGATCGGTAAGTATTGCGTTCAAGTCCCGATAGTGGAGGGATTTTTTTACATCCAGAGTTGGGAGTGCTTCGAGCCCGCAACAAAAATATATAATTTTCATGATTACATGGTACACCACCAGTAAATGTTGCCTTTGAATAAAATTAAGTATTCCTTATTAATTTCGGGGTGGATGATGTGGGCGCACGACGTGAAAATTCTGAGTAATCGTTTTTTGAAGCATTCAAAAATGAATAAAATACATTATTTAATTAAATGAAAGTCTATGTGAAATAAGTAGTCGAACTCTGAATTTAATACTTCTTCCAATAATATTAAAGAATCGTATATGGCATTTTCTTTGGTACTCGTAATTGATGATTACAGCGTTTATTGGTTTATTTTTAAATTTCAGTAAAACTAAGTAAGCATGCGCTAGAAATGGAATTGCCTTTGATTTGTATTCAATTAAAGAAATCTCCTGTTGATATCTTCCACCTCCCTCTTCATTAACTACATTTACGTTTTCCGGGGAAAAAATCAAGGAATGAATGAAGAAAATAAAATTTCAAAGACAAAGAAACGTTTAATTTATAGAATGGTACAGTTAGCATTTCTTATAAATGACCCTCGTAATTTGGATCCCGGTAATTATT
Source organism: Tipula helvola (assembly GCA_963556165.1). Classification (NCBI taxonomy): domain Eukaryota; kingdom Metazoa; phylum Arthropoda; class Insecta; order Diptera; family Tipulidae; genus Tipula; species Tipula helvola. The sequence continues at coordinate 198,783,384 of OY744482.1, read as the reverse complement.
ATTATTACTTGAGGGCCATGTGGGGGCTCAAGCCACCCCGCACTGCGACCTAAAAGATCTTTTGTGCATAAGCCCTACTTAATTATCCGTCCAGTCAATATTCAGGCTCTTAATGAACCTGATAATACTGCCTAACGGTACGTGATACATACTATCTGGGCTCATTGCTCTCCCTCCTAGATGTTTTAATTATCCGTCCAGCCAATATTCAGGCTCTTAATGAACCTGATAATACTGCCGACCGGTACGTGATACATACTATCTGGGCTCATTGCTCTCCCTCCTAGATGTAATAACATTTACTTCTGCTAGAAAAGCGGTAGCATTGGGACTCAAGGACTTTGAGAGGGCAGACCCACTCCCGTGTATTCCTTCCCGTGCCTCGTCTACCGTTTTGATTTGACTCTTGCGAGTTGCTGGGAATAAAAAAAAAAGTCGCCTGTAGGTCACCCAGGTTTACTACAGGAAGGCTAAATAAAACTGGAGGGTGCCTGGTATCCAGAGTCCGCATATATAGACTAATTAACCTATCAGCCATTCATCCATCGGCATATGCTGTTCCACCTTAGATTAGGGATTTTTTGTCAAGGTTTTCTCCTTTAGCGCCGTACTTTAGCCTGTCACAAAAGTCTATATTCAGCCTAATGGTTACAGTTACCGGTGGTTGCCACGAGGAGGCAGTACGTACACTTGCGCCTACTGGAAGGATACGGAGCCCCTTCCAATAGACGCCAAACCACCAAAGGATCCCGGTAATATCCTGAGAAATTTTGAATGATTTTTTTACCAAGACAAGGAAATGTTCTCGATGAATCACATACTTTTGTTGCTACTACTAAAGGATCTCGCAAAATTGTTCGCTCTTTCTGTAAGGCCGTTGCTTTTGCTTAAAATTGAATGCCTCAATCAGCACCCCAAATTAGCTAAGTTCATTGGCTATGGCTGAAATGGCAGGAAAAAATGTTGTTTTGTAATAATGCTTTATTGATTAAGTTTACAAACTTTATTTTTACATAAAAAAAATGTAAAAGGGGAAGACCGCAAAAAATTGAGATAGGTCATTTAACAAAAACTTTCATGATAACATAAAATAAATTATTTATACTAATATTTAAATAATAATAATTACATTTTATAATCAAAATCGAGGTCGAAACAACGTACATAAATAATGAAATTACTTTGAATGAACATTATTTTGCACTTTGTTCTATTTTCCATAAGGAATTTGTATGTTTCCTCATTGTTTGTTTCCCTCGTTCTACTATATATTCGGGATTTTCTTTTTGTTATGGCTCAATCATTTTTTTTGTTGGTTGTTACTGCTGCTCATCTTATTATTCAACAATTTGGTTGTATGTAATAGGGTTTGTTTTTTCAGTAAATTAAAAAAGCTTAACACACCGGAAAAAATTAAATGTTTATCCTTTCGAAATGCCTTAAAAGTGGGTTGAAATAGTAATTAAAGAGTGCTTTAGTATATGGACTGGTTTATTTAGATTAAGGCCAATTAGGTGTGATTTTTGTTTTTATTATTTATAATCCGTTTTAAATCTTTAAATTGGATGACTTTAATGTATGTTGATTTTTGTGTACAACTGAATTTTGCCACCTGTCTGATAGTGGGCTATCGACCGTACAAGAAAAGTTTACCTGTTAAGAGGCTTTGGAGCGGTTATTGTTTAGCCGGCTAGAGCTCAGAGTAATGGGGTGGGGTTTTCCAAAGCATGAACAAGTCTTGATAAACCGCTAACGACAGGCTGACAAGAAATTCGTTTGAACAAGAGGAGGCACGGATCAACCTACCACAATATTGCTGTGACTACATCTAACACCACATCACCGCTTGGAAGCTTACAACTTCTCATCCTAAAAAAAACAATTGGTGAAATTCACTCAAAAAGCGAACAAAATAAACCCGATGTTGTAGGTTAAGAACAATAAAAAAATTTAGGTGTGGCCAACACACGACTGCCTTTTACGAACAGCGAATTTTGAGAAACTTGTTATGCAAATTACTTGCAAACTTAAGATTGTTTTGTTTTTATTTTCATTTTCTCTGTAAATTGTATATTTTTGAGATATGTATTTGCAAAACAAATTGTTTGGTTCACGGAAGCTGGGAGCTTGGACTTCAAAATTTACGAAAAAAGTTTAAACATAAAGTTGCAGTTTTCCTGGTTACACATTTAGGCTACCAACTGACAAACATACAAACCAACAGACACTACTTCGAAACCAATTTTTCGGACCCAATGACCCTAAAAATCTTAAGGTCGAAAATTAACATGACAATTTTTTTATTTTTATATTTTTATTTTTTTTTTTTTGGGATCTTTAATATATATATTTAGCTAGCTAGGCTGTAGAAGTAGAACGCTTTGAAAAAATAAACCAATTTAACAATGTAAATAAAATAATAGTTATTATATTGTTTGTGGCGTAGTGTAAATTACTAATTACACAAGAAAATACCTTGTCCGCGTTTATGATTAAACACTACATACAATAAATTATTTAAAACCTTTTATATTATAAGTTGTAGTAAGCCATGAGAATTTTTCGGTAAAAAATTTGTTTCCTGTCATGAACTTCAAAGCATGCTACATATGTTTGAAACAATATAATAATGAAAATTAAATAAATTTCCTTATGCTATGTTCAGACTAGGGATTGGTAATCTAGATTAACTAGCAAATCTAGTTAATATATAATATATAATATAATATATATATATATATATATATATATATATATATATATATATATATATATATATATATATATATATTTAGCTAGCGAGGCTGTAGAACGCATTGAAATAATAGAACAATTTAACAATGCAAATAAAATGAGAGTTATTATATTGTTTTTCTCCCAACCCAACGTCTTAAAAGCCTCTTGTTTTAATTCTGTTTTTGGGTATTAAAGTTAGCCTTATTCTTACTATTTTAAAAAATGTGTGTGTTGCTAAGCTACACTTTTAATCCTTGGTGTAAAAGTAGGTACTTTTAATACTAGGAGAAACATATTATGCGTAGCCGAGCAAAAGCAAAGATTGCGAGTCAAATCTGAATAACACATACTATTTTTTCAACAACGAAGATTCATGTCGTGTCGGCTGTATATTACTAATTATACGAGTAAGTACAAATTATGTAATTAAAACTTCAAAATTGAAACTAATTTTGTTGAAACATTTTGTAAAACTAAGGAGATCATGACTTTTGTTTGGTTTGACTATTGTACGCGTCAAATACAATGCAATTGACGATTGCAACGGTGTCCCCAGCGGGCAATAGTGAAGTATGTGATAGGCTGTAACAAAAATTTGCTATATGAAGTTATATGGAAATATTGTCTATTTAAATTACATTTTTATTTATGAAAATTGTAATGATTTGAAAATTAAATTAATCCCATATGAAGTTTAAATTGTGATTTTAGTATATCTGATTCATTTGGGACATTTTATTCATTTTAAATATTAGAAAATTGTACTTAAAAATTGCAGAAATTTAATGTTAAACTCACTATAAATATATATTTCGGCCACTAAACAGTTTTGGATGTTTATTAGACCACAGTTGCTACGCTTTAACTTATTAACATAATCTAAAATTTAATATTTTTAAAACATTTATGTTTTTGGTAACACTAGTTTATTTTGAAATTTCTGCAATTTTTAAGTACAAGTTCCTCATATTTAGAATGATAAGAATGTCACAAATAAATCAGATATATAAAAATCACACTTTAAATGCCATATGGCATTAATTCAATTTTCCAATCATTACAATTTTCATAAATAAAAATGTAATTTAAATAGACAATATTTCCATATAACTTCATATAGCAAATTTTTGTTACAGCCTATCACATATTTTACTTTTGTCCGCTAAGGCGCTTTTTAAAATTTTGCATTCGTCAATAGTCAAACCAAACAAAAGTCATGGTCTCCTTAGTTTCAAAAAATATTTTAACAAAATTAGTTTCAATTTTGAAGTTTTAATTACATAATTGATACTTACTCGTATAATTAGTAATATACAACCGACACGACATGAACTCTTCGTTGGAGAAAAAATAGCATGTGTTATTCAGATTAAAAGTGACTTTGTTTGACTCGCAATCTTTGCTTTTGCTCGGCTACGCTGCGCTTCGCCTCGCATGCAAATATAATTGCTCGTCAAACAAAGTATCACTTTTAATCCTAATGACACAATGTACTATTGTGGCGTAGTGGTAAGGCACTGGACTAGAGCGACAAAGGTCTTCGGTTCAATTCTCAGCCAATTTTATTTGTTTTTTATTTATTATTATTTTTTTTTTAGTATTCATGTAATGACCAAATATTTTACTTTAAATTAAACATTCCTCTTTTTAGTTATTACAGTAATTACTAATTACACAAGAAAATACGTGGTCCGCGTTTATGATTAAACACTACAACAAATTATTTAAAAACTTTTATATTATGAGTTGTAGTAAGCCATGGGAATTTTTCGGTAAAAAAAATGTTTTCTGTCAGAAACTTCAAAGCATGCTATGTTCGAAACAATATAAGAATGAAAATTAAATAAATTTAATTAGGTTGATATGGCTTAGTAGAAATGTTTTGGACTAGAGCGGCTAAAGCCCAGGGTTCGATTGTGGCCAAGGCATTTTAGTTTTGTTTTTCAATTTATATTTTTTTGACGTGATAACATCTTACACCGCATGTTCAGAAAATTGACAAGACATTTTCCCATTGGTTGTGGACAATTACTAATCAACTGTAAGCATTACCTTTAATTTAAATGTATGATTTCTTAGGTTGGTCCTTACTCCTTAGGCTTTATGCCTCACACATAATATTATCGAATGATTTCGCGCGATTTAAATCCTTCAACAACTGTAGTGAGAGAATCGCTCATCCGATCCGAGCACTTCTGAAGTCAATTTTTGCGTAAAGAAATAGTGGTGGTTAATTTTTTTTTAATTAAAATAATTAATCTACTCATTAATTTTAATTTTAATTGAATCTACAAAATAGCGATTTACAGGGATTGATCGCACTATAGCGAGAGAGTGCCCCATCTGACTTGAGTAATTCTGATGCTAATTTGTACATAAAAAAATATGGCAGATAATTTAGTTTACATTAAAATAATTAATCTCAACATGTTATAAACGCTATCACCCAAAACACCTATGGCCGTGTTGATGACACAGCCCACCCCGATTTTTTTATTTTTTTTCTGTCTGTAAGATTTTTTGTTTGATGCCCCAGCGCATGTAAAATCGTCCTTAAAAACCCTTTTTTTTTTGGTTTAAGGTCTATTTAAAGTACAATAATCCTTAAAGCCTTTAGTCTCGAGTTATTTCTACTTGGCTAAAAATAACGGTTAAAAAACTATCAAATGGTGATGGTGGCAGTGGCCGCTTGAAATCAACATTATATAAATCGTATCCGTCCTAGGAAGGGCGGTACCCCCTAGTTTTGTATATAATAGTTTTTGTGTAAACCTTATACATTTTGAAAAGTATTAGTATGTATATGAAAAATAAATTTTGTCGCCCAAGAGAGTGGTCACTTCCAGTTGGCCTATTTTTACTAAAATTCACTAGTACCGCATTTCGACTTTATTGCTTCTTCACTGAAACGCACACATCGTTATTTGGATCGAAATCTAAAACCTTGGTAAATTCTGCGAATTTTGTTAATTTCAAATCGTTTCGCAATTTAACAAATATAGGTCGATGAAAAGAGAAATATGTTTCATAAGCTCCATCACAAAAATTTAAATTATTAGCAAAAGTTACCTACATCTATTTGGATATTTAAATTTGTCGTTGCACTTTCTTTTGGCAGCAATGATTTCAAATTGAAATGGTGTGAAGATGTTTCTAAAAATGAATCATTTCCAACATCAGAGTTAAAATCTCCTAACATAACAATAGATTTTCTTTTATTGCACATAGCGAAAATCGCTTGCTCGAAACATTGTACGAAGAAAATGATTTTTGTTGTTGGAGATTTATAACCTGTTATTACATAGATTTCGTTAATAACAAAGCAGTAAAATTCGATGTGCCATTTATTAGAGCCATCGCTACGCTTAGAAATGTGCTTTATCCTTTTAATAAATACGTGTGGCTTAGCCAAACACAAAATACCTCTTGATGAATTGAAATATTCGCTTCTAAATACTTTTGAATATCCTGGCATAGAATTTTTTTCATTTTTAGAAGTTAGAGTTTCAGTGAAAATCAAAACGTCTCCACGGCTGTACTGTGCATCTTTATTAATATAATTAAGCTTTTTCACTAACGATAAAACGTTTTGATATAATATTATTATAATTCGTTAGTTTGACTCTAGGTCTCTAGCGAATCATAATTTAATATTAACTGTTTCTCTTCTTGCAATTTATTAATTTCTACTAATATTTCTCCGTTTTTAATTTTACCTGGTTTTCTAAGATCTCCTAATAAATACAATCTTTTCAACTGCTTAATGCAACGTAAAGCATGGCCTTTGTTAATCTTTTATATTTGCCAAAATCTAAGCATATTTCGCTGTATGTCTGACCTTGGCTTTTGTGTATTGTACTCGCCTCAGCTGGGGTCAGTGGGAATTGTTTCCTGATTATTGAAAACTGAAGTTTATTATATAGATTTAACTGAATGGCGGATTTTAATATTGGTATTAATTTTTTGTCAATATTCTCATTTAACATGTATTCGTTGTAAGACTGTCTTGATTTAATTAATACTACTTTTGAATAAAAGTCTATCCAGAGAATAGTTGATATATTTATTTTAGATGCCTCAAGGGTTATTTGCTGTAAACCACAAGCACCATTAACTAATCCATCTGGTACGTCTAAATAGCATGTAATCGTATATTTAATGGGAATTTTTAATTCCAGAACATGGGGCAGCCCATTTACTTTGCTTTGTTTTTTTCTTTTCAAGGATTGTAGGATTTTATCTCTGTTTGATTGGTCAATTTTTCCTAAAATAATATCTCTCGCAACACTTACATATTCTGTGCTTGGAAATGTATCTATTTTATCTCTATTGGACACATCGACGTTTTCATTTTCGGTAAATAATCTGGTTGCACTTTTAGGTATACATATAAGTTTCCTTAACTTTTCTAGATGTAAATAGTTCTACATAAGTCATCTTCAGTCATATTATTGCGGAGAGAAAAATAAAGTGCTTTTCATTTTTTTGCTTCATAATTTCTGTTAATTCATAAAATTTAAATGCCTATCATAAAGGATTTTTTGTCATATATGTCTCCCTTAAACCTTAAATATCAGATGGTCCATTACTGGTGGTAGTTGATTTAAATTTCGGCAATAATCACCGATACATGGCCAAAAAGTTTATTTATACCCATAATATGCCTAATCTCACGTCCACACGGCTAAATAATGTGCTGCCTACCATTGAAATCTCATCAATTATTAATAATTTTAATTGGAATAATTTTATTCTAATGCTGGTAGCAATATCAGATGATAACTTGGGCATTAATCCGGAAAATTGACTAACTGATAGACTAAACGCATTATGCAAAGTTACACCATTGATTAAAAAAGCTGCCTTTCCCGATGAGGCGGTTAACAAACCAGTGACTTTTTTCCTTTTTTCTCTCCATTCGGTAAATTATCGAAATAATTTGTAGCTAATTTTTATATATGCAATTAATAAATGTAGTTTTTCCTACTCCAGCCGATCCATTTAGAAATACATTACATGGAAAATTTCTTGTTGTGAAACAGTTAAACACATGAAAGACGAACTCTCTTTGCAAGATATTCAAATTTTCCATTTTAGCCCATAATTCAGTTTCGGATATTTTCACTGGACAAGTATACCGTTTTTCTATCTTCTGAGTACCGATTGGTTTTCCTGCTTGGTCTAATATATTAATCTGATGTTCGGGAGATAGTTCATCGGCGATAAAATTATTAACATCTTATTCTTCAACTTCAAGCTATTCATTCCAAGCACATTCTTAAGCATCGTCTAGTGCTTCGTATCTAACTATCGTATATTTGTTTCGATTTTCATTTATAACTTGAATGGTTTGATTGTACACTAAACTGTGATCCGCATTTTCTACCTCTGTACTTTCGTCTCGCTACGGCACAAATAATATAGTTTGTTCTGGGAATTAATTGGGACTATCTTGAATAAGTTTATATCTCCTATATCTAATCAGAGCACACTTTCGACAGAACGTAACGTCGACTTCTGCTTCTACATCATCGTTTTTATTGTTGGTGGATTTTCATTTTTTTTTTTCTAAACTTTGCTACAAAGTCAGCTAAACACACTCTTTCCATACTTGTTGGTATTTTACTATATTTTCTCATAAAGTTTTCCATAAAAATATCAGTCGAATTTTCATCCAGTTTTTTCAATTCCTTCTTTGTTTTCAACATTGAGGCTCTTTCGTTTATAGGACTTGTGTTGATAAACATCGTTTGGCGACTACTCTTTGAAAGCGACATTGATTATAAATGATATACAGCTTCTTGCGCTGACAAAAATATTAGCTGTTCTGTCAAACTTTTCTTTTAAGCTACGATTTCCATTTTGCCTATCAGAAGCAGTATTTCTTAACAATTTAGATAAACCAGCATCACCAACCTTTCCAACACAATTTATAATGTATCATGCAATTCCATATTCTTCAATAACGAATTGTAAATCCATATTCGATTCAAATAGCTGTAATATTGACTTATTTTATTCATTAGTGGTAACTTCCAAACTGTTTCTCTTCGTGGTCTTTTAAGAGAAATTCTGGGAGCTAGAATATATTGATCTTCGGTGACTTCTAAAGTTCTAATTTAGCCAAAACATCTAGAAAACTTTTTCGAAAAATAAACCATTAATTTACGAATTTGTTTTAGTATTTGGTCATGCTCAGGATTTGTTTGTTCATTTTCACCAAGGGGTTCTAATATCATTGTACGCTTCATAACAGGAATCGGATAATTAAACCTGCAATTTTGTTTGTTTCGTTTGCCTTTATAACATGTACATATGTATATGTTTATGATTTTGATAATTAACATAAGGGTTGTTAGCATCATATTGGTATGTTATTATATCGATTTATAAAATTTACAAATTCTTGTACGACATTCGGATTAGTTGCATCGTATTTTGGCTCATTCTTCAACCACAGAAATATATGTTCATGTGGAAAACCTCGCATTTGAAATTCAACTCTTTCATAGCTGTCTTCTACTTCAAATTCCTCGAATATGCTATTTTTTGATTTAATCAGTTGCATTAAATTGAAAACTTTATAATCAAAATAACGTGCACATGTAACGGGATTATTTCTTATGAGATCCGTCTTTTCGAAATCGTCCCTTAAATATGCTTGTTCAATTGTTAAATTTTTGTTACAATTTAATTTGGCCAATGTGTTTGTATTACTTCTAGCCAACCTTTTACGCCTGCCGATATTGTTAAAAACAAAGTTGGGTTGCCCAGCTATCGGATCATACCCATAAGATCTTTTTTCGAGTTTCTCTATGCAGGAGAAAGGCGTACTTGTTTTAGAATTTTGTAGCCTAAATTAATCTTTTTAAGGTTGTTTATCATGTCCACGTTTAAAGCATTTTTGCTAAAAGAGTAGTAGATCCTTTTGCTTTTCTTAAATATGTGTTGAATTTCGTATTTTGTGTATAACAGAGTATTTATTAAACATTTTGATGCTTCACATATAACTTCCGGCCTAATTGTTTCAAACATTATTATATAATCGGTCTTTTCAATTGTATTTGCATTGTAGCCATGCATATTATCAAAATTTCTGGGCAACAATTTTAAAATATCGTTGCATTCAATAGGTATGTTTACCACACTTCCTTTCATACCCAACTGAGGATTTACTGCATATTCTTCTAGGCTTTATTTGCATAAAATTTATATACGGGGCAACCATTCGAAAGGAGTCAAAATTGCAATGCATTCTGGAACTTCAGTAAGCTTCAACTCATTACTTGTTGCTAATTTTGGGACTAGTTCACGGTTTTTGTAATTTTGGTAAGTTTTGCGTGTATTGTAGGTACTTGAAACATAATTATACATTTTTTCAGTAAACCTTTTAGACAGCCGCTGTATGGTTCTTTCGTTGTCATAACCCACTACCGAGTGTTTAAAAAATAAACCTTCGCAACAGCAACAAGTTATGTTTGGCATTTTTTTGTTGGTTAGGTATTCTTCATCCTTTCCTAATCGTTTCTTCGCACTTCTATCACTTCCTTCACGAGCTTTCACGAGCTTCGCCGTAAACTTATGTGTATTGGTCGTTCCTCTTGTTACTCTTGTTGTTGTAACGAATGGTGGTATTTTCTCCGATAGTTCTGCACAACTTGTACCATGTAAGCATCAATACTATATAGAAATTAATTTATTTCGTAGTATGCGGTTGTTTTTTGTTGTTCTGAACTGCATTCGCGGCCGTGTATGTGTTCGTCGTCATTTTAGAAATATTTTCAACAGTATATTATAACTAGGGGGTAAAGCCCATCCTAGAACGGAAACAATTTATATAAAATGTATTTGTCCAGCGGCCGCTACTACAATCACCATTTGACAATTTGATATTTTTTTAGCCGCTAGTTTTTAGCCGAGTAGGAATAGCTCGAGATTAAAGGCCTTTAATTACTATTGTACCTTAAATAGACCTTAAACCAAAGAGTAAGGGTTTTTAAGGAAGATTTTACATACATAAATGTTGGGGCATCACACAAAAATCCTTATAGACGGACAAACAGCGGGAGCTGTTCGTTTCCTCACAAAAAAAATTTGGGGTGGGCTGTGTGGTCTACTTGGCCGTAGCTGTTTTGCGTGATAACGTTCATAAGATGTTGATATTAATTATTTTAATTTAATATAAATTATCTGCCACAGTTTCTTTACGCACAAATAAATGAGAGATTCTCTCTCTACAATGTTCTCAACTATTGTAAATCGCTATTGTGCAGATTTTAATTTCAATTAAAATTTATGTGGAGGTTAATTTTTTTAATTTAAAATAAATTATCCGCAACAGTTTCTTTACTCACAAATTGAGATTAGAATTGCTCCGGTCAGAAGAGGCGTTCACTCGCTACAATGGCTTGCCTCGCCGTCTGATGACGCCATTGCAATAATATGGTGCGTGAGGCATGAAGCCTAAGAACCAATCTAAGAAATCATACATTTAAATTAAAGGTAATGCTTACACCAAAGGCAAAATTTCGTGTCATTTTGCTGCATATGCGGTGTAAGATGTTATCTTATCATGTCGAAAAAATGTAAATTGGAAATACAAAACTAAAATGCCTTGAGCACAATCCCAAACCTTACCTGCTCTAGTCGAATACGTTACTACCAAGCCACATTAGCATTACACATAGCATGCTATGAAGTTTATGACAGGAAAAAAGAATTTTACAGAAACATTTTCATAGCTTACTACAACTCATAATATAAAAGTTTTTAAATAATTTGTTGTAGTGTTCGCATATATTTAGGAGCAATATAACCGTGTATCACTTATTTTATTGTGTAATTACTAAAATAACTATAAAGCGGAATGTTTAATTTAAAGTAAAATATTTGGTTATTACAAGAATATTAAAAAAGTAATAATAAAAATTTTAAAAAAAAATAAAAAATCGGATCGGAATCGAACCGAAGACTTTTGTCGCTCTAGTCCCGTGCTTTACTACTATGCCACGTTAGATTGTTCTATTATTTCAAAGCGTTCTACTGCGTCCCTAGCTAAATATATTAATTCTTCATAACATTTTATAACATGTAATCTGTGTTTGTTTCTTTATTTTCATATGTATTGATATTTTTGGGTTTTAATTTCATTAATCATAAATTTTATATACTGATTTTCTATGTGTGTTGGTGGGTTTTGTACACATACATATATTATGTATAATTATTTGGCGTTGTTTTCAATCGTGTTCTGTGTATTTATGAGATAACTGTATATCATGAGCTACAAAAGGCAAAATTTTCATGTATTCGAATCAAATGAGATTCTTATACTACGTATAATCGAGTAAATTTGAGTCGAATTGGAAATTTTAATTAGAATTATCTAATGGGATTTTTATACTTTGTATTATTGAGTAAATTTGAATCGAATCACAAAATATCATATGTAATACAGTGAGGTCTCGTTATAGCGAATATCGATACCCTCAGGGTACAGACTAGGTTACCGTAACCCAGACAGATTTTGAAAGTCGCGCCATTTGAAAGCAAGTGAAAGGAGGGAGTCCGGAGTGGAGGGTAAAAAATCTTTGTGGTAGTGGCTGTGTAAGCCGTGAGTGGCAGCCTCAGTCTGCGCTTGGTGCTCGAGTGGTACGAGTTAGAAAGTTGACCTCGGGTATTTCTCACCCAGTCAATACTAAACGTTACAAAATCCGTATTTTCGGGAGACAGAATTTTTTTTTTTTTTTGGGTTTTGGCTGGAGTAAATTGTTTTGGTCTGTACAACTTACTATTTTTTATATTTTTATTATTAATTAAATATTTATTATTAATTAAAAATTTATTATTGTGTATCCTATCCTCAAAATTATGCTCTATGCTTATGTACAGTAGAATTCGCTTATAATGACTATGTAGCCAAAATATGCTGCGAATGTGGAAATACAGTCCGATTTTGTTTTTTTTATATTTTGAACAATAAAACTTTCATTCAGTTGTGCCTTGTTACGATAAATCAATCATGGAACGTTTTATCGCTATCCCAAAAAACAGGCGATTTCAAAGTTAGAAAAAAATATAGTTTTTGGAATGGATCAAAAAACTGATTCGGCCATTTTAAAGATTTTAACGTTTAAACTTTTGAATGTATCTTTGTTTAAACAAATTATTCGATAAATCTATTAGCACCCTCGTATTTGTGACAAAATGGACTATCGATTAAAAAAAAAATGTTTCAATTGGCCAACCACAGCCCAAGATACAGTCAATCAAAGTTGCCGGGTTAGGCTAACCCATGTCAGTACTGAACGTGACTTTTTTATAGTCTGTACCCTGAGAGTTAAGGAAATTGAAATGTCACAATAAAATTTGTATTCGTCAAGGTGTAAATTGTTTTATGTAAATGTACTATGGTTAATAAGGAAATAAACTAATAAAACTACATAAATGCATGGCTAAGTAAAATAAAGAAACATCCTTTGGCATCGCTGTAGCGAGATTTTCACTGTGCATTGTTTATTTAAACATGATTAATTTTAAGACGGGGTATTAAAAGGGGTAAATAGCATTAAATTTTATAAATTGTATTAAATTAAAAGATTAAAAATTTCAATAAATTATATAAATAAATTACTAATATAAAATATTTTTTTTTTTTGGTTGAACTGAGTTTTGGTTTGCAAAACATAATAAAGTATTTAAATATGCATGTCAAATTTGGATTCTATGAATGGGAACAATTTTGAGTTATAAGTGAAAGTGCGAGACGCTAAATGTATTTTACTTAATTGATTTTATGGAGTTTAGGTTGTAGTTCTTACACATAAACGACAACACCATTTATATGGTATTTAGGGTATAATTTTTTCGGGAAATATGAAAAGTTGCGTTCGGAGAGAATTCCCCGGGTATTATTTATTTTTGGTGAGAATTAAGTAAAATACAAAATCAGTTTTTGATTAAGTTAATATACGTTTTTCAGAACTTTCGATATTGGTAATACTGGAAAAAGATATGCCCTAGGTATAATGATGAAATTTGTTAAAATATAAATTTTTAATTTCCTTTTAGTTAGTTTTTATTTATTAACGGTATAGCGAATGAATGAGCTTGCATATTTTGCCGTGTACATTCCTTTTTAAGGGATGAGTGCAGGAGTAAAAATGGGAGGTGAATGGAATGGTTTGTTTTTTGTGCGGGAAAGTATCAATTAGTCGATATTCTGATAATTGATAATAAACTGCAGTCTTACCGTGTTAATTTTTGCAACAACATCGCCGTGTATTTTTCATTCCGTTTGGACTAATTTCAAACCAAGTCTTGCTGGTTTATTGGCTTATTTAATGTATAATGTCAACTGATAGAAGCGAAAGTGAAAGAAATTACTTTCGGTTTTATTTAGAACATGAATTGCAGTTTGTTTTTGTACAAATTACTATTTGGTTATCAAGGTATGGCGGCAGGTATATTGGTTATGGTTTATAGCTTCAGAGTTTAATTTGTGATGGGCATGAAAATACATATGTAACTGCTTTCAAATCGTGAAACGGCGGCAGCAAAAATATAAGTTGTGTTATATTTTTTCTTATTTAATTGTGTTTATTTAATTTAATTTTATTTTATTACATTTTATCCCACGTTCACCAGGGGCTTTTTTTAGTATACTGAGAAATAATTAAATTTGTTTCAGAATCTATTGGCGTTGGCATAGCTGTAACCCTATTTTTTGCTAATCGCGTTTTGTTTCATAGAGTGCCTGCACCGGTTTAGCTAAATCAGACTTATTGAACCGCTGTCTGGCAACCCTATGAGATAGTTCCAGAATTAATCATTTTTAAAGGGATTAAATTTAATCCTTATTTGAGAACTAAAACTATAGCCTGATCAACTCTCCAGGAACAACAAGCTGTTAAAAATAATATAAACCAAGAAACTTTCATTTTTACATTTTTTCATCTGAGCATACAACAACTTTCGCTTATATACCACACAACAATCCCCCCCCCCCCCTCCCTCCTCCTAATCAATCATTCTAGTTATTTGCAATTATTTCCTGCGCTTTTAATTGGTGTGTGTCTGTGTGTATGCGGTTATTTGACCACTATGTTAGAAAAGATAAACCATATGAACTACAAGGAACAACTGAGTGATAACTGTCATTACACACCAAACAATATTTAGTTTTTCCGAGGAAGCGCATTACAATTATATCTATCGGCTACATCTATCTTAAATTATCTTTCTTTAATAAATTCCTTTTATCCAAAAAGGCAAAGTTTATCATTTGTTCTAGCAATTAAGGGTGCACAAAAATAAAAATAAATAAAAAACAGAAAATTTCAAGAAATAAAAACCACAAAACTTTGAAGTTAGGTGATTGAGCTATGCACATTTATTTTTGGTTTAACATCACGTTTAAAACAAAAAACGGAACGACAGCCAAAATATTTTGTTTGTTCTTGCATTTGTCGAAAAATAACAAAGCAACTGAATTTGAAAAATTGCAAATGTTATTTAGTTTTCAAGACTTGTTCAAATTATTTTCCATTTGAGTTAACCACAAACAATTTTTCTTCGAGTGTTTGGATAAAATGTTTAAGTGTAACAGTTTAACTTGTTGGATGAGTTTTTGGTCTGTTTAGAATCTGTGGTTGGAATGGTTAAAATATTAATAAAGAAAAACTTAATGATATAGCAGTTGAGATAAAATTGGGTGTACACCCGCTATGAATAAAGGTTGAACTGGATGAGCGAGTTCTCCTTAATAAGAGGAACTTGGAAGGTTGAGTAAGGAAACGATAAGTCCTGGGGCCCTGTTGCTATTCGATAAGATAATTAATTGGTATTTCTGAATACGAACGTATAGCTTATCTTAATTTTTGTAGTGTACGTAAAACGAAATTTGTTTTAGACGAAACTGCCTTAAAGTGACAGTGTAAAACTGACAAAGACACAAAAATATGTCAATTCTTTTTATGTTTCGCGACGAAATATTATTTTATATCAAATATAAATAAAATAAATAAAAGCATCAAAACCTTCGCGTAGTAGAACATATTTCGTGTTATTTTAGTTTTATTAATCTAGTGATTCCATATTGAGAAAATATATGTCAGGCAAATTCTGGCTGAAAAGTAGTACATAATGTGGAATTTTGCTAAACAAATAGTATTTTCAATTATTTACTAACGTATTATAAAACAAATTTTAAAAATATAAATTTCTTGTGTTCATCTTCCTATTTTCATTGGTTTCGTTTTGGTGTCGTTAACTCTCATATACCGACCAAACGCCGCAGTGATTAGTTGCAGCGGTTGGATTGGGAGGTACCAGGTTTGAAACCCTATATAGGCGGGATGCAAAAGGGATTTTTATTCATCTGATTACTATCGGTAATAACGATGAACACATCTATGATATCTGTTGAGAGGGCGGAATCCATAGGCCGACCTACCTTCCATGTCAATACTATAGGCTGGCATGAAGCAATGCAATGTTCAGGTGGTCTATGCAAAAACGGGTCTATAAACCGTACGTCCTCGATTTGGCTAACTACTGCGTAAGGTAAAACGTTACAAGCGAACTGCGAAAGAGTTGGAAGTGCCTTGAGCCCCAGAAAAGATTGCAAAGATAAACTCACAAACAAACAAACTCTAATATGTGATTGAACACAAATTCGTTCATGAACGTACAACAATGCTCAAATTCGTATTGTGAAGGCGGCTCAGATCATCAACGTGTGCGCCTTGCCCCCAAAATCTGTGTCTTTATTATTATATTACATATGAGTTAGAAAATGAGACAACAGCAGATGAAAATGCTCATGCTGAAAATTCTCAAGAATTTAATGAACCTGATAATATTACAGCAAGGAGAATACGGCGAAACATTTTGAATTCCATAAGATAAACTATTATTTAAAATATCAAACTAATATCATATTATTTTATTCCTATTTACATAATTATGTTACTTTAGAATTAATATCGCAGATTTCAATCACATTTTCGTTGCGTATTTAATTTACATTTAAATGAATAATGTTAATTATTTCCATCTAACCGACCAAACGGCACAATGGTTAAAGCTCTGGCGGTTAGATCGGGAGCTACCGGGTTCGAATCTCCATAGGGGTGGGGTGCAAAAGGTATTTTTCATCATCTGATGCAGATGAACACAACTATGACCACCTGTTGAGAGTGCAGAATCCATGGGCCGTCAGCACTAGAGGCTAGCATGAAGTAATACAATTTGCAAGTGGTTTAAACAAAAACGGGTCTATAGTTGTAAAGTAGAATGGTAAGGCGAACGCCTTTAATTTCAAGATCATCTGATTTAAATTAATTTTTATTTTTTTTTTCGCTGACGCTACATCCCATAGAGAGATTAGGCCGCTTTATTATGAAGTTTCGTAATTATTTTTTCAACGGATAATGAGTGATTAATTCATTGATCCTTACATTAACCAGCCGTGATTTTTTCATCAACCGCCGGGAATCGAACCCGGGACCTCCGCAGCTTAAAGCAAGCATGCCAACAATTGTGCCACCGGGGCGGATTTAAATTAATGTTTATCTAAAATGCTCTTTTCTCTTAATGTAATCTTCTTTTCTTTCAATTCCATTACTCGTTTTTTTCAATTTAATTTCCCGTTCCTTTAACTCTATGGATTTTTCGTTTAATTGAACTAGTCGCTTAAATGACTTGCTTGAGTATTGGTGAGAGACTCTAATTTGTTGGTAATATTTCGGTGAAACGCCTCTTGCATTTTGATTTGTGCCGCTAATAAATTGTTCCTAGATTTTCTGGGAGTGGGTGCCTCTATATTGTTTGTTTGTTTCTATCTCTGCAATCTTTTCTGAGGCTCAAGGCACTCCCAACTCTTTCATAATTCGCTTTTTACATCCCACCTTACGCAGTAGCCAAATCGAGGACGTAAGGCTACAGGTCCGTTTTGCAACTGCACATTGCATTGGTTCATGCCACCGATCGTAATCAGATGATGAAAAATCCCTTTTGCATCCCGCCTGACAGTATCGCTGCGCCGATGTTTTATCTTTATATTACGATTACACTAGTCGACAAAGAAAAAGTTGCAGAAACAACGATAGTCATTTCCGATGTATTTTTAAATGCTGAATCCGAATTTGACGGCAGAATTGCCCTTTCACGTTGGATTTTGGGATATCTTAACGTAGAAGTGAATAAAAGGCTGTTTTTATGAGTTTTCAATATTTTAAAGTATTGCTAGGAAATTTCAGCAGTAAAAACCAATGACTTCATCATAAAGTAATATTCATCTCCTCTTATCTCCAATTTTAAACGTCTAAATATCTTTATCTGTTACAGAGATATCGTAAATCAAATAAGGCTCGCTAATAAATTCACATATCGTAGTTAGGTGTGTGATAATAACTTCATACTAAAGTCTTAATACTTTGATTTACGATATCACGGTAAGAGATAAATATATTTAGACGTTTAAAATTGGAGATGAAAAGGGATGAATGGTAGTTTACGATGGCACCATTGGATTTTCGTACTGAAATTCCCTAGCAATACAGTAAAACATTGAAACCACATAAAACAGCCTTTTTTGCACTTTTAGGTTAAGATATCCCAAAACCCTGACGTGGTAGGGCAATTATGCGGCCAGATTGGGATTCAGCATCGAAAAATACGTCGGAAATGACTATAATTGTTTCTGCAACTTTTTTTTTTTTTTATCGCCCAGTATTATATTTTGTTAGTAAAGTTGGAACGGCTACGGACCTTTTTGTGTCTATGCCTGGTCCTAGTAGACCGCCACTCAAACCTAATAAAGTTGGAGGTGAATCGATGGAAATATTTGGCAGATCCAAGTTGCTGTCACTAAGTTCTCGAGTGCCGGTGGTTCCTGCAATTGCTATATTTAAATCAATCATTCTTATCACAGCTTTCTCTGTAGAGGAAAACGTAAACATTTTTGACTTGCCTCTTCCCCGTCATCTCGGACATACTTATTTTATTTAATTTTAGTCTATTTGTTATATTAAATTTTAAGTCCGACTACATTTTTTCCAGAGGTCCGGACTTCGAATTGGCGGTCCTTGGGAGTTTAGCCGATTACTAATTCTAAACTAAAATGTTTTGAATGAATTGCGGGCATTGGATGTCGTATTATACCCTTTGGATAATGCGGGAGGTTCCTCCATAAAACCCACCAACATTTCAAACTGTTTAACATTAGTAATTTTGGCCCTAAAATACATACACAATAATAATAAAAAATAAATACGTATATTGAACGTGTAAATTAATAAATTAATATAAGAATGTGATAATAATTATTAACATAATATTAAATATTTAGTCAAGAAGAGACAAGCAGTCATAAACCTCCGCGTCAAGAAGTGCAAGCAGTCATAAACCTCCGTTTCAGTGAATTTTAATAAATTATAATCAGAACGATTACAAACAAGTGGAGACGTGTTATGTGATGGAAATGACACCACGGATGGTTCGTACACGGACTCAAAATATTTGGCGAACAGATTGCACATATTAGGAGGCTGACTCACTAATGAATTCTGATAAATCATCGGTAAAGGAAATCCACCTGCTTTCCTTTTACGATTTAGGAAATTCCAGAATTTTCTTGGATTGGACGGCAAATCAACTAAAGAAACAATTTAAAATTTTAAATTCTTTTCGAGCTGCATTGAACCCAGAATAAAACTCACTAGCCTATATGAAATTTGTTACGTTTTGTAAAGGAACATACCTTTCAACACCAGTCTTTAGTAGTTCGTTGAACAACAGAACTGCTTCTTTCAACATTTTGCCACGCCTAGATTAATCTACCAACTCCATAACCTTCCAGTAGGATGCGCATCACGTGAGCAGTTCTGATCATGTATTTGGCAGCTGCGTGATGGGTACAATTGGGTAAGGGGTAACCGACCACTGGTAACTGATGCCATTTGGCACATTGTGGCCATTTGGCACAGGCTAAAGTACGCCGCTAAAGGAGAAACCTTGACAAAAAATCCTAATCTAAGGTGGAACAGCATAGGCCGATGGCTGATAGGTTAACCAATACAAAGTATGCGGACTCTGGATACCAGGCACCGTCCAGTTTTATTTAGCCTTCCCGCAAAGCTGGGTGACCTACAGACGACTTTCCATTCCCAGCACCTCGTAAGAGTAAAACGAAAACGGTAGACGGGGCACGGGCAGGAATATACGGAAGTGGGACTGCCCTCTCGAAGTTTTAGGGTCCGAATGCTACCGTCTTACCAGTAGAAGTAAATGCTATAGTAAACATCTAGGAGGATGAGCAATGATCCCAGATAGTATATACCGCGCACCGGCCGACAGTATTATCAGGTTTAGTAAGAACCTGAATATTGACTGGACGGGTAATTAAGCAGGGTCCAAGTACAAAAGATCTTTTAGGTCGCAGTGCGAGGTGGCTGAACGCCCACATGGCCCTTCAGCAATAATAATAATAATAAAATAGCATAACAATACATAATATTCACGTCGATTATATTCGCGGTTGCGGATCTATCGCGGATCGTAAACTACATATAAAAAAAATTGGAAACAATAATTTTTTATCATAGTTTCATTGAAATTCCTTAGGATATTTTTATAATAATAAAAATATTGCGTTTGTACGGGGAATCAAAAAATATAAATCACATGTAAATCAATACAAATTTTCCAGGATACTTTGATTTACACCAATTGTTTCCAATTTTTTTTAAATGTAGTTTACGATCCGCGATAGATCCGCAACCGCGAATTCTACAATCGACGTGAATATTAATTTCATAAAAGAAAAACCAAATTTTACTTACATTGTGATTTTTAAGGTGCCATTAACTAAAATGACATCGAACATTATATTCGTTCATGAACGAGCAAAAACTGCTTGAATTCTTACTGCCCAATAGGGGAAATTTTGTAACGTCGCATGCTTGCTCGTATTCGTATAAAAATTGTAATTCGTTCATATTTTGTACGTATTCGTGTACATAGGCCACCTGGCAATATTTTACTGTCGAAGTTTTTGCTTTTCAATTCTTAAACTAATTTCTTGAGAAGAGTTTTTCGATAATTATCGAGGAGCCATCTTTTGAATTTATATTTTATAATAAATAACGATAAATTCAACTAGACACCAAGTATTTGTTTTTATTTTCACTTATTCTGTTTCCACTTCCTTTCATTTGAGTTTTGTGCCTTTTATTCAATTTACATTTGTGTTTAATTCATGGCATTTCCAAGAAAGTTCGTACCTCATTTTTGCATAAATTTTTCATTTTTCATCTCGTCAGTTTGAATAATATACGCCCGTAAATATTTAATCTTAAAGCGAGGAAAAACACCGAACGAAATTATTGAAGCTAAATTTTACTATCGTGCAATAACTAAATTAATGTTTGATATTTTTATATAAAATTAATCGGATAGGTTTATATTCAAATTAAAAATTTCTTATTATCTTGTAATTTTAGCTTACAGACCTGAAAAATCGATCATTAGAAAACAGAGTTGTGACTCAGAGAAAGCAACATTTTAATAAACCAAAACAATTGGGTAAAAAACGAAAAATTGAAGATAAATATTAAAACAAAAAAAAAAGCATTTCTTCAAAGCATTTTGTACGAGCAAAATATTTATTTTGGATAACGTTATTAAATTATATCAACATTACATATTGATAAACAGGTAACGAACAAATTTTTGTAATTATTTGATATTTCTGAAGGCTTTCTAAATATACATTTAGATTTATGACTTAATAATTGTTACGTGAGCAACCCATACCGTAAAGTTTTTTCATTAAAATGAAAGAATTGATTACATTAAGGACTTTTAAGAAACTGATTTATCATTGTCGTTTTACGTTGAAAGAAAAAATTATTTGAATTGTGAAATAAAGAGAGGCAAATTTGTTCAAGTCATACTGGTAACGGTAACATAAATAAAACAATTGGGTTTACAATTTGAAACGCATGTTTGTGCAGGAAACCAAAAAATATTTTTTTTTATTTCTTTTAAAAAGGGTTTTAATTAAATATTTTTGGTTTATTAAAGTTTTAGTTGAAATTCGCCTAGGTTATAGGTCAAGGATAATTAAATTTGGTTTTCTATCTTGAAAGAGGATATTTTTAATTCATGAAGCAATCTGCTTGGAATCCAGGAATGGTTTAAAAAATATGTGATATAGATTACAAGCATTGTAGAAACGTGACTTGTGATTTAGATGAAATCCTTGTACGTATTGTAATCGGTTATTTCTGGTTTCGTTCAACATAGGGCCATGGCTAATAAAATTTAAATTGTTGGGCTATCTCTTTCGATAATTGTCATGAAAATGACAAATATTATTTACATATAAAAATTAATAAATAAATGAATTGACAACTTTATAATAAGCTTGCTTTTTCGTGATATTTTGAATTAATTTCTTTAGTTCATTTTCTACTGATTAAAGTTTGTGGCACTTTGCTGTGGGGGTATCAACATCATATACAATGTGACATCTTGATTGTGATTATCAAATCAAAGATTTGCTTAAGTGAATCTTCCCTATGTTGGTATATTTCGAATGGTACATTTAGATTTGTGTTTTAATAGTTTTTTCCTCTACTTTATCCAATTTGCCGCATTTGGGAAGTCTATGGAGAATTTGTATTTTTGTTTCGAAATCTGGCGTAACATGCATCTTGTGAAACGCCTTTTTGGCCAATAGAATATTTCCTAGTAATCATTGCATTTTAATTTGTGTATGCCGCTATTAGTTTCGTTTTGTATTCAGTTGGATCACATTATAATATTATTTAAAAATCCACAGAAGCAGTTAGACAGTTAGCTCAACCACATAAATATCATAAAACCTAACAAAAAATTAAGTTCCACACTAACATAAATAAATCCATCAATTTTTTGGATCTAAGAATACAAAATGTTGATGGAAAACACCATTCAAAATATTCCGACAACGGGTTTCAACCAAAACTTTATTAATCGGCTTAAAGGATCTAAAATCTAAGATGCAACAAAGAAACTTAACAGAATTGAATAACAAGAAAGCAAAAGATACATTACAATGACACATCAGCAATATAAGAGCAACTAAACAAAAGTTTAAAATAAATTGGCTACAATATCACGTTCAAAACAAATGACAAAATGCAACAAAAATTGAGACCACAACAACAAAACGAAATTGACAACGGCAAACGTTTTTTCCTTTATTGTAAAACCACAGATAAGAATAGACAGATGTAGAACTTGTATGGGTCATATTTACATTCTAAATTTCAATACAAAATTCCAACCCATTTCGTTTAGAGCAGGACGTATATATTATAAAATAAAATGTTGTTTGAAGTTGTTTTATGTTTGCTTTGATATAATCAAAATAGCCATGCGATGTTTGCTTTAATATAATCAAAATAGCCATATGTAAAAAATGGATATAAAGGGACAGAAATGTAGGTCCTGCTCTAAACGAATTGGATTGGAATTATTGTATTGAAATTTAGAATGTAAATATGGCCCATACAAGATCCACATCTATGTTCTCTTATCTGTGGTAAAATCGTAAAACGTAGTGAACTGTCAAAAATATCTGTAGGCCAAACATTATGCCGGGTGATTTTTTTAACCTGTACACTCAAATAATTGTTAATGTGGTGCAAAGTATATTTTGTACAATGTTTATTTGATTCTAGTTTTTATGAATTGAAAATTTCGGTTTTAATTTTAAATTTAACTGCATTCATAATTTTTGATAGTTCTAAACACATAGTCATGTTTTCTATATATTATAATATTAATAAATTTTATGAGTAAGTTCAGTAAGATTTTAGAAAAAAATTGTAAAAATAGCTATTTCTTGAATGTTGATGATTATGCATTGAGCATTAAAAGTACTGATTATATAAAAAATAAAAAAAAAATAAACATTCTTCAAAGTAATGTGCGCGGTATGAATAATATAGATACGTTTGATGATGTTATTGTATTTAGTGAGAGGTTGGATGAAGATATTGACATTATTGTGCTTAGTGAGACATGGGTTAAGAGTAACAACACTATTTCGTTTCAACTAAACAATTTTCGGAGTATCTTCTCTTGTCGTAATGATAGAGTAGGTGGTGGTCTAGCTATTTTTGTAAAAAATAATGTGAAATTTAATGTTGTAAGGTGTGATGATAATCAGTTCCCCTTTCATTTTATATGTATCGAGCTTGCTGATTATGCATCAACTAAATTATTGGCTATCTATAGACCACCTAATTCAGACGTTGAAATATTTTTAAGTTTTTTGGATGGTTTAGATATAAGCAAAACGGACACAATTGTTGTTGGGGATGTTAACATACCTGTAAATAAAAATTCTGTTAATGTTTCTGAATACAAAAATAGTTTGATGAGTTTGGGAATGATTGTTACTAATACGTTTGCTACTAGGTCAATTAGTAACAATATCCTTGATCATGTTGTTTGTAGCTTTAATAATATTAGCACCGTTAAAAATTCCACTATTTTCTCGGATATTAGTGATCATAATTTTATTTTTTCGTCTCTTTACTTCAAGGATAAATTTTACAGGCATAAATTGGAAAAAAAGATTATTGACTTTGAAAAAGTTGACTCCTTTTTTGTTGATTTTCTTGAGGCTACGAATTTTGATATTACTGATCCGGGCGGGACTTTTAAACTAATTATTGATAAGTATAATCAGTTAATTGACAAGTTCACTATGATTAGGAGTGTTGTGGCTAATTTGAAGACTAATTCATGTCCTTGGATGACATACAACTTGTGGAAACTGATGGGAAAACGTAATAACACGTTAAAGAAACATAAGTTAGACCCACGTAACGTGGATATTCATGATCTACTTAGTGCTCTTAATCGGAAAATCAAGTCTGAGAAGTACTATGCAAAAAAACAGTTTTATGAAAATACATTTGCTAATGTGAGTCAGAAAAATTTATGGAAAAATATAAATCTGTTTCTAAATAGAAATAATCATAAATCTGAGATCCAAACTATTGTAGTTAATGATCTAAAATATAATAATACCTCTGATATTGTCAATAAATTCAATGATTATTTTGTTCACATAGGTAAATCACTGGGTGAATCAATTAGAAGTGACAGGAATATTCATAAATTTGGAACATTGTGCCTTAATCCAGATTCAATATTTCAAACCCCCACTAACCCTGCGGAAATTTGTAATATTATTTGTCTTCTAGATAGTGGTAAAGGTGGTGGGCCAGATAACGTTCGTAACTTGGTTTTGAAGCATAATGTCACATTCTTTTCGGAACTTATAGCGAAATTAACTAACACAATCCTTGAAACTGGTGAATATCCTAATGTTCTAAAAATTGCCAAAGTTGTGCCAGTATTTAAAGATGGTGATAAGGATCTTGTTTCTAACTACAGACCTATTTCAACTTTGTCTGTATTTGACAAAATCATTGAGAAAATACTAAACTCACGGTTTAGGAGTTTCCTTAACAGTTCAAACTTTTTTTATGCACATCAGTATGGTTTTAGGGAAGGTTCGGGTACTGAGTTGGCACTTGTCGAAATGGCTAACATGATCTACAATGCCTTTGATCGAAAGGAATATGTTGGAGCTCTCTTTCTTGATCTAAAGAAAGCTTTTGATACGGTTGACCACCAATTGCTTTTAGATAAATTGTGCTGTTATGGATTTCGTGGAGTAGCCAATAGGTTAATTAATAGTTACTTGACTAATCGTCAACAATACGTCATGATCAACGGATCCACCAGTGATGTCTTAAATGTGGATTGTGGAGTGCCTCAAGGCAGTGTGCTAGGTCCGTTGCTGTTTCTGATATTTATTAATGATACCTCGCTATTACCTTTAAACGGACAAATTCGAATTTTCGCAGATGATACTGTAGTATTTTATGAAACAAAGGACCCTTCGACAATACATAATAGTATGAAGCATGATATGGACATTCTACTGGAATATTTCAAATCTAATGTGATCTCTCTAAATTTACATAAAACGAAATTTATGATTTTTCATTCCCCACACAAAAGTCCTATCAATTTGTCTTATTTTACTATAAATAACATTGTAGTTGATAGAGTTGAGTTTTTCAAGTACTTAGGAGTAACTTTTGACACGCATATGTCTTGGGCTGAACACACTAAAACCATCTGTAGTAAAATGGCTCCGTTAGTAGGATTGTTAAGGAAACTTTCCTTTTGTGTGCCGAGCTATGTACTGAGATTGATGTATTTTACATTTATTCACTCTAGAATTGTATACGGAATTATTGTGTACGGAACTGCAAGTCGAAGCAGATTGAAATCTTGTCAAATCATGCAAAACAAAAGTTTAAAAGCTGTTTTAAAGCTGTCTTCACGTTTCCCATCATTAGTTTTATATGAAACCGAGTCCAAGGGTATTTTACCAGTTGGTGCATTGTATGAGTACCAAGTTTCACTATACATGTACAAGATGTTAAATGTTTCTTCAGCACTCTCTAATCTTAAATTTAATAACTGTAATCATAATTATGACACCCGATTTATTAATAGTATATCATGTGGATCTATCAGTAACGAATTTGGGCGCAAATCGATAAGGTTTTCCGGCCCTTCAAATTACAATAAGTTGCCAGAATCACTTAAAGCTTCAATGAGTTTTCCTCAATTTAAGAAACAGCTAAAAATTTATTATGGAAATCTTATAAATAATTATATTTCTTAAATTTTGTAATGATTGTATTGCATTATGTAAAAAATTTATAATTTTGTATATGTTTTAAAATGTGAATTACAATATCAATTACCCTTCAAAGGACAATAAATCCATTGGGAAATTGATATTGTAAAGAGTTTAATTGTATAATTTGTAAATAATAAATAAATAAATAAATAAATAAATAAATAAATAATTAATAAATAATTAATAAATAAATAAAATAAAAAAAAAAAAAAAAAAAAAAAAAAATATCTCGGAAAATAAGCACTCTACGCAAAAAATGGTAGAGATCAAAATTTAATTATTCCGCGGGGGGAAATACATTAGTGTTAAAATTAGAACCCCTCTCCCCTCCTTGTAGGTGGGGCGGGGGGTAACTTTGAAACTGAGATAGGACCCCTATTTTTTATTGCAGATTCGGATTCTACGGCTAAAAATACGTAGGATTTGGCTGAAACATTTATTTCCATTCATGATAGATGGCGCTGTAATTGACGATATTCAATACACATTTTTTGAATATAATTAGTAACCACGACCAAGGTAGAGTTCCGATTTAAACTTGCGAGGATTTAAATGAAAGCGAAAGATCATAGTCACGATATAGTAAGACCAAACATTTATAGAAGGCTGCTAATTAAATCATAAGCGATAAGGTTCCATGAGATTTTATCGACAAATCTGGACCACTTGCGAGATGTTAAAGACAAGTAATAAAATCTAAATAAGGGCATATACATCTTAATTGACTAAATCACTATTTAATTAGCAAAAAAAAAAAATTTAATTTTAATTAATTTACTATTGTTTTACTAATTATATTCAAAAAATTTGTATTGAATATCGTCAATTACAGCGCCATCTATCATGAATCGAAAAAAATGTTTCAGTCAAATCCTACGTATTTTTAGCCGTAGAATCCGAATCTGCAATAAAAAATAGGGGTTCCTATCCTAGGTACAAAGTTACCTCCGCCCAACCTACAAGGAGGGGGTGGGGGTACTAATTTTAACACTAATGTATTTCCCCCGAGGAATAATTAAATTTTGATCTCTACCATTTTTTTCGTAGAGTGCTTATTTTCCGAGATATTTGAGTGTATCAGGTTAAAAAAATCACCCGATATAGTATTGATAACTTGTTTTCTGTGTTAAACCAAAGCGTTCCTAGAAATACAATCCATCAGGTTAAAATTTGAACTTAATATATAAAATCGCTTTATTTACAAACACATCTTTATGTCATGACGTCATACCATTCGTTCAAGTTTTTTGTTATAATAAGCCATAAGTGCCACCTACTTATAAACTCGACTAATTAAATATATTAAAAAAAAACAAAATGGACGTGTAGTTTCCGTGTTTGAAATCAGATGGCGGGAATAAAAAAAATTGAAATATTTAAATTGAAATTTAATCATGCTGTTGTAGCTTTTTCCATAAAAACAAACAAGATTTGTTTGATGTTTATACAATCAATTTTATTGCCATCAGCTGTAGCTACAAAAATGAAATTTGTGTTTTACACTCCAAATCGTCCGCATCTATCATCCAGTAAATTATTTTTAAGCACCATTCAATCTGAAATTAAAGTAAATCTAGTTAATTATGTATAAATATTGTATTTATGTTAATACTTAGCTTTATTGAATTTATTACTTTCAATTTTCACTATGACAACCAAACGTCAAAATTGTAGGTGAATTCTAATATTTAAATTAATTTTGTGAATACAGTTTCGAAAAAGAAGATTGACGCGACATCTGCATGAAATATATAGCTATTAACTTTTTCGAAGCTGTATCCCTTCCATATTTTCTTTGTATTAAAATAAAATTGTACGTGTCATTACTTCTGTGACCGCCATTGCAACACAAACAATAAATTGAGTTAATTTAATAAAATTAAATAAAATAAAATCCGTGTAAAATTTATTGATGTGAAATTGTGAATGGTGAAGTACATAATATCAACTTGGGGAAAATTACGCAATTGGTAGTGCCTCTACCATTTTTGTGCTATATATCAACCCAATAGTTAATTGCCCCAACACATGCGAAAAATCTTATAAATATTTAGCAGAATTATTGTACTGTTAAAAATATTTTCAAAATTCGAAATTCGAATTTTCGAAAAAGGAAAAACCTTGTGTAGCTAACTTCATAACATCTTACGTCATTGATTTTGTTTTTATTAATTTTATACTGTATTTACATGATACAAAAATAAATAGGTACATATGATTGACAGATGAACTCACGTGGTTATGTGACGTCATCTGGGAATACAAAATTTGTACGTTTCGTATGAAATTACAGATTTGTTAATTTTTGACTAAATTTTGGAAGTTATAGTTTTATTTAGCTTTTTCTTTGGATTTTTTTGAATTGCTAATAATTTATTTAATTTTTTTATTCTAAAATATAACCTAGATCTAAAAAACAAATTTAATATTTTCAGGTACTTCAATTAAATATTTATCACATTCTTCTAAGTATTTTTTTAAATAATTAATAATTTCATTTTCACTATTACCACAGATAAGAATAGACAGATGTACATCTTGTATGGGCCAAATTTACATTAGAAATTTCAATACCAAATTCCAATCTAATCCTTTTAGAGCAGGACGTATATATTATAAAATAAAATTTTGTTTGAAGTTGGTTTATGTTTGCTTTGAAAAAATCAAAATAGCCATACGTAAAAAAAAATAAAAAGGGACAGAAATGTACGTCCTGCTCTAAAAGGATTGGATTGGAATTTGGTATTGAAATTTTGGAATGTAAATTTGGCCCATACAAGATGTACATCTGTCTATTCTTATCTGTGCTATTACTATAGTTTAATTTTAATAGTACATACTGCTTCTGCACATCAGTGCTTTCATTTTCGTGCACTATTTCATTCCTCCTTGCATACAAAAAAAAACAAGTTAATCAAAACAATCAAAAATCACTAAATTAAAACATATTTAGTTGGTTTAGTAAAACAAGTCATTTGAAATTAATTTTTATCAAATCTGTCAAATTTATTTCTAGTACAAAATATTATTTACTATCTTACAAATCAATTTCATTTTTCTCTAATATGTTCAAAAGCACATTGGGATGATCGTGTAAACCACCTTTTGCACGTATAACACTAAAATAGTCGTCCAAAACATCCTGATTTAGGCGGTATGGGCTTAATTCAAGTTACTGGGTATAGCTGGAAAATCAGGTAAGGCGCGAATTTTTTGAAAAAAATTTTGCACAGAATTATAGATCTACTCTTTTTAATAGGTGCAAGCTATATTTTCCGGGAAAATTCATACATTTTCCGGAAAAATTTTCAATTAAAAAAAAAAAAAATTATATTCCATTTAAAATACATAAAAATATGAATTTAATAATTTTTTTTTTCTTTACGGGATTATAGATCTACACTTTTTAATAGGTGAAAGCCAATTTTTTTCGGAAAATTCTCATATTTTCCGGGAAAATTTTCAGTTTTTCCAAGAAAAATATTTAATTTCTTAAATTTGGCCTCATTTAGAATAATGTCAAATTACATATTTGTTTATGTATTGACAATTTTTTCTGTAGTTTTAAAAACGTACATCAGATGTCAAACACTGTTAAAAGGCGATATGAATTTTAAATTAGTTTTGATTATAAAAATAAGAATTTTCATATATATGCTAGAATAGCGGGGGTTTTGGGGCGGCAGCCCCCATCCCCTAAGGCATAAAACGAATTAAAATCACATTTTGCTTTCTTGTGTTCGTCTGAGTTCCAAATTAAATTTTCTCTTTATCAAAATATATTTAGAAGAAATGTCGCGAGGAATCGTGTGGGAATATGCCCTAAATTTGTCTTCAGATAGGGCATATCTGAAAACGAATTAAAATAATCTAAACAAAATGTAATATTGCGCGAAGAGGTCCAATGCTAAGCGGCTTTGGGGAGTTCCCAATTTTAGTATGTGAATTATAAAAATGAGAAATATTACATTTTGTTTTCAATATTGCGCGGAGAGATCCAATGCTAATCGGCCTTGGGGGATTTTAGTATAAAATAAATAAATTAAAAAAATATTTTAAATATTGAATAATAAAAAACGTTTATTTTTAAACAAAATTGTTTTCATTATTTTCATAATCTTCAGATTCAGGTTCAGTTGATTGTTGTTCGACTTCGTCTTCTTCCAGTTTTCCGTGATAAAGTTTGCCGGCATACACGGTAAAAAATGAGACGTTTCCTCTATTTGGGTAGTTAAAATGTGGTGGGCCAAATTGTATTAAAAAAAAAATGTGAAGTCATTTCTGTATTGGATAATTTAGTTCTGGTTTTTCGTCAAAATCCACACACAAAGCCTAATTACAATACAGTTTTCACTTTAAAAAAATGTTAATCAATAAAGATTTATATAAATTTGTCAATTTAAATAATATTCGTTACTTGGTTTTGATATTTATAAGTGGTTTAAATTAAACAAAAATAGTGGGTCCAATTGACAACCCAGTAATAATTCAGAACGTTAAATTTGATCACTTTATTTTATTTTATTTGTGCCTGAGTGATTGAAGGACGTCAATTTAAACTCTCATTGGTACATAATTTGTCTAGCTAGCGAATACAATATCTTCTTTCCTCTTCTTTTGTTTTAATAAATGCAAAATATTTGAATATTCATCATCAGTCGTATTATAAAGGTCAAAGTGTAAAGATTTAAATACAAATTAATTATTTTTGTAATTATTGTTGTTATTGTGCGTGGAAAGTGTAATAATAATTTTAATATTTGTGTAAAATCATCAAAATTATTTTTAATTAATAAGTGAGAGTACATAAGTGTGTGTAATTTAAGAAACTTTAATATAGTGATGTTTTTTTCTATTTAATAATTGATGATTTTACGAACAAGAGTTTTTTGGATCAAATTACATACAATCACCTCTATTATGATTGTCGCGTCGATCGACAATCGACACGACTCTGTATTGCGTTTTCTTTTTTTTATTTGATAAAAAAAATACGAAAAAAGAAAAGGCAACACAGAGTCGTGTCGATTGTCGATCGAAATCATAATAGGGGTGAATGTTATTGATCCTACATCGTCAGTTTTATTAACTTTACAATATCAAAGTGACAAACAATACGTGTTAGTGCCATATCATAATAATAATACAAGTTTTCCGACATATAACGACATTATTATTGCAGGTAATCATGTTTTAACTGAAAAATGAATTTAACTGTAACATTTTTGTTTCATTCCCGTTTACATGTAGTGGTAGAATTTTGTCCTTTTTTATCAAAACCACTGCGGTATTGACGAATAAAGACAAAACAAGATTAGTCGCTTAAAAATCGGTTAAAAAGAGAACATCTCTAATAAAAGAGAAAATCTCTGAGTAATTATATTCAAGCAATTCTCTTTTTTCTTTATTTTTAGTTGTTTATTTTGTATAAGCTAGCAATGTAAACTACATGAAGCACGAATGTTTTTAAGCAGCCTGGATATATCATAGTATAGGTATTGCTTAGTATATTAAATTTTTTACGTACAGAGCGTTGCGCAAAATATTGCACAACAGTTTGGTAATGATATTGTATCTTACCGTTTGTTTATAATTGAGGTTTTACCACAGAAATTATTTATACAGAATAACATTCTAGTCATATATGTATATAATTATATATGATCCGATGTGTACTAAATAAAAATCGAAGAACTATAGGGAAAATTAATGTACAGCCAATGGTTCGGCCCTATAAAATCTGCGAATTTTATATTGTCTTTAAATCTCAGAAGACAGAACAAATAAACCGGCATATAAAATTAATTTAAAATGTTATCATAACAAATTAACAAAAGCTGGCTTGCACATTTAGTAAAATTTAAGTTTGTTTTTTTATATATTATATACTTTCCTAAATAAACATAGATATTAGCAAGATTTTCCTCCTTATCAACAATGTTTGCATCCTTGGTAGATAAAATGTGCCCAGTTTGCAGAAAATGGTTTGAAATTGCGCCATATGTGTTATTAAAGGTTTTTGTGGAATCATAAATAAGTTGGTAAACCCATTTCTCAAGTATGGTCTAACAAATTCTCTTCCTCAAGAACGCTTTAATTTATAAACTAAATTAGATTGCAATTCTGTGGGAACTTTGCAAATAAAAATATATCTAAACTGTTCAAACGTATACCATCAAGTTTTTTATCATAATTACCTAATCAGATCTATCACATAATTCATTCGATACAAATTGTTATTTCCTACAAAATGAGTACTGTGACAGCAAATTCTATTACCGGAATTTTTTCCCTGTAGGAATGAGTTATTTGAAAAATCTGAATATCTTAAATTAATTTTGTATACCGGTTTTTTGTTCTGTGATAGTTTAAACAAATAAAAATAAGTTACATAACAAACTATTTAAATATTTACTTTTTATGCATTTTCCGTCAAACTCTAAATTTAGGAAATGTTTTATGACCCCGTCATAAACGGAGGTTGGATTGGCAATCGGCTTAAAACATTACGAAAGAAGGAAGTTAAAAAAATCAAAGTGTTTCAAAACAATGAACCCAGTACAACGAGAGACGAGATTCAAACGCAGCTAGAGATAATAGACGACCAACATAATTTAGTAGAAATAGTAGAGACACTAAAAATATCGGATCCCAAAGTTGATAGGTTAAACATTATTGATGGAATGAAAACAACATTTAATCTACGACGCCAATTTATTCTGTCGAATAATTGTAGTTTAGCGTTGTTAGAATATCCTAGGTTTATAGACACATATCAATTTGGTGAGAGCTTGTTCAATAATAAATGAATAAACAAAAGTTTCTAAGATCCGATTTTTTCTACTCTTATTTTCCAGATTCACAACGATTTTGAACTCCTGTATCCATACAGCCACAACAATTTGAAACAAAAATTTAGTGCAATATTTTACGCCCATATCAAACAAATTTCAGAAAAAATTGGGAAAATCAAACCAGTAATTGAATATTTTAAAGGTAGATTTAAACCATTAAAAATGTATATGTATTTTTAGTCTATAATGGTGTTTTCACTTTCTTTCAGATTGGCACCCAGATATTTTGGGAATATTCTACTTACTAACTTTGCTCCCAGCAACACAAAAAGGTCGAGGTGCAAAAAATCGAGCAGATATCAAATCAACCGGAAATAAGCTTATAAGGTTTATTGGTATAAACGAACAAATAACTACCGATCAACAATTAATCATAATTGCGCAAGGTGAAAGTAAATCAAACATTTCGAAACTGTATACAGTCGAACTTGGTTATCTCGAACCTCAAGGGACTAAAAACTGTGTTCGTTATAAGGAAGAAACGTTATATCCAGAGATCAATTTACCTATATTTGTATGTATTTCTCGAAGTTTGGGATTTTATATAAATTCGTAATAACAAGACGTTCGTTATATCCCGATTTTTTATATCCAAGTTTGACTGTATATCACTTGATAATAAGCTTATGCCAACCAACAATACATTGCTCGATGCGTTTGATTTACTTTTTAAAACTCATTAAGTTTTTAATGTTAAATATGACGAAAATCTGGAAAACTTTTTTAAATAAATTCAACATTACATCTTTGAAATACATAGTACTAAACTGTCAACGACTGTCAAATATTGCCATACCCTATTAAATCCAGATTTTTAAATTTAATTTTAGACAAATAACGCTTTTTTAAATATTTAGTAACATTTTTTTTCTAATTTTCTTTATTCAAATTTTGTAAACTTTAAAAATGAATTGTTTTCTTTGCGAATTTGTGCCAGAGACAATAAACTTCTATGTATCGCATCTTAAAACAGAACATGGTTTTCGTGAAGATTCAACTATTGAAATAGTTTGTGGTTATCGATCCTGTAGTAAAAGCTTTCGATCAAGAAATGGTCTTAAGAATCACATGCAGTGTTGCAGAAATAAACTTGATACTTCCAATTTATCCATTGAAAATACCAATAATGGGATTTCAGATAACGTATTCGAATCTTTTAAAATTCATTTATAAGTAGTGAAGAAAATGTTGATAGTTTGGAAAATGGGATTAGCCAGGTATTTCATACGTTTCTAACCGAATTATGTATTTTAGCAATATCTAACAATAATTTAAATTTTATCATTTCTAGTATTAAAACGTTTTTACAACATTTATTTTTTACTTTAAGAAGTATTCTGTACAGCAATAAAAATAATTTGATAGAATGTATTAATAATATTAATATCGCAGAACTGCTATCGCCGCCCCGGTGGCACAATGGTTAGCATGCCTGCTTAAGCTCCGGAGGTCCCGGGTTCGATTCCCGGCGGGTGATGAAAAAATCACGGCAGGTTAAAGGTAGGATCAATGAATTAATCATTCATTATCAATTACAAAAATGATTACGAAACTTCAGAATGAAGCGGCCAAATCCCTCCATGAGATGTAGCGCCAGCGAAAAAAAAAAAAAAAAAATATCGCAGAACAACAATTGAATGAAATTTTGCAAAAAGAGGGAACGACTTACGAGAGAAGAAAACAAGCATCAGTGATTAGAGGGTGCGTCCCGGGAATTCCCGGGACTCGTTTCCCGGGAAATATTATATTTTACCGATCCCGTTCCCGGGATTTTGGATCTAAAATTCCCGAGATTCGAGATTTAAAAAAAATAAAAAATGACGTGCATCCATAAAATTTATCGAATTATTATTCTGAAGAACACACAGAGAAATTACAAATATTACTCAATATTTTGCAACCTCTAAAACTATCTGTAGAAGCGCTCGGTCGAAGAAATTCAAATCTCATCGCTAGTGGTGGTATTTTTTGTTTTTGTTTAAAACTTTGGAAAGACAAAACAACGCATTATCAGAACAGTTTTAAATTCCCTAAAAGTACGAGAAACCGAGCGTCGGAACAAAGAACTAGTCTAACTGATGTTGTTTTACAAAGTCTGAAAAATTTAGAACGAGCCCGGCACCAAAATTTACCAATATCACCAAAATATATATATATAAACTAGCAAGAGAAATCTATGCTAAACTTTTTGAGGGTGATGACTTTGGCAGTGACAGCTTATCTTATTGTTGATTTAGATTGTGGATTAGATCTTTTTCAAGTTTAACCTTTACCTGACGAAACTTCGTTTGATTTTGCTGAATAATTGGAAGTATCAATTAGTTTATCTTTCGCAAATATAATTGAGAAAAAACAAAGCGACGACACCCATAAAATTTTGCAAAAAGAAATCCAAATATGTATATGTATATCATTTCTAACAAACTCACGGCCAATTTGTTGAAACTATTTGAGGCATTGAAAACTATTCAACCTACTTCAGTTGGATGTGAACGAATATTTCCCAATTCTTCAAATTTTTGTGCTAAAAAACGATCAAGCACTAGCGACAAATCATTAAGCTCGTTATGCCATATATTATAGAGTATATATATACGCCATAACCTACTTTTACTATGGAAAAATTTGGACTAATTTTTGTGGCCTTCATTTGAAAATACGGGAGGTTTTATAGTGGTTTGAAACATGACAGTGTACAAAATGGCGAAGCTACATAGTTAATTGTTGTGTGGCTAACTTCATCATGTCAAAAAATACGGGAGGAAAAACAAATCGTTTAGTCCACGTAATGGCGTATATATATACTCTATAATATATGGTTATGCTTCCTGAAAAGCTATTTTTTGTGTAAAGATAAACAAACCAAGTAGATACTGCTTTCAATTTTTTATGTTACTGCTTACTACTTGTACAACATAATGAATCACACTGATAACTACATGAATTAGCATGTTTTGATTTAATGTGATTTTATAAAGTGACATTAACAATATTTTTATGTGATAATAAATGATTTCTTCTAAAAACTGTCTTTTTAAAATTTTTATTAAGTTTTTTCAGTTATTTTTAGAGATATTTGAGAAATCAATTGAATTATATTTGAAAATATATTTTTCCCGGGATCCCGTGAATTCCCGGAATTGAAAAAATAGCAATCCCGATTCCCGGGATTTATAATTTGTCGGGAATTCGCACCCTCTATCAGTGATCATTATGAAACAATTAATGTAAAATATTTGTAGTATCAAATTGCCTTAAGCCTAAATAGAGTTAATAATAAGTTATACCTACATAGTATCTAAAATAAGAATATTTCACTAGACATTTATGAATTATTTAATGCACTGTAAATTAAAAATATATCAAGATAACTTAAAGAAATTAATTAAAATAATCTTAAAATAATATTTGAATAAATAAAGATTTTATATTATTTTAAATTTAACGAATTTTAGTTTTATGCGTTTGTGAACTCCACTATAAAATTGTGGAAACTCCCTCCATAAAATTGTGGAAACTCCCTCCAAAAAATTGTGGAAATTATATTC
Source organism: Tipula helvola (assembly GCA_963556165.1). NCBI lineage: Eukaryota > Metazoa > Arthropoda > Insecta > Diptera > Tipulidae > Tipula > Tipula helvola. The sequence goes on along the minus strand of OY744482.1, from coordinate 198,746,461 downwards.
TTCTTTCTACCCAAATTCGTTGCCTTTAGTAGACCAAAATATGCACAAAGCATTGTTAAAAATGACGTTATACAGAAATTCAAAATTAACGTCCTTGGATATATTTAAATTAGAAATCAAAATTTTACTATGTTAATTAAATAAAATATTCCTATTTGACGCTTCTGAAGAGTTTTTAAATACGTTCTTTAGAGGGTTAATTTTAAATTCTTTCGCGATTCTCTTTAATATATTTTAAATACTAATTTTAAGCTGCACTTCTTAGTTAATTATATATTCACGTCCAAATCAACGTCTTTAACAACCTACCAAAAAACAAGTCTTGCGGGTCTACATTTTTCACGTTCGAAAGTTAAGTTCGCGCTGGCGTAAGCCTAAAGACGTTAAAACTCACGTCTAATTTTTAACCGTGTATCCCATGAAGACTCTAAATGGGTCTTTATTATTCATTTTACATGATTTTAAGAACATATATTTGGCCAAATATCTGGCATAAAATTGTTTTCTCCGGGATGAAGCATTGTAGCTTCGTTTAGCTGCGCGCCACGTTGTCTTAATTTTGTTGGTATGCGCCCCAGTCTGAGGATCAATAAAATTTAATGAATGATTCACTTTTAAGTGAATAAAGTTTTCGCCTTTGAGGCAATCATATGATTTCCAAAAGTCCGAAATGATTGTGGTATTTGGTTTAATCCATTTTTTTATTATTGGTATTAAAGTAGCACTATCTCGTTTTTCTACCGGTACTAGAATAACGTTTCCCGGTTCTGTTTCTATCTGTAAAATTAATTATGTTTATGAATTTGATAAGATGAAGGAATATAAGATAACTAACCATTCTAAATACCCATTGGCCTTCGACGTGGTGTCCGCGAGGGTATTTTCTTTTACCAAACTTCAATTCGTCGATCTCCACAGTTTTTCCAGGACCTCCAATAGGTGTTGCATTTTCAATAAATGCATTGTACACAACCTCTCGACTAAAGCTGGCCCAATCTACAATAGTTTGCTCAGAAACTTGTAAATGATGTGCAATTTGATTCGCATTAATATTGCTGCACCAAAATGACACAAATTTGCAAATTTGATCAATTGTTAAATGGCTTTTCGCAAAAAATGTTCCTGTGCCAACCAAATACGATTTATGGCATATTTTTTTGCCTTTCTTTGGTTCTATATATTTGCGTTTACATACCCACTTCCATTTTCGTATGTTGCCAACTTTCGATAATTTTAGTGGCTTTTTACAAAAAATGTTTGGGCATATTACTTGCCCGATTTTTGGAATAGCTCCTAACTCCATTAAAAATTTTATTAAATCATGACCATCATTCATTTTTGCTTTGTCATGAATATCGAACACAGTTGTGGGATTATCCATTTTATTAAATTTGATGATAATCAATTTCACTTGTAAAAATTTTTTCACAATTTTTGAAACGTTCACTCACTTTGTAAAACAAACGAATGAATACTGTATTTGTATGCCAAAATAAAAAAAAGCGAAGAAAAACAAATGAGTGTGGAATAAAAAACGGTCATTTTAAGGTTTAAATTATTGAACCAAGTATAAATGCAATTTATTGAACAATTTAAAAAATAAAATAACAGTGTATACATAGTAAAATATTACACATACAAACTTAGTGTATTCGCCTTTTAACAGTGTCTGACATCTGATGTACGTTTTTAAAACTACAGAAAAAATGGTCAATATGTAAACAAATATGTAATCTGACATTACTCTTAGTGAATTGTTTTAAAATAATGTTTTTGTTGTGCTTAGAAAATTAAATTTATTTAAACTACCAATTAATTTATCAATACAGTTATCATTTAAAATATAAATTTACGTAATACGTGATATATGTATGTTAATAGAAATCGTAGGCAAAATTTAAGAAATTAAATATTTTTTATGGAAAAACTGAAAATTTTCCCGGAAAAGAATTGCTTGCACCTATTAAAAAGTGTAGATCAATAATCCTGTAAAGAAAAATTTTCGAAAAATTCTCGCTTTACCTGATTTTCCAGCTATACCCAGTAATTTGAATTACGCCGCGGTATGAAATATTCAATTCCGTAATTTTCTTTAGATATTCATACAATTTTGGAAGTGATGTGTTTGTCAGCAAAATTCCCTTAGTATGTTTTGTTGGAGCTAACTAATTGGAAATGAAATCGCTCGTTTATTTGATAATGCTAGTCTGTATATCCAATGCCAACCCATAAGCTTCCACACGTTCTTTAGAATCGATCGATGGCGACTTAGAATTAAAAACATCAAATCAGTCGTTGATCAGTTTGATGAAGTCCACAGAAAGCAACGCATTTTCAGACATATCCCAATGAAATTGCTGTTTTTACAGTACTCGAAGTGGTGTGTAAAAACATTGATTGCTATTTTTACTTTTTGGCGACCGGGGTTTTTCACATCAATATGAACATCTGTGATTTTATATAAGATATTGACATCTGATAACGATGTTATTTGCATTACTTATTTTATTGGTGCAGAATTAATAATTTTGTTTTAATAAATAAAGCCAGTATCCAGAAAATGGTTACTTAACAACTTGATAAATTCTCTAATGGTTTGAATAGCTGGATTTTCAAACACAATTTGTTCTACTGAAATACGAAGCTCTCTTCACAATCCTTGGTTAGTGGACCCCATATTGGAAACAATAGCAACAACAAAATATTGAATTGCATGTAATTTTGTTATAATTTCGAATAAAATTGCGGCTGTCGTTTGCAGTCGTAATTATAAAAAGTTGGCTGCATTCACTGAACGATAACTTAACACTGAAAATCTTACCTTCGCCGAACCAAGGTAAAAAAAAATGAGTCCACGTGTCTTCATATAAAAATCACGTTATGTTGCTTCTGGGTATTCTGTGCTTTAGCGTTGTGTCGTTGGTCTTGTCAAATTCATGCTCTGACTTAATTTTTATTCCATCAAATGAAATTACATATATTTTTTCTATTTCTGTCAGTTGATGGTCCTAGCAATGGGTAACTTTTTTTATACAAGTATCTGTATGCACGAGGGCCCACCGAATGAAGGTAAACGGATGAGTAAAAATATATTTACTTTTCGTAATAGACTCAAATATTTATCAACACTTCGAATTTTCAATAATTTTAATTCACACAAAACACAACCAGATGCATCCGCCAAAATTTTCTCAATTTTAATATTATATACTCGATCCCAGATGACGTCAGAAAATAAACATGGCGGATCGATGATTGGTTTGGAACATACCTATATATTTTTGTATCATGCTGTATTTACATTACTTTTTTACATATCCATACAAAGAAAAAGTAAATTTGTACAATTTTATTTTTAATTATGATTAACAAATTACTAAATTTAAATTACTAGTTTTAAAATATGTTATACTTGAAGGTTTGATTTAAATATAAACCTAAAAATATTTTCTGTTACGAGTATTTTTCATTCATAAAATTGTAATCAAAAATGATCAATTTTACATGGGTTCTTATGGGAAAGCGTAAAATGTATCCCCCTTAAATTAAGCTTCTTAATTTAAAGGGTCGATGCTGATGGCTTGTATATCTAGGAGCTATGGTTAAACCAACACGTTAATTTTAACTTTAGAAACGCTTTTGATATATTGTGAAGTTGTATCCTAAATAATTAAAATTCAGTGTCGTGAAATAAGGCCCAAGCGGCCATAAAGTGCATTATTGCCCAATTTTTATGTTGTTTTTTTCAGGTGGTTTTCATTTTTGTAAAGAAAACTAAGAGGAAACATTTTTGAGAAATTACTAGAATATTTTTTAAAAGAATTGTATTAACCATGGCAAATGTTGCATGACGTTGTTGTGGTAGTTGTTCCATCTCTTCCGTCTCGTCTATTCGAAACCACAAAAAAAAAATTAAAAAAAAATACACGAAATAATTAATTATGTAGTTCAAATTAGAGTAAAAAATTGTTCATTGTTAAAGTTTGCTAATTGCTTACACAGAAATGGAGCTGTGTGAATATTAGTGTAAATAAAATGTAAATTGTGGTACAATCAGTTTAGTCGCCGCGGCCTGATGAGAAGATTGATTTTTTCAGAATCATACGCTCGTTAGTTCGAAACTGGATTAAATTCTCTTACAATTTACCTGTTTATCTATGGGGTGTTGAATAATTGTTCTTAAATACTAATATACTTATACGTGTTATCTGTAAAACAAATTAAACTGATCCTAGATCGGTTGCTTAGTAGAATTATACCAATTAATTATTTCAAATTAGAGCAAAAAATTGTTAATTAATGAAAAAAAGTATTTTTTTTTTTCATTTCAGACGACTTAAATCCGAGTTCATAGACTGGATGCCTAGCGCTTTGTAACCGATCATTATGTAGAATCAATTTTCAAGAATAAAATACTTATATCCAAATATAAAATTGGAAACATCCCTTAGATGAATTATTACAAATTTATAATTGGGTCGTACAATTTGTTTATGACAGTATTAATCTTATTATTTTCTATAAATAAACCATATTACGGTTCATCGCATCATCTTTCTTCATCCTCGTATCTTACCGATATCTCTTACGGGTTCATTATTTTGTTAGTGAGTAAATAAAGTATAACAATCTGTTTTATTTTAATTGGGGAATAAGTTAGACGAAACGAAAAACATCATCCGAGATGTATTGTTGATGTCTTTTGTAAGTTACAATTAATATAACGATATGTATGTTATGTAATCAAAATCATGCAAAAATTATCATTTCAATAAAAAGCTAAACACATTATTTCAATAAATATTAACTTAGTTTCTCAAAGATAACGTGTATATTTATTACAACAAAAAATGGAATAAAAATGTCATCAAAAATATTTTTCTTATCCATACTTGTTCCACTTTGTTTTAAAAACAAACTAAACTTTCGATAACAGCTAGAAATTTATCATCTTTTTCCAAACTCCACGGTTATAATTTCCTGACAGTTGCGGGAAAGTAAAAAGTTGTCATATAAGAATTTTATACAAAGTATATTGCTGTTGGTTTGTTTAAGTTTTTATAAGGCAGAACAATAAACAGCACCAAGATAAAGAAATGTAAATTAAACTTTCAAAAAGAAAAAAAAATCACTGTCACTTAAAGCAGATTCCCATATACTTACAAACTTTATAAAAAACAAACTAACAATTTGGCATATGTACATACATTTATTTTAGAATAGGAATTGTGGAATCAGAAATAAAACTAAGTATTTTCAATACTAACTTAGTTACAAATAAAAGCAATATTAAAAGTCGCACTGGATCGAAAACGTTCATGTACAGTTTTCAACGTGTTTAAATGACTTTAAAAAATCTGAAAAATTTATGAACGCTCTTGAACTCTTCCGGAATGAGAATCCACAATTATTTAAGTACAAAAGTTATTATATTTTTTACAATAAATCGATAACGCTAGGAAAACGTGTCTTGGCCTAAATTTCAACAATTAAAAATGCGCCGTAGTAAAAAATAAATGACCATGTATTCTCATAACGAACAACCTAATGTTCTAGAAAAACCGGGATTTGACCGTTTCTGCCGAAACAAGTATAATTATTTGACTACTTGAAAATGCATAATTTCAACGAGAGGAAATAGAGGATTTTTAAGTAAAATAGACCGAAGATCGTTTTCACTGCAGAAATGTCATTAAGAAAAATAAAAAAAACACATTTTGTATATAATTTAAAATAAAGAATTGAAAGTGAAAATCTTAAATACCAATCGTCGTTAGTAGTGTGTGTGAAATACACATTGAGTGGTGTGAGTGATAAGCGACTAAATTTCCGAAGCTCGGAAGTAGTCATGAGGTATCAATCAATCGTTTTAATCAACGAAGTTATAACAATAACATGCCGCCGTCTAATAGAAATTTTCAACCCAACCGAAATTATTTTCAAAATTCGACTACATACTTATATGTAGACCAAATCATAATAGAAACTTTCAAAATTTTAATAACAGAGATTATTATCATAACAGTAATCAAACTTATAGACATCCTAATCATGCATTCAGAAATAGTAATTTCTATCGTAGTAGTTCAGATCCAGGTAGTGCAACATCATCTAAATACTTCAACACGAAATTTTATCACCAACAAACAAATTCAAATAGTCCCAGCCAAACCCAAAATGATACGAGTAATTCAAATATATTCAAAATATATTTACTTAATATTGAAAGTGAGGAGTCGGAAAACGAATCCCGCTCAACTGAATCAACTACAATAATCCAACTAGTTGAGGAGCGACTCAATTAAAAATATACGCATTTAATGATCTTTCCGAATGTGATTTTATTATAGTTAGAATAGGCCTAAACAATGAAATAGAATGTATTTTTATGATTGATAGTGGAGCAACAATTTCAATTCTTAAGGAATCTAAATTACAGAGAAATGACCTAATTATACTGGTGTTACTACCGGAAAACTTCAAACATTATGTTAGGTAAAACCAAGTGTCATCTAATCTTTGAAAATTCATATACACTCGTATACTCGAATATAACGTCCAAATAGTCCCTTGTAATTTTCCAATAGAAACCGATGGTTTTTTCCCATTTTTATAATGAATTTTAACAATAATAACACGGTGTTCTTTCATGTACCATTCTATACTAATCGTAACATTGAGAGACGCAACAGATAAAAGTTTTAGAGATGTAGCTAATCTTATAGAAATTAAATTTAGTTCATCCTCCATTTTGTCCATGTTAAATTAAAATTTGCGGACTGTATAAATCTAATTGTTTACTTAGGTACATAATTTCTGCCCGCTGCACTAACGAGGGATGATCCCGAACCCGAAAATAAACGCAGTTTTTTTTTCTGCGGAAAAACACTCTGACTGGATGAAATGGATTTTTGAAAATTGGAAATTTTCCATTCTGCCTATGCACATAACTCGTTTAACGGTAAGAGGTAGAGAAAAAGTGTTTGCTTGCTTAAGACAGCAGGACGGTGGGCCTGGAAGTAAATAAGGGTTTAGAAATATCAGTTTTTTATCTTCATTAATGAAAAACACAAAAAATATTTGTTTGGATGAGTTTTATTAGTAGTCCAGTCATTGACGGTTTTTCGCTCAGAATTCTTACGGACAAGACCGATTGACGTGAAATTTAGACAATAAGTAGAGAATGGATCAAGGAACAAAAGTTATATAGTATCGAATTGTGCTTTTATGCTGGGGGTGTATACCACCCCTTATTGGGGGTGAAAATTAGTACCTTCGAAATAACCACAGAAATCGATATAGGGGTGAATTCTAATAAGTTTTTCGATAAATCAATATTTTTCGAGTTATTCGCGATTGAAAATGTTGACTTTTCATCAAACAAATACAAGTTTTAGATCGATTTTTCACGAATAACTTGAAAACATTACGTTTTATCAAAAAAATTGTTAAAAACCAAACTAAAGCTTATAAAAAAACAAATCGATCGTCTAATTTTTATTTATATAGGTGCAATACGAACCGAGTGGTGGCTCGTTGAAGGTGACTGATTGTTCGTCGAAAACTAAATTCGAACCTTTCAACCTTGGAGAACAACTTGTTAGATTTTTTTAAATTACTTGAAAAGACCTTCAAAATGAGCTTTAGTAAAAGCCGTTAGCATAAAAACTTACGGAGTTATGATAAAAATAAATGGTTTCCCGTTTTTTCGGAGAAAAAAACAGCAAAGAAAAAAATGAGTTTTCATCGCGAATAGAAGTGACGTGCAAATTGTTTTCAAAAATAATTTTTTCCACAATAATAAAATAATTTTGAATTGTATTATTGATTTTATAGTGTGATATACTATAGTGATTGGGTGTTTTGATATACATATTATACATAAGTATACATTATACGTACATTTATTGTTATTGTTGTGTTTTTGTTTTGTGTTTTCGTTACTTTTCGTTGGTTTTGTGTTTTTCCTTGTTTTGTTCTTTTATTCATAATAATGAATTATGGCCAAAAAGAACGACTAACAAGGGGCCAAGCGAAAGTGATTAATACGCGGCACTACGATTCAAGCTGAATCAACAACTAAGCCCCCAAATATTGATTCTTCAGAGGCATCATCTAGCAAATCAGATAACATTTGCCTTAGCAGCCCCTCGAATAATGGGGAAATATCCGAAGTTAATACCCAGTCGAAGCTAAACAATCAACAAGCAGTACGTGGTTCTAATATCTTGCCAGATATTATTATCAAAATGGTACCACATAAATTTTGGCTTCACCTATCAAGACTGGATCCTCTAACAACCGAGGATGATGTTTTAGCTATGGCTAATAAGTGTTTGGGTACAAGTTTCTACCATGTTGGTAAATTGATTCCCAAAACGAAAAAAATTCAGGATCTGGAATACTTATGTTTTAAGTTGGGAATAAACGAAGATCTCAAGGATAAAGTTTTAAGTTCGGAAACCTGGCCAACTGGCGTATATATTAGACCATTTAAGAATCAAAATTTTCGGAAAGCAGTTGCCTCAAACGTCAAATTTCGCAACCCAACTGTAGAAGTCGAGACCCCAGAGTTTAATGGATGTTGTTTTAAATAAGAGGATGATTCGGCCCATATGTTCAAAACTAACTACAGTATCGAGGGAAATCTAAATTGTTTCTTTTGGGTGTCCTCGACAACGATTATGATGTTATAGTTATTTGTGAAACATGGCTTACAAAAAATTTCAATTCAGAAGAATACTTTCCATCAGATTACGTGGTCTATAGAAAAGACAGGCATGATTTTGATACCAGCCTTAAAGGAGGAGGTGTGTTGATCGCCGTGAAAAATTTACTTTCGAGTGAAGTTATAGCGTGTCATCCGGTATACGATATTATGGCTGTACGTATTAAAGCCGATATTTCTTTTATCTTCTTGGTCGCTGTATATGTGCCCTGTGAATCAACTTTAGAAGTTTATCTAGAATTTATTGATTTTTTCAATTCATTAATGTCTGCCGTGCATATTGATGAACAACTCATGATCATTGGTGATTTCAATCTTCCAGACATTGTTTGGTTTGACGTGGGAGTGTCTACCATACTCCAATAATAGCCGCATTTCTTGAAGCATTAAAATTAAATTTTTGTTGTTATTTTCAATGTAAACTTTGATCTGATCCGGATCACTAAAGCGTCAAGAAATGCAGCTAGATAAATATTTTTCATGAAAAATGCAATACTAATTTTTCCCTTGATAATTCTTTTCATTTTGATTTTAGGCATGCTGACTACATTTCTTTAAACGAATTTCTTGTCAACTCTGATTGGAAGTTCCTTAGGCGTGGGAAAAACTTGAACGAAGCCGTTTCTTTGTTCAATGAACTACTCAAGACTGGTGTTGAAAGTTATGTCCCTTTAATTAAAAATGAACCTCGGTTTCGTGAACCATGGTACAATAGGAAACTACTGCGCCTGGAAAACGGCGTAACAAATTTTATTCATTATATAGGCTACATGGTGCTGAGTTTTATTCTAGATTCGATGCAGCTCGAAAAGAATTTAAAATTTTAAATTGGTTCCTATATAATAACTATATTTTGCAGATTGAAGTGGACTTAACGTCCAATCCAACAAAATTCTGGAATTTCCTAAATGGTAAAAGGAGAGCAGTTGGGTTTCCTTCTCCGTTGATTTATCAGAATTCATTGGTGAGTCAACTCCCTGATATCTGCAATCTATTCGCCAAATATTTTGAGTCCGTGTACGAACCATCCGCGATATCATTTCCATCACATAACACGTCTCCATTAGCTTGTAATCGTACTGATTACAATTTATTAAAATTCACTGAAACGGAGGTATATGACTGCTTGTCTCTTCTTGATTCCACCCATCCTCATAAAAAATTGTACAGAAAGTTTAGCTCTTCCGCTTACTCACATCTTTAATGAAAGCCTTCGGACTGGGATTTTTCCTGATCCCTGGAAAATATCCTTCATTCGTCCGTTTTTTAAATCTGGCAAAAGATGTGAAATTAGCAACTATCGATGAATTGCTATTCTTTCTGCTATTCCCAAACTTTTCGAAGCCATGGTGCAGAAATTTTTGATTTTTCATGTGAAATCTCTTATTTTGCCTTCACAACATGGGTTTTATCCGGGAAGATCTACAATTACCAATTTGGCTGCATTCTGTGGACATTTATACAGCAGAATCGAGGGCCGGCAACAAGTAGATGTAGTTTACACTGACTTTTCAAAAGCATTTGATAAAATTGATCATTCAATTCTTATCTATAAGCTAGAGAAACTAAATTGTGAGTTCATCCCTATCAAATGGTTGGAATCTTATCTGTTTGGCCGGTCACAATACGTTAAGATTAATGATTCTGCTTCTCATTTGTTTCGTGTAACTTCTGGAGTACCGCAAGGTAGTCACATTGGTCCACTTCTGTTCTCATTATTTATTAATGATGTTGTGGAGTGTTTTGAATTTGCACATTGCCTTCTTTACGCAGATGATATGAAAATATTCGCTCCGATTTCTTCAATTTCTGATTGTTTAAAGTTACAAAGTGATTTGAACACATTTTGCAGTTGGTCGTTTAACAATTGTTGGTCGTTTAACAAAACGTTTGTTGTTGAATGTGGCCAAATGTAAGGTTATCTCTTTTTTGTAGAAAGCGATCACCTATTCTTCAGCAGTATTTTCTTTATAATATGGTGGTTGACAGAGTTGAGTTCATGTCTGACTTGGGTATAATTTTCTCTTCTGATCTTTCCTTTACAAAACATATTGATTCTATTATTGCTAAGGCTTACATTATGTTAGGCCTCATTAAGCGTAATTGTAAAGGCTTTTGTGACCCGCTTACACTAAAATCTTTATATGTGTCCTTTGTTCGGTCTATTCTTGAATTCGCTTCTCAGATCTGGTCACCATTTTATAAGTGTCATTCAGATAGAATTGAAAGTGTTCAAAAGCAATTTGTACTGTATGCTCTTCGTGGTCTACCTTCTGATAGAGTGAATAACTATGTTATTCTGCCTTATAAAGACCGCTGTAATTTATTAAAATTACAACGATTAAATCACCGAAGAGACATAGCATCAGCTATCTTTGTGCGCGATGTTTTGACCTCACGAATTGATTGTGATGAAATACTTACGCGTTTCAATTTTTACGCTCCTACGCGTTGTTTGCGGCGACGAGACGGTTTCTTACACATTGATTCTGTTACTACAAACTACGCACTTTCTGAACCAGTCTTGAGAATGTCGCAAATTGTTAACTCTGTTTTTGAAATTTTTGATTTTAATATGTCAAGAAATTCGTTTAGAAATGAGTTATTTAAATTTTTTGCTATTGATAATTAATATTTTTGGTACCATTAACGTATTATTAATATTTTTGTATTGCATTATAATTTCTTATTACCGATTGTACTTTACTGTAGGTTTAAATAAATAAATAATAAATAAATGGCTTAACCGCAAGAATTGAAATTAAACATACTCCAGTTGTAATGTAATGTATTTTACTTAGGTACTAACAATAGGTTCTAGAAGTTTGAACGGTTTAGAATGCCTAGATTTGAGAAAAACTTTAATTCAATTTTTAAATGATTTTTGAAATTTTTGGAAAAAATTTCAGTTTTCCACAATAACTCAAAAACTAAATGAATCGCTAACTGCAGAAACGGGACTTCTTACATTTTTTCCAAAATTCATTTTTTAACGGTTTAGTATAATTTAGATATAGACTCATCGTTTACTGTAGAAATGGGACTTACACCATTAAAATAAAGAGAACAAAATTGAATTGAAAAACTTATTTACTGCAGAAAAGGGACATTTACTTCAATTGACCCCTTTACCAGACACCAATTTGCAATTTTGGAAAAATATTTCAGAATGGCCTACTGTGGAAAACGATGTCGAGAAGGACTAGAAATCGTATTCCTTATATTAATTATTTATTATTTTATTATTTTATTACAGGAATATTAAAAAACGTTAGCGAGAAATATACTAATGTGTTGAAATTACTTTATGTTTTTAATTATTACTGTTAAAAGGGGACATTTGCGAAAAATTAAATCAAGAAAATTCCAGTGAGTAAGTCAATTCTATTGAACAATAGAGTTCCATACGATTGCAATAACAGATCTTAATGTAGGTTGTCGATTTCATTACATTAGTGCAACAATAACAAAAGATATATAGTTTTTTGTACTTCCTAAAAAATTTCAAATACAGACATAGTCCCCTTTCTGCAGTTAGCGATTCAAATATGATACGTACAAAATGCAAAAGTACAAAAATTAAGGTTTTCTTGCAGATTTCTCTGGGATAAAAATTAATTGAGATATCACCGTTTTAAATTCGCATTTGACTGCTAGGACCACCTTCACCGAGCCCTTTAAACACAAAAAACTCAAAAACGAAGGGTTCAATGAAGGTTCAACTTTATACGCCTTATAGCCCTTGAAATTTCCTGCAAATTGAATTTTGGAGCGATTAGAAATCTTAAAAATTAAAGAAGGTATCGTTAAAATATCAATCGGGTTTTTCGGTGAAATTTTCGGATTGCCCTCAAACGCATTTTTTAGATGAAAAACTAACATTTTCAATCGTGAATAACTCGAAAAATATTGATTTATCAAAAAAAAATTCATGTAACATTTTTTGCTTAGAATTCATCCCTCTCAGAGTGGAAAATTTTCAATTTTCAAAAATCCATTTCACTCAGTCAGAGTGTTTTTCCGCAGAAAAAAAAAATTATGTAGTACATACTTATATGAGATGTATTGTACATGTTCCCAAAGCTTCATAATTTTGTGAATTTTCGAGTTCGGGATCATCCCTTGTAAGTTAACAAGATGATAATATTTCATAATTGCGTGTTGCAACCGTTACCTATACAGATTTCACTTTATAGTATATCTGGTATATGTAGTTTATAATTAGAGAAATCATTCAACAGTGCTACGAATATTTTTAAACATGCAACCGACTAATCAAAGAGATGGAATATATAGAATGATAACAATTGCAACAACAATAAAACAGGAACACGTACACATTATACTGTAAGATAAGGAAATCTAAATAATGTAACTGCATTAAAATAGTAGTGCATCGTAAACAACATAAAATTATAATAAATACACAAAGAATACTTTGAATTATTATTAAATTCCATTCCATAAATTTCAAAGATAGTATACCACGAATAAATTTTATGCTGTACACTTCTAGTTTTTCAATTTTTTTTTTTAGTATTTATTTTGTTTCCCTTGTACAAAACGTAGCAACCAAGACGTACATTTTACTTATTATTTTCTTATTCACATTGTGTCTTCTTCCGCTATAACACAATGTTCTTTTCTTGTCTTCTCATGGATTTCAGTACCGCTCATTTTTAATATTCTTATAGATAGACGAGTTGCTTACTCCTTTTTTAGTAGCTTATACAATTCCTTTGAGTAAACTGCATATATAAATGTAGATACTTACTTCTTACTTGTATTGTCTACAACAACAAAGCAATGTCATTATTTAAATTGATGAAAATTATGGCGGGAAACTATATTACTTAATTGAATAGTGCACAATATTTGTGTATGTTTACACATAACAGCATTAAGTTTAGAGTTTTTTGTTCATACAGACTTATATGCTTTTTGTCTCGAAGAATACGTTTTTTTTAAGAAATGAAATGGATAATATTCTCGGATTTGAGAACGAGAAAATAAAAGATAATACTTGGAAAATGATGACGGTTGCATTCTGTTGAGATTTTTTATTTCGTTTTGCAATTATTGTACATAAAAAAAATGTTGGGTAACATTTGTTTGTTTCCGTTTTTATCTCTGTAAAATACCAATGGGAAAATGAAATATGACTGGAAAAATTTTGTTCCTCTTTTTAAAGTGCATGTACCAGTTGATTACAGATAACAAGAATTAAATTTTTTTTATAACTTAATATTAATACAAAAAATTTGTTAATTACTGAAATGTAGATAATTTTCAAAAAGCGACAACAACTGGTTTGATTTGCTCAAAATTAATATAAATGTATTGAATATTTGAATACATGCAATATTGCATGAATAGAATAACATTTCTGGATAAAAACATGTTGTACTGCATCAACAAGGCACTTCGAATATTTTCGCATTTGCCAAATAGAGGTCGCACAGTCTCAGCTCCATTTTAACTTCAACCATCTGCACGTGGTTCCGTTCATGCTCGTCTACACTTCTGCCATGAATTAGCCAAATCAAACAAATGTAAAGATGCTGAATTATCCCCCACTACTTTGTTTGTTTTTCACAAAATCTTTTTTATCGAATTATGTTTGAGGGACAGTGGAGAATAATTAGTTCTTGAGTTGAAATTGGTTTCTGTTGAATTTAAAATTCATTTGTGTCAATTGTACTCAATCTGGTGGAGTTTGTGGAGTTTTTAAAAATAAATCAGACTCAGGCAAACTAAAGCAAATTTGCATAAAATAATATTTTATTGAAGTTTTTATTACAACTGCACTTTTTTTTTTTTTTTTTGCACAATTAGTGACTTTCCCAAATATAATTGCAACGCTTGCTGACTGGCGGCTAAAATATTTTGTATGTAGTTTTATATGGTTAAAATATGTCTTGAATGTTTCATTAAATTTTTAATTTCGACTAAATTAATTTTAAAATTTGATATTTATTATTAATCGCAACATACTAAATTTTATCAATCATAAAAAAAAGTAGTGAGACATCCACTAATTTAGACAAGAAACTTATATTTGTAAACATGATTTGACTTGTTCTTGCATGTAAAAAAGAAAAAGTAATCAGCGCTGCCCAAGCGTAGGGACAAATGAACTAAAATCGATATTGGGGAATGTCCCACATAGAAGAAATTTGAATGTTTGGCGTTCACTGGTAGAACAACGACCAAAAATTAATAAATATAATAAATATGAAAAAAATATTGACAATTGGTGGAAAGATTTATTTTTGAAAGCAATTAAGCTTGGGTAAATTCCTGAAAGTTTAATCACCTCGACGGCTTCGTCGATAGTTTGTGATAGCATTGTAGCCAAAATTCTCTCTTTCAGTTCCTTCTAAGGTTTTATTTTTTTCCCATTGACCCCGCTTTTATTTATGGCGGCTTATCGTTGGGCACGAAAATCTTAGCAGATAATCTATAAAAAATTACAATCTACATCAATCAAAAAATATAAGGGTAATGAAACTTACTTTTCGGCCAAAAGTTTCCCCGTTTGTGCCGTCTTTGTTAATCCCTCCTTGCACATTTAGCTTAGCAATAATTTTAAATACCGGCGTTACATACTCGGTGATTTTTTCTTGCAAATTTTAAATTAACTGTAAAACTACTTATCAATTTTCATTTGTTTATTTACATAGTAAAAATAAAAATTTACCATTAAATACAAAAAAATGATATTTAATTTATAAAAGGAATATTAAAAAAAATGGATGTGAAATTTTCCACACTTTATTCCACAGTAATAGGATACAAATCCTATTGAAAAAAACCATATCATATTGAATTCTATCTAATTTTACATGTGTTAGCGCGTATTGAATACTGTTATGAATCCATATAAATATAATTTTATTAAATGTCGATTTTTTTTTTATAAAAAACGATTAAAATCAATTCAAAATAATTTTTGTTCAAATAAATTGGTATTAATGCAATACATAAAACTAATTTAATTTAAAATTGCGATATTTAGTATTATATATTACTATAAAAAAGTGTAATTTAATAAACTGAATTATTTAATCTCAATGATAAGTTAAAAATATTAGAATAATATCTATAATTAAAACAGTTTTTAAGCATAGCTGAAAGGGAATGCTGCACTTATTAAATTTATTTAAGTAATTATACTTTTCTGCTACCAGTGCTTTTTCAATCAAACATCGAAGTTCTAAAACTAGAAACCAAAGTTACAAACCAAAAAAGTAGCAAATAGTTTTAGTTCAATATTATTTGGTTCCAATTGGAATCCAACTATACTGCATTAACCTTCACCTCGTCCAATACTAAAAGTCACACTAACCGTGTAGGGGGGTCAGATTGACCCAATTTTTTCTCATAGGATTTATATGAAAACAAACTAACAAAAGAAAAAACAAAATACAAGAAAAAAATATCAAAGCATCAATAACCGTTTATGTTCATAAAGCACTTCGTTTTTGTTGCGTAATATTGGGCCCGATTCAATGTAAATCTTCTATAAATCTTTTCTTCTGTTATTCTATTGCTACGAAAATAAATGTTTGATTAAAAATTGCTTTCTAAAAATAGAAAATGCATTGAATTTTATAATGGGTCAAAATGACCCCACTACACGGTTATCGGCCTAATTTCATTTATTTGATGTAAAATATCCTAAAATTAACCGATTTTGACGAGTTTCTCTTCTAAATCTATTTAATTGATGTCTGTTCAGGCATATCTAAAAGGAATTATCTAAATATTTGATAAATAATTTTTTATTCAGCTTCAAACTGCTCTGGGGTCAGCTAGACCCCACTACGCGAAGTGAAGGTTAAAAACCAAATTCCACTAAAGAAACATAAATCGAGATTTCGTTTTAATACGGGCTACAGCGTAAATTCTGGGCTGGTTGTATTGGGAATTTAGTAATCTACCTCGTGTACCGTCGAAACCTGATTTCAAGACTCAGGCAAGGAGTGTTAATAGCCAATTAACAATTTCAATCGAAATCACAATATAATCTTCAAGATTAATATATTCCTTAGAGTAGAGGAAAGTTTTTGGGCTTGGTTGATTAAGAATTTAGCCATCTACATCATATGTTAACGGAATCCGAGTCCAAATTTCGAACAAGGGGGTCAACAACATTTTAAAATTATTTTAGTCGAAAGCGCACTGGTCAAAATTAAGTTATTCGTCAGGGCCCATTTCTCAGTTGAAGTCAAAATCTCAATTGGTACCTAAAGTTTCCAGACTAAGTTATTCCTCTGAACAGGGGGTAGTTTTTGGGCTCGATAGAATACGAATTTTCAGCGCGGTTTTAACTCGTAAAAAATTATCGATAATAATTGAGCACGAGTGAATTACGAGTGAAAATGATCAAGTATTCGTAAAAAACTCTTTCGAATTATGGCTTTTTCCACTGAGAAATCTGTTTATTTTATTTCTCATGGAAACAGAATCGGCCCACAGTATTACGAAAATTATATAATTTGGTTTTTGCTTTCAAAAAATAAAAATGGTTAACTAGATGTAAACGAAGAGACTTTTTTTCATTGGATTTTTTCATAGAAGGAGAATTGACTCCCTATGGTGCGATTCTGCCTCAATGATAAATTGACATGATAAATTTGAATCGGTGTAAACAAAGCAAAATGCATTGTTTTTCGTTTTATGCCTACTTTGAAATTTAAAAGTTTGAATTTTATCAAAAAGTAAGTAAAGGCAAAATAATTATTCATTATGTTAGGTTTACAGCGACACACTACACTAATATTGTATGAAGTATTCTACAAGTATTTTTCACTATAAGCTGCAGTTGCTATATTGATACCATTCAATAGTTGATCGGTAATTGCAGACATTGCTAATATATTATACCGAAAACGATAAATATAGAGGCATACAAAACATCAAAAGTTATTTATCTGATATCCACTTATTATGCTAGTGCGTATAGGTATTTACACGCAGCACGTTCTCTTTGCTTCTCTCAATACAAAAAATTTTTTGTTGTTTTATTTATTAATGTTTATTATAGCTTAAGGTTGTTTATGCCGTTTATTTTTGTTTCGTCCAGTTCGTTCTGCTTCTTAGCTATTTTCTGCATTAAATAAAGCTTCTTTTTTTTGTATTCCGTTTGGTACTATAACTTCTTCCCACTAATTTAAAAAAAATTGACAAACTGTTCGTCTTCTTCATTTCGGGAACTTTTGCGTTTTCTATACGAACTTGATTGGCCAGTATTTGAAGTTAGCTGTTATTCAGCAAGAAAAGTTGAATACGGTGTAGAGGCGGCTTTGGATGAGTTGGGCTGATGAATTGGCTTTTCAGCCGTTGACACTACGGTCACCGACATAGGTAGCTCGTCAATAATTCACAAATTTACCTATAAATAAGAATTATTCCTAAATAGTTCAAGGAATTTCCATTTTGCCTGATTTACCTCAACTATTTCCGAGTCACCAAACTCTATAACATGGTATCACCAAGAATTGCCTGAATTGTTATCAGCGAGGTTACCCTTTCCTCATATTCAGAGAGCTCTTTTATATTGGTATATGGTATGTACGCCTGTTTTATTTTTTGCTGAATTTATTATGGTGTTCCGTTCTTTAACATATGATCTAGTGAGCTTTTAAATATAGCCAGATATTCCCGTTTCTATGACATTGACATTTCTGTGACGTTTTATTGATATTTTATGGCATTTTAATGATTGAAATTTCAACGATATGTTGATCGATACATTATTTGTGCATTGCTATAATAAAATCGTCTTTAAAGGTATTATTTCTGAGTAATAAATTCTCTTGGTATTCAAAGTCGTATATAACTCTTAATAAAAAATTACTATGGAGGCTTTAAAATAATATCACGCCATTAGTGTGGAACAGGTTTGGGAGAGCTGGGAGATATGTAAAATGAAATGCTATTCGCCTTTAAAGCGCAGCAAGAGGCGCCACGATTTTTACGTTCCAAAGGTGATAACCTGTTATTTATGTACCGTATTTATATTTAAATTGAAATATTATTGTTGAATTAATTACCTTTATAGATGAATTTAACCCTTTCAAACGCCATTTAAAATTGACTTTCTTCCAAAAGTAAAATACGTAGCACAATTATGCACTGCTATGATATGGCATTGCTCATAAAACTGTAGTGTGAACATAAATACATAAGAGAACGATCGCACAAGAGAAATGAGACAAAAATTAAAAATTACGGTTGGTCGAAGCGATGAAAGTTGATGTACAATATATTGTACAAGGCATTTGAGAGGGTTAAATTTTTAATTGCACAAAACGATTATTTTGAAATAAATTCACAAAGAAACATGTCTAATTATACATTTATTTACCGGTTGATCACCTTTGGCTAAGTTGTAAAACCATTCACCAGATGTTAATTACTCTGCGTGAAAAGACGAATATACATAGTATGACAAGGCGGTGGGATTTGGTAACAAATGATGATTAACGTTAATTCTGATTTTGTATTGTTTGTGTTTTATTATTTTGTATTTTCGAATGGTCCACACCGATGCCCCCAGACTCAAGTACTGAGTAAAGAATTATATCGGCAAATCCTCACGTTGCTCACATAATATTGTAATCTGAACAAACGACACAAATCTTCAGAAAATACATTTTTGAACATTTTAAATGCTCTCTGAATGGAGTAAATTAAATTCTTAATGTCTTTCAACATGCATTCATGATCTAATTGTTAAAGGTTGAAGATGAAAAATGGCGAATGCGACTTTAATTGCTGCTCAATACATGTCAGTTCTGAATAATCTAACATTATTTGTGAGTCTGTGATTTAGCGGTATGAGAGTAGATTTATATTGTCACGAAATTTAAGAAAACCGGGACATATTGTGCCTGCCCAAAATATGAGAAAATGTTTGTGAAATATAAATGGTTGGTTTGGTGATCTTTAACGGATGCTTTCTGGGAAAAGTATCGTCCGAGAGTCGTATAGACCCAATTTTTTTATACTGCAAATATAACGACTATTTTTCGTCTTTATATCCAGGAAAAACATTTATACCCCATGTTTACGTAGATCAAAAAATTTTTTGAATATACATTGTTAGTTGAACAGCTTACATTGATTTATGAATTTTGTAGAATCATATCGTATAACTTTTTAGTTGTGGTGTTAATTTTGTTATTCAATAAATATTTGTTGTTTTTGTAAATTTCGATTTCTTCTAAACGATCATTGCATCCCCTTTTTTCAATCTAGACAATATTTCCATATTAGAATCCAAATTTATGTAGTTGTGTTGGGAGAAATTTGAATCGGTTCTGATCTTTCCTATACCTGTTATATGGTCTTTAAATTCTTTGAACCATCTAGCAGTTTGATCAATATAGAACGATGGACAATCAGAACTTGTTAATTTATAAACACCGGTATCGAAAATTGTGTTGTCTTTGAGTTACATTTTTTGTTCTAAAGAATTTTGGTTTTTAAACGCAATTATACAGCCATAACTTTGAAATATTTTTTGTAAAGGATATATCTCGTATCCGGTCTACCATCGCCGTATGCCGTATTCATGCTATCAATTTTATCAGGTTGAAACCCGTTCTGGTTTGCGATCAATTTGATAACCTTCAGCTCATCTTTATAATCCTGTTCGGACATCTTAATACTATTCAATCTTTGAATTAAATGGTTGTAAGCTGCAATTTTGTGAGGATATGGGTGATTGGAATTTGCGTAGATGGAATGACTGGTCTGCGTAGGTTTTCGATAAATTTTAAATGTATGTTGATTGTAAGAATTTTCTATGTTTAAATCCAAAAAAATTATATTTTTGTTTTCCTCAATTTCCAAAGTGAATTTAATTTTTTGATGAACACTATTTAAGAAATTTAGAAAATTGTCTGCAAGTACCCGAATATAAAATCAGAATAGCATCTACATGTCTGTGCCAGTATTTAACATCTTTGTGAAAATTTATTTGTGTTGTTTAAAACGTAACTACACGTCGGAGCCGATGTAAAATTCACTACTGATCTTAAAGGTATGTTGGGTTTATTTATTTTTGGCATCCCACGTATTACAGGTGCTGTTGGTTTAATCATTTTAGACAATCGTATCTCTCTGCCATTTAATAAGTGTTTTAATTTTGTAATTATGTCTTTTATACTTTTATAATCACAAAAGTTTGGTTTGATTGGATTAGAGGGCGAATGTAAATAGAACTAGAGTAACAAAACCTTTCTCGTAAACCAACCTTTTAACTATGAGTACATTAATATTTTTTTCTTGTGTTGCCGTTAGATTTGTAGTGGACATTCGATCTAAATTAGGCAACCTGATACTTTGGAATTTCTTGTTCAAATAAATTTTAATATTAAAAATTTGCAAATTCCGAAAAAAGGATCTCGATATTCTTTCAAAGAATGGGTAATGGTCGTTATCGGAATATATTCAACTGATGTGGGGTTGTTAAAAAATCTCAATACTCTTTTAATGGATTTTCATTTTGCAAAATCTTTCTTTATAGTTGGTGAAAGTATTTCAGGGTCACCTCACTTATTTCTCTCCAATAATTAAAATATGTTAAGACTTTTTAAATTTCCTAGAGTAAATTTTTTGTTGATTTCGAATTTGCAGTTATTCAATTACACAAATTATTTAGATTCTAAAACGTTACTGAGAGATTTAACGTGAAGCATCCCAACGAGTTAAAAAATAAACATTTGTAGTCATACTCATATATCCAAATGCAAACACATAATACATCACCTTTCTTAAGAAATAATTTATTTGGAAACTAATTAAATAATTCTACATATTTTAGTAACAATTTTTGTGCATACAAATTTTATCATCGGTGACAAAAATTTTCATCGACAAAAACCAGTCTGATAAATTTATTGAAATTGTGTCAAATTCATCATAAATTTATCATTCGTCGCTTACTTGAAATCGAAAAACACAATGTATAACAATGATATACTTTTATCATATTTCATTATCATCGAACCAGAATCGCATTCTAATGAAATAAGGAAGGCATAATTTTGTTTTATGTAATGAAAAAAATTAAAACGGATGACTAGATGGTAATGAAATAGTAGATTGTTCTACAAGTAAAGAAAAGTGATAGTTTTCCAGCGAGTAAAATTGTTTAATTTACGAGCGAGCGCTAGAGAGCGAGTGGATTAACAATTTTACGAGCATGGAAAACCACTTTTCTTACGTGTCGGACATGCTATTTTTCGTGTATTTGACGACAAATCAGGTAAAAATAAAAAAGGTAGACCCATCAGTTTGGATCGAAGTATGTATGCATATTGCATAGCATGTACATAACAATCGCAGTAAGCAAACAAATAAAAGTCAAAAATTCAAAAATCATTTGGAAAAAAGCGTTTCTATGAAGAAAAGTGTTTATAGTGAAGAAATGTGTTGCTAAGGAGAAAAGTAGCAGTTTTCTTTACTGTTTTCAGCCAAGAAATGACACTCTTTGCCATTAAGGACACGAAAAAGATTTTTTATCATTTCAAATTATCACTGAGCCAGAATCGCACCCCAGGATCTGTTTTTGATTTTTACGATTTTTTTTAGTACGTTAGCGCATAATTGAACAAATTTGACTTATTTATGGAATTTATTAGATACTCCCGAATCCGATGTAATTAGTGTTCGCTGCACTCATTTGACAATTTCCCGTATTTACCCGAGTAGCAAGATTTTTGAGCTTTGTACCATAAATAACAATCTATTTCCATATGAAAACTAAGGTCTGCATCTTGAGAAAAGGATTGATCCCCCTGTATATTAACAAAATCCATGCCATTAAAGGTAATATACACAAAACAAAATATACATTTTACCTGCAAAATTAAGCAAGAAATGGTAAGTGTTAAAAATGCGTAAAGCGTATGTGTACATTAACAAGAAGGAAAACAATAAGATCAATTGAATTTACTTAATATATTATGAATATAGCAGATTCCACCTGTAAAATAATCAAAATAAATCATTTCAAATAACTTGCAGAATTGATGTTTTGCTAATTTTTGATACATTTCTATTTTTGATGCTGGCTAGATAAGTTGAACATAAACAATATGAGTAAATTTTTATGAGAAATTCTTATAAGAAAAGCAAAAGAGATAATTTATTTCTTATATTTTTATAATAATCTGCTTTAATATTATGAATATTTAAATGGAAGTACGTACAGTGTTTTCGATATACATAGACATACCTGTTGTATGTAGTACCTAACCTATTGTAAAACCAAAATACCTACGTATTTCTAAATTTAAACTGAGTTTAAAAAATTATCGAATCACCTCCTTACAGATACAAAATAATAAAATATTGAATTTGTGTACAACGAAGCCTGTGTTAGACAAAAAGGATATTTATTATAAATTTCTTTATACTCGATTATTGTATTATTGGATATAAATTTATTGTATTTTCGATTTTTTTGCAACACAATGAATTTAAATGTACGAATATATCGATCATTGAATTACATTTATTTAAAAATCAATTAAAAATGAAATATTATCACAAATAAAATTCATTTTAAAATTAAAATTGTAAATTTATTACACTTATTTCGTATAAATCTGATTCTGGATAATGAATAAGTAAATAGTAAAGCAAAACAAATAACTAAAACAATAAAAATAAATTTAGTTGGATTCGGTGTCCCATAAGATTGGGGCAAAGTCAAACAAAAAAATAACACAATGACATAATGAAAATCGAGAAAATCAAATTAAATGAAAATGTTGTTTTCACAAGACATCTGGGTGTTCTCTGTATTGATTTTTCTGATTATATAGAATTGTTATAGAAATTAAATAAATTAGTTTTACGTAAACATTTTTGTTTGTTTTATTTTCCTGGGTGAAATTTTTATTACATTTTGTATAAGTCCGAATATGTACGTTTTAGGTCGAAGTCGTTCCACTTCTGATTGTATGTTCTTGAGGTGGTCAAACTACTCGAGTATTTCTAATTTCGAATGTATTCTAAATTTATAGCTATTACTTAATACAAAATTTAAATTATTATCCAATTTTTTTGATATCTTAATTGTTTAAAATATATTTTATCATTTTTTGTATTTTAATTTTATAAATACAATTACAACTTTAAATTCTAGCTCGATGTTTAACTCTAAATTAGATAATTTTTAAGGCATCAATTGCCTCTAACTAAGTTTAGAGGGCATGAAAATACTGCTTACTGACAAACTCCAACCTACAGGGTACTCTATTCAAAACGTGACGTATATTTTTTTTTATCACAGATGGTTTTGCTTATAATTTGAGAGATATCTGATTTAGTGATGAAGCACACTTCTACCTTGAGGGGGTCGCGTGAAAAAAGAAAATTAAAGATATTAGAGTACAGAAAACTTCAGAAACCTCCATGAATCGCCATTATAACCTCAAAAGGTAACTGTTTGGTGTACTTTATCGTCTAAAGGTATTGTAATTATTGTTATACGTGGAAATGTTACTTCAGCAAGTTATTTGGAACTGCTTGATGAATCCTTTTTCCAACAAATATAGGAATGGGAAAAATGAAATTAATGATGCGTGGTTTATAAATACAAGATGGTGCTCATGCGCATACTGCAGATGTGTTTTTACCAGCAATATTTTTCTGATAATAGAGTATTCTCGAATCGCTTTCCTGGCCGTTTTAATGGAGGTTTCCAACGGCCACCGAATTCGCCGGATTTAAACCCATGTGATTTTTTTCTATGTAGCTATTTAAAAGATCCGATATACGTTGATAATCCACGAGATGTGAGTGAATTGAAAAACGCGGTTTGAAAGAACGTATGCATGCGAGTATGTACATTTCGAACCAAAGGGCTAAACTACGAACATTTAATTGACCAAAAACATGAACTTATATTTACGTAAGGCCTTGTCTCGTAAAACATATCTAATTCCCAATTTGTAACAGAAAAACTCTAAAGATTCCAGATTATATTGTTTTGGAACTATTTAAATATTTTACAGCTGTCAATGTCCAAGCAAAATTTTGCCATTGATGAAAAATCATCAACATTCGTGTCAGGATCAAATTTTGATAGGTGTAGCCACAACCTCGGTTCCACTGTCTTCACCCCAAAATTATCCGGAAAATATTTAGTACCACAAATCATTACGTTATTAACATATGTATATTATTATTGCAAAACTTATTATTGGTTTAAATTATTCAATATTTTTTTCCTTCAAAGCAAAAAAGACGTTCGATTAGCTTGGTAAACTTAATTGTTTTTGACTTACTTTACTTGCTGAACTCCAAATCTATCTGTTGTCATTCATTGGCACGAGCCGATTTAGCTTAATCAGTTTGTGTTTTAAGTTGTCTTTGCTGATTTTTTGTGTTTCGTAGGATTGCTTCGTTGGTTTGCGTGATAATATGGGTGAATGTTCCTGTTTCACGGTGAGAGATAATACCTCGAATTGGAGTTAAAATGACTGTTTGACTTTTAGCAGGGATGAAATTTTCTCAAATATTTTCTGTTTGAATGTTGATGAAAAGAGTTTTGGAAATAGCTATCTATAATTGAATAGTGTCTTTGTATTAGGTTTTAATTCTGTATGAACGATTTTTCTTGGGTTAAGTTTGGAGGGATATTACCTCTATGTTCTATTTACATGAAGAATCATGTGGGACTCACATGTTTGATGAAGGTTATTACCTCGGATATATTTTGATTCGTTTTCGGATAATTTATTATTGTTTAAATAATACTTCTATTAGAATTACGAGTACATGTTTTACAAAGACGATTATCATTATTTTGTGGATAATAAAAGTTTTCTTTATGACATGGCTTAGCAATGTGACCATTTTGTTTATACAATTGACAGTGGATTACTTGAGAGTGCATATTTTGAGAAACAAGTGCGGTTTTTCAAAAAAATTAGGTTCGTTTAGTATGGATTCGAGTTTGTCGGCGAGTTGAATTAATTCCAATCTAGTTTTATCGAAGATCATTATTAAATCACACTGAATGGTAGGATTATTTAAACATTAAATAAATAAATCTTGATCAATTTTGGACAAAAGCGGTTTGGGTAAGACACATTCGTCGCCATAATTATCAGATACTAGTGTTATGTTTATTTGAAAATCTTTGAACTCAACAGCCAAAATCAAAACAGGTTTTTATTTTGCCTTGTTTAGCATTATATAACCAATCTCTGAGATATCCCATGGAATACGAGCATCGCCAATTTAGGTGATTTGTAGATCATAATTCTTTTAAAGGTGATGTTGATATTTATAGTGAAAATAATGGTGATGGTAATAATGACGGTGATATTGATGATGATGATGGTATAATGGTAATATGTTTTGTATATAAGAATGGTGTGATGGTAACTGTGATTCCGGTGGTGATGATGATGATGATGGTAATGGTGATGATGAAAAATGTGGAATTAGACTTAAAAAAAGAATTTTGAATCTATTACTAATTTTACTTTAAGTCTCAGTAAAAACCAAATCAAATATAAGTTAATGCAAACAAAAGAAAATATTGAATTGAAATTACTTTTTACTTTCTTGAAACGGGACGGAACCGTATATTTTTTTCGTTTCGTGAAAAGAAAAACCCACATTTTCTGAGATCGAATCAGACCCCCATCCGGGATCATCTGATCTGGCACAGCTATTTACTCGTACCGACGCAGGTTCCATCTGGCTTTTCTCCTTCAATGCTTCGCTTGGTTGGCAATGCTGCGTACCACTCAAACGTTGTGGAGGCTTCTCCACGCGACGGCGATGATATTCACTATCGCACTATCGCCACTCACACATAATTTGCAACACTTTGAAATTGAATTAATTTTGCTAGCTTAAACCCTAGGGCAAATCGTTAGGTTTCAATCAGAGCAGTAGTGTACCTTATTTCAAATAATTTAAACCATCACAATGTTCTAATAACGATTTTATTTTATATTCACCATGCAAACGGAAGCATCACAAACATTACAATATCAGTACTGCCAA
The DNA here is from genome assembly GCA_963556165.1 of Tipula helvola. NCBI lineage: Eukaryota > Metazoa > Arthropoda > Insecta > Diptera > Tipulidae > Tipula > Tipula helvola. Next base: position 198,719,688 of record OY744482.1, on the reverse strand, counting down.
AATTTACAAAACAAATTATTAGCTTCAGTGTTTCTCAACCTTATTTTGCCCAAGGCCTACTTTCAATTATCATTTTCTTCTGTGGCCCACCTCGTCATAAAATAATAAACATGGATTATATATTATAAGCATAGAAAATTATAAAACAAAAATTCATTTATTTTTTATTTCACAGGGAGCCGTATGCCCCCCGTTGAGAAAGACAACAAAACTTAAAAAGTTCCAAATTTATAATTTCCTAATTTGTTTGTTTTCTTTTTTTTTTTAAATAAACTTTTCTATTAGATGATATTCTGCTCATCACTTGACATGCATATATCCAGTGTTTGTATTAACACAGACAATTTTTAGATCCGTCCCCGCGATATGGACTTAGTTATAAAATTTCTTTTATTAAGCATAAGTACTTTTGGCCAGTTTGATTCTTTTTAAAGAAATAGTTATCCAACAGATATAGATTGGTTGTCGAAATATAGTAACAGTGCAAATAGATAAGCTCGTTGAAATTTAGAGAACGCTGTTGTTTGAGCCATAGTTCGAAAAACAGGTCAAAATCACAGAAATTATGTAAATGTTTTATGAAAACTAGTGAGTTAAATTCTAATAACTGCGAAAGTTGCAAAAATTTTGATTAAGATACTCGAGTTCATGTCACACTATGCACAGTATACTATGTAGTACGTGAACTTTCATTCTCTCATTTTGTACAATACATAATTTAATTTATTGTCGCAAAATTTTATTTTATTGTCGTAATTCCAATGGAGGCTCGCAGGATTGGCGGAAATTCTACACTTGTGTTGAAAACAATATTAGCATTATAAACAATGTTAGTGTATCATATTCATGAAATACAGTGATTTCGTTCTAAATTATAATTTTTTTTTTGTGGTAATCTATTGTTCGTTTGATGAACTTTTTTGCTTCTCATATGTATTATATTAAAGTACTGATATTTTTTTCACTTTAGTTTATAAATTCAACTAGAAAAGTTTCGACAATGATTATACACTATTAACTAGTATAAAATTCTAGCAATTAAAATCCAACAACATTTCAAATGTTGTACCTTAAATTTTATTCTTTATTTACTAAAACTTTTAATTATCCTTTTTTATCTAAATTTTGATTGGGGTATTTGATTATAAGTGGAAGTTTGAAAGCTTTTCTATGTTCATTCTTATAAGTGCGGTTTATTGAAGAAAATAGTTAAAATAATAAATTTGTAGATTGAACATTACCTCTTCTAATTAAAAAGTTAATTGCTATACTCTATGTATATATGTATGTACGTAAACATAATTAAAAATACATGTTAACTTTTATAACAACAATTTCCAATCCTACTAAATAAATCTGAATATTGTATTATCCACAAAAAAAGAAATAGTTATTGGTTAAACTAACAAATATTCACGAAACCAAAAGAGCGGCTTAAAAACATCGTATTGAAACTTTAATTACCATTCCTTATAGAATACAAGCAAACTTCTCAATCCTTTTATACATATAAAACAAATCAACAGACACAATTTAATAAAAATTTCAACTTGATAAGAACACTTTTAATTGATTTTTAATTTTTTATTAAGTAGAACTATAAATAAAAAATCTTCTTCGTTTTTGATCTTAACAGTATTTATTTAGTATGCATTTTTGAAAATTGAGCAAAAGTAGCAACAACACAAAACCATAACTAAATTGGAAAATAATTTTTCTTTTTATACATATTTCCAATATTTATTTTATAAATTACAACAAATTTTCATCTTTGTTTTATCATTTTCAATATGTATACATATTTGATTATTTCTTTATACTGGTCTGGTACTATTAAGAAATTTGTACATACATACATAGGTACAGTATGTAGTTCAATCATAATTTATTAAATCATAAAATATTTATGTGCATGTCGTACTGTTTTATTTTTAATTATAATTTAATTACATTTAAAACAAAAATAACATTAAATGAAATTCATCATTTGTGTAATTTAGTGTTTGGTACAACAATAAAATATCATACATAAAGAATGATATTTGGAAAGATTTGGCTGCAATCTTGTATTATGTACCATCAAGAATTTTCGTATTGATTGTGGCTTAGTTAAAGCTTATGCTCGCAGGAACAATTTTGAATTCAGTTTCAGAGATTATTATCGATGTATATGGCATTAAGATGGTTATAGCGAGGTAAACTTTTTTGTTAAAACAAAATAAAAATATTTAGTTTACTCAGTCTCTCTAGGGCGCTCCCCTTTCCACAAAAAATGTATGTCAATTTTATGACATAACATCAAAACTGCCTTCATAATAATATTATATTACATGTGGTAAGCAGTGATGTCAGCTGTTACTTTGATAGTTGTAGCAACTTTGCTGCATTTTTTTAAACATTTGTAGCATATTACTACATTAGATTCTTTGGTTCATGGTAATATAAAAGCACATCAATTTTATTTTTTTTATAAAATTTTTTAATTTTTTTTTTAAATTTTTTTTTTTTTTTAATTTTAAAATTTTTTTTTTAATTTTTAATTTTTTATTTTTTTATCATATTTTTTTTTACTTTTATTTTTTGGAAACATTTTGTTTTAGTAGTTTTTTGTAAACCTTATACTTTTTGAGATATTTGCAAAACAAATTTTCTGGCCCAAGGGAGTGGCCACTTCCGGTTGCCCGATTTGGACTAAAATTCACTGGGGCCTTCCAATTTATCAAAAAAGCTTAAGTCTGAAGTTTCAGTTCGATTGGTTAAGCCAGCTGAGCTGCAGAGCGGACACAGACGGACAGACATACAGACGGACAGACTGACAGACAGACATCATTTCGAAACCCACTTTTTCGGACTCAGGGGACCTCAAAACAGATAAATCTTCAATAATCTCAAGGTCGAAAATTTTCACGATTACTTTACTTTATTTTACTTACGTAAAAGAAAGTAAAATGGTGACGTCCCTGTTACTTTCTTTTACGTAAGTAAAATAAAGTATAGTAATCATGAAAATTTTCGACCTTGAGATTATTGAAGATTTATCTGTTTTGAGGTCCCCTGAGTCCGAAAAAGTGAGTTTCGAAATGATGTCTGTCTGTCCGTCTGTCAGTCTGTGTCCTCTCTACAGCACAGATGGCTTAACCAATCCAGCTGAAACTTCAGATTTAAGCTTTTTTGATAAATTGGGAGGTCCCAGTGAATTTTGCTCCAAATCGGTCAACCGGAAGTAGCCACTCCCGTGGGGCAGAAAATTTGTTTTGCAATTATCTGAAAAAGTATAAGGTTTACAAAAAACTACTAAAATAAAATGTTTCCAAAAACTAAAAGTAAAAAAAAATAAACAAAAAAAAATTAAAAATTAAAAAAAAAAATTTAAAAATTAAAAAAAAAAAAAATTTAAAAAAAAAAAAATTTAAAAAAAAATTTAAAAAATTTTATAAAAAAAATAAAATTGATGTGTGGCCAACACATTTCTTCTACGAACAGGGAATTTTGAGACACCAATTACGCAAACTTCTTACAAATTTATTATTTTTTATTACTTTCTTTTACATAAGTAAAGCTTAAATCTAAAGTTTTTGTTAGATTGGTTAAGCCATCTGGGCTATAGAGAAGACACAGACAAACAGACGAGCAGACAAACGGACAGACTGACAGACAGACATCATTTCGAAACCCACTTTTTCGGACTCAAGGGGGTTCAAAACAGATATATCTTCATTAATCTCTTACATAATATTTCGGTTTCCAGGTCCCAGATTCCGTAAAACAGAAAATTTATTTTACAAATATTTCAAAAATATACAATTTACAGAAAACATGAAAAAATAAAAACAATCTTAATAAAGTTTGCAAGAAATTTGCATTATAAAAGTTTCTTAAAATTCGCTGTTCGTAAAAGAAAGTCGTGTGTTGGCCACACCTCCATTTTCTTTTACTTTCTTTTACGTAAGTAAAATAAAGTATAGTAATCATGAAAATTTTCGACCTTGAGATTATTGAAGATTTATCTGTTTTGAGGTCCCCTGAGTCCGAAAAAGTGGGTTTCGAAATGATGTCTGTCTGTCAGTCCGTCTGTCTGTCCGTCTGTCTGTCAGTCTGTGTCCTCTCTACAGCCCAGATGGCTTAACCAATCGAACTGAAACTTCAGATTTAAGCTTTTTGGATAAATTGGGAGGTCCCAGTGAATTTTACTTCAAATCGGTCCACCGGAAGTGGCCACTCCCTTGGGCCAGAAAATTTGTTTTGCAAATATCTCAAAAAGTATAAGGTTTACAAAAAATTACTAATACAAAATGTTTCCAAAAATCAAAAAAAAATAAAAATAAACAAATTAAAAATTAAAAAAATTAAAATTAAAAATTAAAAAAAAAAATTTAAAAAAAATTTAAAAATTTTATAAAAAAAAATTAAATATTGTTTTGCCAACACATAAATATATGTGTATATATAGCCTAATTATGCTAATTATAATTAATTTGCACACTACAGTGACATACTTCCGGTTTTTAATGCAAATATTACATAATTGAATGTGGATCATTTTTTCATGTTTCTTAACTTTTTTAACGACTTATTAGGGTTTGTAATACTTAAGTATATATATCGTTTTATAATTGCAAAAATATTTCGCAACTCCTGCCCCCCCCCCCCCCCCCACACTTTTTTACAGGGAGTTACAGCAGTTCTTGCATTTGTCATTTTAATTATTGTGTGTATTAGCCCAATTATGCTAATTATAATTAATTTGCACACTTCAGTGACGTACTGTATGTTAAAAAAATATTTAGCCTACATGTATGTTAAATTGCCAAATCGGTCAACCGGAAGTGGCCACTCTCGGCCCGAAAATGTGTTTTGCACATATTTTAAAAAGTATAAGATTTACAAAAAATCACTAATACAAATTCCAAAAAATTAAAAGGAAAAATTTAAATTCATAAATATCACCTTTTATTTCTTTTACGTGTGTACTAATGAGTTCAAAAAATTGAGCTTTGAAGTGGTGTCTGTTGGTATATACATATGACTGTCAATTTGTAGTCCAAATGGTTTAAGCAATCAAACTGCAACTTCATGTTTAAATTTTTTACATAAATTTTGGGGTCCCAGTTCCCAGCTCCCAGATTCCGTAAAACAGAAAATTTATTTTGCAAATATTTCAAAAATATACAATTTACAGAAAACATGAAATAATAAAAACAATCTTAATTAAGTTTGCGGGAAATTTGAATTATAAAAGTTTTTCAAAATTCGCTGTTCGTAAAAGAAAGTCGTGTGTTGGCCACACCTCCATTTTTTTTTCTGGCACGAAGGCGAAGGCAATAGAGGTGCTTTTGAAATTGATACATGTGTATACAAATATTTAGAGCAGTTAGCGATGTCACACAAAAATCCAGAAGTTGTGTTTTATTCCGATAATTGTAGCGGACAACAAAAAAACAAATTTATTATCGCTATGTATATGCATGCTGTAGCAAATTTAAATATTAAATCGATTATTGATAAATTTTTAATTAAGGGGCACACCCAAAATGAAGGCGATAATGTCCATTCCGTTATTGAAAAGGCTGTTAAAAAATCTAAAGTCGGGACCAATTTATGTACCACACCAATACGTTTCGATCATTCGCGCATCGAAGAAAACTGGCAAACCCTATAAAGTAATTAAACTTTCTTTCAATGACTTTCTTGATTTTAAGGATGTTTTTCAGCATTATGAAAGTAACTTCCAGATAACAGAGAGTGGCGCGACGGCGAGCAAGTTAAATTGGGTGGCGTAAAAATAATCCGAGTGGAGAATGATTTACCTGGAGTTTTATTCGTCAAAACTCTTACGAGCAGGAAGATTTCCAAAAAATCATAGTAAATAATAGAAAGCGTAAATCGCAGTCATGCAACTCATCTTGTGGATTGAAACCAGCATATTCAAAACAGCTTAAACTTTCTGACCGTAAAATATCAGATATCAAGGACCTTTTAAGTTCTAATCATATTCCCAGAACTTATAATGGTTTCTACGCGTGTCGGTATTTAATGAGTAATTATAATTGTTTTTTACCTGTATTTTTTTACTTGTGATTGAATTAAACGTACATACATAGTATATTTTTGGTTAAATCTTATTATTATTTTTATGTATGTATGTATATTGAAATAAATAAATTTTATTGAATTTTGTTAATTTATTGGGTGTCTTTTTTTAAAGTTTTACTTCTTTACTATTTCAAACTGCCACATTTTTTAAATTGTGTAATTTTTGAATAAATAAAATTGACACATCTAGGGAAGGGGGTGGGAAATTGTGCTAAATGCAGCTTAAACGCGAATCAAAATTAAAAAAATGAATTAAGTAATTATTAGTTTTGTTTTTGCTCTCCTGAAAAATTTAGTTTTTTGAGTTGTGTCACTGTACTTTGTCACGTGCGATATATGTATATTTTTATTGAAAACATTATAGGAGCGAACTAATTTTTGATGTTTAGTGTTTCTTTTTCATTTATTTACTAAAATTACAAAAATATTTAGAAGAGAAAATTCAGATCTATGCCCGGACAGTCAAAGTGAAGGGTAAAACATTATTAGTTGCTATGGACACTCTTAATATTAATATTAGTATCTGTTTCTCTTGGTTTTTTTAGCTTCCCGAATCTGTGAATTTTCCGGTTTTAAAGTACCTTTGATACTACTGTTAAATTCTGCAATCGATAAACTATCATAACCCAAAATATACTACATATAAAAATTTAATTTATGGAAGAAACTGATTTTGCTAATAAATTTTGATTTGACTCCAATTTACTTTTGAGAACATTTTTAGGAAATAAGCCACCTTCACAATATTTTTAAGAATCAATTCAATAAATAAGGCTTTACCTGTAAAAATTATATTAATAATAAATTCAATAATAATAAACAACTTTTGATGTTATGAAATTAAGAAACGACCAATGATTTGCACATTGTCATACTGCTTCACAGTTCTTTTAACTGTCCCCTTCTAATTACCTATGGAGGAAACAACCGCATATTTATGATTCCACTTTCAGCCTTCAAGTTTTGCAGCTAAAAATTACATCACTTGCTTTGCATGGTAAAAATGTGTTTCCGTTTTGTCATTATCCATTGCATGTAAAGTTTATTCAACATTCCTTGTCCTTTATCCATTCGTCAATTTCACACACATTACCACTTTATGTTTAAAACCACACAGCCAAGTTTAACACCGATAGTTATATTTATATTTCACTCGGAGCAAACCATATCCATCATAACCCCAAATCGTTTATTTCTTACTTGCAGAGGCAATAATTTAGCGTCTGTCTTACTCGTTATTACTTTTCCACCTGCCCCCCTCAACATATCCAATTTGTCATTAAATTGGTTTGTGATTGACAGCAAAACCCCCATAGTGTATTCTAGGTTTTGTTAAAGATTTAAAGGATTGCGGTCTAAACCAAAAGAGGATTTTTCACTAGCTAGGAATATATGTGCTACAGTCCAGAACTACAGCGAGTGTACAGCACTGTAATGCGAAACAGCACATATGGCTCCGAAACCGAAGATCACGTTTTATAAATTTGCTATCAAACTTTCATATTTATTGGCGATACTCTCTAAGCACAGATGAAATCGGTACCAAGGCAATTAAAGCAAAGCATAGGAAAGAGGGATAAGAACCGCCAAAAGCTGCTGTTTGGTTGTTCTGATCCCCCTCATATCACTATTAAACACTGCCCACATGGTAATCACCATCTGTCATCTACGGTTCAACGTCGTCAACCATGAGCCAGTACACAAATTAAATTAATTTGCATTAAATTCAAAATAAGTGAAATATAGTAAAGCAAAGTCCTACAAAAATACATAATAATATACAACATCATAATATAGTATAATATGTAGTCTATAATATGAAATAATAATAAAATAATTCGCTTATTTTGTATTGATCCTTCCTGCTTTGCGGATGCCACCTCTACTCCCTCCAACAAATCCTAGATTTGGTATACACTCGGAAATAATTTCCCTCTTTTGCTATATGTATATTCAGAAAATGAGCTGAATGGAAAATTTAATTTTGCAAATAACTATTTCTTGAAGACTTTTAATTATTTGTTTTTATTTTTATTTTGACATGGACGTCTTTGATCCATCAATTTACCTCTTTGATATTAGGATCAGGTCTATACCCACAAAAGGTCTAAGTTTTTTGTTTTCCCTTGGCTACTCATATGTTGGCATATGTGTACGTTAGAATTTATCTTTGTTTCAAAATCACGTCAAAAACAAAAAAAACTTTTTCTTTTCTCCAAAATATCGCAAAAACAGATATACATGCCCGCCAATCGTATCATGGTCAGCAAGGGAGCATTCACCACAACTTAGGCCACTTCATCACTATTTTTCACCCAACAACTTATTTTTTTCTTTCTTTTTTTCTCCCTTGTAATTATGGATTTTCGCACACCGAAACGAAAAAATGCGTCCATCGTGCAAATTTTCACACACAAATCACGATTTTATTATTGATAAGTTAAATTAAAATTAAAATTGTTACTACTAAATGAATTAGAGTATACTAAAATTCCTTTTAAATAAAATAAAGAAATAAATTAAAATAAAAGGCGACGACAAAAAATACGTCTTTCCTCTCCGACTGCCTACTTCGATCCTCACAAATTTCCTTTCTCTGAACATAATAAGAAATGTAAAATTGAAAAGCGGTTCCTTAACCATAACCATTTAACTTTCAAAAAAAGTTTGTTCTACAAATATTACCCGTTTTATACTGAATTAAATCTAGGTGGGATGCATAAACAGTTGTTCTCAAAAAATGTGTAGTATCTAAAAACCTCTAGTATCATTTGCAAAATTGTGTGGTAACACGGATCTTCAAACATCCATAATGAAAATAAACATCATTCTGAAACCGTACAATATGGTAAATTATTTTTAAAATGTTATGGAACTTCGACACTTGACGTAAGAAATCAAGTTGATTCCCATCGAAACCGACAAATTACAGAAAACTGAAAGAGGCTTGTGCCTATTAATTGAGCCAATAATTCTTCTTGTGCGCCAGAACATCGCATTTCGCGGCCAGAGGGATGATGGTGATTTAATAAAAGCTCAACGATGTAATGAGGGAAATTTCCGTGAGATCTTAAAGTACAGAGTCCATGCCGGTGATAAGAAATTAGAAGAGCATCTATAAACCTTTAATTCAAGGGTGACATATCAGCAAAGCTACACAAAACTAGCTCATAGACTATTGCGGTGCAGAAATATTATCAGTTATCAAAAGAAGAATAGATTCATCATAATTCTACAGCATAATATTTGATAAAACCACAGACAAATCACACATATTAAACATGTCAATCGTTATCCGTTACGTTTATAATTGTAGTATTTACGAAGATTTTGTTACGTTCTTAGATTGTCATGGAAAAAATTACGACACCGGACGTTTATTTTCCGATGGAGAACCAGTTCTCACTGGAAAGATAATTGGAGAAACAGTCTTAAGTTTTCTGAAGGAAAACTTTTTTATTACTTCGAATTGCATAGAAATATGTACTGAAGGCTGAGTGCTGTTATGACATCATTTCAGAAAGTAGTGGTTGCTGTAATACAGAATGAGTTGCTACATTCTGTTCAATGCTATTGCAATAATCACACACTTAATATTACTATTAATAAATCATCAAATGTACAGTCTATCAGAAATTCAATAATTTCATTGGACCAATAAAAGAAATAATCAATTTATTTATCATTGGACCAATAAAAGAAATAATCAATTTCTTTAATTCATCAATCAAACGAAATTTCTTTCTTAAAAATATTTTAAGTAAACAGCTCAGGTCTTTATGCAAAACACGGTCGGTAGAGCGACACGATTCTGTAATATTATTTAAATCATCGATTTCACAAATCATTAAAGCCTTAATGATAATATCAAAGTGGAAAGAGTATGAATCATCAAAGATAGCTAAAGATTTAATTTTATGTATTTGCAATGTCGAGTTTATTGTAGCCCTATTTTGTTTAGATTATAGTTTAGCTAGTACTCTTCCATTCAGTAAATTATTGCAAAAAGTTAATCAAAGTTAAATAAAATGAATTGCCAGATTGTTTAGCAATTTTAAAAGGTCAATTAAAGGACAATGAAGCCGTGTTTTCTACCATTTTTAAAGAAGCAAAAAGATAAAAAAATATGTAATATGTTTTAGTTCGTTTTTATTAATATTATTTATTTGATTGTGTGTTTTTCTTCAAAAATACAGGGCAAATCTTGACGTTACATTACAGAGCCGATATTTTGTTAACGGTGTTATTTCTAAATTCGCCCCTTTCTGCAGCTCCTTCTGGATCCGCATCTGATACACACAATGTTTTTTTATACATATATCTAAAATCATATAAATATCCAAATTTTTGATTGATACTTATATCGAAAATAACTTTTTTATTCAATGAAAATAATTTTTTGCGTGTGAAAATTAAAAATATCATGGTATAAAGGTAAAAAGTGGTAAAATCTCAGCTAATTTTTATCAAAAATACTTTTATCGGTCACCATTTTGTGAACCAATTCCTATACCTAAATCACTCAGAAAAAAGTTATACACAAAAATTAAAACAAAAAATTCAAAAATTTTCGGTTTTTTTTTAAAATAATTTTTTTGATTTATTTTTTGAACAAAAAAAAAAAAGAAATTTGACCTTATTGACGATTGGAGCATCACGGATTCCACCTAGTGGAAAAATTTTAAACTGAGGTACCTGATAATTTGACGTTCGAAATTATTGTAAACAATTCCAATTTTGAACTGTAAACACAATTTTTACTTACCGGATTGCTAATAATTGTAAATTATTCCAATTTCGGACTATAAAAACAATTTTTAATTACCGCATTGTTAAATTTTCTTTCGTCGCATTTGTGACAAATGTCATTTTATCAGGAGCATCATTTTAACTATTGTCCTCGAGGGGCGCTTTCTCTACTTTTACAATCGTCAATAAAGTTTTGTAATGTTGTTACGGCACCTGTTATGTGCGTAACATCAATGTCAATCGCGCATTGGTCTGGTGCGAGTGGATGGGTGTGGACAGCGCTGATCATTTTCAGTGGTGACTGTTGCGCCTTTATGCCGGCTATACACAACCATCCAGATTAGTGAGTTTTTGAGTTGAGTGATATTTTTGAATGTTGTGTGAATGATTGAGTGAGAACGCCGTGCAATAGTTTTTTTTGGTTTGGCTGTATTAATTGAGCGAGAGTTTTGTTTTATGAATATCGTACGATTGTTTTTTTTCTTGTGATTGGATGGTTCGTATGGAAAATTCTGGATGGGTATTGTTTGTTTTTTGGTAAATGTTGTTTGCATGCGGTTAGATGTTGGTGTGGTGGTGGGCAACAGGCGTGACTACAAGAACGAGAGAGTTTTGCGGTTCGTGTCGAGTGTTTTTGCGATTTTTCTTGTTGTTATCTCATCGCGAGAGATATAAAATTGGAATTTTTTTTTTTTGCGAAACAAGAGAAAAAAAATTTTGTGCAGTCGAGTTTTGAATTGCAAAGAAAAAGTCTTGGAAAAAAATTTGAAAATATAAGTTTAGTTTTTTTTGGTTGAATGAAAAAAAAAAAGTGCGTTAAACAGTAAAAATAATATATTAAAATAACAAGTCAAGTTTGGACATTTTGTTTTTTTTTAATTTAAAGTTAATAAAAATAAAGAATACCCAAAATTTTTTTTGTGGGAAAAATTTGTGAACTTAAGTTAAGTGCCTTTTGGAAGAAAAGTTTTCTCTGTTGTTAATATATGTATTAATTAAGGCTAAAATAATAAAAATAAAAGTTTACATTAGTATACACCAATAAATAAGTTGTTAGCGGTGAAAAGAAAAAAAATTCCACCAAAAACTAAATTTGTGTGTAAAATATTGTAAAATAAAAAATATTATCATAATAAGAAGAAAACAATAAAATACCACTGTGATTTTAAAGAAAAAAAAAGAAAACAAATTAGTTTGGATTTTTTTTTGTTGAAAGTTTTTTTTGAGAATTAAATCCCGGGATAAGAAACAAATAGTATGAGTGTTCTTATCCTCGAATAGTGTGTTCACCGAAAAGATTATTTGGATTTTCCGTTGGTGGAAAAATTTTAAATTCAAAGAATTTGATTGAATTGGGTTTGTGGCAGCAACTCTGCCAATCAGAGTGGGGTTCGTGCGTGAGGGGGCTGCTGCATCAGGTTCCTGCGTCGGCGCTGTTTGTTTTGGTCGGACGGGCCAAGTTATTTTGTGTATTCAGGTAAGGTGTCAACCGGTAAATTATATAAGAAACCGGTGCACCGTGTGGTATATTTTTTTTTCTTAATTTTATTGTGAGCCAAACTCGGTTTTGTGTTTTATTATTATATTTTTTTTATTTTATATGCACATTTTTTTTTCTTATTTAGCTCTCCCGACCTTGTAGTCGCGTCTAAATAGGTAATTTTCGGGGGTTTTCTTTTGGGGTTTTCTTTTTTTGTGTTTTCATGCCGTATGGCAGTTTTGGTGTGTGAATGTGGTGTGAATTAGGTGCAATGAGTGAGTAGGAGATAAATGGTGGATCGAGATGGGTGTTAGGGCAGGGTTTTTGTATTTTGGGTCGGTTTAACCTTAGTTTTTTTTCATTTTTCATTTTATCTGTTCCTGTAAACAGGGTAGTTCCCAATTAATTCTTCTTTTCTTTATGCCCTGCGGTTAATCAAGCATAGGGTAATGTCTGGACACCCCCACGCCATCCCTGAGCTTAGCCAGCTAGGAAAACCGCACCAGACCGCTACTCTATGTCTGTTAGCGACATCGCAGGATGACGTTAAACTGGCGCACACATGACTGTTGAACCAAGGTGCGCCAAACGAAATCTTGCGGTGCCGTTACAGTGGCGCCCAAGCATTGGCTATTAATTAAATTTTTTTAATTTTTTCATTATTAATTTCGTCTTTTCAGTTCACAATTTTTTTTTCGCTTAATGAATGCACTCGTTGTTGTATCCGACGCCAGCGTTGTTTGAATTCACGCGAGTGTATTCATCTAAGTTCCTGGTCCGGTTGGTATTCGCATCGGTGATGGTAACCGACTTAAGGTTGTTTGATTACACACCGGTGTGAATATTAAACCCCTCTGCTCAGTGCATCGATTGTTGTGATTCCTCCATTTCCGCTATGTGGCGTCTGATTGTGGTTGGAATTCACTCTTCCTTGCGCTGAGTCGAGAAATTTTTGAAATTTATTTTCTTTACTTTTTTTTCAGATTTCTTCGTACCCTTTACAGTAGTTAACTTCATATTTCAAATTTTATTTTAATTTCAGTTTTCCGACTATTTAAATGAGGAGGCGTTCCTTGCGGGTTCCGGCGCTTGCGTCGTTCGATCTTGCGGGAGCGTCACTCATTTAGATTCCATGTACTTTGAGCATTGAGACGGATGAACTAGCTGTTTCTACCAATGTGGTATTGATTGGGCGGTTAGTTGTCTCGATGGTCAAGGTGCATCATTTGGTCCTTCTTCTAGTATTTCGTTTGTCTTGTTTTGCAACAACTGCCTTGTTTACAGGAAAATTTATTATTATCTTTATTTTCATTTATTATTATTTTTTCATTTTTAATTATTTATTCATTTCAGTTCATTTATTATTTTTTTTCTTGCCGACCCAGTGCGGGGCCCTGACCCGCGACTCATTAAGATCCACTCTTTTGTTATTGATATTTCTTTTGTTTTGCGTTTGAACATTTGTATCTTTTGAAAATTTTGATATACCGTTGAATTTATAATCATAATTTATCTTTTGGGAAGATATTTAAAAATAAAATTTTTTTCTGTAAATATATTTTAGTTATATAGACATATACATATGTCCTGTGGTTTATATAGCTAGTATTATATAATTTGCTATACAATTTCATTAATTGTTTGAATTATTTAATTTCCCTTTGGGACGAATGAATTCAAATCGCACACCGTGGGATAACCCGGCCAGTTCAGTGGTTAGATCCGTGTTTGAGTCGAGCCCAAGTCAGGGAGTTGTGCGAACCACTCCGTGGGATCAAAGTATTGCCTCTCCTGCTCCTCAACATCCTAGAGTTATTTGGATTCACTGGATATACGTGGTGTTGATTTAGAACTCTTTAAGTTACTATAATATTTTTTTTCTTTATTATTCTAAATTAATTTTAATTGTAATTGAATTTGGTTAGATATTTCGTAAATACTTTAATTATTTCTAAGAGCGGTGTTGGTTTTTTTTCTTTTAATTTACCTTGATTGTGGAATATATATATAGTTTTCTTCCGTTTACCCTCGAAAAGTATAAAACAAAATTATAGTAATATAAATATAACTCATGATGGATATATCACATTTAAACCCTAATGAGATCGATGTGGAATGCGAGGTGCGGGGTTTGTTTTCGGGAGCTCCACAAGTGGGCGATCAATTGCGTGCTTTGCTGCAGGCAGAATTCGAGGGTACACAAGCAGTACCTACCAGGATGCATGGGAGGGCCAGTCGACAACCCAAGACCGAAATTGCCCATTGCAATGAGAAATTGATGCAACTCCAGGATGAAATTGCCTCCTTAACAGAGGTTGAAGCAGCAGATCAACTAAGTTTAGCAAAAAAAATTCGTTCTAAACTTTGGCACATCCGAGGGCGTTTGGAGCGTGCTTTACCATCCCCAACTTACGGCAGTGACGCTCAGAAACAACTAACGGCCTGTGTTTCGGTAATGGAAGCGCTTGAGCAGTACTTGGGTGATGAGGATCTGTTGAACCGGTCTCTGGATGCCGCCAAAGCTGTACCGATTGAAAAAATTTCGGTGTTAAATACCGAGGAATATTCTAAGCCGGACGGGGATCAGGCGGAAGCTCGGGCAGGTGGTTCCGCAGCTACGTTTCAGTCCGGTCCCTCATCCTGTGAGCAGCTAGTTAAGCAGGATACGGCAGTTTTGGTGGCAACCATCCAGCGCAAGATAGACATATTATCCGAACAGTTGAGAGCTTTGACCAACGTGGCAGCAGCACCTTCATCTCGGGAGCCGACTAATTTCCAAACTAGCGATTTTCAGTTTCAATCTAAATTACCGAATAATCCTTCTACTAATACACAGGTCCGCTTTCAGATTCCTCCAGTGTCTCTTTCATCCATAGATCTTCCCAGCATACCAACTTCAATTACTCCTGGTGGTAGTCAGATTCCGACAGGGCGTTCATCTCTGGAGCCGACTATCCCAAACAGCGATTTCCGGCTTTCATCAAATTTACATTACAATCCTTCTACTAATACACAGGTCCGCTTTCAGATTCCTCCAGTGTCTCTTTCATCCATAGATCTTCCCAGCATACCAACTTCAATTACTCCTGGTGGTAGTCAGATTCCGACAGGGCGTTCATCTCTGGAGCCGACTATCCCAAACAGCGATTTCCGGCTTTCATCAAATTTACATTACAATCCTTCTACTAATACACAGGTCCGCTTTCAGATTCCTCCAGTGCCTCTTTCATCCATAGATCTTCCCAGCATACCAACTTCAATTACTCCTGGTGGTAGTCAGTTTCCGACAGGGCGTTCATCTCTGGAGCCGACTATACAGAATAGCGATTTTCATTTTCCATCCAATTTACAGTACAATCCTTCTACTAATAGACAAGTTCGCTTTCAGTTTCCTCCAGTATCGTTTTCATCTATAGATATCCCAAGCATTCCAACCGCAATTACTCATGATGGTAGTCAGTTTCCGACAGGGCGTTCATCTCTGGAGCCGACTACGCAGTCTAATGTCATGGCGGGATCTTTGCCCTCTCACAGCCTACACAACAGTACTTTTCATGGACCGAGTTCTGATTTCCCTCCTCGTCCGTATGGTGGTGAAAGTGCGTCTAACCCTTGGGCCACCGGGTCCTCCGGTTATCGTTCATTGGCACGCAGTGGTATTTCTTTTAGTGGATTATCGTCTGGTACTACTGTAGACATGTTTCTTTTCCAACTGGACATCATCGCGTCCTCAATGGGTTTGCGTCCAGAAACCTTGCTGGTAGAAATCAGTACAGTATTGAAAGAGATTGCCCTGCAGTGGTACTGGATCTATCGTCGGCATCACCCTTTGGCTACCTGGTTCGATCTTAAAAGAGACCTTGTTGAAAGGTTCAAAGATCGGCGTACCGCATATGAAATCCGCCGCGTTATCGAGGGTAGAAAACAACAGCCTAACGAAAATTTCCTCGAGTTTTATCATGAGATGTGGGGTTTATCTTTGCAATGCCCGACCCCGTATTCTGACGAGGAATTCTTACAGTTGATGATTTCGAATATGAACCCAGTTTTACAATTTCACCTCACGGATCGTAGATTTACTAGTATTGGGGAACTAATCAAAAGCTGTTCTGCATGGGAGGATACGTTGAAACGCTTTCCTTCACGACCCGAGGTTGCAACGTTTCCTAGACGCACTGTTAATGAATTGATTATGGATTCGGGGAATGTCTATGGGGGGCCGGAATTATATCCTAGAGCTACGCCAGCTGATGTTGCCAGTAGTGGTGAAGTGGCGGCGCTTCAGGGTCCGTCTGTAAGTCCGGTGGTTAAGGCGAACACTTTTAGAATTATTCCCAACAATAACCAGCCACCCGTTGCTTCTCAAGCAGCTGGGGGAAATATTCCTCCAGTCTGTTACAATTGTTCAGACATAGGGCATGTATTCAAGAATTGTTTAAAAACTCCAACGAGACCTTTCTGTTACAAATGCGGAATGAAGGATACCATTACTCCCTACTGTCCTAAATGCACGGGAAACCGGTCGAGTGGCCAGTGGAGGTCGGGGAACTCTGGTCCACTTCAGACAAGCACCCCCAGGAATGCGTTGCAGGACGCAGCCAGCAATACGGATGGAGAGCTTCAGCGGATGTCTACCACCTTCGTGAGGGGACAGACAGAACCGCGAAGGCCTTCGTAGAGTCATTTGACTCCGAATTAACATCCGGACCGGTTCTGGCTGGTCCCGATCGTCGGGTGGGGGACTCCACATTGCTCCCCTCCGTTTTGAAATGTCGAGCTGTCCCCTCTGTCAACGTTAGGAACTCCATTTCACAAAATCCATTTCTTCAACCTGATATGTCATCATCACCTTATACGTCAACACCCTATCTTTACACATCTTTTTCGCCAAAACCTTATAATTCAAATCCGTCTACAGTTGAGACTCCTATGACGTATACGTCGATACCGGATCTGTTGATACCGGATACGATTTCATTAACTACAAGACCTTCTGTCAAACCTATTCTACAAAATACAGCAGATTCCAATGCCATTATTTCTACTTCATTAAATTCATCTGTTTTTCGCTCCCCCTCAGCTTCTCAGATCACAATTCGACCTAACGGCTCCAGCCGTTTGATGCGCTCTAAACGCTATTGGAGAAGGCGGAAGAAACTGAGATCATTCATTGTTTCTTCTATTTTCGGTACTGAGGCAAGCGACCTGAGGCCATATGCCGATGTACTTGTCAATGATGTTCCATACCGAGGCCTTCTGGATAGTGGAGCTAGTATAAGCGTGCTGGGTCGTGGATCGGAAAAATTGTTAGTCAACCCTTTCATTAAAATTCATAATTTCCCGTCTCAAATCCATACCGCTAGCGGACAACCTCAACGGGTGTTTGGCTACATTCATGCTACGGTTAAATTCAATAATGTTTCTCACGACCTTGTTCTCTACCTAGTACCATCACTGGAACAACCCCTGTATTTGGGAATTGATTTTTGGAATCGTTTTGGGATCATTCCGAAAATTTCTTCTTTAAATGTCACCAGCGATATATCGGATTCGTCCCCGGAGTCTAAATTCCATCTTCTTTCTGATGAAGATAATCGCTCATTGGATCAAATTAAAGAGTTGTTTCCATCCAGTGCTAGTTTGGGTCTAGGTAGAACCTCTTTTCTTACGCATGTGATTGATGTTGGTTCGGCTAAACCGGTGAAACAACGTTTCTACTCTGTATCTCCTGCCATCCAGAAGCTCATGTATGACGAGTTGGATCGGATGGTGTCTTTGGGGGTCATCGAGGAATCACAAAGTTCCTGGTGCTCTCCGGTCACCTTGGTGCGTAAGGCTAATGGTAAAGTTCGTCTGTGCTTAGATGCTAGAGAACTGAACAAGGCCACCGTTAAGGATGCGTATCCGCTGCCCCTTATCAACGGATTGTTGGGTCGTTTGGATCAAACCCGATACATATCGGCGATTGACCTCAAAGATGCCTTTTGGCAAATACCTCTCGACCCACAATCCAGGGATAAGACAGCGTTTACGGTACCTGGGCGGCCTTTGTATCAGTTCACCGTTATGCCCTTTGGGCTATGCAACGCGCCGCAGACACTTTGCCGCCTCATGGACAGGGTGATCCCACACCAGCTGCACGATAAGGTTTTCGTATACCTCGATGACCTTCTTGTCACCTCCGCCACTCTGGATGAACATTTCTATCTATTGAGAGAAGTTGCACGTTTACTAAAGTTGGCCGGTCTTACCATCAATCTCTCTAAAAGCCAATTTGTCCTGAAGGAAGTCAACTATCTAGGATATGTAGTCGGACATGGTTGCCTTCGCACCAACCCAGATAAGTGTAAAGCGATTTTAGATTTCCCTGCTCCGAAGACCACGAAACAAATCAGACGCTTTCTGGGAATGTGCGGATGGTACCGTCGTTTTATTCCAAATTTTGCTTCGTTAGCCGCGCCGTTGACTGATCTCACCGGTAAATCTGGAAAATGTTCTTGGTCTTCTGCTGCAGAATCTTCTTTTGTTGCTTTAAAAACCGCTTTGTCTTCTGCTCCCGTGCTGGCTAACCCCGATTACAGTAAGCCCTTCTACATACAGTGCGATGCCAGTGCCGTTGGCGTAGGAAGTGTATTGTTCCAAACGGATCCTGATGGTGCAGAGCATCCCATTGGGTTTATTTCGCATAAACTCAATGCGGCTCAGCGAAACTATTCAGTGACCGAGTTGGAGTGCTACGCCGCGGTACTCAGTGTGCAAAAGTTCCGGCCTTATGTAGAAGGGTATCCTTTTGTGATATACACTGACCATGCTAGTCTTCGCTGGTTGATGTCACAGAAGGATCTGTCGGGGCGCTTGGCACGGTGGAGCCTAAAATTGCAGGCTTTTGATTTTCAGATCGGGTATCGGAAAGGGTCAGTTAACGTGGTTCCTGATGCTTTGTCTCGAGCCTTCGGCGAAGAAGCATCCCCTTGTGATGTGGATTCCACTGGTTCGAACTTGGTGTCTCCTGATGCTTTACCTGAGACTTGTCCGTCTGTTGCTAGCTCTATAACAGCTCCTGTTGATTCCGTGCAAGTCGCTAGTCTGACTCCGACAAATTCGGTTCCTGTTCTGCATATTGATTTGAACTCTTCAGCGTTTGATGATCCCGAATACGTGGCACAAATCAACAAAATTCTTCAAATGAAGTGTGAGCACAACTTTAAAGTTCAAGGCAACAAACTTCTCATTGCTCCATCTTTTGGTAAGCGATATGTTGATACAGATCTTCCAGATTTTAGGTTGGTTATTCCTTGTTCTCTGACTCAGTCTTTGATTGAACAGGCTCATGTTCCTCCCACTGCGGCACACCTGGGCGGCAGCAAAACCTTAGAACGGCTGCAACGACAATTCTTCTGGCCTGAGATGGCTAAACAAGTAAAACTATTCGTTGCTAACTGCTCAGTGTGTAAAATGTCGAAAGCAGTGAACTTTGTTACTCGACCAGCTATGGGAGCTCCGGTGTCATCTACTCGCCCTTTCCAGAAATTGTACGTGGATTTTCTCGGCCCCTATCCGCGATCCAACCGGGGAAATACTTGCATTGTGATAGTTGTTGATCACTATTCTAAGTTTGTCTTCATTAAACCCTTGCGAGAGGCTTCGGCTGCTTTGCTGTGTAATTATCTGGAAAATGAAATTTTTATGATGTTTTCCGTTCCCGAAATTATCACATCCGACAATGGTAGACAGTTTACTTCTCATCTGTTCCAAGGTTTGCTGACCAAATATAGGATTGCTCATGTTCGCACTCCTGTTTATTCTCCCCAGAGTAACGCATCGGAAAGGGTAAATCGAACGTTACTGGCTGCTATTAGGTCATATGTGGGCGATCACGAGCATGGTGAGTGGGACAAACATTTACAGGAAATCGCTGCTGCCTTGCGCAACGCCATACATGATACTCTGCAGTATTCCCCTCACTATCTCGTATTCGGTCAGCATATGTCTCTGAATGGTTCAGACTATGAGCTGAGGGCGTTGCTTAGCGTACCTGCACCTGATTCTAACGAAATTCACTTATGGTCCAAGCCCGATCGCCTCAATATGGTAAGAGACACAATCATTCATTATTTACGGATTGCACATGAGAAGGGAGCTCGACATTATAATTTACGAAGTTCTAATCGAATATTTCATGTTGGACAACCTGTGTTCATCCGCTCATTTGCCTTAAGCGATGCTGTTAATAAATTTGCGGCCAAATTAGCGGCCAAGTTTAAACCGGCGGTAATCAGTTCAAAAGTTGGATCCGTGGCCTATAATGTCGAGGATCTGTCCGGGAAACCGTTAGGTCTTTATCATGCAAAAGACATACGGGCATGAGGACTATTGCTTATTTCTTTTCCGCTTCTCTATCGTCGCATGGGACAATTAACTACCGTCCAGCTTCCGTCATTCGAATCACTATGTGCCAGTAATTTGGTCCCAAATATATTAGATATTGCCGGAAAACCTACTAAATGGATTAAGCTCTCGGAAATGTTGACGCTCATTGTTTTTTTTGCCCGGCTTCTGAGAACTCTTTTCTCGGGTATGGGTCGTCCCCACGATTGTTACGGCACCTGTTATGTGCGTAACATCAATGTCAATCGCGCATTGGTCTGGTGCGAGTGGATGGGTGTGGACAGCGCTGATCATTTTCAGTGGTGACTGTTGCGCCTTTATGCCGGCTATACACAACCATCCAGATTAGTGAGTTTTTGAGTTGAGTGATATTTTTGAATGTTGTGTGAATGATTGAGTGAGAACGCCGTGCAATAGTTTTTTTTGGTTTGGCTGTATTAATTGAGCGAGAGTTTTGTTTTATGAATATCGTACGATTGTTTTTTTTCTTGTGATTGGATGGTTCGTATGGAAAATTCTGGATGGGTATTGTTTGTTTTTTGGTAAATGTTGTTTGCATGCGGTTAGATGTTGGTGTGGTGGTGGGCAACAGGCGTGACTACAAGAACGAGAGAGTTTTGCGGTTCGTGTCGAGTGTTTTTGCGATTTTTCTTGTTGTTATCTCATCGCGAGAGATATAAAATTGGAATTTTTTTTTTTTGCGAAACAAGAGAAAAAAAATTTTGTGCAGTCGAGTTTTGAATTGCAAAGAAAAAGTCTTGGAAAAAAATTTGAAAATATAAGTTTAGTTTTTTTTGGTTGAATGAAAAAAAAAAAGTGCGTTAAACAGTAAAAATAATATATTAAAATAACAAGTCAAGTTTGGACATTTTGTTTTTTTTTAATTTAAAGTTAATAAAAATAAAGAATACCCAAAATTTTTTTTGTGGGAAAAATTTGTGAACTTAAGTTAAGTGCCTTTTGGAAGAAAAGTTTTCTCTGTTGTTAATATATGTATTAATTAAGGCTAAAATAATAAAAATAAAAGTTTACATTAGTATACACCAATAAATAAGTTGTTAGCGGTGAAAAGAAAAAAAATTCCACCAAAAACTAAATTTGTGTGTAAAATATTGTAAAATAAAAAATATTATCATAATAAGAAGAAAACAATAAAATACCACTGTGATTTTAAAGAAAAAAAAGAAAACAAATTAGTTTGGATTTTTTTTTGTTGAAAGTTTTTTTTGAGAATTAAATCCCGGGATAAGAAACAAATAGTATGAGTGTTCTTATCCTCGAATAGTGTGTTCACCGAAAAGATTATTTGGATTTTCCGTTGGTGGAAAAATTTTAAATTCAAAGAATTTGATTGAATTGGGTTTGTGGCAGCAACTCTGCCAATCAGAGTGGGGTTCGTGCGTGAGGGGGCTGCTGCATCAGGTTCCTGCGTCGGCGCTGTTTGTTTTGGTCGGACGGGCCAAGTTATTTTGTGTATTCAGGTAAGGTGTCAACCGGTAAATTATATAAGAAACCGGTGCACCGTGTGGTATATTTTTTTTTCTTAATTTTATTGTGAGCCAAACTCGGTTTTGTGTTTTATTATTATATTTTTTTTATTTTATATGCACATTTTTTTTTCTTATTTAGCTCTCCCGACCTTGTAGTCGCGTCTAAATAGGTAATTTTCGGGGGTTTTCTTTTGGGGTTTTCTTTTTTTGTGTTTTCATGCCGTATGGCAGTTTTGGTGTGTGAATGTGGTGTGAATTAGGTGCAATGAGTGAGTAGGAGATAAATGGTGGATCGAGATGGGTGTTAGGGCAGGGTTTTTGTATTTTGGGTCGGTTTAACCTTAGTTTTTTTTCATTTTTCATTTTATCTGTTCCTGTAAACAGGGTAGTTCCCAATTAATTCTTCTTTTCTTTATGCCCTGCGGTTAATCAAGCATAGGGTAATGTCTGGACACCCCCACGCCATCCCTGAGCTTAGCCAGCTAGGAAAACCGCACCAGACCGCTACTCTATGTCTGTTAGCGACATCGCAGGATGACGACTGGCGCACACATGACTGTTGAACCAAGGTTCGCCAAACGAAATCTTGCGGTGCCGTTACAATGTTACTCATTACAATAAAATAAAACATACGCTTCACTTTTTAATTTAAATATTTTATTCGATAGGTTTATATTAATTTATTTATTTAATTTATTTCGTTCAAATTATTTATTAAGTTTTAAGGTTTAATTTAATTTGTTTATTATGTATTAATTTATTATTTTTGTACAATCATTTAAATTTATTTATTGTTACCATCACCATATGTGTTTGCCTTTTGGTATTGCAATGAGCGCGCGTGCGCTCCGCACTAAATCCGAGACGAGACTTATTTATGTTTTATTTAAATTATGTGTTTTGTTTTTTTTGTCGCTCAGTTGGTATCATCAGTAATGGTGTATTGTTTTGGTTATTACGGTTCGCGTTGGAATTGGCTTGTGGTGGCGAACGCATAAATTCAGGCGTAACGTTAAAATGCGTAAACCACCACAGTTTTATTTCGATAGGAAATTTGATTCTCTACAAAAAATCGTACCATATCGATCTACTGAAATTACAGACAAATTTACTCCATTCTCAAAAGTCCAAATCTAAATTTAATAGCATATTATGGATTTATCATTGTTCGGATATAATTGAACATATGATACAATAAAACACCTATAACGAATTAGTTCCTTATTCAATTATATAGTCAATAGCCTATAATAATAATAATAAAGCTTTATTTAATGTATAAGCCGTGACTTTTGTACATAACACATATTTACAATAGTATAATAGAACAACTTAAAATTAACAATAATAACATTTCAATTTCCAATATACATAACAATAATTAACATAACAACAATGTACATAATTACAATATGCACAAGAACTTTGATTCTAAGTAACTAATTTTAACATAAGTGCTTTAAATTTATTAATCGAACTTATATTTTTTAATTCTGTAGGCAAACTGTTCCAAGTGATAATCACATTTATTAATCCGGAGTTATTATAAACATTAGTTCTACTAACAGGCAAATTAACGTTCCTAGTTCTCAATGACATAGAAAAATTTAATTTAACCCGATTTAATTATTCAGAAAATAAAAACAGCAGTTCTATAACAGTAAAATTCAAACAAGTCGCATCCAATGATTGAATCCTTAAATTCGGAAATATGATCAAACTTCCTAAGGTCATGAACATATCTCACACAATTATTAAAAGTAACCTCAAGTAAACGTTTCGAGGAACTATCAAGATATATGCGTAAGTCAACTGGACATAACTTTTTTATTAGTCTGAGCGAATATAAACCGTAATTAACACGCTGGCACAAAGAATTTACATGGTCATTCCAAGTAAGTTTTGAATTCAATAGTAATCCTAGGTTATTAAATGTTGGAACAAATGAGATTATATCATTGTTTATAAAGAGCACAGGTGCAATATTATGTGAATTATTTCTAGTTAGCAATAAAGCTTTACTTTTAGTTGGATTAATGGAAAGTGTATTATTTTTGGCCCATGAAGAAATATACCTAAGATCTGTATTAAGTTGAATTACGACCTCCTCCACTTTTAACAAGTCACCACCAATATACAGTTGTAAATCATCAGCGTAAAGATGAAATCGACAATTTAAAATATGCCGCGGTAGATCATTTATGTAAATGGAAAAAAGTAAAGGGCCCAAAATTGACCCTTGAGGTACTCCAGCAACTACATCACTCATGCCAGAAAGATCCTCGCCAAGCTTTACAAATTGTTTTCGATTACTCAAATAATAATGAAGCAACAAAATAGCAGAATTGGAAAACTTATAATATAACCTTAACTTTTGAAGCAACAATATATGATTAAAACAATCAAATGCTTTAGAAAAGTCCAATAGGACTAAAACTGCAAAAGAATTAGCTTTGTCTAATACAGCAGATAGATCATCAACAATATGCACAAGTGCAGTAGTAGTACTATGGCCAGATTTGTAACCAGATTGGAATTTGCATAGGTAATTATATCTATTGAGGTGCTCAAGAATTTGTAGCTGCACAATTTTCTCCAGGACCTTAGATAGGGCAGGCAAAATACTAATTGGGCGAATGTCACATATATTGGAAATTACATCCTTCTTAGGTAGGGGAATAATCGAAGCCACCTTCCACACATCAGGAAATACTGATTTCATCAAACATTGATTAATGATAAAACTGATTTGTGGCAGAAACAAATCAATAAATAATTTTAGTACTTTGAAGTTGACCATGTCATATGCCATCGAATCCGACTTAATTGTGCGAATTGCATTCAATACCATAAGATCATCGACACAATCAAAAGCAAAACCAAAACTATCACAACTAATAAAATCGTAATCGGGTAAAAGCAAAACACCTAGCGATTCGTTAAGTTTATTGATCCCTGCCAAAATTTCTTCAGCAGAAAAGTCAATGACTGCTGCGGTTGATTTACATGAAATACCAAGTATTTTTAAATTGATCCACGTTGTTTTAGCGTTATGCAAATTCCCAAAATAAAAAGTATTTTTAGCTTGATTGATGCATTTGTTGGTTTTATTCCTAAAATATTTAAATGATTCAAAATCGAGCTCTAATCCAAATCTTTTGTATTTTTTGTAACCCAAATCTCTACGTTGCATTAAACTCAAAATATATGCATTTAACCACGGAGCAGTGGGACATTTATTTATACTTGTTTAACGAGGCACACAAATAGAATCTAATTTTAAGAAATTTGAATTGAATTCCTCAAGTATATCATTCACATCAGGATAGAAATAAAGATTTAACCAGTCTAACGAAAAGAAACAACTTGTAAAATACTCATGATTGATTGCTTTATAATCAGGAACAACTGTATAAGAAATTTTATCTCTGGTACGACTGAACCTATAGCAGGCAAAAATGAAGTCATGATCAGAAATAGCAGGAACAGCAAGCTGCCCAAAGGAAATAATATTATGCTTATCAGCCTCATACAAAATTATCAAATCCAGTAGAGTGCTATCCAACCTAGTCGGTTTATAAGGTAAATAAAATAAATTATGTAAATTCAAGCAAGCATCTAGTTTATTGCTAAACAACATATTAAAGTTCAAATCACCACAACAAATAACTTTTTCATACTGTGGCAAATATTCAGAAAAAATTATTTGTAAATTATTAATATCCTCAGAGCAAGTAGAAGGCGGGTTATAAATAACCAAAATAAGAATTTTGCCAAATCGCCCGACAAGTACAGATGCCAAAACTTCAACCTTACCAAAGGCGCCAGAGAACAATTTGCTGACCCCAAAGTAGACCGAAACTAAAGACCAACACCACCCCATCGCGTATTATTAATACGATCAAAACGTATTAGTCTGTAATTATTGATATGGAGCGACTTGTTTGTAATTTTACTGTTAAGAAGAGTTTCAGATAAAGCGAGAAAATCCAATTTGTGTATCTCTAACAGTATAGTAATTTCATTAAAATGTTTAACCAAACTACGGACATTTAAATGACCAAATTTTATAGAACAATTTACATTTACCTGCAGATTATCACTTGTAACAGTTTTACTACAATACGAGTTGTTATAATTTAATGGGTTGTACTGTTGGCTGCAGCGGTTGTCCGAAACTTCACTCGTGGAGGCAATGTTGTCCGAAAATTTTGATTATTAAATTCCCGAATGTGTACCCCGGTCGGCCAAGTATTTGCATCAAGAGCCTTAGCCCGAAAATCTGCTTTTATGCCCAATTTATAGCAAACAAACTTCAAAGATTCAATATCACGATGTTTGGGGACAAGTTTAAATACTTTGCAGTCCTCAATCCCCAAGAATGTTTTAGCCATGACATGACCGAAATATCACTTTCCTTAGTATGAGGATTGCATTTCGAAACGTGTAACCATAATGTTGGTGTAACTGTCACTACCCCAAATTCTCCGTAAATGGTTTAGTACCACAAATTGATTTCGTACTCTGATGTTGGTGACTCCTTTTATTAACCTCAGGCGAAACAGCACTGGAATTCAGAGAGGATAACGCCACCTCAGCAAACGTTCTTGTTGTAGAGGACGAAGATTTTTCCATTGCCGGAGGAAGTATAATTTCACTTGATTCGTTGGCAGCAATCTGAGTAGACGTCCCCGTTGCACAAGATTGATTAAATTCACCAGCCACACTGTTATTTTCAACATCAGCTCGAACAACTGGCTGACTTATTGACATTTTGTTGGTAATTGACTGCAGAGAGATATCAATATTTTTAGTTATCTCTGTCAATTCACATAATTTAGTGACATGTAAATTATAAATTAATTTGCAATTGTCACAAAACCAACAAATATTTTCAGAGCCGCTTATCAAATCAAATGCAGCTTTCCTGAAACCTACACATTTGTAGTGTGCAAATTTCTTGCATAAACCACTGCAAACTAAAAAGTTCTCACTTGCAGTGGCTAAATCACATTCCATACACTTCATGGACATGTTTCATTATTTAAAAAAAAAAAGATGAACACAATAAAAACCAAAATTTCACTAACAATTAACACAATATTTACATGTACATATATATAATATTAAGATAGTTTTATACACATAAAATGTCTACAATTTTAATAATTTATTATTATATTAAAATTGGGCACATTTTCAATATGTGTTAGAAAAAAAAATATATTTTTGACACCACAAATAAAAACATCCACGTTCAAAGGCAACTTAAATATGTATAAGGTAGTTAGAAAACATAATTTTAAATGCAACCCATTATTTAAATCGACATATTACTTACGTTGCAATTATTGGTTGTATGTATAAAATAATAATCTACATTTTATTACCAATATCCCTAACATTTCTCCATTATTCACCTCATTTACAAATGTTTTGCTTCAAAGTAAGAAGGCTTTTAGAAACAGACTTTATTATATTTCCATGCAGGCCAAAGGCATCATCCGCAACAAAACATACATGTCATATTGATTTATTGGTACGACAAATTCTATTGCTGCGGTAACCTAAATCAAAATATAATTTAGTGTTTGTAAGATGAAATGTATACTTACGGTAACGAATTTGAATAGGATTGTTTTCCGAAACTGCTGTTTATTTGAGTCAACATTTTAATGTAAGACTTTGTTTATCAACAATAAATATTGTTATAATTCTCTTCTGTTTTCTTCTAAGAATATTATTATAGAATTTCTTTCGAGGTGATTTTGGGCTGTAAATCAACATTTGCTTGCCAGTACAATAAATTTCAATTATTTTTTATAGTCATTTTTCCGCTGTAATATCGCTTCGACGACCGACACTAAATCAATTAGTAAACGGAAATATGTAGCTAATATAAAAGAAAAAAAAATATCCAAATTAATTTTTTATAATCTCGTTCTACTCGTATTATAAGCAAAAGTACTACTTTAACAAACTCCTTCCCATTAAATCCTGAAATAAACGGTTAAAAAATGTGATTAATATCTAGGCCACAAATTTGAGATTTAAACGTATGAGTGTATATTCGCCCCAGATTAATTTTAACCAGAAATAATGTTAAGTTTAGAAATTATTTAAAGGTTTTAAAATTTACTGATTGTCTCAACTAAGAAGATTTACCATGTTTTATATTATGTGTTGTATGAAAATATATTTTTATGGATTACTACTACGAGAAAAGAATTCTTCTTTCAGGTCCTTTTTCTTAGGGATTACTTTATTAAACAGCAATCAATTGAATAATATATATTTTAATGTAGAACATGTTATTTATTTACAAAAGACTGGAATAGAAGGAAAATAATTTTATTTACTTTTTTGTGATTATCGATTGTAATTATAAAAATAATGTTACGTGATTAAGATAAATTAGAGATTATTAAATTAAAATACGATTATATATTATGTACTTAAAAAAGAGATTAAAAACCATTTTTATATTCAAGTTTAGTTAGCTAACATTAATTGAAGCCACCCATTTTTTGGTTTTTCGTTTAATTTTCAAAATAAATTAAATTTACATTAAAGCATAGCAAAAAGATAATTCCCCCTCCTCAAATTAAAAACTTTTACGTTTTATGTAGTTAGTGTATGAGTGTGCAAGATTCTCTTGTATTTTTTTTAATATAATAATAATTAAAATTATTATTACAAAAAAAAAGAGATAAACCGAATTTCCATATTGAAGTAGAAAGTTTTACAACATTGTTTTCTAATAGTTGTCATCTGAAGAGAATATATTTTTTTATCAAAATATACAGTTAAAATATAACTTTTTGTTGTTGCTCCAAGGGAAAATTAAAGAATACCTAGGGAAAGCAAAAATTGAGATTTAATTATATTGTAAGATAAAAAGGTAAAAAATTAGATAATTTATTGCAAATTGTTTTAGTGGTTTGTATACCTAAATCTGACGACTTCTGCTTTCTTTGCAATCTTTGTAATAGTTACATAATCAGAATATTTCGAAAATATTTTATTTACCTCTAAGTAAAATATTGTTTATATGATATCTTAATTTGATATAAAATCATTAATGCTGGAAAGATTAGAATTACTTTGAAGCTAAAAATATTATTTACCTTTACGTTTCTTGTTTTTTGCAGGAAAACATGGAAATGAAGGATGTACATTAGTAATGAAAACAATATTACAGGAAAATTCGACATGTTGAACTTTGCAAGACGGACGAGCTCGAAAGTGGAAAGGAGCATAATGCAACGTAAAATTTTTAATTTGAATAAAAATGTTCAATAAAACTAACATTTGATGAATAAAAAAACTGTTTATACTATAATAAAAAACCATAAAACGTTGCGTGTTTTTATTATTTTGCGAATAGACAGATAATTCTGAGAATAATAGGAAGGTAAGTTTATTATACATTTAATATTTGGTTCTCGCGTAAAACTAAAATAAAAATTTCGAAAGAAAAAAAAGACTGGAGACAACATATTACAATAGATGCGAAAAGAACGAAAGAAACTATATTAAAAATGTATTAAAATACATTTTCACTTTTCCCGATACGTCGAAATTATATTGGGTAAGTATTGTAATCGCGAAAAAAATTGTTCCATAATTTTACATTTCTTGACGAATTAGGTTATCAGAGTCAGAGCTCTTAAACGCGAAAGATGAAAGATGCTTTTCGATTGCTGTTCAAAACGTCGCAGTTCCCAATAATGTACAACGAATTGTGAGTCTATGATTTGGCATCTTGGAGGCAGCGGATTTATATTGGTATGACCAATTGTGGTATTGGGGAAGAAGCATCCAAAATTTAAAAAAAATCCGTAACATCATTTAAGAACTTTTCCCTACTTCTTATTAATTGGTTGAAATTAGTAAATATCAGGTATGTGAATTTATCCCAGGATTTTATCCAGAAACTAAAAAATTTAATCAGGCAATACTAATAAAATTATGTCACTTATACTTATGTGTGAAAACCCAGCGCAAATCATTGAAAATTAAAGTAAAACGAATATATTAAATATTTCAGTAACTTATAAAATACAAATTGGTTTAAAACTTAAAATAAAATAATTTTTTCTTTGGTTTTTTAGCCTAATTTTTAATTTTTCTCTTAAAGTAATTATAAAAGCTTGCCGATTTACGAAATTAAAGGAAGCAATTACCAAGGCAATAGAAGAAGTGTCAACAAATTTGGAAAAAAAAAATTTGAAAACTTTCCCAGTAGTTGCAAATGTACCTTAACCAAATGTCAATTGTGTAATAAAGTAGGGCATACAACACAAACATTTTATTCTTTAACACGGCATCCAACTCAATCTAACCAATCTTCTGCTAACACTTTTCGTCACGTAAACACTAACGTAACTAAATTTCCGACAAGACCAATTTCACTTAGTGGCGTATACTGCAAATTTACCAGTCGTCATATTAGTGAATGCTGTAAGAAAAAATGTAGCGATAATAATCAAGCATGTTTCAATTATTTGCCTCAAATTCCAAAAACGGTCAACATCAGCAACTTAAACAAAAATAATTCGGAAAACTCCGAGAAGCTCGAATATGCCTCAAAGAACATGTATGTTCGAGTGAACGATCTATAAAATCATGTTCTATTAATACACCCTCTACTTCCAGTAACGAATTATATCACAAACGTACCAAAATAATCACCACGTTAAATAATCCAAATCTTGAAAACCCAAATTCATTAAATGTTAAATTAAATGCCGAATTCTTACCAAAACCTAACGCTTATTTTATTTTGGATACGGGTGCTGATATAGGACACGGTGTGCGGGAAGCCGAAAAAAGTCGGTTTAAAATGCCGAAAAAAACTAGCGTCATATATAAATGCAGCATGCTCTACAGTGTCATAATCCATTAAACAGAAAATCGGACCTGATCATTTAACAAAGAAATCGCGAAAAAACGCGATTTTTTGAATTTTAATTGAAAATATCATTTCGGCGGCCAATTTAAAAAGGAAAAAATTAAAGATGATACAACTTTTATATTTTTTTCTTAATCTGTATTCCTTTATCTACAAAATGAACCCTATATCAATATTTTGCGATAACTAGTTTTTGTTTTACAACCAAAATACACTAACATACAATGCCGAAAATCAAAATACTCCGCCTACTTTGCTTGAAACAAAACTAACTCAAGGTCACTGTGTATGGGAAGGTGAAAACAATTTGCCTAAAAATATTTGAGTTGGTAACGTGGAGGAAAGATGCCTTCAAACGGTTTTTGGAGGAATCAATAGACAATCGCTAATTTTCGGAATTATATGCATGGTGCATTCTAGAAACCAAGCTACGTATATCAGTGCAAACAGCGAGAGAATTATTCTCAATTGATTTGCAAGATTCGTAAAATGACGATGACGATTAATTGCTCCATATATCCGAACATTTGGAGCCAAAATGTTCACTTGTTTTAAATCCTTTGACAAAGGAATGGATTGCCGCTGCGATGGTTTCATGCGTCGTACCATAATATTCAAACGATTATGCGAGATTTCAATGTGATTGCAAGGCGCAGTAACATTTGATGGTTGGTACATTAATACAGGTGTTTAACTCCGGTTTCATTAGATTCAAATGTTAGTGGTAAATTTCTTCAGTTGAGTTTGATCTTTCCGGAACAGGAATTTCATCTGAATGCGGCAGCGATAATTGAACATATGTCGTTGTAGTATATTTCAAAGTACCAATATTTGTTCTGTTTGTACCGAGAATGTAATTCACGCACCCATAACATTGAATTGGATCATGTACTTGTGGATCCATCCATATCATCGGAACACCAAATGACATTGCGGCTTCAGTATTTTACCATTTATGCAGATGGAAAATGCTTGCTGCACAAACAATAGACGGCGTCCAATTTACACCACATATTGTGAAAAGTATAGTCGATATAAATCAGCGGTTTCATCACTTGTTTTGCGACAATTGGTCATAATTTTAAATTTTCCACACACGTAACAAAAGCAATTGAGTTTAAAACGTCTTTCACTAGATTTCACAAGCCGATTTCTTCTGCCGTATTTTTTGTCACATATTTACCTAAATGAAAAGCTTTTTTGCAATCACATTGAAATCTCGCATAATCGTTTGAATATTATGGTACGACGCATGAAACCATCGCAGCGGCAATCCATTCCTTTGTCAAAGGATTTAAAACAAGTGAACATTTTGGCTCCAAATGTTCGGATATATGGAGCAATTAATCGTCATCGTCATTTTACGAATCTTGCAAATCAATTGAGAATAATTCTCTCGCTGTTTGCACTGATATACGTAGCTTGGTTTCTAGAATGCACCATGCATATAATTCCGAAAATTAGCGATTGTCTATTGATTCCTCCAAAAACCGTTTGAAGGCATCTTTCCTCCACGTTACCAACTCAAATATTTTTAGGCAAATTGTTTTCACCTTCCCATACACAGTGACCTTGAGTTAGTTTTGTTTCAAGCAAAGTAGGCGGAGTATTTTGATTTTCGGCATTGTATGTTAGTGTATTTTGGTTGTAAAACAAAAACTAGTTATCGCAAAATATTGATAAAAGGTTCATTTTGTAGATAAAGGAATACACATTAAGGAAAATGTATAAAAATTGTATCATCTTTAATTTTTTCCTTTTTAAATTGGGCGCCGAAATGATATTTTCAATTAAAATTAAAAAATCGCGTTTTTCGTAATTTCTTTGTTAAATGATCAGGTACGATTTTCTGTTTAATGGATTATGACACTGTAGAGCATGCTGCATTTATATATGACGCTAGTTTTTTTCGGCATTTTAAACCGACTTTTTTCGGCTTCCCGCACACCGTGAGGAGTTGTAAACAGAAACATATTAAATCCACAAATCGAGTGTATACCAAATATAAAATACAACATAAAGGGTATAAGTTCTATACAATTTGAAACGGTTGCATTACGCACAACGGCACAACCAAAATATATTTACACGAATCATGATTTTCACATACTTCCGAAGGAAATTACTATTCCTGTAGCCGGAATATTAGGCTGCGATCTCCTAAATTCCATCAAATGTTTAATAGATATTAAAGATAAGTCTATAAAATTGAATGTCAATGATCAACCTGTTGTTGTAAAGTTGTACAATTCAATCAAGCAAACTGAAGATATTCCCTCAATAGTTGAAATAATTTGTCGTATCCATGTTAATGAAGAAAATGATCTTTGCTCTTCTAAGGAAATCGAATCAGGTGTATGTTGTGCTAATTCAATAGTGCAAGTTATTAAAAAAACTGCTTTTATAGGTATCTTGAACAGCAATCAACATTCTATAGCTACTGAAAATCTAAACATAATTCCAGATTCTCTCGATATTTATTCAATTTATTCAGTCTCTTTTGGAATAATAATATCGAAAAGCGACTTGATCTATTAGAAGACAGTCTAAATTTAGAAGAATTAAATTCAGGTGAGAAAAGCCCAATTTTTTCTATTTAGATACATAATGATACAATTCACCTAAACGGGGATAATCGTACTATATCGAATTTTGGATTACAT
Source organism: Tipula helvola (assembly GCA_963556165.1). Lineage (NCBI taxonomy): Eukaryota > Metazoa > Arthropoda > Insecta > Diptera > Tipulidae > Tipula > Tipula helvola. The sequence goes on along the minus strand of OY744482.1, from coordinate 198,685,911 downwards.
GAAATTTCCCTAATTGAAAATACAAGACCTATTTATATAAAAACCATATCGTTTGCCCCATTCATCGAAAACCGAAATTGATAATCGGTATCAAAAATGATGAATGATGATATTATCGAACTTAGTCAAAGTTCATGAAACTTTCCACTACTGGTTGTACCTAAAAAAATCTGTAACGGCACCGCAAGATTTCGTTTGGCGCACCTTGGTTCAACAGTCATGTGTGCGCCAGTTTAACGTCATCCTGCGATGTCGCTAACAGACATAGAGTAGCGGTCTGGTGCGGTCTTCCTAGCTGGCTAAGCTCAGGGATGGCGTGGGGGTGTCCAGACATTACTCTATGCTTGATTAACCGCAGGGCATAAAGAAAAGAAGAATTAATTGGGAACTACCCTGTTTACAGGAACAGATAAAATGAAAAATGAAAAAAACTAAGGTTAAACCGACCCAAAATACAAAAACCCTGCCCTAGCACTCATCTTGACCCACGACTTATCACCTACTCACTCATTTTCCCAATCATACAATAATCAAGCTCACAAACTACCATAATACAGACCAAAACGAGAAAAATAAACGAAACCGTAAAATAAAATCGCAAACGGCGTGACTAGAGGACGGGAGAGCTGAAAATAATTTGCATATAATAAAAATAATAATCAAACACACCCCAGTCAAGTGAGGATTACAATATATATATATAGATAATAAAAAAATCACGCGGTGCTACCGGTTTCTTATATATTTTACCGTTAGACACCTTACCTGAACAACAAAAAAATTTTTGGCCCGTCCGACCACAAAACAGCTACCAACAGCGCCGACGCAGGAACCGACGCAGCTGCCCCCTCAATCGCGAACCCCACTCCGTTCGGCGGAGTTGCTGCCACAAACCCAATCAATATATATAGTTTATATATATTATAAATATACCAGTTAGGTATATATCAACTGATTATACTGTCTCAAATCAGGTAAAACGGGATATGAAGAGTTTGTCTAACCCGCAGTAATACAATGTTTTCATTGTCTGGCTAGTTCGAGCACCTTAAAACTCCATGGCGCTGCAATGCCTAAATATACATTTCAGCAAGGTCAGGATCACCACAACAGAGCAATAGTTTTTTTTTTCAATATATGTAGATGAACGACAAAAGTTTAATCCACACCACTGGACCTCAAATGCACTCAAAATCACAAATCCCACAAAACTGTTTTTTTTTTTTTAAATATATAAACAACACCACCTTGCTTTTTAGGATTATATTTTATTATTTTTTTTTTATAAACGTTTGATATAAACCACAACAGTTAAAAAAAATAGTTTATTTCAGTATTTATACAATAATAGGTTATGTAACTTTCTTATTATTTATGATTTTTTTTAATTATATTTTTTTTTTATTTTTAGTATAAAGCCACTCGGCACTTATGACAAAACAAATTTTGCAAAAACTCAAATATCTGCCACATGGCAATAACTTAACTTCTTCTTTTTTTTTTTTTTATAATTTCACAAAAAAAAAATTTAAAAAAACTCAACTGAATAAAAAAAACTCCAAACTTGACTGTTTGTTTTTTTTTCAACATTCAAAACTCGACTGCCTCAAAAATTTTTCCCTCTTGTTTTGCAAAAAAAAAATTCCAATTTTATATCTCTCGCGATGAGATAACCACAAGAAAAATCGCAAAAAAAAACTCGACACGAACCGCAAAACTCTCTCGTTGCTTCTAGTCACGCCTGTTGCCCACCACCACACCAACATCTAACCGCATGCAAACAACATTTACCAAAAACAAACAATACCCATCCAGAATTTTCCATACGCTCAATTAATACAGCCAAACCAAAAAGAAACTATTGCACGGCGTTCTCACTCAATCATTCACACAACATTCAAAAATATCACTCAACTCAAAAAACTCAATAATCTTGATGGTTGTGTATAGCCGGCATAAAGGCGCAACAGTCACCACTGAAAATGATCAGCGCTGTCCACACCCATCCACTCGCACCAGACCAATGCGCGATTGACATGGATGTTACGCACATAACAGGTGCCGTAACAAATCTAATGAGCAAAACATTAATAAATTTAGAGTTATTGTAGATTTTAGAAAGCTAAATAATGTATTGGTGGGTAATGCTTTTCCACACCGCAACATACAAGATATCTTGGATAAGTTATGTAGTTAACAGTATATACTTTTCTACATTAGATCTGGTGGATGGGTATCATCAGATAGCGATGAACGCTGACGATAAAACTAAAATCGCTTTTAGCACCGATCGAGGACATTACCAATTTACCCGAATGCCGTTTGGTTTAAAGGCAGCACCAGCTATACCCTTTCGCGAACAATGAACACCATTATTACAGTGTTAAATGGGTTAAAACGTTTGCCTTACTTACCTTGACGACGTAATTGTTTATGGGTATGATATGAAGAACCATAATAACAAATTGAACCACATATTTTCTGTTTATCGATAATTTAATCTCAAACTTCAACCAAGCAAATGAAAATTTTTAAAAAGAAACATTTTTTCTTTTTAAAAAAGAAAATTAGATATCTTGGGTATTTAATTACAAATGTAGGCATAAAACCCGATCCTAAACTAATTTCAGCCGTTATTAATTTTCATACTCCAAAAACACCGGATCAAATAAAATCTTTCGTATGCCTTTGTTCATACTATCGTCGATTTGTAAATAATTTTGCACATATAATAGAACCTTTAACGGATTTATTAAAAAAGGAAAAAGCTTTATTTGGGACGCCTTCTGCGACCAAGCGTTTAATTTAATGAAAAAATGACTCACTAATTTTCCTATCATCCGATTTCCTGATTTTACAAAAATTATCATTCTAACTACCGATGCCAGCAACGTAGCTAACTATAAGTGGAATACTGTCTCAAGAATTCGATTCGGTCGATCTGCCAATTGCTTATGCAAGCAGAGTATTGAACAGTACAGTTAACCATTACAGCACAAGTAAAAAGGAATGTTTGGCGTTTGGCGATCATATGGTGTGTGAAACGATTTCGCCCTTAGTTAGATTGTCATAAATTTATAATTCGAATGGATCATCGAGCTCTGACATTCCTTCATAACTCCAAAGATTCTTCCTCCCAAATTACACGGTGGCGCCTTGAACTGGAAGAATATGTGATGTTCACTGAATAATACTCGAACACCAATTAATTATTGAATTAAATAAAAGATGTTTTTTTATTTTAGTTATTATAATTCACAATTTTATAATAAATTAGATTAATTAAATTTACAAATTATTTCATTAATCACCACCGATTACGTGTAAGGAAATTATTACTTTTATTTATTTATTGACCGACTGTAAGTTGTGTACACGAGAAAAACGAAAAATGAATTGTTAGTGTTGCGTTTGTCTTTTGTTGCTTCGCATTTTTGTACCGCATGTTTGTATGAATTATGTTTGTTGGTTATCGGTTGTGGTAATGTTGCGAGAACATGCAAGGCACATGAGAGCGTTGACATATGTGTGTGAATTTGTCGCGGGAATGAATGAGAAAAATGTGTTGCTTGATAAATTGTGGTGGTGAACGAATGAATGTATTTATGTATTTTGAATACGTGAGCCGCTACAAATACGACTATGATGTGAAATATAAACCAGGTAAACAATATACCAATGTTGATGCACTCAGTCGAATAGAAATTGCAGATAACTACAGACAAATATGATTAAGCCTTTATTGAAAAAATCATTTATATTAACGATGAAAATGAAATAGAAAGAATTATTACAGAATTTCATAATAATCCGTTGGGAGGACATCAAGGTGTTCTTCGTACTTACAATAGAATCAAACGATATTATTTATTTCCCAAAATGTTCGTAAGCATAAAAAAATTCATAAGGAAATGCGCTACTACTGTGACCAAAAAGTAAAACCAGTTTTTATTTATTTCACAAAATATTTATTTATTCTTCCAAATCTATTTCGTCGCATTCAAAGTAATGCCCTTCGAAACAAGAATTAAAGTCGCCTCCCGGGATAGCCGTCAGAGCGCGTAGCGATTCACGTTTTATCTCTTCTATAGTCTCATGTGGGACCATTACCAACTACATATACTGCTCACAAATATATTCTTACCATGCAAGACGACCTCACCAAATATTCAATTGCCATTCCTTTAGTTGACCAAGAGAGTGAATCTGTTGCCAAAGCTTTTGTGAAAAATTTGACCTGCAAATTCGGTACCCCTATTTCTATCGTAACTGATCAATGAACTAACTTGATGAGTCAGCTATTTTCTGATGTTGGAAAATTATTAAAAATTAAAAAATTGAGGACTTCCACTTATCACTCACAATCCAATGGCGCATTAGAAAGGTCACATCGAACCTTTACCGAATATCTAATTCGACACCTCATACTTCCACCTCATTTATGCCTTTAGAATTATTAATCGGATTTAAACCTAATTTGCCTAGTCAATTAGTAGAGAACCTAGAACCGTATTACAATTATGATGATTAACTCAACTTCAGATTACAAAAATCATGGCAAGTGGCACGAAACAAACTTATTGAATCAAAGAATCAGGCAGAAAAGAATTATTATAAGTCTAGCAACATTGTAATTTTTTCTGTTAATGATCAGGTATTACCAAAAAAGCGAAATCAAGTCGAATAAACAATTTGAAACAATTTGGACCGGTCCCTTTCCTATAATTAAGATTCTATCAAATGAGAACAACATAATACGCGTGAAAGGCCGAATTAAAACTATTCATAATAATAGATTGAAACTATTTGTGTAAGATGATGATTTGTGCAAGATGGTATGGTGCAAGTGCAATGTGCAATGTGGTTAATTAGCTTGTGGCGGCTCGATACATTTCATTTTGTTACATTCACTCATCGCCACAATAATTTAGCACTCAAACCTAAGTTCGCACTCGAACATAAACAAAAAGCAAAAGAACGCACATACTCATTGTCAACCATACCAACTTCGCGACAACACAAAACAAAAATAAATAAAATAAAAATCAATATCAGTGAATCAGTCTCGTCTCGGATTTGATACTATGCGCATGCGCGCACTTCTTGCGACTCTAAAAATGTGGTGGTGGTAATTAAAAGATTTAAACATAAATCATATATATATATATTTAAAATAAAACAAATTATATACAACAAAACTAAAACAAATTGTGTAAAATATAATTGTGTATTCACACATTTGGTGACCCCGACGTCCGTTTTTACGGAACACGAACACGCCACACCTATACTAATAAAAATCGGCGCAACCATTTTGGTATGTTTTCTCGGTGTTAATATTTTTTTTTGTACACATTGCACACACCTGCACCAGAAAATATGGAGTCAGCATCACCGCAGTCAGCATAAATTCAACATATACACATAAAATAGACCACACCAAACAAGAACTCACACCAACAACTACCACCACCATCGCATCATGTTTGCTAATACACCAGCAGCATGACCAACACCAACGGGACTAGCAACGGCGACATCAACGCTATCACAGCCATCGCCTATCAACAAAAAAAAAAAAAAAAGGCGACGAAGTCAACGTGAATTTTATCACCGACGGGATCAACTTCAACACCGCCATCATTTTACGGCGCGCACCTTCGTCATCACGCCCATTATCGTGGCCACCAGTACCAGCAACAACGTTGTCATTAACACCATCATCGTCGTTATCACACCACCATCATCACGCAGCGTGATCATCACCACGATCATTGCAGCCGCCATCATTTCACGAGGCACATGTTCCTCGCCTTCATCATTGCGATCATCATCGTGCCATCGAGCAGCGCCTAACATCAGCAACGACACCAGTATCACTGCCATCGCTATCATTATTACCTTTGCCGTTATCGCATCAACTGGCAGATCGTTGTATCACTTTTGTTGTACCAACAAGCAGACGAAACAATAGCAGAAACACAAGTCGGAAGTCATATCGTCGCCATCATCATATCAGGCGGCATAATTACATCGGTGTCATCATCGCCATCGTCATCGTCGTCGTCAACATGGCTACCATCGACACCAACAACAACAACAGCAGAAGCACAATATCATCACATCATCTCAACATTTTTTTATTTTTTTTTAATTAATGTAAATTGTTCACCACCACATTTTATTGTTTTTTTTTCGGGTTCTCTTTCATTATTAGATTCAATAAATTTCTTTTGATTTTGTTTTATTCAAATGGCTACACAAAATGTCGCACGGCAAAGCGACCACCCAGCCATTACCCCACCACACCCCCCAAACGGACACGACACAACGGAAACTGACCTCACAACAGGTTACGTAGATTTCAGAATATCCTTCTGGTCTACGCATGTTGTGAGGCCAGGCAGGGACCAAGAACAAAAGCTTATGCAAGAAAACCGCCATACATAAAAATGGCAAGCTGAGGTTTTTGTTTACGGTCGACACTCACACACTCGCATACATGCACGAGCATAGACGCACACTCGCATACGCGCACGAGCATAGAAGTACACGCACACTCGATACACGCACACACGTACACACTCGCATACACGCACGAGCATAGACGCACACTCGCATACGCGCACGAGCATAGAAGTACACGCACACTCGATACACGCACACAAGTACACACTCGCATACGCACACGAGCATACACGCGCACTAGCACGCACACAGACAACAGCACAGTTACAGAAGGGGGAAATTTACTCGTGGGGGCATCAACCGACGACATTATAGGCAACAATCTCCGCCCTGTCACAACACACATCGGCTGACTAATGTTTTGGTAAAATCCAGAACCATTTCAGTCAGTCGATTTAGTCCACCCTATTCTGTACACATTTACAGGGCGGGGAAATTTTACTCGTGGGGGAGTCCTGTGGCGGCTCGATACATTTCATTTTGTTACATTCACTCATCGCCACAATAATTTAGCACTCAAACCTAAGTTCGCACTCGAACATAAACAAAAAGCAAAAGAACGCACATACTCATTGTCAACCATACCAACTTCGCGACAACACAAAACAAAAATAAATAAAATAAAAATCAATATCAGTGAATCAGTCTCGTCTCGGATTTGATACTATGCGCATGCGCGCACTTCTTGCGACTCTAAAAATGTGGTGGTGGTAATTAAAACATTTAAACATAAATCATATATATATATATTTAAAATAAAACAAATTATATACAACAAAACTAAAACAAATTGTGTAAAATATAATTGTGTATTCACAAGCTATTAAGGTTTATATACGACCTTAATTATAGCAAGAGAATTTATTACTGAGAAATAATACCGTTACAAATAATAATGTATCGATCAGTATATCGTTGAAATTTCAATTATTAAAATATCACAAAAAGTCAATAAAACGTCACAGAAATGTCAATGTCACATGAATGCGAATATCTTGCTTTTAATAAAAGCTTACTAGATATAATTTATTTTTAAATATTGACGATGCAAGTGACGTATTAAATCAAATTAGTTTCCGGTCACTTGGAAATTTTGAAGTCCCATAACTCGCAAGCCTAAACATTTTTCGGCCTGATCTTTGCGACTATACATTTTTCTAGGATTGCATAGGTTAGACAGCATATAAATTCAAAAAATGTACCCAATATTTTACATAATGAAAATAAAAAAATTTTGAACGTTTTTATTTTTATTTTATAGCTTTAAATCAATATGGCGTGCGGCATGTTTGATCAAGTTCATCACTATTTAATTAAAATTGAAATTAAAATACATATTAATAATTTGCTGTTTTACTTTTTTTCAATCCAAAATTTTTTATTTAACTTGGTTTGATTTTTAGTTTTTAAAACATTTCATTTTATTTATCCAGAGACATTGCTTTAATCAAATAAATCTCGTAAATACGTCAATTCCGTGACGCACATTTAAATTTTGGATTACCCCTTATATACCTATAATGATATAACAAAGACGTAGTCCTACGTCAAAACAGAAAGATTTGTTTTCTACATAACTCACTAATTTTTGTATATTTTCTTTAGAATCACTCCGGTCAGATAAGTAATTCTCATGGTTGGTTGTAAATCGCTGTTGTGTACTTTGTTATTTTAATTAAAATTAATGTGGAGATTAATTATTTTAATTTAAAATAAATTATCTGCCACATTATTATTAAGCACAAATTAATAACCGAATTGCTCCGATCTGATGAGGCATTCTCTTGCTATAGTGCCCTCAATCTCTATAAATCCCTATTTTGTAGTTTGAATTTTTAATTAAAATTTATGTGGAGATTAATTAATTTAATTTAAAATTAATAGCTACCACTGAATTTTTTACGCAAAAATTGACACCATCGGATCTCCGATCGGATGAGCCGTTCTCTCGTTACACTGGTTGAAGCATTTAAATCAGCCGAAATCAAAGGTTCGCGGCGCGAGTTCCTGTGCCGCCCGATGACGTCATTGCGAAAATATTATGGGTGACACATAAAGCCGAAGGACCAATCTAAGCAATCATATCTTTATATTAAAGGTAATGCTTATAGTTGATGAGTAATTTCCCCCGACCAAGGGCTAAATTTCGGGTCAGTTTTCTGAACATGCGATGTAGGTTAGGTTAGGTTTGAGTGGCTGCTATCGCACACTTAGGCCAGCAATGGCCCGTTGTGATACCACAGGATCCCATCTCCCCATTACTCCCGTTGAAACCAACCTGAGCTACTTATATAGCGTAACAAATCTCGCACTCCACAGTCCGCGAAAATGCGGTGTAAAACGTTATCACGTCAAAAACTTCTTTTGGTAATTAACGATAAAGTCACTTATCATATTCTTCTTCGGAAATAATGTTTTAAATATTTATAACAAAGTTCGTTATAATTTTATTTCTGGAATATTTTGCCAATCGTTCGATTGAAAGGGATGGTTTTATTATTTTTTGTGGGAATATCTATATTTTGTTGATTCGGTAAGTACAGTTACATTTTTGTTTCACGGAGAACTTGATCTTCACGGAGAACGTGAGAAAAAGCACAACCAAAACATTTATTGAAGCTGAAGGTTTAACGTGTTCCAAAATGCATAGAATGTACTTGATTTCGTGCCGTGAACATGTAATTTCTGACGTTGCAACTCTTCGCCAGTATCGCGATATTTTCTGCAGCGATTTTAATATATCTTTTTTTAAGCCTAAAAAAGGCCAATGCAACATCAAACAATTGCCCATCAAAACTTAAGCACTGCTGAAAAAGCATTAAATTTGGACAATTTCGAGAGATATATTTCGTCAAAGCAAGCAGCGCGGAAAATTAAGGAAGAAGACAAAACTGCAGGAAATCAAAGTAATGGAAAAATTGTTGTAGCCACGTTTGAGTTCCAAAAGGTATTAACCACACCAGCAGCTAGCTGAAGTGAAAACGTAATTTTAACGTTTTCAATTTCACTATATACAACATGGTACCTCATGTTGCTACTTGTTATGTATGGGATTAGAGCATAGCCAAGAAAGGCGCCAACGAAGTTTCCAGCTGTCTTATGAAATTTATTGAAAATGAAATCTCAACCGGTGCCGTCGAATTTCGATTTTGGTCAGACAATTGTGGTGGACAAAATCGTAATCGAATAGTTTTTGGGTTTTATGCATTGGCATCACATAAATATGGCGTTGATATTATACATCAATTTTTAGAAAAAGGCCATACTCACAATGAAGGAGACAGCGTCCATGCGACGATTGAAAGAGCAAAGAAACATAAAACTATTTATGTAACAAATCAATGGTATTCCTTAATCCGGAATGCAAAAGTAAATAGACTGCCTTATATAACCCATGAAATGATGCAAGATGAGTTTAAAGACTTTAAAGATTTTAAGAATAAGGCTCAATAGACAAAAAATACAAATAATGAAAAAATATTATGGAGCCATGTAAAAGAAGTTGTAGTATGGAAAGATCAGCCTTTCCGTATTTACTACAAAACAAAGCTAGAGGACGTAAAGTTGTGCCGAATTTTAAGTCAGAGCAATTGTACAGTCATCGGCTTCAAATCACTAAAATAAAGATAAATGATTTAATGTCTCTATGCAAGGGCAATTTTATTCCACGGGTTTATCACAAGTTTTATGAGACTCTTGTTAGTTCAAATGATGTTTATGACTCTACCGATGATAATATTTAATTTTACAATTATTTTAACAAAATCAGCGCAATGGATTAAAATATATAATATCATAAAAGCACAATGAATTAGAATGTTTAATTAATAAACAATGTTTATTTTATGATAAAATAAGGTTTTATTTAGAAGTATTTCTGAAAATTATGTACATCTTGCAGACATAAAAATTTCGACTTTTCCATGTAATAATATTATATCATTCTTTATAGAATAATACGTTAACTAATTTTCGGAATTAAAAAATGGTAAGATGCTTTATCATATTAAATGTTAATAGTTTATCCGACTTTTTTTATTAATGGCTATTTTTAATTAAATACTTTTAATTTGTGTTTATAAGACATGCACAATTTTATTCCAAATGCATAAGTTTATAATACAAAGAAAAATCGTAGAACAAAAAGTTATCCTGAAAAAACAGGATTTTTCACTTATCATATTCTTACTTGGATAGGTCGATGTATTTAAATATAAAAAAAAATCTCTAAATTTAAGTAATTATTAAAATTTATATTTGTATATTAATTCTGATATTATACATAACAATTATATTTATATTTTATTTTTGATGTGAAAACATCTTTAGCGGCAGGAGTAAGTAAAAAGTTGTATAGAAATCGGGTTACGGAAACAAAAGTGCCGAACAAAAAATATTACAGGTATGTGGGAATATAGACAAGAATAAAAAATAAATGGTCGTTTCCACACGAGTTGCGCTCACGCTGTTGCATTTCTTCGTCTCTTACCTCTTTGCACTCTTTTTGCCTATAAACTAAATTTTGGAGTGGGGATATTTCAGTTGCATTTCGTTGCCAACAAAATTATTTGATTTTCGATTTGCATTACTATCACAAACAAAGAAACAAAACAAAAATTTAGAGGTTATTTTTTTTTTTTTTCAATTCTATGATTCATTGTCATTAATTACCAATTTGTCTTCCTTTTGAAATTAAGCAAAAAAAAAGTTTTATTGTGGTGAATTTTAGTCGGTGTGTTATTGTAACTGTGTATACCAAAATAATAAAGAATAATTATTTGAAAAACAATATTTTAGTTTTTAATTAATTAAATTTGAAATTTGGAATTATAATCTTGATTTTTGAAAATATGGCCGAACAAGTTAAACCGTTGCCAAAGGATAATTGGAATAAAAAACATACCCTACTTTTAATTGAATTATTTAAGAATTCTCCATGTGTATATAATCACGAATAAGTCTAAGCTGAGATTTTAACAGAATTAGTGAACACAAAAGAAAACGTAACAATGAATTGTTTACGAACTAAGATTCGTACGCTGCAAAGCCAGTTGTCAAGAGAAAAATCAAAAGTGGCCAATTAAAAAAAAAACGGGGTCGGGACTGACGATGTTTATTTACCGAAATTGTGGTACTACAACCAGCTGCAATTTTTATTACATCGCAACGATACAGAGCAAAGCTCATCCAATATTAATCCGGAAAACGTAAGCCAACTTAATTTTAGTACCTATATAATATAATTTTAATATTGCTTAATATTTTTGTTTTCAGATTGGCTTAGATAACAGTGGGTCTGAAAATAAAATACCAAATGTAAGTTTCAAATATAAAAATTCTTTGTTTATCCAATGTGTGTATCGTTTTGATTATTAAAGTACCTATGTTTATATCATATCCTTCTTATAGTTTATAATATTGTACCTTCGTTGATGAAATACTCTGTAAACTGTTTCCTTATAACTTCGCCAGTAGTTGTGGGTTTTTGATTAACACTCGCTGAATTATTGTCACACTGTAGAAACGTGCTGCTTTGTTCACACTCATTATTAAGTTCTTCAGCATAGCGACCTTTTGTTATTAAAAAATTGTGCAGTACGCAACAACACTGAACAATTTTTATTACTTTTTCTTTATTTAAATTTATTGGTGTTTGCAGAATTTGGAATTTATTGCTTAATATTCCGAAATCACGTTCGATATTCTGGCGAGCTCTGCTTCAACGACGATTAAATATTTTTTTACTGTCATCCGTAGTTGTGAATGGATATGGTGTCATCATATTTTCCGATAAAGCAAAAGCATTATCAGCAATAAAAACGTGGGGCAATAACCTTGAATTCCCTATTATTTTTTTCGGGGGCAAATATTTGTCTGGTTGATTAATTATATATAACAAATCTGAGCTTTGCAAAACACCGCCATCACTAATCCGACCATTGCACCCAACATCAATAAAAATAAATCTTGAATAAGCATCTGCGAGGCCAAGTAGTATAATGCTATGGAAACTTTTATAATTATAATATAATGGTGCAATTTTTTTTGATGATTTAAATGCTATGTGCTTCCCATCAAGAACACCTAAACAGTTGGGAAATTGCCATTTCAAGTTATATTCATCTGCTATTTTTGACCATTCTTGCACGGTTGTAGGAAACTAAAATGAAATTAGTTTTTAACATTAGTTTTTATTAAATTTCTAATGACATAAATAATTAATTATTTATTTATATTTTCAGAAGAAGAAAAAAATGACGGAGCTACAAAGCGAGGCTGTAGAAACGCTTGCTGTGGTTAGAAGTTATTAGAACAGGGTCCACAGAGAGACAAGCCATTGTCGTTGTCAAAGGAGGAAGTGTTTTACAATTATTTATGTGACGAACTAAAAACCATCAAACTGGACGAAACATTCCACGAACTTAAATTGAAAATCCTGATGTTGGTGTCAGCAGCAATTACTGAAAAAAAACAGCTGCTAAAGGACAAACTAATTATGTATGCGCCTATTTCAAGAACCGAAACTTTTGACGAGCGATTAAAATTTGGAAATCGTCAATTTAGTTCGACCGCCTCGTTTAGTTCGCTGCTTCTATCATCATCTGAGGAACCTGGAATAGACTTAGAAATAAATAAAAATGAAGTTATTTTGAAAACCTCCACACCTAATAAGGAATTGGATCAGCACCCACAAGAAACAACATCGTATAGTATACACCGATCAATGAAGTACATGAACAAAAAAATTATTGTCAACCAACAACGAGTAGGTTTCAACCGCCTGGTTCATTTACTTTTAAAAGTTTTGGATCAAATCTGGCAAATGAAAAAAAGATTACAATATTGGAAAATAAGATGATTGAAGAGGCGAATCTGGAAAAACAACAAACATCACAAGATATTCTACAGATGGCGCTAGAAAATTTAAGCGATGACGATGATGATGTATTTGTATACTTGGAATAAAAAAATAAATAAAATGAATATTATTTTTAATTTACCTGCAAATATTCATCCTTTAAATTTGTGTATATGGCCGCACATAGATCTAAAACCGCATTGGCAAGGAAAGATTTTGATAACGTGGAGTTGAAATCCAATTCTATTAATTTTTCGCCAGTAGCTATATACCTTAAAGTAAGAGCAAGTTCTCCTCTGCAGTTACCTTTTTCTCAATAGATGGTCTGATTTTTGACAAAATTAAATTAAAACAGGCCTCATCCATCCGTAAAAATTTTTTATAATCGAAGGAATTTGGCTTCAGCTCCTTCATGAGGTTTTAAGTATCGCCACTCGGTTTGCGCGATTTTCTACATCCTTTCATCCAGCACTTTCGTTTTATTGGTAATTCCTCCTCATCTTCTGATTCTGAAGCTGCTAGAATCAAGCAAGCTGTAGCTACAGACAACAGAATCGCTTTTGAATGATTATCATTTGTCAATTTAGCAGGTTCAGCAATAGTAGTTGATTTTTCATTATTATTTTCATTATTGTTATTCATATTCGCTAAAACACCAACAAACTTTTCACAATAATTTATTTTATTTAAATAATTATTATTAAAATTCACAAACGTTTTGAAACAAAATAAGCTGTTGCTAACAAACAAAATTATATTTTTCTCCGATCGTAGGAAAAAATATATCTTTCCGTTGTTTTTTCGAAACGAAAAGCTCATGATTCCAGTATGTTGTATTTGTTGCTAAGCAACAAGTAATAATAGTACGAGAATACAACTTTCACAAAATATGCCATGGGAAATTTTACGAAAAAGCGATTATTACAGCAATAGTATTTAGATTTCCATGCAAAATATAAACAACAACACGTTATTATAGCGGTAGTTTTACGATTTTCACCATAGCAACGCGATAGTTTTACAATTTTTACCATCGCAACGCGATAATTTTACAAATTTTACCATAGCAACAAGAAAATCCTAAACAATTATCTCTAATTTGTAATTGTATTTCAATTTTTCTTATTATGATTGAATTTTTTATACACACATCAAAGGAAAAGCCGTGCAAACAAAAGCTTGTCAAATAATTTGCATACAACATGACACAAATGGATGAATTGTGATTCAATCGCTGAGGGGAAAGTTGTATTCTCTTACTAAATACAACACGTGCTGCAATTAATGATCTATAATTTTTTACTCGTTAAAACCGACGCAGATAATTCAACTCGTGCTGCGCACTCGTTGAATTTTCAGCGCGGTTTTAACTCGTAAAAAATTATCGATAATAATTGAGCACTAAGTAGTTGTATTACGAATGAGAATATTTTTTCTGGCCTAGACGGGGAATATATTCCCGTATGGATTTTTAATTGTTTAGAAGAAATAAAAGTACACTTATCAGGTCAAACGCATTTATTTATTTTAATTTAACAGTATACATAATATTAACGGTAATATTAACGGTTACCGTACAATTAGTACAATTATTGAACATTGGTGGATTAGTAGTATCGCATCCCAGCATTGTTGTTGATATATTGCTATTAAAATCATTAACATTATTTGCATCGGCTGTTTCATTATCTGTTGATTGATTCATCGATGTACCCTACAGCAACAGTCGATGACTTCCATCCTCCAAATCTTTTTAAGCATGTTAAATCTGCGCCATTATCAATTAAAATTGTCGCAGATGAACGGCGGAAACAGTGCCCTGTGTATTGTTTTGCGTCTGACAATTTTAAAAAAGTAGCAATAATTTGTGTCATTTGCGAAACTGATGTATGCCCACTGCTTGTTTGAAACCTTTACCATTTGTGTATTTAAAAAAAAACGCAAAGAATTGAAATCTTTTGGACGCGAAGCTATATACTTTCTGTAATATTCTAAATAAGTTTCGTTTACGATAAATGATCGTGGTTTATTTGTCTTGTTATTCGGGATTTTAACTAAAAGTTTAGATCCCAAATCACTAATGTCAGTAATTTCCATGCGGGCTAGTTCATCCCGTCGACAAGCACCACCGATTCCAAAAATTATGCAACCTACAAAAACAATCATAATATTATATACAAAAAAATATTGCAGTGTGAATTGTATTTTATCTGAAAACATATTTGAATTTAATGTGTAAATACAAATAATAATCGTTTTAAATACCTACATGCTTACTTTAGTAACTAGGAACGAATCATCTGAATCTTTCAAAATAAATGTAATTTGCAATATCCACATTATTTTTAACCACTAGCATCGACCTGATCATTGAGTAGTTTGACCATAATGTGGATGATTTCAATTTTGTAGATAAATCAGCGAAATACGCCAGAATGACGTCTTCCGAAAATGATTTGATGTGTTTAGATTGACGATAATCCATAAAGCGTTTATAAGCATTTTCGTATTTTCCTTCGATTTTTGCGGGAGTAAATCACATGTAGCTGAATTAGCTGCTTCCACTATATGCGGCGGGGTACAAGATAAGGATAATTCGCTTTCACTGTCCATATCCCTTAAATTTCGTTCACACGTTTTTTATAAATCAAATAGGTACACAAACTTGACAACTTTTGAAAAAAAAAAAAAAAAAAAATGTATTTATGTCTTATGATGTCGTGGCTAACTAAGCAATAATTTTATGTTATTTTCGATTTTTTACTTTGTTTTGATTTCTTAATATGATAATTAATGAATAATACTAAAAATTATTTTGGGTTTATATTCGTTTTAAAGTCCGATCGGAGAAAAAATAGTATGTACAATTCGGAGGAAAAGTACATTACCGGACTCCCGTGGAATTTCCACTATCGTCTGGGAATGCAGTACTTTTCCTCCTAATTATACAATATACTATTTTTCTCGATTTTTGTTCTTGTCAACTCAAAACACAATATGAAAATGAAATATTTTACACATACATAAACAAAAAACTAGTTTTTGGGTAAAATGCAACAATCGTGTGGAAACGTATTTTTTCTACGATAGTGCAGTAACCTATACTTTCGATGATGATTTTTGAATTTAAATTATATAAGAAAAGGAGCCTTTGCATCGTATACTAAAATCGTGTGGAAATATTCTCATTACACAACGATTTCTTAATATTGCTACACGATTTGTGAAAACCCAAATGTTTTAATGGTTTAATAAATTTGTGTTGATCCGTACAAGTTTGTAATTTTTTATGTTTCTGCTTTTTTATAAATGTTACAGGACTATGGTATCGTAGAAAAAATAGCGAGTAAAACTCGTGTGAAAATGAGGCATTGCAATACTCAAGTGATTGCAGCCCACACGCAAATTTCACTTTCGTATTGCAATGACTCGTTTTCTTCACTTGTTATACATTATACTATTACTTGTGCATGATATCATGAAAACGACTCGTGTGGAAACGACCAATAAAACGGAAAATCAATGCAAAATCTACGCATACACATGCAATATACAACATCATCCGGCATTTCAAAAACATCGTGAGCCGAATACAAAAAAAATCTAAAAAAGCCGCCTACTTTAATTTATTTTGTTGTGAAAATATCTGCTATGTATATATGGTCGCCGCCGCCCCGGTGGCACAGTGGTTAGCATGCTTGCTTTAAGCTCCGGAGGTCCCGGGTTCGATTCCCGGCGGGTGATGAAAAAATCACGGCTGGTTAATGTTGGATCAATGAATTAATCACTCATTATCTGTTAAAAAAAAAAATGATTACGAAACTTCAAATGAAGCGGCCAAATCCCTCTATGGGATGTAGCGCCAGCGAAAAAAAAAAAAAAAAAAAAAAAAAAATATATGGTCGCAGCAGCGAGTGTTTTTGAAAATGAAAATTACATACGAGCACAAGGACCAATCACAAATTATGCTTGTGTACTGTAACCTGTAAGTGACTCAAAAAAATTAAATGGAAATAGCGAGCTGTGAAAATTGCACTTATACATTGATACATGAATAATAATTTTAAAATTGTTTAATCGGTATTCTTTCTTACTAGTATTGCTCAAATGCTCATGCTGTTGGTGAGTTTGGTTATGGGGGTTTTGCGCTACTGTCTTTCCAATTGCAATGATTTTAAGGTCAGCATTGCTCCCAAATAAAACCGTTCTATTTAATGTATTTTAAACTGTTCAGTGATAAAGCGATGCGATTTTGCTTTGTTCAGCAAGTTTGCCGTGATCATTTATTACTATGGAATCTTGAACGAGATTGATGTGTATGAGTAATGATATATTTTTAGCAGGTTTAGGTGATTAGCTTAACGGGACTGTACTTTGCTCATGCTCAATTAAGGTAAGTAAAATCCAAATCCAAAATAGAATAACTTATTGACTTTTTGAACCAAAAATGTAACTTAGTTTAAATACTGAGCGAACAACATCCGTCTTTATGGAGGGGTTTCTGAACCTTATCAAAATGGCTTGAACTGATTCAATAGATATTTATACAAAAAAGTGTTCACATAAATCTTTTGCGAGTTTGCGAACTCGGTCGTTGTTTTTTTTATATAAAAACCATTTTTATAAAACCTTTTTTTTAGGAGGGGTGTTATTTACACTTAGATTGCATACAATAATGTATTATATAGGAACGTGAAGTTGTAAAAATTTCTCCATAGTAATTTTGGTCCTTATTATCACCCCATGACAAGGATGTGGAGGTGTGAGATATTAATAGTGGCCTTCCTTAGGTCTTATAAAATTGTGTAAAGTTTTATAAATATCGTATACATAGATAGATAGGCTATACATCTATCAGTACTCTATAAATTCCTGCATCGAAAAATGCAAGACGTGTGGAGTGGCGCAGCGGTCATACTCTGCTATAGTATACTTTCATTCTACCTAGTTTTTCTTTCACCCATAGCGTAGAAAGATATAAAGACATCTCGATTTATTTTTTGAATAGTGCCCCCTACAAATATATTTTGCTTATTGTATTACCTTTAAACCTTTTTTTATTACATAAAACCAGAAAGTTTTTCAATTTGTTTGCTAATTTTTTATTTTTAGTTTGATTTCAACTTTGTAGACACATAAAAGCGCTGGTCAAGGAAACTTTGTTCACTTTATTAAATTTAACTTTTAAAATTAATTGAAATGAAAAAAAAAATATATATATAAAACGAAGTTTTGAAATGAGAATGTCTTGATTTTCTTTTTGGAAAATATAAAAAAAGATTTTTTTATTGCTTTTTACATTGATGTTGTTGGTATTTTGGTATTAGATGACTTCTTGGTTAGAAAGCTTTTATCGCAATATTATTATGTAATCTATTGATTTAATATAAGAAAAGTTTACTTTTATTTGATTGAAATTTGGATTAGATGTTCACCAATGAAGCGAGAGTATTGATGAAATACTTTAATAATTATGGATTGTCCGAAGCAGGCTGCTGTTATGTTAATAAAATAATCTGTGCTGTAATTGCAGTGCCTAGCAAGAAAAAAATGATTGTGAAGTATACAAATAATCAAATCGTAAGGTTTTCCATTATGTCTAATTGTGCAGTTTGCGTCGGGAGTCTTATCCAAACGGATAAGCCTAGGATGCATTGTGTTTAGGGATTATGACGGAGCAAGCAGTACTACATTTAACATTTAATTTGGTAGCAATAGCAAGTAACTTAATATATGAGCTCAGAAGTAGTACTGGATAAGTTTGAAAGCAATAGGTGTTTCTTTGTGTGGTTGGCTGCCCAAGGTCAGAGTCAGCACCAACTCCGTTTACCATTTGCTACCATTTGGTAATTTCCTCACCCACAGTAATGGTACTTTGAGCAATATCAGCTTGTGAACACCTTGTTGTTTGTGTTGACCGCACAAAACTATTATCGTTGCTAGGCAGCTTGTATTACTGTTCTGCAGAGTTAGCAATGCCTCACCAAAACAATGTACGCGGCAGACATGCCGGTTCGTCCCATGCAAATGAGAGTATGATAATTCAAAAAAGTCATTTTTCAGGAAAGGAGTTTGAATTTTTTTACTTTGGTATAGCAGAAAAGAAAATGAGAGTATATTTTGTTATTTTTAACCATCAGGGAGGATTTCGATTTTTACAAAAAATTGCCATAATATAAAATCATATTCAGGGAATTCAATTATACGATTATTTGAGAGTATGATATAGTCACTTATCCTACTCTCATTTGCATGGGACGTATTGCTTTTTTTAAGCAAACTGGATTCCTATAAACTGGAGGTGGGAACCGATTTACATGAGAAGGTTCCGGATGCTAATTGTTGGTCATGTGAAATACCAATAAAACAAAGCTTGAACATTTGTATTTGCCATAGTTTAGTGTAATATCAACATCAACATCAAAATAATGGAAATACAGAGATACGTTCCACAAAATTGTATGTTGGGTTCCATCTTCCTAAAAAAGATCAGTACGATAAATAGGAGACAATGTGAATGTTGGCATCGGCTGCACATCTATAGAGCAAACCAATGAGTACGAGGCACATATTCTAAATAAAAATTACTCAAGGCAAACTGGTTAGAATTTTCAGTTTTGATATGCAAAATGTCTTTCTGTTGGCTTCCCAAAGCTAACAATTGGAAGTTCTTTTATAAGCGAAAATTTTGCATGTATAATTTAAGGGAAAAGGGTGATAAAGAAGTCTTAAATGCAATTTGGTACGTATTAATATTTTAAGGTAAACATTTTATTCGTAATTTGTAGGTAATAACTTTTACATTTTTAGGTATGGTTCTGTTTATGACCACGAAGCTATTCAATCATATTGCGAATGCGCTTATAAAAATCAGGTGTCTTGCTCTCTCATTTTTCAAATCTTGTCTCCAAGATCCAATGCAAAGTGTGTGTGTAAACAATTCTTACAGTGATCATAAAGTTGCTAATGTTGGTGTTCCTAAAGGCTCCGTTTTGGATCCTCTACTATTTTTGGTGTACTGTAGTTCAATCTTTGATTTGGCATTACATGGTAAGATTGTCCCTTTTGCTGATGATATGGCGCTCCAGTACTCTAATAAAGATATGATATTATTGAAAAGTGACATTAGGAAGATGTTAGTTTACTAAAGAAATGGTTTTATATTCATTTCAGGGTATCACCAGATGCCAAATAATTTGATTTATCATTCTTTGCTCTGTGAAGGGTCTTCCTGTAATAATTTGTGTGTAAAGCTTGATACCGTTGGCATGATTAAATATTTGGGATTGAACTTGGACAGCCAACTTAACTTTAAAGTTCATGTTGACAAGTTGAAAATGAAACTTCTTAACATATTAAGATCATTTATTATCTGCGCAACTTCTACTGCTTTAATTTTTGAAAGATCTCTATTACGCACTTTTTGATCCCCATCTGCAATGTGGTTTATCATGTTGGAGTGGAATTTATATTTTTAATTTAAAACAAATAATAACGATACAAAAATGTATCCTGCGAATGATGAACTACTTACCAAGGTTTACACCATCATTTCCTTTTTTTGTGACATAAGATATTACCCTTACGATATCTGTATGTGTTTAAGGTCTTGAAATTGTCTTATTTGGTGAGTGGTAATCATTTGAATAATATTTATATTTATGAGCCATATCTGTTCATCATTTTGTTTACATACAAAAATATAAATGAAAATCTTTTTAATTTATACAGTCCATTGAGAAGAACTTGGACATACACCAAAACGAGAAAGCTACTGTTATTCATATACAACAAGAAAAACGACAATCATGTGGCGAAAAATAGCATGTACACCACCATTTGGTTGAAAATTTGACATCTTGTCGAGTATCGGTGTGTTACGTATAATTAACTGTTATAGTTTAAAAAATTTCTATTTCAGAAAATCCATTTCACTGCCAACGAAATAAAAAATTAAATAAAAACTTTAAAATCGGCCTATAAAACTGTGGTAGATCGTAATAACCGCAGTGGGTATTCGCCATAAATTGCTCTATATATGGAGCTAATGGATGAAATTTATGGGTCTGATAATATGCCTCCCGAGAGCAGTGAATCTCGTGCTCGTTCAGTGGGAATAGAGATGCAAGAACCGCAGAAGCAGCAAGACAGTGACGTCGATGACGATTCAGATCGAAAAAACACCGAATCAACGGTCGAGGTGTTAGTGCCAGTAATGGATGACGGTGACATTCTAAACTCGCCTTCCCAAGGTCCGTCAACTGCAGTCAACTAACAAGTAGTACTTCCAGTAATGAATGGCGTTAAAAGTTCTGCCTCGCCTTCCCAAGATCCGCCAACTGCAGCCAACTCAAGCCGAATTCGTGTTAGAGTATCAGAAAAAGAGAAATTATTAAAGCAAAATTTTTAATTTCAAAGAGAAATGCTTGAAAGAAAGGAAGGAAATACAAGAAGTAGGATGCTACTTATATAAGAAAGGAAGGATAAAATAAATAATGAAAAAAGAGTGTGATGCAAGAGAAATCAGACGGAAAAAAAATAACCCGCGCATGCTGATGAAAATTTTGGCAAAACAAAAATGAGTAAATGTTGTAAATTTTAACAAGATAATAAAACTAATAATAATAAAACATTTTTAGTAATGAAATATAAATCAGTTTTTTTTAATTGTTTAATTGATAAATACAAAACAATTTAATTGAATTTATTATTTACAAAAGTCCTTCCTCTAAAAGATTGTTAAAAATAGATGTACGACGTTCCTGCCCTATATCATCACTGGCGGCATTAGAACTGGAGGTTAACAATTTTATGCCAATTGTGATTATTTATATTAAATTCTATTTATTTTTTTACATTTTTAGATGCGAGAACGAATACCTAGACAAGAGTCATATTGGTGAATTATTAGCAATCAGCCGGATCAAACGGAAAGCTGTTGCAATTATTATACAAAATTATTGGTAAGTTTAATTTATTTAAAATTAAAATATGTAATTACCTACGCTATATGAAAATATATTGAATTATAAACAATAATACAATATTATTACAAAAATTAAATTATTTAATATTCTTGATCACATAAAAATTCAAATACATTAATTATTTATAAATAAATTAATTAAAATTAAAAATATAAATTTAAATTTAAATTAAAAATTAAAATACTCCCAAAACTGTTCTTTGCGGAACGCCCATAGAAGTGGTAATTTCGGAAGAAGTTACATACTTTATTTACCTTTGTTTGCTTCTATTTTCTGTTAGGGGTTTCTGTTAGTAGATCGACATCTTCATTATTATTTTTATTACTCCAATAATCTCGCTCGTCAATGCATAAATTATGTAAAGAGCAACATACGATTGGGACATTAATCACCGTATTTACGTCACAATGCTCTGTGAAATGCAGAATCCGGCGAAAACGAGTTTTCAGCAGCCCAAAAGCATTTTCAACTATATCATTCGGGTTTGCTGAATGCAGATAATTATATTTATGCTGCTGCGTTGTTAAGTTACCAGTATCTTTATTCGGTGGGACTAACCAACATTTTGATGGATACACGCAATACCCGAGTAAAAACGTATTGTTTGGAAATTATGAATTATATTCCTCACTGGCTTTCCGATACAAAGGGGATCGACGCAGAACCCGACTGTCATGGAACGATCCGGATTCTCTACAATGGAAGTCAATACATTTTTTATCGCTGTCAACTACCGCTTGCTTGCATTATTATATACTGGTATATTTTTTCTATTGCAGTATAAATGCATTTTGCCAGATGGTGCTTTTATTCTGATGTGCGTACCATCTATAGAACCAAGAACGCCAGGTATGCCTTTAATGCGCTCAAACCCTGATGTAACATGTTGAATCGTTTCGGGACTTCTTGGCCACTTTATAAATCTATTCGATATAGACACACCATTAATGATGATATACGTTTTATCACAGACCAAGCCGTGCTATCACAAGTATTAGAAAGGTTTCCCAATTGCCTGTATGTTATGGTATTTGCTACATACCACAAAAACATAATATACATATATCTCCGTTTCGCTTCCAAAGTGTTGGCATCCACTTTTATAAGTGGGACATAACTGAGATGATTTATAAGCTTCCAAAATACTAAAAATAATTATTATTTATGTCCGTGAACACCTAAAATGCCGCTTAAATTCCACATTATTACATTTTTTTATTGTTATTATGAAATCCGGCACTTTGTTATGACGAATAAGTTCAGAGTCAGTCTCTCTACTTTTCGTAGAAAAATTCGATGTTAATTCAACTTCATCCGATGAGCTTGAACTGCTCATACTGGTAGAATCATAAATATTCTCAGTGATTAACTGCAAATATGTATATATTACACATAACTATTATCTGGATATGTATAAAATGTTAAAACACGCATGGAACAACTCTTTTACCTGAACTAATATTTTTTCAGCGGTATCCATCACAAACACTTATTTTTATATTTATTTTTCGATTTATTATTATTTAATTTAATATTTTTATATTTATACACAAGCAATGTGTAACAATTTTTTTTATGCCAAAATAAATTGAATGTCCATGACAGTAGCATTGAGTGTCCATGACAGTAAATATTGTTAAAACAAACAAAGGAAAGGATAAGTTGATTCTCGATGGCTATGCCTATCACCTCGAGAGAAGCGGTAAAATCAATCAGTGGGCGTGTGCCGATAGGAAACCGCTGCTCTGCAAAGGGAGAATTTTAACAGTTGTAACTGAGGATGGGTCACATACAATAACAAAAGGTCCATCAAATCATTGTCACGATCCCGTAGCACATGATAAACCTGAGTTTTTAGCCAGTGCCAACTTGAAATTTTCAGCAAAAAATTCAACTATGCGGCCCTCCCAGATTATTCGCAACAACGTTGTTGAATGCAATAGCCAACTATTCACGCCCAACAACAAAAAATTACTCGGGTAAGGCGTAGTGAGCTTTCGGAAAAAAGTTTCGAAGGCCAAAAATTATTCTACTAGCAACACAATCCAGCTTAAAATTACTTGCCGAGGCTGATTGTTGGCTCATGGATGGTACCTTTCAGGTCGTTCCAACATGTATGCATCAACTTTTTTCCATACATGGCAGAATTGGACATGAGACGGTACCATTAGCCATCATCATGAGTTCTAAAATCAAGGCATCTTATTACGAACTGGGCTGCTGAATGGCATATAAATTTAAATCCAAAAGGCTGTTACGGTTGGCTTGCGCCCTTGCGGTGTCAGCGATATTTACGCTGCATTAATGACGTCGTTTATGTGTTTGTGCCATAGAAAAATATTTGAGGCAATAGAGCTATAATTTTAAATGGAAGAGTGTGATGACATTTGTTTTTGTTGTTGATGTTTTTGAGAGAAGTGTAAAAGCAAAATGAAGAGAGTAAATTTTTGGGATTGAAAGCGAATGAATACAGGTTGTTGAATAAATTGGTGCTTCAATCCAACAAGTAAATTGGAAAAAAATATCATAGAAACTAACAAACCAGTAATCAGACTGTACCCAAAATTGTTTGATATTGTCAACCACGGTGATTTGGTTTTCTTTGGTCGTGGTGGCCAACCAGAGCAGTAATTTGATCCGTGATATCGGAATATTCAATTTGGGGATCCATTAATTCTGTCCAGACAAGTACATCATTCGGAGTGTTGGCGGAGGTGTGTTAACGGGAGAGAAAATAGCGGCATTCAAGGGCATCTTATGGTTGCAGTGGAGACTGGGGAGGAAATCACTGGTTTTAATTGTTGGAATTTACCGTTACCATGGTTTGTATTGCTAACTTAATTATTTGTTTTGCTCTAATTGTAAAGGATCTTAAATTGGACATATATTGTTTCTTTGATTAAACCAATGCCCTTTTTGGACCATTTTTTCAGTTTTTTTATTTTTCGGTACAGGCAGATACACGAGCTCGAGTGTTTGCTTGGTCATCGCTTCTGTTTCTTATTTTATTTTTCCTGGTCGGATTATTGATTAAAGAAATAATAATATATGTTTTTTTTGGTTTCTAAATGTGTAAAGTAAAGTAAAGTCTATAGGACAATAATAAAATTGTTATTGTGTGTCTAAGCAATAAATCATGGACGGTAAATCGAATATGTGTCTCTAAATTACTCTAGTTATTTTCAGGAGATGAGGGTGTTATGTGGTCGTGTGGATTGGAGTATTTAATGGCAGCACTTTAAGTCTTAACGAGGCTCCACCAAAAAGAACCCTCCCAGGCCGAGCATGAGCTGGAAATTGCTGCAGGTGGAGACCGTAAGATATTCTGATTACGTAGGTGACTGCAAGGTCGCATTCTCGTAACAAGGCGTCATTTCTGATTTTGTAAAAGCAAGTGTTGCGGCACTAAAATTATTCTTCCCGAAAATACAGGCACGGTTGCCGGCGCGGCGTTGCGCGGCAAAGTACGGTAACGACGAAAATTTTAGTCTACATATTAGGATGCTGAAAAGTTTGGCGTTTGTCCCAGCCGCAGAAATTTTAATTTATTTTAAAGAATTACAAAATCAATTTGATCCTGATGTTCCCGCGATAGAGGAATGGTTCTTAAAAAAGTATATAACGAAGGTGTAATAAAAGCAAACGTAGATTAACACCAAATTATTCGCCAAGTTTTTGGACTGTTTGGGATGATTCCGAGGCACATTTTCCCCGGACACAAAATTCTGTAGAAGGCTGACACAGAAGACTCAGATAGTGGTTTGCAAACCGCATATTGGGATTTATAACCTAATTTCGGAATTGGGGAAAGAGCTGATTGTTGCAAAAAATAAAATCAAGCAAATGCAAACTGGAGTATCAAGCCACAAAAAAGAAAATGAATTTTAAGAAATAAAAAAATGTCAAATGGTATGAAACAGCGGGATGATCTGACTAAATTGAGCTATTTAAAAAATATTGCCCAAAATGTTGAACAGAAACAGAATGTCGCTGATGCAACGAGCAAACTCCAGAGGATGACCAATGTGGTTTGTAACTGGACAAAGCGTTGGCGAATCAAACTTAATGAGACAAAATCCACACATATCAACTTTACTTATCAAAAGGCTTACCACCTACCTATAGAAATTAACTCGCGACTCGTGCCATATGCAAATACAGCTAAATACCTTGGCATGACCCTCGATGCCAAGCTTAAGTGGAGAGAACATGTCAAAAAGAAAAAAGAAGAACTTAACATAAAGTTCAGAAAAATGTATTGGCTCATAGGTAGAGGCTCTGAGCTTACAATTCACAATAAGCTGCTGCTATATCGGCAAATTTTGAAGCCGATATGGACCTACGGTATACAACTCTGGGGATGTACCAAGCAAACAATTGCCAAAACGATACAGACGTTTCAAAACAAGGTTCTTCGTAGCATCGTCAATGCTCCGTGGTACGCAAGAAATTAAGACCTTCACAGGGACCTACGGGTGGAATACATCAAAGAGGAAATAAAAATGCAAGCCGCAAAACACGAAATAAGGCTCCAGGAACATGGAAACCCCTATATTCGCCATATGATAGATAACCCTGTCGTTGAAAGAAGACTCCAAAGAACGAGGCCACTTGACCTAGTGAACTTACCAAACTAAAATTAGTAAATAGGTTTAATTGATTATGGGGCTAACCAGTGGGTTACACCCCAACAAACTTGAATTTTACTAGATATATAATTTGTATTTGAAAGAAAAATTGCTAGATCGTAATAAAATAAATTGAAAAAAAAAAAAAATGTTGAACTACATATATAAACATTTACATATATGTATATTATTTTTGTTGATTTTTTATCTTTATTTTATTTTATTTCGGCATGAGAAATGAGTCAGATAGGTAATAAGTGATATTTTGAATAAAAGAATATGAATTTACGAAGTAATTTGTATCAATTTTGTGTTTCGGGCCAGCCCGAATTAATAAAAATAACTATGTTTTTAAAAACCAGGATTTTGAGAACCAGGATTTTGAAAACCAGGCTTTTTAGAACCAGGATTTTGAGACCAGTCTTTTGATAACCAGGATTTAGTAGTAGACCCGCCTGTTGTTATAAATAGTTAAATAAAATGCGCCTATTGAATTTTTGACATGATTTTGAACAGATTTTACAAAATCGTTACTATAGTAATACTGGCAATAGTAACGACTATAAATTCGGGCCTTATAGTTAGCAAGTTAAGCGCAAGCCTACTGAAAAACGAAAAGAAAAACCATATTTAATTTTCTCTTTATAATTCTAAAATTATTCCTTTATTTTATTTAAAATCTTCTGATTATTGACCGAATGTACCATACGATACTATTTCTAATTTAAAAATTGCAAAAAAATATTTAAATGGCTGAGAAAATGAAAATCCGATTTTGTCTGTACTACATACTTTTTTTGGACGAAAACAATAAAATTTTCAACTTTTTAGCCAATTAAACATTTTATTTAATTTAGATAAAATAAATCAACAATGTTGGAATTTTGTCGGAAGAACTAACTGCAGTTTTTCAGACGTGTAAGAAGTTACCACGAAGTTTTCATCACGAAAATTTTCATCTTAACTAAAAGGTATTCATTCCGAAATATAATTGTAAAGAAATTGATTAAGATTGCATTGTACATAGTAAACTAAATATTTTTTGAAAGTTCCTTTGAACAAATACGTTTATAGTGATAAAGACTAAGCGGTCAAATTTCAATTTCTATAAATCTTGCGCCGATCTCAGGGATATCCCCTTGAAATGCCATATGGTGCCCGACTTCTCAACACTTGTGCAATTAAACAAATTCGCCTTCATTATCAAATCACGGGGATTAAGAGTGAAAATGAATCGCAACATAAATGTATACCGAAATATAATACTCAATATTTAAAAAGGTATTTGCATCGATGTTTTTGGAGTCGGATTACGGAACCTTAAAACAAATTTGGAAAAGTTTGACCATTTTACTCTCGACAAAACTGATTACCAGCACAGTATAGGCAGAAATGGAAAATTTATCTAGTATCATTCTACAATATTATTTTTAAATTTTTAATACAAATGATAATAGTGAAAATAACAATTTGGAGCAACCGAAAAATGGTACAATTCTCATGTACGTTCAAAGCCCTTTCTATAGATTTCAAAGATATAAGTACTACTGCAAATAGTTTGTATCAATCAACGTTACTAACTTTAGCCTTAAAAATTATATGACTTCACCATTGCACCATTGTGGACCGGACTGCTAGAAAATTATTTCGCAGTTATTAAGCGAAGGATTAAAACGTCAAATAAAATGGGTAAAATTCCATTAAAACCAGATCGATTATTGAGGGAAATTAATTTAAGAAACAAAACAATTAACACGTAAATGTATTGCAATATCTCTAAAGTTTCTTTAAAAAATAAATTAAGTGTAAGTTTGTTGCAATCAGAAGTAACATTGAACGACCTACAAAACAGTATGTCTTTATGGAGGCGAAAAGGAATAGACGAAGCAACCCTTAAACATATACTAAAGATACATGTTAAACCCAAAAGTGATTGACTGAGTTATGACTGAAAGTGATCTGACTGAAACTTTGGGTTGGTGGTTATATGGGATGTTTTATTTGATCTGAAGTGACATATTAAATGTCACTTTGTTCTATAATTGTATTTAAATTATTAGAAAATTATTTAAAATAATTTAAAAATCACTTCGAAAATGTATAAAACCTTTTGCCTGTTTGAAAAAATCTGTCAGTTCAACTAAATTAAAGTTTACATGTTTAACTCAATATACAAACTGACTCAACCAACCAAATTTAAGTTGACCGAACTCAGACTACTTTCAGATAACTTTCAGCCAAGTCGCCGTTTACATGTTGAATTTAACTCAGACGTTTTCAGTCAGATCACTTTCGGTTTAACATGTATATCTTTAGTAATAGATCTAGTTTAAATTTTTCAAAGTTTTCGTTGAAATAGCTAATCAGTGAAAGATCGAGCCATAACCAGCATGGCCATTTTAATTAAAGAGTCCAAAGGTCTAAATTAGGATGATTTTTATACGCCAAGTCGGAAACCCAAAAAAAGATGCCCAACAACAACTTTTTTCAAAATTAGACAAATCACCCATATTTTTAAATACAACAAAAAGTTGCGATTATTTTATAAATACTTATGCTTTCGACGCATTAGCTCAAGGGTTGGCTTCAGCAGCTAAATTATCTTACTAGTGATGCCTCGATGATGATGGCTTCATCGCAACATTATCAATTATGATTTAGAGCTTGCATATATAAATCTGCAGTTTAATCACGACATCATTTGTATTTACACTGAAAACGCATTTCCAGAGCAAAATAGCCCAAATTTAGCTGGACTACCACCGTTCTTGCTCTTAGACAGCAACAATTATATATTGGCCTCTATTATTGGCTACGTTCTGGGCCACTACATAAACTATATCAGCCGTCAAGGTACTTTGTGTAAGTAAGTATGACGATTATAACTCGTATATTGCAATGATTAAGAATCCATAAAATTGCACCAAATCTAATTACATGCATATATACTTTTTGAAAAATAAACGAAAAATTTAAAACTGGCTAGTTTATTTTTGAAATTGTATTCTGTAAATTTCATATCATTGAACAAAATACATTCCTACCCCAACTTCAAATCCCTGTGATTTCTTAATGAGTGTAATGTTTTCTATTGGCATTAGAATTTATAAGTCGGAAACTATACATCATATACATCAAAAAAAAAATGATGGCTCATTTCAGGGCATCTGTGCTCAGCGCAAGTAATATCGAAATTGGCTGTGTTTCATTTTTAAGTATTATGTTTCGTAATACATTTACTTTGCGGTTGATTTTCACCCTTAATCCCTGTGATTTCTTAACGAGGGTAATTTTTTCTAATTGCATAAGAGTTGAAAAGTTGGATACCATATGTACATCATTTCAGGGGGCATCTCTGAGATCGGCGCAAGAGATTTCGAAATTGAAATTTCACCGCTTCCTTACCGTTTATTCACTATAAATGCATATTTTGTCTAAAGGATAATGGGCCCGACTCTAGAACCATTTCTGGATACTTTGTTAATTCGGAAAAGTAATGGTAGAATTGATACTACTATTTGGTACCCCTAAATCTATTAATACCAATCATTAAATTGGCTGATGAATACAGCTTTTAGCTTTATTTAAGAAATTAACAACGGAATAACGGATGATTACCTTATTGTGCCAGCATTTCTTTGACACTGGGCACTAATTTCTGTTCAATAATGTGAGAGTATTAGACAATACGTAATCGTTTATTATTTGAAATGGTTATATATTACAGGGAATCATGGAAGTTTAGATATAACAGGGAATCATGGAAGTTTAGTTAATACGTAAAGTGATACAAATGAGCTTAGTAAAATTTATTAGGCGATCATTGCAGTAGTATCAAAGTTTCCTAAGTACCACTCTTTAATCCCCATATTTGAAATTCAACGATAAAATTCACAGTATTTTGATTATTACCGTGATCGAGAAAAAATTGTTCGAGTACAAAAAATTAAAAATAAAAATATATTGTTTAAACTTTCCTTTCGAAACATTGTGGCAATTTTAACACGGAAAATTAATATAAAATTATTATATAAAGTTTATAAAACATTTTTTTAGACTACGGAAGACAATTAAATTGTCGAAACGTCTCAAAATAATTAACAGAGTTTTATTGCCTTAAAAAAACCCGAATACAACATACAATAATGTTTGTAAATAATTAGCTTACAAGCAGCCACTTGGAAATTATGTCGAACGGCATTCCAAACCGTCAAATTCATTTTTGGACCCAACTATTTTACCTCCAGCTCCAGTATCAAAGTTATTAAAAAATAGTTTTACAAAAGCTACCATATTCTTAAAAAAAATGTGAATTTAATTTATTAAAAAAAAGTCCAATTTTATAATTTAATTGACAGATTTCAGTTTGACGAATGGTAAAATACAAAATTTGATTTTTTTTACTGAATCTACATCAAATTTATCATATTTTCGAATAATATAACCTTTTTTGTGTAGTCGAACTATAGGGTTGCCCAATTGAGACGCCGGAAAATAAACGCAAACTAAAACTACAAAATATTAAGGGATGGGGCATCACCCTCATTAGGTGATCAGAACTAGTAGCAGAGCCTTCTAGAGTATAGAGCCATAATCATTATGACGTAGTTTTTAGAAGCATTTTTAGTGGTATAACTTTTCACTGATTTCCATAGGAATCCATAGTAAAAATGGTGTTTTTTAGCTTCAAGTTTTACAATAAAAAAAAAAAAAAAATGTTACAAAATGTTTATATAAAAGTGTTCTACGTACCTTTAGCAGCAATATACAGGAAGGGTATATTGGTATTAAGTAAATATTAATTGCACAAATATTAAAATTAAATTATTTGTAAAATATATTTTTCGAACTTTCATTTTAATAAATATACATATATATTAAATATACATCAAAGTTGGCCTTGAAGAATTAAAATAATACTTGTTAAATTTATATTTAGTTTTACTAGTGTACGCTAGATGTCTATAATTGTTGGCAGATAAATACGAAAAAAAATATTTAATCACACAATTATGACACGGTCTTAATATTTTGTGAATTTGTTTTGCTTTTGCTACAATTTTTAAACTTAAATTTTCCCAGGTGGCAATTTTTGGTACGATTTTTCAAAATGTTTACTGCCGTCCCTGCCATCTATGTATATTGACTTAATGCAACGATTTGTAGTAAGCTTTTCTTTTTAATTTGACCAGAATGCTGTTGTTATGAACTTTTTTTTATATTTTGGTTTAAATAAATCAATTATTACAAGAAAATGAAAACGATTTACTTAAACGACATTTAAATATGTTGAAATTTAAACATTTATAAAAATATTTCAGAAATCATAATTAAGAATTTGCAACGTTTTCATTTACAAATTTGTCTTAGGAAGAAAACTGATTTCCCATATGTTTTATGTGTTTTACTATGGAAATTTTGGTTTTTTCGTCGTTTCTAATTCCCTTATAAAAGCTTCGTTTTTTAGATTATGGCTTATATAATCAAGGTTGCTTTGCTAGTAGCAAAGCAACCTTGATTATACAAGCCATAATCTAAAAAACGAAGCTTTTTTAAGGGAATTAGAAACGACGAAAAAAACCAAAATTTCCATAGTAAAACACATAAAACATATGGGAAATCACTTTTTTTCCTAAGACAAATTTGTAAATGAAAACGTTGCAAATTCTTAATTATGATTTCTAGAATATTTTCATAAATGTTTGAATTTCAACATATATAAATCTCGTTTAAGTAAATCGTTTTCATTTTCTTGTAATAATTGATTTATTTAAACCAAAATATAAAAAAAGTTCATAACAACAGCATTCTGGTCAAATTAAAAAGAAAAGCTTACTACAAATCGTGTGCATTAAGCCAATATACATAGATGGCAGTGGGCAGTAAACATTTTGAAAAACCGTACCAAAAATCGCCACCTAGGGAAATTTAAGTTCAAAAATTGTAAGAAAAGCAAAACAAATTCACAAAATATTTAAGAACGTGTCATAACTTTGTGATTAAACAATCTTTATCGTATTTTTCTGTATAAATCTGAGACATCTAACGTACACTAGTAAAACTAAAGATAAATTTAGCAAGTATTATTTTAATTCGTCAGAGCCAACTTTGATGTATTTTTCAAAATGAAACTTTGAAAAATATATTTTAGAAATAATTTAATTTTAAAATTTCTGCAATTAATATTTACTTAATACCAATATACCCTTCTCGTATATTGCTGCTAAATATATGTAGAACACTTTTGTATAAAAAATTTGTAACATTTTTGCTTTTTTCATTGAAAAACTTGAAGCTAAAAAACACCATTTTTACTATGGATTCCTATGGAAATTAATGAAAAGTTATACCACTAAAAAAGCTTCTAAAAAATACGTCATAATGATTATGGCTCTATACTCTAGAAGGCTCTGCTAGTAGGCATTGACGAAGCTTTTTTGAAGAACAAAAATTAAAATATACAAAATTTTATAAAGTATGCGTGCGGAACTTGTCACAAATGTAAATTGTTGTCAAAAAAGTGTCACGTTTATTTCCACTTGTCACACGTCGCATATGTTAATCAAACTCTTTGTTTTTTTTGTTGCTTTATTAATTTACGACACATTGTAAAAATATTTTTTTTAAGTACTCGCACACTTTCATTAAATCGTCTAAAAATATTTTGCTGCTAAAGATCATAAGTTACTTCTGGAATTAAATATTGTTAACCCTCATAAAATTGACATGATGTTAAACTTTAATTGTTCTTGAATATATATTTGCCACTTCACTGATATCCAATATTATTTTCCTCAATTTCCACTTTAATGTTCTTTAAGAAAAATACAAAAATACTTTTTTTTATTCAAAGAAGCGAAATGAAGGTAAACAACTTTTACCGTCTTCTCGTGTCTAATTTTTAAGGTAATTTTCATTTTTATCATTTGCCATTCACTTCGTACAAATACGTATAATAAGCGAAATGAAAAATGAATCTTCAAGAAAATCATATCCAATGATGGAAAAATAAAAATAAAATTCATCAGGAAGAAAGCGTTTTATTAAACCCGAGAGGTGAGATTTTCTGGGAAATTTTTCGAGTATCTAATTTTAAATTTCTTTGTGTATCGCATTTGATGTGATGGATGTATAATCCCGGTTTTTCGTATTTCGTTACCTTGATGGAATGACTTTTTTTCGGATCATTTTTCCAACCGTAGCATGGATACACATATAGGTTTCATTATTGCATTTATTCTTTATTTTTTTATTTATACATGTTTGCAAAATGAAAGAAATATTTTAATTATCACATGATAATAATCTTATCAATACGGCTATCCCTAAAGGGTGTTGTTGTTGTTAAGTTTTTTGTTTATCTAAAAGATGTTGTTGCGTGTTATGTTTATTTGAAAACTTCTGATGTTTTTATTGTAATAAAGAGTGTAGACATTGAGGTGTTCTATAGAACACAATATCCGATAAATAGCCCCCTCGTGACTGACGGCACTCGTTGCCCGTTAGTTCTTTTCACAAAATTATCGATGACAACAAAAACTGAACTGACCCAATCGCCTCAAATTTCGCTATTAATCGGACCATTGTACGGCGGGAAGGTGCATTATGGTGACCGAAAATTGCACGACATTTTCAAACCGTCTCCGCAAAAATCTCATCATTTCGGTAGTAGATTTTCACTATCTCTATTCGTTGTGCGTCCATGTAATTCTCTATGAGTAAACCTCAATATTCGCAAAAGACAGCTGCAAAAAAAAAAACGCTGTAATACCGATACAAAAAAATGGGGCTAAAATCAAAATAAGCGGTATTAATGGGACTTTGTTCTAGTTTACTGTTATTTCAAAGAAGTTTATGGATTGTTTCATGGAAATATGTAATAGAAACTAGAAGAAAATAATGATAGAAGGTCCAATAAACATATTTTCTATACATACATATTAAGCAAATCAAAATAAATCTAGATCTATTCCGGGATTTTAGGCAGAATGAAAATCGAATGTGATATAGTCCAGTCAGTTGACCGACTGTGAGATCTAGATGAAAAACATGTCAGACTAAAACTCTTAAACACTAAAATAGATTATAATTCGAAAATTATATTTTTCATTGCACAATTAAAATGAACCATCCCTAAATTATCAAAAAATTAGCAATCATTGAATGTACAAGGCCAAAGTAAGAATGGACGGTTTATAATTATATTCAGATTTGATGGAAAAAGTTGTCTTGGTATTCGACAACAACCAACCAATTTTAACAAAACCAGCTGAAATGAATCTTTAACAATTGAAAAGAACTAATTAATATTGATAATTTGAAATTTAAATGAATAATTATAAATTTAATTAATCAGTTTTAAAGATTTTTGGTTTGATTACATCTTCTTTGTATAATTTATTACAATAATTATAAATGTAACTTTCTAAAGAACAATCCTTCGGTTTTCAAATAAATTTAAATTCACTTGCTTTCAAACAACAAATTTCTAAATAAATTAAATCTTCTGACTTTCAATCAATTTTACGGTGGTTTATACATACAATACTTATGTATATATGTATGTACATACATAAACCCAAAAGATAATAATGAGGCTTATAAAAAAAAACATTTGCTCTGCTAATAATAAGAAAAATAAAATTTCGTGGATTGGGAATATTAATTTTCATCAGTTTCTTTAAATCATTTTAACTTCAACATGTATTATAATAAAGGGTGTCCAATAAACATGTCTCTCCCATTTTATATTTTTAAAGCGATGATTTCTTATTTCAACTTACTTTGTTAAAATTTGGAAACATCCACCACAAAGCTTGAGTATTTATTGAATCTCACAATAAATGATAAATGAGTTTCTCTGACGCCGTAATCGGTAAAAACATTTTATTGGGACACTCTTTTGTATTCATGTTTATCTTCATGTGAATATATTTAAAATATTTTATCTCATTTATAATCATTCACATACTTATGTTTCCCACGTCTATTCTTATCTTATTAAATAAAACAGCGAAAAGTTGAAGTATTTTCTCCTTAATATGCCAAGGTCGCTTTTATGAAAATAAGCCAAATAACAAAAACTTCTTGACTTAAAAAAAAGTATTTTAGTATTATACATAATTATAATAAGTAAATAATGGAAGAAGCTAACTTAACTCTTGAGTCAAATTAAAAATGAATACTATACTCGTTGTTAAACAATAATTAATATATTATGAAAACACAAACAAATTTCAAATTTCTCGGGAAAATCCAAAAGAAAAACATAAGAAAATAGGATCATCGTTGTCTTGTTTACAAAAAAAAAATGAAATCATGGCGG
This sequence comes from Tipula helvola, assembly GCA_963556165.1. NCBI lineage: Eukaryota > Metazoa > Arthropoda > Insecta > Diptera > Tipulidae > Tipula > Tipula helvola. The sequence goes on along the minus strand of OY744482.1, from coordinate 198,649,644 downwards.
ATTTTATCTTTTTGCAATTTTTTCCTTTGATTAAAAATTGGTTAATATTAGTAGATGGAATATAAAACGCTGTTATATGCGATCTTTAAATGTTTGAGGATTAGGTGCCTAAGAGATTTATGGCTTTTGCTTTATTCAGAGAATATTTGTGACTTGTCTATATTTTGTACCCACCAAAAAATAACGAATAACGAACAATTTTGTGTATTTGTAGTAAATTACACCTTTGCAAATATAAACAATGTACATTTATTAATACTCCTACTAAATATTAGTTGGTTGTAATCATAGTTTTGTAGTTATTCTACGACTACGAGGCACTTTGTAAACGACAATAGTCATTTAGTCTGGGAGATAGCTCGCTTTTTCATAAAGAATTTTTCTCAAAGCAATTTGTAATTTTTTCTGTTTGTTCTCCGGCGAAAAACAATAATATCTGCAGTCGATAGATGGCGCCCAGGCACCCTCAAACATGCTAAATACGTTAACTCTTACGTCATTGTTACAAAAAAATTTTACATGGTTAAGTTAAAACGCTATAAATGTGCCACTCACATATACAAAATTTCAATGAAGACAATTTTTTCAGTCAATGATTTCTTGAAGCATAATACGGCGAGGTTTCATTCGTACAATATTCAAGACATATGATACTTATCAAAACCATTATCGGCCTGAAATTTTCGAATCATGATTCCTTTTCCTTTCTAAAAAAATATGCAGCATGTCAATTGTGTACCCAAGGAAACTTTACATCTGAGAAAGCTATGTCGAAGAATGGATGTTATGCTAAGTGATATGGTATAAGTTTCCGTCGCCCAATATACCCAATATTCTCAAACCTTGCTTTGGCATGTTTAAATTAAGACCTTCTCAACAAACAAATAATGAAGCAAGACCATTTATTTAATCATTCAATCTTGCCAGAAAAAAGAGATTTATGGTCTGAATTTTATGCAGTTCTGAATGATGCAGTATTATATGGCAAGATCCAGCCGCAATTACAATAAGCTTTGAAATCAATATTCTCATTTTTTTTTGGCTTAATGTTTAAAAGCTCTTGAACATAAAAATTATGCTGCAAGACAATTTTTGCCGTTAATTAGCTTTACAAGGCCTGAAGATATGTGGAAGTCTGGCTTTTATGCACAACACAGTAAAATACCTCGAAAGGGCACTACAATTCTTTTATTTTTTATTTAGGTAATTGTGGCATAATTTTTATGTTAAGGAGTTCTTAATTATTTATATTAAATCAATATGATGAATATTAATTTCAAGGGGTATAAAGAGAACAATTTAAATAATAAATATAATACAGATGTGCTTGTTTGCAACATTTAATGTTACTGCAATGGATGGATATGGTACTCTTAGAAAATTTTGCAGCTAAGACTAAAACCATTACTTGTCAAGACTTCTGTGGACTCAAATTTCATTGTGTGCTTCCAGCTTCCACGTACACAAAGGTTCGCAACGTATGTAGGGATTTAATTACCAATAATGTGTTGAGAAAATTTAATATTACCAATACTACACTGGGTTGTGGTGGCACGTCCATCCGAACATTCACTTTCTATCACAAAAATTTAATCACACGCGAACAATTCAAAAAACCACACAACGCATCTGCTCACTTACCCAGGTATACCAACAGAACAAACATAACATAACAAAGTAAAACGAAACCACAAAACATATTATGATAAATAAAAAGTTAATACTCAGTCTCGTCTGGTAAATAAATTCAATAATAGTGAACACAATATGGTGATGATGAATTGACCCTCATAAGGACAGAAAGATTTTGTAGCGCAAAAGCACAGGACTCTCCATTGGACTCCATGTTGTATTGAAATGGATAATCAAATAAATATATAGAAATGGTTTATAATTGTAAATATTTTAATACAACAGAATATAAGTTATAATTAGGCATTCATTATAAAATTCATTACAAAAATCCATTATAATTAGGTGAAAAAAACAATAAAAAAAATAATAATTGCAAAGAAATGTGTAGTTCATTAGTTGTTTGTGCATTCAGTAGATAATCTTTCTTTTTTTTCAATTCTCAGTGCAAACATTACAGTTGCATGTATTACATTAGTGTCTGCCCATGCATCCTAATTTGCTTGGGCATCAATGGCAACGTTTTTCTCTTTTGAACTATGACGACGGTGAGGACGATTCTGCTTGATCTGTCGTATATATAATGTGGTTCATAATACTCCCATGTCAATCTTATAGGCAAAAGAGGAGTTTCAAAACATGCTCACCTTTAGTTTGATTGCCAGAAAAATATGTTTCTAAGAAAGAAGAAAAGGTTAAAATAATTTGAGTCCCCGGGCATTAATTTAAGCCACCCGATCTAGCATTTGTGTTTGTCGAAAAAAATGTGAAAGTTCGTGAAAACATAATAAATCCAGATGAATATCTAGAAATTTATAAAGGAGAAGGAGCTATAATTAGATTAAGGAGCAATCCGCGAAATTGCATTTCAAATTTGATTTGGTTAAACGAATCATAAATAAATCAAAAAGCCGAATAAATAATATTCTGATTCGAGGAGAACAAAATTATAAATTGAATATTTGAACTGCTAAATCAGGCTTAAAGAAAAACAAAATTATAGGAAACATGAAGCCTGCTAAATTACCAATTGGGATTTATCCAAGCCAGATAAGAAAAAGGACGTGGAGCACCTTTTCAATAAACATGTTGGAGAAAGATTCTCGTGTTACTTTCTTTTACGTAAGTAAAATATGTAATCATGAAAATTTTCGACCTTGAGATTTTTGAATAATTATCTGTTTTGTGGTCCTCTGAAAAATTAGATTTTGAGATGGTGTTTACCTGTCTTTTAGTCTATATCCTCTCTACAGCCCGGATGGTTTAGCCAATCGCACTGAAACTTCATATTTAAGCTTTTTACATAAATTGGGAGGTCCCAGTGTATTTTAGTGCAAATCGGCCAATCAGAAGTGGCCAATCCCGTGGAAAAGGTCAATCCCAGAAAATTTACTTACTTTAGTTGAAGGTTTACAGGAAAAACTATTTCCAAAATTAAATAAATAAAAAACACAAAAGAATAAATTTGTAAGAGTGCATTCCATAAACATGTTCGATTACAAAACGAGAATACTGTTACGACATCGGAGTCTACATTATTCTCCTAAGAAAGCAAACAGTCCAAATCATATATACTATGGTTGCGTTACAAAATATGTTTTACAATGATCCTGCAATAAACGCTGAAGAATACATTAAACTACAAGCGAATAATTTTAACGAAACATCGGAAATAGAAATCAATGGCGCAATTTATGATGCCAATTTCGATATCGATATGCGGCTATTTTATAAAATAACTAGCTGAGCCCGGTCCGCCTTGCTGGCCTTAAGTCCACCGATTTTATTTTGTACAGCTTGCATGATGGTATTTTTTCGCTCAGACGCACCGTTTTCGAGATATTTGCAATTTTTCGATTTTACGGGTATTTGTTGTTGTTGGTTTACAAAGGGCGAGTTCATTTCAGGAAAAAAATCATAACTCGAGAATGGCTGGAGCGATTTTGGATTTCAAAATCAACTAACCATCATCACTCCTCCCTTCACCTTCCCTAAATATGTTATGGCAATCGGTTAAGCCGTTCTCGAGTTATGGAGTGACAATCAAAATGTACACTTCTTTTTATATATATAGATAAACAAACAATTAAGGGGAGGTTCTCATCAAGCGGCCAAAAAATAAGGTGATTTTCTTGAATGTTTTGATGTGAAAACATCTTTAGCGGCAGGAGTCAGTAAACAATTGTAGAGAAATCATGTTACGGAAACAAAAATGCCGAATGAAAAATATTGCATGCATGTGTGAATATCGACAAGAACAAAAAATAAATAAAACTTAAAATCATTGCAAAATCTACGCATACATTTGCAATATACATCGTCCGGCATTTCACCAGAACCATCTTGAAGTGAATAGAGCCGGCATGTGAAAAATGAACTTAAAATAAGGGATATAGAAACACTAAAAATTCATTTATTTTCATAGTGTTTATATGAAAAAACGCGATTTCGATTGACGATAAAATATGAATTAAAAGTTAAACCCAGTTAAATAATTTTTTAAGAAATCGCTAACAAACAACTCAATGTCTTACTCATTTAAAACACAGATTCTCAAATTTCCATATTTTCCAGGAATAATCAAAAGAAAATAAGGGAAATTAAATTAAAAAACATTCTACAACAACAACAATGTGTATTAAAAAGAGAAAATTCAGTTTAATGACGACATCATATCTCCACATCTAAAACTAATGGTAAGAAAAAAGACAACACGCTTCCGCTCAACAATTAAACTAAAATAAATCAGAAAGAGCAAACAGAAAAAAATAAATCATTAAAATGAGTGCGAAGAAAACAAAAAATCAAAACAATCTAGCATGCTTTGCAAATTCAAAATAACTATAGAAACATATTCGAATTCAAATTTGAATGGAGGCAATGAAAGAGATGATTATTGTATTTTTTATAAACGAGTTATGTTGATGACGTAGTATATTACAAAAACAACAATATTTAAAATTTCAAAAGTACCTTATTTTTCATGTCGATTTTCACTTAGAAGTAAACATTTTCAAGACTCGATTTTTCAATCAAATAATATTACATGTTTCATGAACATTTTCATATAAAAACAAAACAAAAGCTCACATTTCTAATAAACTAAAACTGTAAATGAAAATAACCGTTTCCCCATATAGTTTCATAGTAAAGGAAAAATTGTTTGTACCTTATTTTAAGCTTAGTAAAAAATACAGTCGATACTGGAGGCTCTTATTTATACAGTAGGCTCTGATTTCACAAACATCGTGAGCCGAATACAAAAAAAAAAATTAAAAAAAACCGCATACTTTAATTTATTTTGTTGCGAAAATATCTACTATATGGCCGCAGCAGCAAGTGTTTTTGAAAATGAAAATTACATACGTGCAAAAGGACCACAAATTATGCTTGTGTAGTGTGACTCAAAAAACTTAAATGGAAATAGTGAGCTGTGAAAATTGCACATACAGGGTGTCCGGGTTTGGAATGCTAATCCGTTAGGGGGTGATTCCTTGGTGTATTCTGAAGTTTTGATATCGTTTGAGATACAGGGTGTTTAAAAAGTTTGGCACAGAAAAAAATTATACCCAATTATTAAACTGTAACTGCCAAAATATTTATCGGAGAGCAACCAACTTAGTCCTATTTGACTGGTAATTGTATAGGCTATTATTAAGATTCAAGTGGTTATCTTGCGTCTGCATCCGTTTGAGAGCTCCTATGATGCTTTAAAGTAAGAAAAACGAAAATTGTTTTTTATAAAATTGAGTTTTTCTTAAAAAAACCGTTAGAATTTTTTTATTTTATTTTAATTCCCTATGATCTCCCCTACAATCCCCCAATACAAAGTTTGGGTCGAAGAGTTATGAAAGGTGCTCAAAATGTCCTCCTTGTGATTGAATACAGGCTAATATTCGTTTAAGTATGCCTTTGGTTATTTCAATTCTTGGTAATTCTTCCCTTATCTGTTGTGCTGCTGTGTGTGTTCGTTGTATTAGTTTTTCTTATGTTTAAATTTATTCTTCTTTGTTAAAGTTTAATATTTGGGTGTACTTATTTTCTAAATTTTTTAAACGCCCTGTATCTCAAAAGATATGAACAATTGACCCCTCTCCCCTCCCCCTCCCCTCCCCCCCTCCCATATGATTTTTTTCTCAGAATGAACCAATGAATCATACCTTAACGGATTAGCATCCCAAACCCGGACACCCTGTAGACATGATAAATGATTTAATCGGTATGCTTTCTTATAGTGCGTTTTTTTATTCGCTATCCGGAGCCGCTATCGAGAGCCGTCATATAAAAATAGCTCCCGATAGCTGCTCCATATAAATAGGTAGAGCTAAATATTTTTTATATCAAGTTTTCTCTGTGGAATTGAATTAAAAGTTATAGTTTGACGTTAAATAAATTTAATTTATCAATAAATCGCTTCAAATTTAAATTTAAGTGTAGAAAATTGACTACTCCGCATAGCAGCTATCGGGAGCGAATAAAAAAACGCAGCTATATTAGTATTGCTCCTGCTATTGGTGAGTTTGGTTATGGGGGTTTTGCACTACTGTCTTTCCAATTGCAATGATTTTACGGTCAGCATTGCGCCCAAATAGAACCGTTCTATTACTCTTTGAACCAAAAATGTAACTATACTGAGCAAAAAACAGCCGTCTTTCTGCAGGGGTTTCCCAGCCTCATCAAAATGGCTTGAAATGATCAATAGATATTTATACATAAAAGTTTTCAAATAAACCTTTTGCGAGTTGAGGGTGAACTCGCTTGTTGTGTTTTTTATAGAAGGAAGTAAATAAACAACGTTAAATTTACTTAAATGGGCAAAAGTTGAATTTGGCATAATGGATTAAAATCTTGATTGAAAATCTTGAAATTGATGTTTTACCCGATCGTGTCTATTTGACTTTCAATATGGATACATTACTAGTGTATCGTAGCTCCAAATGTGAACTGTGGCCTATTTTGTGTATAATTGATAATATACCGGACCTTCAACCAAACCCAATGATAGTTGGTGTTTATTGTGGACAAAGCAAACCAAAAACTGCTAAAATATTCTTGACTCCATTTGTAAGTGAATTAAAAGCTTTACTGCAATGTGGAATAAAGGTTGGTGATCTACTCGTTCATATTAAAATCAAATGTTTTGTTTTTGACACACCTGCCTGGTCTTTTGTGAAAGGTAAAGGAGAAATTCAACTAAAACATATAATTATTTTATTTCTTATTAATTAAACCTCTGACCCATAGGTAGCTACCATTTCTAGCAACCACTATCATGGGTGAACCAAGGGCGTTGCGATTGGAGAATACTACAATGATGGACGGTACATGAATTTCCCCGAATTCATTTGCCTGTGCGAACAGATGTGTCTTTTCGATTAAGAATTGATGCAGATCATCCCAAGAAAATTTCACCTCTAGAAGAATTGCTCAGAGATTTTAAAAAAAATTTCCCAGTTGGCGGCTGCGGTAACATAAAAAATCACATTGTAGTCGTGCCGACGAAAATCTTAAAATGTTTAGTTCAATGTCAGAAAAAAATGAATTTCTAGAAATTTTTGATGTTGTCTCGATGTCGGGAATAGGTCATTTAACTATAAAGTTGTGTGGTGCTAGTTGAAGGTGAGAAAGATTTCACAGGCTTCGGATTGTTGGCTAACTCTCGATTTGTGTCGTCTTACATTTTACAAATATTCAAGTTCGGTTCCAAATAATGGTGAGCGCGCGGATTTAGCCCTTCAATAGTGGAACTAAACTCTAGGGAATGAATTTATGTGAGTCATCACATCCGTAATTTTCTCTTGTGTTGTTTCTTGGTGCCGCTTCGTCTTCGTATATCGAGTTGTGATTTTTGCACATATTATTACTACAAATATTATAGAACTACCTAATAAATAAACATAATTATATTAATTATAATAAGAATAGTTTAGAAATCTTACGCTCTCTGTGCTGGTTTAAGCCAAATTGAACTGTCGTTATTTATGGATTTACGAGCGTTTTATTTTAACTTTCATTACAGAGATATGAGAGGGAATATTAAAGTTGTATGTGCAACCCTCGTAGGTATAAGGAATTACAAATTTGAAACTACATTAAGCTCTATTTTTGTTGGATTTACAACTTTATTAGCTCAATAAAAGTAAAAACAATTGAGAAATTTATGTATGTAGGTACAAGTATAGAATACTATGCGGTAATTCGAATTTCAGAATTCTGAATTCAAGTAATTTTGGACTGCTTTTCGATTCCGGAATTCAATATCTCAATTTATTATTTGTTGTGAACATTTTAAAATAATTAAAAAAGTTATTTCCATATTTTTAATTCGGTAGAAGGGCTCAAAGAATATGAAATCGACCTAAATGCACACATAGTTTCCATAAGGACAGATGGGGCACCTGTGTTGCAAAAAATCGGTTGGTTAATAAAATGTTATCAACAACGCTGTTTCGCTCTAGCGATTCATTTCGCAGTCATAGATATGCTTTATTACCCTGACGAGTTGCCCTCCTAATGTTTATGTAATTCCGATAAATATTGCGCTAGATGAATAAGACTAGCGAAGATGAATAAGACGATCTTGATGATACCAAAATTGACAAAGGAATTTGCATCGATTCGGAAGATGATTTACCGAAACTATCACACAAACAGAGAAATTTGGAATATTTAATCTGATTAAAAAGGTACGCAAGGTAGTAATGATGCTTGTCGTTCACCGACTAAAAATTGACACCCCTACTCCCTTAGTCGTGTCACTTATCATTTGTGCCGACAATTAAATTTTGGTATTCGTTTAGTCGATCGATGCGACAATCGTCGGTTGACGCAACAAACATCCTTTTACGTCGCATTCTCTTATTTATCACTTCTATCTACTAAGAGAATACCAATTTAAAGTTGAAGTGACATGACAATTGTCACGTTGAATGAAGTAAAACGACCAAGAGAATAGGGGTATTAATACTACAGTCATACGTCAAATTTGGGGTGGTGGGAAAGAGCTTTCTTTGCAGCTGGACTCCAAAGCGCGCTAAAACAATCTGTTGATAATGTTGACCGTTTCTATATCTTAAGAAACAGCAATATGAAACATTGATTTTAATCCCGAAATGAAGTTTACAAACAGGGAAATGTGTTCGATTCATGGCGTCATAATTGTTCTTCTTCCGATCAAATTGGCAGTGTATACAATTGCGGTAAAGAAGCGAAATTACTGACGACTGACACCACCCTGTTTGTCTTGCAATATTTACAAAATGGCGGTAAAAGTGAAATACATCCAGAATTTCAACGCCCTGGGAAGGAAATAGTCGCAAAAACAATAACCATGCTGTCACAGAGTCTGAATTGATCCGATATTGAGAGCGTGGACGTATAAATGGATGACAGTGAAGCACAGTCGTACAATCCGAAATCGATGTTGGAAAAACTACCAAATAAAATCGATGCAGAGTTACCGTGCAACTTTCCCGCAAAATTGTGGAAAGTCAGTGTTAATTCGGAGCAGGCGTTTTCCCTTTAGGCGATGCTTATTAAAAGCATATTTTGCCGGACTACAAATTTCGAAAAATAATTAACGGTGTTAGAAAAGTGCTTACTTACATTAATTTTATGTATTTTGACCAATGGGTGATGGTGGTGGATACTGGAACGTGGTTCGGTTTACTTCATACACGGCATGCATACAATCCAATATTTTATTCCAAAATGTGGTTTGAATAAAAATCAACAGGTTTGTTTTAGGATGGTACGTAAAACGTTATAAAACGTATAACTTTAATTTATTTTTATTTTTTAGATTTTACAAAACTTTTTTTTTATGTTGCTTGTACAATGGTTTCACAGGTAATGGCCGAGAAAAATAATTTTTGTTATGTCATCATTTTTATCCCAGCACGAAAGACTGGTCGCTTATTTAATTTTATCATCATCCATGGTACGTCGCGTCGTCCGCAAATCCGAAAAAATAAATATTAGAATTCATCCACACAAAGTGACGTTTCTAATTATTTTAAATAACAATAAATAACATTTACATTTTGTGTACATGAAATTGGTGAAAATTATTAAGCTAAGTATAATTTTAGTTAACAAAATATGGATACACTAATTTGTTTAATTTAATTTCAGATTTACAATAAAAATGTGATTATTTTTAGGTGAAGATTTATTCTGCACGGGGAAGTGCAGACAAATGTTAATTTGTTTTTTTACTAAATTCTTTAATAAAAATGTTTTCTTTATACTATTTTAAGTTTTTTTCCTCAAAACCGGAATATTCCGGAATCCGGAATTGGAAATTTTATAATTTCGAGATTCCGGAATCGTAGATTCAACGAAAATTTTCAATCCCTACTTACAAGTTACAAATACTTTTTTGTGCTATTTTTGAATCGAAAAGAGATAGCAAATTTTTAAGGAGATATAGAGCGCTTGTCGTTTAGTATAAGCACATATAGCGCGAAAAATCAAACAATGTCACTTACAACAGTGTTATTGTAAGGTCGAGATTTCTCAGTCATCAAAAGTGACCGGAACAAAAAGCTGAACCTGAACAAGAGACTTCTTTAAAATAGCCTGTTGTTAATAGCGTCTTATAACTTATTTTTACCTTATTTCAAAATAACTGTAATCTAAAATCATAAATTAACTTTGGACTACAAATTTGTTTCCAAATATATGTAGCTATAGTTCTTAAATTTATTTAAAAGCAAAAGTTATAAAATTATATCTTTTAGGTGCCGTGATCAGAGTTTCGAAACCTTAGTTTCCCAAATAAAAATAGGATAGGTGACATAATAATATGTAGCATAATATTATATTATAATAATTTGAAAACCAAAATTCATTTCACGGTTGAACGACTTTTTGGAAGTAAACATTTTCCAGTTTTCCGTGATGTTTTTTACATCATTATCTTAATTTATTTTCACGTTAAGCTTTAATAAGCAAAAAGCAGCTCGAATTACATTGTATTCCTTGTTTTTATTTTCGAATTGATCAATAGAAAATATATAAAATGGAACTTTGTAGAAACCAAAGTAGGTAATAGTATTCGGAACATGTGTTTATTTCATACTATACCGAAAATCAATGTTTACGTGATTGATTTCAGTCCGGAAAACGACTCATTACGGTACAGAACAAAGTTTCTGGGAAACGAGCTATTACAGTACAGAAAAATATAAAACCAAACAAAAAAAAATATCTAGGGTAACTTGATAGTTTGAAAATCATTTGGATTGATTTTCTTTAAATTTCAAATTCATGTTTTTACTTTAAAATTTAATTTTAAATGAAAAAATCGAATTAATGTCCCATGTAACGTTGAACTCGTCCTGTAACAACTCATTTACCGCCCTTATGACGTAAATAACTATTACCGCTTTCCATACTAAAAAACAACGAAATGAGAAAAATTATGACATTATTGGATTGAAACTAAGGTTAACCAGGACATATTTTTTGTTGAAACTAAAGTTAACTCGAAACCAAATAATGGTGTACCAGTAGTATTAATAGTAGCACTGAATTATTTATTTACTCAATCCCAGTAAACAATGTTTGTTTCGGTTTAATTAATAACAGTAACTCACACCAAGATATTTCCAACATAAAATAGCAGCAAACTAAAAAACATTTATAGCTTTGATATTTACTTAACAAATTTTAAATTGTTGCTGCTATATTTTCAAATTTCCTTTTTGGTCAGTTCAGATTTATTTACTCGTAGGGTTTACAATAGCTTTTAACAAAAAGAAACGTTTCTACTCTCATCTATCATTTGCACATTCAAAAAATATTTGGTATTCGTTATACATGTAAAATAATTTCCGCTTAACTCATTTTTATCAAAGCAACAAAAAATTGTAACTTCATAACCAAAACTTATGCATTGCACAATAAAATTATCAATAACATTAATGTATAAAAATAGGAAAGACTACCTAGTTCCGTTTCAGCTAAACCAAACAAACTTTTAATATTTTGTTTGAAAAAAAAAAACTTGGTCTGTTTTTGTTTTGGCCGGAAATTGTTTAAAAAAATAAAATAAATATTAACAATAGATTTAGTTTACATGCAAAAAACATAAAGAACACCATCATAAAGCATTTGAGTTAACTTGGTCTATTGTTATTATCATTTTCTTTATATATCTATATAATACTATGTTATGTACATGCCATGCCATACATAATAAATAAAAGTTTTCCCAACAAAAGGAAAACGAAATAAATTATGTTTAAAACAAAAATAAAAACACAAAATCAGGTGCTGAGATTATCCTTCTTGTTGGTTATGTACATAGAATAAAATGTGAACAACGGAAATTGTGTTAGATTTCCTTTTAACTTTTTTTTTTGTATTCTACCTATGAAGGACTAGAAAATCTGTTATTCTTGCCACGTTCTTAATATTTGCACCCCAATCTATCTTCACGGAAGAAGTTCAAAATCACTAAAAGAAAAATACTGCTGTTGAGATAGAAATGGACATTATTGTTGTTTGTATGTTATTTTGCTGTTTAATGTTCATACGCACATTTGTTTAAAACACGTTAATTTAACAGTTTGAAATTCAATTCACACTATCAAGTTGCTAATAAAACACATGTTCGGAAGTTCTGTAGAGCGCTGTTTTTTATTATCGGAAATACTACTATTAATCAGACATCATTTGATTCAATATGTGCACTACAGCCTGCATTCGTTGCTCCAACTCTCCACGAAATATAAAGGGCTGAAACCTCACGAGGTGATCAGAACTTCGGTCTTTGGTGTTTCCAATGGGGAACCTGTCATCTGTGTCATAAAGTTGGTGTGACAGTTTTGACAGAGCTGATTTCTATTTTAACCAAAATATATTTACTTATACAACAACAGCCAAACAGGTCAAGAGCTTCAGTGACAGGGGTACCGGCATTCAAAATAACACGAAAAATCGTATTCTAGGACTTTATACCGAAAGTAGTATACAAAATGATACTGACATTTCTAACCGTGTAACTGACTATATTCCAGAACTTTAACCAAAAATCATTTTAGATTCTCATTTTCAACGCACATGTCAAATTTCATAATTATCGGGTAAGGAATAACTAAGTTCCATCTTACTTGGCCATATTCCAGAGCTTTATCCAAAAATTATTTTAGAATTCCAATCCCAATACACAGGTCAAATTTGATTATATCCGGTTAAGCAATAGCCAAGTTCCATAATACTTGGCCATATTCCAGAATTTCATCCAAAACACATTTTAGAATCCCATTTCCAATACACATGTCGAATTTCATCATAATCGGTTGAGAAATGGGCAAGTTCCATCATATAAACAATTTGTTAACTACTCACTACAACTTAATGCAACCCCAACTCAACTCCAACTCAACTTTAACTCAACTCGCAAATTGACCCCTAACTTAACCTTCAAATCAATTCCAAATTCATTGCCCAATTCAATACTCAAACCAGTATATATAAAAAAATCGTAAATATTTATAAATCCAGGTATTTTGCGTCAATTCGTATGGTAGGTATCCCACCCTCTTGACGTACAGTCTCCAAAAGCTTTTCAAATCTCCGCCTTGATAGAAGCAGATTGGACAAAAAAATTCCAAATCGGACAAGCCGTTCTCGAGATACCATGAGTCCAGACAGACGGACGGACATTTTTTTTTTTTGCTTTTTCAGACTCAGGAAATTTCAAAACGGCGAGAAAAGTGGTTTTGGACCAACAAAATTTTTCGTCATTTTTGACTGGATTTCAATATTTTGGTCTTTTAGAACGAAGTAATTCGACTTAGGTATTTTAAATTAGAAAAATGTTTGTATTAAGTTTATTAATGTGTTTTGCTTTAAAGAGGCCTATTCGCGAACACATAGTTGATTTCACAATATTAGTATCCTGTAACACCAAAGTGGTGTATTATTTTACACAATAATGCATTTATATCGCTTTTTCGTTTGCTTTGCACTCCTAAATGAACTTTTGTTTTGAGTTTGGCAGTTTTAAAGGAATCTACTGCAACACATATGAATAAAATTCGATTACAAAAAATGTGAATTGGGGTCTATCTGTGAGATTTTTTCACCCAACAATAATTTTGGTTGGAATGTTCAACCGTAGATGGCAGTTGAACGGGGGAATTATTATTTGGCATTTGGCAATACTGTTATTTTTTATCCCCACTAAAATTATTATATAATTAAAGAAAAATAAAGATGGAGTCTCGAAAAAACGCTAACACGGTGCGGTGAAGTTGCAAGAAAAGTAAATTAAGTTGAACTAAAGAGAATCGATGTAACCATAAAAATAAGAAATACAGTCCATTTTTTAAAAACAAAATAAAATAATATTAAAATAAAAAAGTAACTTTGATTTTTAATTATAAAAAAGGTCGAAGTTTAAATAACATATTTTAATCTACTACAATTTTCTAGTTAAGGAATACAATTTACACTTGTGTACGAGAATGCCATTTTCACGGAAAATTGTATAGCATTTTTGTCAAATTGGCATAATTGTCAATAGAAAATTATGTATGTGTTCGGGAATAATCCCCAGATGTTTATTAGTGAAGTGTCGGTGCCAGTAATAGCATTGAGGTTTAGCTAAGTGAGATTAGTAAATGATTCTAGTTTATCCATGGTGTGTCAATTTCAGGATTAGCTAATCGCATTTTTTTCCGGTTTAGTCGCTAAACCCGATTAGTGAACTAATCTCTTAATATTTTAAAGTGTATCTCTTAATAATGAGTTTAGTGATAGTGCCATTTTACTATAGGAATTATAAACTCAATGACATTACAAGTTGCTCCGCTAAACAACAGAATTTTTAGCTAATTGACATTTGTTTATGTAGTATATACATAATTTAGGGTGGTCAAGGTTTTATAAGTTTTACTGTGACGATTTTGTCCAATTTATTATGAAAATATATTTTTCTTATACAATTTTGTGGGCTAATTTTTTTAAAAATATTTATGGTGTGAAGGGCAATGTTTCGAACGCCATAATTGAAAACTGGTTTCATGCCGTAAAAAACCAATATTTACAGAATAAACGAATGAAAATTGGGCGAGTCGTAAGTTTATTAAAATACAAATCTGAACAAAAATTAAAATCAATCAAAATGCCAGAGCCTTTAATAAGTACAACGAGAAGCCAGAAACGAAAACTTCTTACAGATAATATGATGAACGAAGAGCAACGGAACAAAAAAAGCAGAAAAACTAACCTGTCCCCAAAACATATACGAGTAGAGATGTTTTTGAGCTTGATTCGAAATCCAAAAACCATATTAAAGGCTTTGATGTGGAGCAAATTCCTATGCTAAAAAACAGATTTTCCAAACTGTATGGATTAGAAACCATAACAGTAGTCAATACGTGTGGGTTCGATTCTCTCACTTTTATTATGGTATGTTTAGGTATCGACTTAGAACTTTTAAAAATACAATTTGCACGAATAGATAATGCATTTTTTAAATTTGTTTCACCGATAATATCCACAAAAAGAATATCGTCTGAAACTTACGACTTACGTACAGATATATTATTCGACGTATTTAAAGATATAAACTGTGTCAAACGCAACAAAAATACAACTCAACTGGACGCAGCATGTCAAATAATGTATTTGATTAATAAAATCATACCGCAACCGACATCAGTTTACCAGAAGTGTATTGTGGAAATGAAGTTCGTCTTCGAAACTCCCTTAGTTGTTACCTTCCTTTCGATACTTTTAAAATTAATGAAGACACGCTCCGGAATATTCAAACATCAATATCTTTTGGATCCCTTACATGTTCCAGCTGTAGATCAAATTTACAAGTAGACAAAATTATAAGCAACTTTGGTATAGCTATAGCAGACGTTCAATCTTTTGATAATATAAATTATTCAATTAAAATTTGCGAAATTGCAAATAAATTAATATTAAACAAAGATGATTTTGTGTTAAAAGCTATGATCAATTACAATAATTTGCTAAAACATTATACAGTAATCGTTAAAAGGCCCAATAACAATTGGGAAATATTTGACGACTTACAAAGGTTTCCTGTGCAAACGACTGACCAACTGATTGTTAATCCTGCAATTCTATTTTACTGCAAGAAATAAATTTCTTTGAAAAAAATTGCAAATCTTACCATGTCTTTTAAAAATCACTATAATATGTACTTCTAGTTACAAATAACCACACTTCAGTGTAGATACAGAACCGACAGACTGACTTTACAGAACCAACCGACTAACTTTACAGAATCGACGGACAAACTTTACAGAACCAACCGACAGACTAACTTTACAGAACGACGGCGGTCAGGCTACTGTGTATGTAGCCGGGAAAACACAAGATTCATCTCTTGTGCCTTAGCTGTATACAACTTTAGCAAGTCCTCACACTGCCTCTTCGCGGCGGCCGCCAGAAACTACTCCGTTAAAAGAGTAGGCTAAAGTGTGAGAGCTATGGTCCACATACAGGGGTTAGCGTGGACTTAAAAGCCCAACATGTCAAACCTTACTGTTCATAACAATCTCAACATGACCTTAGGGTATTTTTATATTCACAACAACGACCTCAGAAACGAAAACAACGATTTTACTCAACAAGGAACGTGCCTAGCTTAAATGGAATAAAACAAATGTTAGATCAAAGTACGCTCCTTAAGCTAACTAATGGCCTCACATCCCGGGAAAAATGTGATTTGGGCAATCTTCAGTACAGCAAACCACTAAAATGCTAACTCAAAAAAAAATTCAACAATTTTCACATTCACCCACAAAAGACTTTTCATCGTAATAATCAAATCTTACTAATTTTAGATCAAAGTACACTCCTTAAGCTAACTAATGGCATACGTCACATCCCGGGAAAAACTCTGTGATTTGGGCAATCTTCAGTACAGCAAACCACTAAAATGCTAACTCAAAAAAAAAATTCAACAATTTTCTCATTCACCCACAAAAGACTTTTTATCGTCAAAATCAAATCTTACTAATTTTAGATCAAAGTACACTCCTTAAGCTAACTAATGGCCTATGTCACATCCCGGGAAAACCTCTGTGATTTGGGCAATCTTCAGTACAGCAAACCACTAAAATGCTAACTCAAAAAAAAAATTCAACCATTTTCTCATTCACCCACAAAAGACATTTTATCATCATAATCAAACCTTACTAATTTTAGATCAAAGTACACTCCTTAGGCTAACTAATGGCCTATGTCACATCCCACGAAAAACTCTGTGATTTGGGCAATCTTCAGTACAGCAAACCACTAAAATGCGTAACTCAAAAAAAATTCAACAATATTCACATTCACCCACAAAAGACTTTTTATCGTCATAATAAAATCTTACTAATTTAAGATTAAAGTACACTCCTTAAGCTAACTAATGGCCTATGTCACATCCCGGGAAAAACTCTGTGATTTGGGCAATCTTCAGTACAGCAAACCACTAAAATGCTAACTCAAAAAAAAATTCAACAATTTTCACATTCACCTACAAAAGACTTTATCGTCATAATCAAATCTTACTAATTTTAGATTAAAGTACACTCCTTAAGCTAACTAATGGCCTATGTCACATCTCGGGAAAAACTTTGTGATTTGGGCAATCTTCAGTACAGCAAACCACTAAAATGCTAACTCAAAAACAAATTCAACAATTTTCACATTCACCCACAAAAGACTTTATCGTCATAATCAAATCTTACTAATTTTAGATTAAAGTACACTCCTTAAGCTAACTAATGGCCTATGTCACATCCCGGGAAAAACTCTGTGGTTTGGGCAATCTTCAGTACAGCAAACCACTAAAATGCTAACTCAAAAAAAAAAATTCAACAATTTTCACATTCATCCACAAAAGACTTTTATCGTCATAATCAAATCTTACTAATTTTAGATCAAAGTACACTCCTTAAGCTAACTAATGGCCTATGTCACATCCCGGTAAAAACTCTGTGATTTGGGCAATCTTCAGTACAGCAAACCACTAAAATGCTAACTCAAAAAAAAATTCAACAATTTTCACATTCACCCACAAAAGACTTTTTATCGTCATAATAAAATCTTACTAATTTTAGATTAAAGTACACTCCTTAAGCTAACTAATGGCCTATGTCACATCCCGGGAAAACCTCTGTGATTTGGGCAATCTTCAGTACAGCAAACCACTAAAATGCTAACTCAAAAAAAAAATTCAACAATTTTCACATTCACCCACAAAAGACTTTATCGTCATAATCAAATCTTGATAATTTTAGATTAAAGTACACTCCTTAAGCTAACTAATGGCCTATGTCACATCTCGGGAAAAACTCTGTAATTTGGGCAATTTTCAGTACAGCAAACCACTAAAATGCTAACTCAAAAACAAATTCAACAATTTTCACATTCACCCACAAAAGACGATAAAGTCATAATCAAATCTTACTAATTTTAGATCAAAGCAAACTTAAAGCAATGTTGATATTTTGAAGCTTTTAATGACAAAGCATTAATTAATCCCTATTCTGTAGTTGGTTCCAATTCCTCTATGCGATTTCTTGTAAATTGCTTTAACCGACTGTTTCACTAATACTAATATAATTTTTTGTTGAATCAACAAATTTTGTATATGTACATATATGTTTTGTTGATTTTATTGTTTTGTTGAAAACTTCACATCCGTTTTAAATAACATTTTAATAATTTTTACGATCTAGGTAGTCTGAAATTTTTGGATTCTGAACTGATAAGACATTTTAAATCATTTTTATCATCGATTGTTACGCCTTATTGCAAACAAAATCTAAAACCAAGGTCATTAAATAACCGGAAGTAGAGGAATATCTTTTAATGTAAATTATTTAAATTATTCAATATTCGAAGAATTATAGATTTGTTGTACTCACAGAAATTTAAAGAATCTCTCTTAAGTAAGAAACTTTTGAATCTTTTTCTTATTCATTAATTAGGAGGTTAACTGTACCGGATTTGCAACGATTAAACCTAACTAATTCTTCTAAATAGTTCTATTAATTCATAAACTAGCCGGGTTAAAAAATGCTTTAAAAAATTGCAAGCCGTTTCAATGGTAAATATTTGTGTTTTGTTGTTGTTTTCGCATCTCATTCTCAAGTATTTTGTCATTGTTGAAGTGTAGCTTTTGACTTCTGAGTAATTCAATTTTCTATCATATCTTGGTAAAAACTCAGCTTAATAGCTATAATATCAAACTGTTCTTTTGTTATTGGTAGGTACATGAATACGCACATCTTTCCTTCTTTTTATGTTTTCGTTTATAAAGTTATTTATAATATTGATGATGTTATGTACTCGTATACATTTCTTCTTATTTTTTATTGTTGTTTTGCGTTATCACTTTACATTTTACTGCCAGAACAAAAAAACATACAAAAAAAAAAAAAAACTTGACTTATAAAATAATCACGTTGGGATTATATATGGAAGGTAGATGATGATTATGGTAATTTTAATCCAAAAAGATTTTCAGTCAACTTTTTTCGTCGTATGTGTGTTTGTTTAAGAATTGATGACTTTCAAATAGAAAGAAGAAATACCACGAAACAAAAAGATTTCCTAAAAGTACAAAAGGAATGACAAAAAAAATATCCATGACTTTACGTACGTTGCGAGTTAAATAAAAAATAAAAAATAAACATTTGGAAAATTCGGGAAACATGCGTGTAGAGGTAGATGTTTGGATAATGATGTGTCACCGAGATAAAGCTTCGTTGAATGAATATGATTTATTTTATCAACAGTTTCTAAATCGTTTATAAATAGGCACGTACGCGTTAGAAAAGTAAAGAATTAAATATATTTTGCATTAATTTTGAATTTATTTAAAGTTAATATTTTCCGAAAGAATTTAATCCAATTGAGATCTAATGAGCTTCAACCCATGGCGACTGAGATGAATACCACAATTTACATTATATTTATTTATTTTATTATTATTATGATACAATCTGTGGATCATAAAATCCAGTATCGATAGATAATCAAAATTATTTACAAAGAAATATACAAATTAACAGTTAGGAAACTTAACAATGGGCCCGATCATCCTCCGCTTCTTATGTGAATTTATGTATATTGAAAAAAACAAAAATAACATAACGTAACATAAAATTTTGGAAGGCAGAATCGGGCCTAATATTAGCATCAAAGCAATAAAATAATTACAAGATATGTACATTTTTACATACTACACTTCAAAATACAATTATATATATTATATGAGACTAGAAGAAAAAGCCCGTAATACGGGCGTAAATAGTTACTACTTCTTTTAATTTCCCATAAGAACTAATGCAAATTCGGTCATTTTAACTTAAATATTTATGAACTAAAATTCACACGAATTGAATATATTATTCGATAATTTGCGTCCTCAATATGTTTAGAATTAATGCTCGAAAAATCGTAGACGAAAATCTCTCTACATTTTCAGGTAGGATGAGAAAAGAAAACCACCATTTTCACTACTTAGTACTTATGCGATCAAACAATAAATTTTTCTGTTTACAGGAAAAAAATTTAAAACAAATCAGGACTGCCTTGATTTTTGACCGGCCCTTCACATGACAATCGCCGTATATAGTACAAGTAATGGGCTAAAAAGTTTGACAATAGATGAAAGTAAAGTTATGAATTCATTTGTTTGTAGTGTATAGTCAATTAACATGTCATTTTAAAGGTAACATTTCGTAAATTATCATAGAAAAAATTGATATGTATTTGTTTATTAAGTGAAAAGTTATTCCGTGCTAAAAATGAGTTAAATTAAAAAAAATTTGATTAATTTTAAAATTCTATTTCAAAAAATGGAAAAAGCCAACTCAGCCTGCTACAAAAATGTCTGCAATTTATGGTATTAGAAATGGGATACCGTCATATTCCCGAACGAAATAATTCCAAAAGAATACCGAAAAATTCAAATTAAACTGCCCCATCGAAAAGGAAGAAAGATCCCAATTAAATTTTTGTTAACTACTAAATGAAAACAAAAGGAATCTACATAATTTCATATCATCTTTGCGCGGAAAGGAGTAAGGACTAATGCTAAGAGGCTTTGGGGAGGTTTATAGTTTAGTATGTGAAATACGAACGTAAATACTCATTTTTGAATTTTTTCTGACGTTTTCCTGTCATCCTTGCGCAAAGGGTCGTTGCGGCTTTGGGGATTTCTCTATTTTAGTATGTGAATAATTAATAAAAAAAGTAGTTTTCAAATATGCTCCAATCTCTATGAATGTTAATGTTTCAAAAAATCACCAAAGCGGGGGTTTGGGTGCGGCACCCCCCATCCTCTAAAAACGAATTAGAAAAATATTTCAAAAAAAATTTATATTTAAAAACTTGATTTTATGGAATTTTTGGTTTTTTTGTAATTTTTTTATTTTGGATAACGATACCAACCCATTAGAAATAACATCCCATGAGTGGTCTGACCCGTGGGTTGGCTATCTTATCTAGAAAGAAATCCAGAAACAAAAAATTCAGAAAAATTTATATTCAGAAACACAATTATCAAAGTGCGGCAGTGTAAAAATCGATACGGATTCTATTCAAAGATGTATCACTCTCACTTGATAAGTTAATAAAAAAGAAATTTCAATTCAATTTAGTTTTATTTTACAAAATAGTTTTTAATAAAATATAATAATTTCACAAATTTATATTTTTCGCAACGATAGAATAATTATAATTTTGTCGCAAAGATGGTTATCAAGATTAGCTTTCCCAAAATTATTATTTTTGATAATATTACCCTTTTGTGTTGATGTGTCCAGTCGCCTCACAAAAATTGGAATGCCCGAGCAAAAGTCCATCAGCATAACTTGTTCGTTATGTTTTTTAGCTGTGTAGTGTTAAATTTTGCCTTCTGCTTTCCATAGCTCCATCTTTGATATGTATAATATATTTTAATTTAGTTCATAATATGGCTTGAGTTTTAAATAATAATAATAATTCAAGGTAATTAACTTAATTCAGGTAATACTTAACAAAAACAAACTAAATACAGTAAAACCTAACAATTAATATCACAACGTCAAATGAACTGTCAACTAAATAACAATTGTAAGTATAAATTTCAATTAAATTTAAATTAATTACATTTTGCCTTAAAGATTTAATAATAAAATTTAAGTAACATAATTCAACAGGTAAGTATAATGTAAATAAAAAAAATAGTTAATTTGCATCGGATGAATAATGATTTGTTTATTTCTAGCTATTTCAACAGGCAGGAAAAATTAAAATTTATAAAATGCCAATAAAATTTCAGTTTTTCCGCTAGAGTTGTTAGTATTTATGATAGAGGAAATTTCTCAACCTTTCAGACGCAGATCAAAGGAATTGTATCGCAATAGTTCTACCACAAATGTTTCAAGTTTTGTTGTGGTTGGCTTAATTCATTGGGTTAGTTTAGTATGGTATTGACGAATGTGTCGGAGTAAATTGCGGATTTGTATTAAATTGGTTAATGTTTCGTCAGCCTTGCAGACACAGATCAAAGGAATTGTGTTTTTATTCTATCGTCAATTTTATTAGAGGTAGTCGGGAAATTAAGTTGGTTATCTATTTCTATTTCTGAAGTGAACTCTACAAGTTATGAAATATATTAAATATCTATTGTAAGAAGTTAAAACAGTTGATTGAAAATTAAATTTTTGTATTGAAGAAACGAACAATTTACCACAGAAATAGAACTAGATAACTAACTTAATTTTCTGAACCTAACTCTAATAAAATATAAACAGACTGGTATATAAAACAAACCATGCCTTCCATCCAATGAATATGAAATTGAACATAGACAGATCAAGTTGAACATTACTTAATTAAAAACTGCTATCCGAATAGAGTAAATTAAAAAAAAATTAGAAATCAACTCCATGAAGTATCACTGCTGGAATCTGTTCCCAACAACGTAGATATTGCCAATTATATAAGATAACCAGAAATTCTACAAATTGCTGTATTATTTGAAGACCTTAACAAAATAAGCAATAGTGAAACCAATCGCAAATACGCCATAGACCGCATCTCTCATGTATTATTAAACATACCTAAAGTCACTAGGCTGTGATAGAATAACATTCAAAATTCACAATAAATTAGAAAATCACCTTTCAAAACTTAAAGACACTTAATACGTTTGATAATGTAATTTAAAAGATACTTCGTGGAGTTTGTCAAAAAAGATATAAAACACAGACTTTAAATGAACTGAAAACTGTTGCTATAAAGACAACGCACTAAAAAAATGGCACAGCTTTATGTTAACATGTATCAGCGATCAAAACACTTAGAGTGGGTATTAGAGTGAGTTTACAATACAAATTACACATATGTAAATTATATGATCGATAACTATTTATGAGTTGTTCTAAAACGTTTTTGATGTATAGAATTAATGTATAAATATTGTAGAGTTTTGAATAGAATTAGGGAGTGGGCAGTATTGTAATGTTGGTCTTTTAGGTATAATTTTAAAGAGAAATCCTATTTCAATTTATTTTTAGGTGTTTCAATAATTTTTTTTTTTTTTAAATTTAGTTTTATAACCGCTGGACGATGTAAAGCTATAACACTGTGATCAAAAAGAAGTAGTAAGAATTTTTAAATAAAACACTGAAACGATTCGATGAATAGTTCAGATTATTTTTAATTCGTAGTACTGTGTCGGACATGAGCGTTGGGCATACTAAAGTTGGGTGTAACGAAAATTTTGAAAAAAATCTAGTGACTAGCGGAATCGAGGTTTTGTTTGTTTGGAAAATTTTCGGGAGTCGAAAAAGAATAGTCTGAGCGAAAGGAGGTTAAGAATGAAAAATAGTGTGAGTATGCCATAGCATAAAAATAAATAAACAAATAAAAGCCGAGTGATAGTGAGAGGAAGTATTGCCTCTTGACTGCACATTGCAGAAGAAAAAAAACTACATTAAATCTAAAATTTAAATCCTTTATACCGTATATGTATCAAAGACACGAAAAAAAAGACATTCAAAAATATTAGTTTAAAACCTTAGTTCTAAAAAAAAAAAAAAAAAAACTAGAATCAAGTGTGTGAGTGTGTACTAGTGTCTCTATGGCAAACCACCATATTTGTACAAAACAAAAACAAAGAAAACTGAATACATATCATAAGTATGACACATGAATACGAGTAACTAGAATAGTTACCCCACAGTTAAGTTATACCATCAGAAGAAGCCAGACGGGGAGTCAATCACCTACCAGTGTTACATGTGTATATTTGTTGGATTCGTTTTCCTTACACCCCCCCCCCCCCCCCCCCCCCAATTTCGTCAATCAATTTTGATTTAATAAAGCCATTGTAATAATTTGTAAATATTCATGTTAATTTTTGTTTTGTTAATTCGAGGTAGGTGGTGATGAGTCAGTAAATTACGAGAGATAGGGGTGAGATCAGGATGAACAAAGGTAAAGCCAATGTATTTTTGTCGATAATAATATTCCGGTTAAATTAATGTTTCTAAACATGTATCTTTGTATGGTTTTTTTTATAGGTGTATTTCCTTATAGTTGTTTTGTATGCGGTAAACTACAGATTTGTGTAAACTTCTCAAACCCCATCCCAACCCTAGATTTAGTCGGCTAAAAGTTACCACGAGAGGTCCCTTCATAAATAATTTTGTTGAAACAGAGGAAACTTCTATTTTTTTTACGTATAGGTTTTTAAGATTAAATGACGAAACCTTTTGCAAATTAAATGCAACCTTTTGCAAATTAAACGGAACTATTTGCAAACTAAGTGAAACTTTTTACTAAATTAAATGAAACAATTTGCAAATAAATTGAAACCCATAGAATTTTCCTTCCTGAAAGATAAGAAAATACCTCTGTTTTAATTTTATAATGGTACATTCACATATTATTCCTTTCATCACGGATTCATTGAAACACAATGATACGTGTTTCAAGAAGCTGTCATGTAGCGATTTACTCATTTAAATCGCTAAATTTAATTCGTTTATCGCCACAATTATTTGAAATGTAACGCATTTCACCTTTCAAATATAAATGTAATTGAACAGCTCTTTTCGGCTTATAGTGACACCTCCAGAATATTTAACTTACTAATATTCTACGGTTTGTTACTGTGCTCAACTCAATAAATATATTTCCCTATATTTGAGTACAGTTCACTATTTTGCATTAAATTAATATCTTGGATAAATTTAATGCAACACCGAAACTACCACCACCTATTGTCGTCATCCTCAAACTACTCATCAGCAAAATACAATTTTGCTTAAACAAAAATACAGTCTAAGTTTTTAACTACTGAAAAATTTTAACAACGGTAATTGTGACACACGCAATTTTCATATACAAAAAGAGTACCTCGTTCAGATTTTTAATGCGACACGTCGTCGCCATTACATTTATATATTTTTTTGGAAATCTTTTCAAGTGCGTGAATATAATTAATATATCATTTCCCGTATTATAATATCTAGTGAAGAATAACCAAGTTGCGTTATAATTTTTTGTGAATTTAATCCGCAATATAAATCAAGTTCGCGTTCGCGATTAATTTCTGTCGGGCAACAAGTGATGGTGACAATTAGTCCCCCAATTATTTGTTCAACAATAAAAACGGCGTAAATGAATTCACAGTATATAGCCACCAAATTGTGTGGCCGAATTTAAAAGTTACAGGTGATGTAAATGTTACAGAAATTTAATTGTAGATAAAACAATTGAAGATTATGAAGTAATTATGGAAGTTTGGAAATTAAAAGAAATTTGTGAAATTCAAATAATTCGACAAAATTTAAGAATATAAAAACTGAGAATTGACAAAAGGTTGAAGAATTTAAATTTTTTAAAGAAATTTAAATAAATTGAACTCTTTGATAAGCCTAAAGAAACTGCAGATTTTATACGAACTAAACAAATTTAGGGATTTTCAAAATTGGATTGATTGAAAGATTTAAAGAGAATGCCAAAATGTAATATATTGAATAATTCCAAGAATTTGAGAAATTTATTGAATTTGGAGCATTACAGAATTTGGAGACTTAAGTGAAACTTTATTGTGAAACTTAAAAAATATTTAGAATTCCAGTAGTTTGAAGCAATAATAATAAATTTGAAGAAATTGTAGAATTCACAAAAATTCCACCATCAGAATCCACCCAGGTGCAATAAGTAGATCGAAAAATCTAATTTCTAAAAAAATATTGTAAAATCAGGGGTTCAGGGTAAGAGCCCTCATAACATTTTCTTTTCCACTCATTTGTTTATCAACATTTTACGTTTCATATTTGCTTACTTTTAAGAACCCCCCCCCCCCCCTTGGGGGATGAAAATTGGATGACGATTCAAACATTTAAAAATTCAAAAAATTTACTGATTTGTTCGAATTAAGTGGACTTGAATCTAGAATTGGGTTTGGTACGTAATCCCGCTGCCCAAAATCCCGTATTCTAAAATCCCGTATTCCAAAATCTCTTTTCCTAAATCCCCTTTCTAAAATACCGTAATCCAAACTCCAAAATTATGGGATTTTAGAATGCAGGGTTTTGAAATACTGGGTTTTGTATTACGGGATAACAACAATTTCGGGATTTTGTCTTACGGGATATGGGCCGCTCCCACTGATGTCTCATATTTTAACGAATAAATTAGGTATGAGAAAGCTGTTGGTAAGATGGGTGCCGCATTTATTAAATTTGGATCAAAAACGATAAAACTGATTTCAAGCGACGAGTTGTAACTCAATTTAGACAATAAGTTCAAACTGTTCTCAGAAAGAATTTAATGACAGCACGAAGATCAATTTTTATCATTTTTTAAATACAAAACAACAAGTTTACTTTAATCAGCTGTCTGAACAAAACTATTTCAATATTTCGTTGCGTTTGTATCAAGAGTGAATGCGTTCAATGTACATATTTAGTAGACAACACCAACTTTTCAAATGACATACTAGATTCCATTTTGAGATTATTATCTTTACAACTAACATAATCCAAGCCTAACCTTTTGTTTTTATATTGTAGTTAACAAAAATTTATTGGGGTCTTCCGTTTTTATAGGCAAGTTATTTATGCGAATGAAGTTTTTCTTAAAATAAAACTAGATTTAACAACAACAACAAATTGCATATGTATGTGTTTAAAAAAGTATACATTCGAGCGAATTACAAAAAAAAATGTTTTTCTATAATAATATGCGAATGAAATATATATATTTCATGCCTAAGAAAAATCGATATTTCGAGATTTTCAACAATCGGCAAACAAATCGTCGGTAGAACCCATGTGTCTCCTTTAATCATGCCAACCCGTTTGAAAAGTTATTGGGGTTTACCTAGTTATTCCTAGATTATACGAAAAAGTGAAAAATTTTGTCTTATGCATGTCTAAGAAAATCCATATCTCAAGATTTTTCCCCGATCGGCAAACATCTCACTATGATATTTGGGTAGGCCGATGTGTCTACTTTAATCATGCCAACCCGTTTAAAAAAGTTATTGGGTTTACCTAGTTAATCCTAGATTATACGAAAATTTGAAAAATTTTGTCTTATGCATGTCTAAGAAAATCCATATCTCAAGATTTTCCCCGATCGGCAAACATCTCACTATGATATTTGGGTAGGCCGATGTGTTTACTTTAATCATGCCAACCCGTTTGAAAAGTTATTGGGGTTTACCTAGTTAATCCTAGATTATACCAAAATTTGAAAAATTTTGCTTTATGTATGTCTAAGAAAATCCACATCTCAAGATTTTCCCCCGATCGGCAAACATCTCACTATGATATTTAAGTAGGCCTAAGTGTTTACTTTTAATCATGCCAACCCGTTTGAAAAGTTATTGGGGTTTACCTAGTTTTCCTAGATTATACGAAAAAGTGAAAAATTTTGTCTTATGCATGTCTAAGAAAATCCATATCTCAAGATTTTCCCCGATCGGCAAACATCTCACTATGATATTTGGGTAGGCCTAAGTGTCTACTTTAATCATGCCAACCCGTTTGAAAAGTTATTGGGGTTTACCTAGTTAATCCTAGATTATACGAAAATTTG
Organism: Tipula helvola; assembly: GCA_963556165.1. Taxonomy (NCBI): domain Eukaryota; kingdom Metazoa; phylum Arthropoda; class Insecta; order Diptera; family Tipulidae; genus Tipula; species Tipula helvola. Next base: position 198,621,918 of record OY744482.1, on the reverse strand, counting down.
AAAAATTTTGTCTTATGCATGTATAAGAAAATACATATCTCAAGATTTTCCCTGATCGGCAAACATCTCAGTATGCTATTTAGGTAGGCCTAAGTGTCTACTTTAATCATGCCAACCCGTTCGAAAAGTTATTAGGGTTTACCTAGTTATTCCTAGATTATACGAAAATGTGAAAAAAAAATTTTTATGCATGTCTAAGAAAATCGATATCGATATCTAGGATTAACTAGGTAAACCCCAATAACTTTTCAAACGGGTTGGCATGATTAAAGTAGACACATAGGCCTACCCAAATATCATAGTGAGATGTTTGCCGATCGGGGAAAATCTTGAGATATGGATTTTCTTAGACATGCATAAGACAAAATTTTTCAAATTTTCGTATAATCTAGGATTAACTAGATAAACACCAATAACTTTTCGAACGGGTTGGCATGATTAAAGTAGACACTTAGGCCTACCTAAATATCATAGTGAGATGTTTGCCGATCGGGGAAAATCTTGAGATATCGATTTTCTTAGACATGCATAAGACAATATTTTTCACATTTTCGTATAATCTAATATTAACTAGGTAAACTCCAATAACTTTTCAACGGGTTGGCATGATTAAAGTAGACACTTAGGCCTACCCAAATATCATAGTGAGATGTTTGCCGATCGGGGAAAATCTTGAGATATGGATTTTCTTAGACATGCATAAGACAAAATTTTTCAAATTTTCGTATAATCTAGGATTAACTAGGTAAACTCCAATAACTTTTCAAACGGTGTTGGCATGATTAAAGTAGACACTTAGGCCTACCCAAATATCATAGTGAGATGTTTGCCGATCGGGAAAATCTTGAGATATCGATTTTCTTAGGCATGCAATATATATATATTTTCATTCGCATATTATTATAGAAAAACATTTTTTTTTAATTCGCCCGAATGTATATTTTTTTAAACACATACATACTACAATTTGTTGTTGTGTTGTTAAATCTAGTTTTATTTTAAGAAAAACTTCATTCGCATAGTTGTTTAGCATTGGGACAATTTAAACGGTGTATGCCCGAAACATTTTTTGGCAACAAACATTAGAATCAAAAATAATAAATTGGCATCACAAATAATATTTTGGAACCACATATGAAAATACAAACAAATATTTTTGAAGGACATTATTAAATACTATGCCGACAAACATTGGCATCAAAATTAATAAATTGGCGACAAATATAATATTTTGGAACAGAAAAAAAATAATTTTAGTAGTAAAAAAAAAAAAAAATTCGTGACAAAAATTAAATTTAATCGGTACAAATTATTTAATATTTGATTGGGGATCGATATAAAATATTGCAGTGTCATTAATAGATTCTATATAATCCGCTCCTACGTGCGGCATGCAGTGCGACATGTTTGCTTCTCCCGGCTCCCCTACGTCCCTCGAAGTTCAAATTTAAAGCCCCTCGGAGGGCTAAGCTTAGCCGTTAGCCTCTACAATTCTAAGTTAAATTAGGGATCTCCATTTTCCAGAATATTTTAAAACTAATTTCAATTTTTTAATTTTTAATTATTTATTTATAAATTTGTTGCCAGTTAATTATTTTTGTCGCCCCAAATGTTTATTTCGATGCCAAAAAATAATTTTTTGTTGTACCCTTCCAATAGTGCCAAAAAATTATAAATGTTGCAAATTATTATATTTTGTTCCAAAAAATTAATTTTATGATGCCAAGAAATTTTTGTTTGTTGCTCATTAATTTGTGCCGTTTTATTATTTTTTTGTATGTGTGCCGGTTTATTGCCAGCCTTTAGCATTTTATGGGATTTTTATTTATTTCATATTCTTGAAAGAAAAAATCCCCAAAAAATATAAATTAAAGTGCCCCCATCGAAAAGGAAGACCCCAAAAATTTTTTATTAACTACAATATGAAAACAAATGAATCTACTTAATTTTATGTTATGCTTGTGCGGAAAGGACTAATGCTAATCGATTTTGGAGTTTTTTTATTTTAGTGTGTGACAATACAAACGTAAATATTATTTCAAATGTAAATCTTTTTGAAATTCTTCTGACGTTTTCCGATCGTTGCGCAAAGGGTCCAATTCTAAGAGGCTTGGGGAGTTCTCAATTTTAAATATGTGAATAATTATTAAAAAATATAAATTTTTCAAATGATCCAATTTCTATGAATGTTAGATTTTTTATAAATAGTTAAAGCTGGGCTTGGGGCCGGCAGCCCACCTCATTTTTTTGTTTTTTTCGGGATTTTGTAATTCGGAATTTTGTCACCAACCCTCTGTTTTCATATCGTAGTTAACAAAAAAATTAATGGGGTCTTCCTGTTTAATGGGTCACGTTATTTTGCATATCTTGGTATTTTTATTTTTGGGAATATGATGGTATCCTTATACTGTATACATTTTTTGAAATAAAATCCCGAAAAACAAAATCTCGAAAAATAAAATCACGATTAAATATCTCGAAAGCCAAAAATCTCGAAAACAAATACCTTGAATTACTAAGAGTAAGCATGTAGATTGTATAGATGTATGTAGGCGGATTAAACCCATTTGCCCGCACAAATTTAGCTTCAAATGAATTTTATGTGGCCGACGTTAAAGTTCAGCACGTGTCAAAATTGAGTAAACTTTTGGAATTTTGGCACCACATCCTAACAATAATGAAGCGATGTCCAATATCACTACGGTGCTGTTATCTACACGATTTTCTTGGGGGACAGCGTAAAACTACATACAGAAACCTGAAACTACTACATCACGTAATGCTTCCACCCAAGCAATGAAAACCCGTAATATTCTACGTTTTGGTCGTTATAAAAGTTTACGGTAGTTGAATTTTTGTTTTTATTTGTTGAGGTTATTTGTGCTGCTACTGGCAAATGTACCAACCATTGGTAATGTTGAGTTAGAATGCATAAAAATGATGTCCTTTACGGAATTGGGTGTAGGGCTTTTATAAAAGAAATCGAGTTGTTTAGTTGGAAGATGAGGACGTAATGCTCTGTAAATTAATTAAAGTAACGTAACTTAATTTTGAGGATTCTATAACTCGGATGGTAACTCGGATGGACGGTCATTTTATCTGTAGTATTTTTTTAGATGGGTGTTTCTCCCGATAGCAGCTACTTACCTCAAAGAATTTTCACTAAATAAATAACATCTAAGTAAAGTAAATTTTTATTCTTCCGAATTATCGTTTGTATTGCTTTCAATAAAACCCCCTTGATGTTGATGTGCTCATATAGGATGGATCTTGTAAAAAGTGTACCTTGTTTTTATCGAGAATAATTAGAGATACAAAGAATATACTCATTATCAAAGTTGTCAGACAGAAGGAGGAATTTTTTTTCATAACCTTGGATGACCTTGAATGCCCTTAGTTTCAAGCAAGAACGGTGAATTTTTATGAGTGGTCGTATTTCTGAGTACTGCTCAAATCACGACATTGGCATGATGTGTATTTCTGTACTTCTTATCTCAACAAAACTTTATTGCTGGTAAATAAAATTAATCCACATTTGCTTAAATAAAACTTAGTAAACACACTTTAAACATTTAGTTCAAATGTTGAGTTAAATTTCGGTATATTTTGTAGTTAAGCCAATTAACGATTATTATATTTATGTAGATTGGAAGCTCCGTTCACTATCTGGCTAATTCCGATTTAATTCGATATAGATAGAGGTAGTAAAACATCCTAAAATTAAACAAATAATTATAGTTTTAGTCGAATTATAACTACATTTCCATTAATACTTACAGGCAAAATATTTTTTCTTTTATGAACGTTGTGTAGTGCCGCCGTGTTTGACAATCAAGAAATATTTGTATTATTCAGTCAATTGAATTTAGTGAAATAAATTTGACAAACGCAAAACAATATTGTGGATACAGGTTTTTGTATTGGTATGGGTGAATAAATTACAGTTTAACATCGATATGTCAGTCTTACCGTTGTGTTAAACAAAGATCTTTTAGTTGGTAGTGTACTTTCCTGAAACTGTTATTGAATATTGATTTTAGGTGTTTGTATTTTTTTTGTATATTTGTGTCACTATCAGTCACAAAAATAACACAAACATACATAAATAAAACATACAAAAAAAAAAGTAGAAACTGCAAGTGTTGTGATCTTGTGTTGTCCAAAAATATAAAAAAAATGGAATTCGGAATAAATTCGTCACCACATCTTGAGATGGTGGACATTACAAAACAACTTTTTATCGTAACTTTTATTCCGATGTCCAATTCAGCGTGCAGGGCAAAATCATCTATGCTCATGCACTCAAACTAATCGAACGCAGCGTAGTTTTCGAGAAACAGTTTGGAGATACAATGGGCCATAAAAAATGGATTCCAATAAATGATTGCAAATATGAAAGTTTTCTCGAATTTATTCGCTTTATATATACCGATGAGTGCGATATAAACGAAAATAATTTAATCGATATTTTGAAGCTGGCTACCACATATCAAGTGATTAAATTGGAAAATCGTATAATAAATTCTGGTGTAACTGGCCAAATGTTAAAATTTTTTGAGCATTGTGTTGGATTTGGATGAAGAATTTAATACGGCTTAATCAGAGGACATAGAACTAAACATACATACCTCGCAGTCGCAACCAGGAACTTCAAGTAGTAGTTCGCTTAGGTTACAATCACTGCCACGATTGAGAACGCGACTTTCTCCATGCAATAGACGACGATCGGTCCTAGACTGAAGCTCGACGACGATCGGTCCTAGAAGAAGCAATAAAAACTAAAATAGAATTAAATAAAGCCAAAACCGAATAATATAAGAAAAATTAAAAAGAATTTAAAAATAATGTAAATGTATTTATTAAAAAGAAATATTAAATTAAATATTATAACCCAAAAAAATTATTTAATTTTATTCAAAACTTCTTAAAATACTATCCCGAATAGCGGTACTCCTGGTGAATTCTGTAAGTATTGGTCGACTGGATCCGGCATTTTCAAATTCATCCATAATTACTGAAGTATCAACAGTAGGCTCAGGTTCATAACAATATGCTTATATTATGGAGAACAGCTGTGGCAATAATTATTGTTAACACATTAGAAGTATCCAGTTGTGACTCTGAAATGAAAAACGAAAATTATTAAATATAGTATTCTTTTCAACTATTAATTACTAACTTGTCGATAGAACTGGAAATCGTCTTTTATATCTTCCGAAGAACATCTCTATAATTGAGCGCGTTGCACTGAGAGCTTTGTTATAGCGTTGTTCAGCCGCTGTTTGAGGATTCCGTAATGGCGTGATCAAACAATTCTTGCACCCATCACCAATCATAAGAGAATCTCCAGATTCAAATCTCGCTCGCAATTGGGAGAAATTAAAGATTGGTCATGAGCTGAACCAAACCACCTGAACAAATCAACCAATTAAAAAAATTTATTATTTTTTTTATAAACTTTAAATCTTACCTCGCTACAATATCTCTTACTCTAGCTTCAGAATCACACACAACATGACAGTTTATAGAAAAATATCCTTTTCTATCCTGTAAAGTTGTGAGTTTTCACTACCTGGAGATTTAATTGGAATATGCGTTCCATCAATGCATCTTATGCATTTCGGTATTCCTTTTTGATGTGAAAACATCTTTAGCGGGGGTAAGTCAAAAATTTCATGTAAAAAAAGGAACGGAAAATCCGGTACGACTGAAATTGCAAATTAAATATGAGAAAAGCGATGACAAAATGCGCCGAACTTACTTCGAATTACAATTTCCGTCAGATTAAAATTGAAATGCACAAAAATTATGTATGTGTAGTGTAAGTGATTCAAAAAAACTGAAATGGAAGTACGTTAAACAAAGACAAATGCACCCATACTTTAAATATTAAATATTATACATCTTAGTGAGCTATGAAAATGCCACTTATACGTTGGTCGTTGATATATAATAAAATAATAATTTGAAATTGTTTAATCGGTATGCTATGTTTAATTGTTTAGTATTGCTCATGTTGTCGCTGAGTTTAGTTATGCGGGGCGTATAGCAAACAAAAAATATAAAAGTGGTAAACAGATTCGAATACCATATGGGTGGTTTGCATGTGTATGTGATGGGGGACACGCTCGGCGTACACCCATAATTCTAGTACCGGCCGAGGCAATGGACGCTTGCCGGTGGTACTAGGTTTTACTATTCATTGATAAGATTCACAATAAAGTTGTACACATGTATTTATAATCTTATACTGTTTATTTATTATTTGATAATTTAATCCGCACCGTAATATAGCAGCGGGTATGATACTCTGGCTTTGATGGCCTTCGATACTTATTTTTATTAATTACGTCACAATTTTTATTTATGGGCGAGAGCTAAATTTCGTGCTTCGCTTGTAAAGGTTGCAAAGTTATTGTTTTTTCTATTCACCAACTTTTCTTATGTGCACCGTTTTGTTTTGGCGGAGCCTATGCGATTTGCCCGAGTGTCGTGAATTCACCACGCCGTGCGAACGAGTGCCGGGAAACGTTTGATCTACTATAACCTAGGTGTCACTCCGGGGAATTTAGTTATTTGTGCCGGTGTACGGAATGTCACGACATCTTGTCCTGTCTTGACAATTACTTGTCAGTTGTTCCAAGTGTCGTGACACTCCGCGACCGCCGCAAAAGTGATTTACTGATTTGCTTATGGATTTGGAAAAATGAATAGGGTGGTTAGTCAAATATCTCGTAATTCTTGCTTTATAAACCTTGTTTATTGTTATCTTTCATTACAGGTTGGTTGGTACCACCACAACCATTTTCTAATGATACGCGCAAGGAAGAAGTCGCAGAGAGGCATGGTACCGTCTTTCCAGCTGCTCTGATTTTACAGTCAAAATAGCGCCTTTGTCTAATAGAACCGCCCTATTTCACTTCGTTCAAATCAGCGATGTCACTTTGCGTTGTTCACCTAGTTTGCCGTGACCATTCACAAAAGTCTAAATATGGAATCTTCAACAATTGCTGTGTATGAGTAATGGTGAATTTAAAAGCGTTCAGGGCAGGTTTAGATGATTAACTTAACAGAACTGTATTTTCCTCAAGCTCAACAAGACATGGCTATACTGAAATATAGTCTGTTATAAATTTCAATTTTCAATTAAAGAATTAATGTTGGTAAAGGTTCGTCCTCCAAATCCAAAATAGAATAACTTATTGACTTTTTAAACTAAAATTGTGCCGTAATTTAAATACTGAGTGAACAGCAGCCGTCTACCTACATTGGTCTCTCAGGCCCATGAAAGAGACTTGAAATGATTCAATAGTTAAAAGTTTTCACATAATTCGTTTGCGAGTTGAGCGTGAACTTTTTTTATTATAAAATCTTTGTTTCAAAATATTCCGTTCGACATCATTTTCAGGCAATTTGATGAATTGTTTATCCAAACGTGCTATTGCATGAGAAACTTTATGTATCACTTTACCTGCAACTGTTTGGTGAACTCCAATTAATTCCCCAGTTACGCTTTGAAAAGTCCCAGTAGCATAATAACGAAGGGCAGCCATAGGCGGTTGCTCCGGGGAAAGCGGATAACCTCTATTATGTTTATTTGGAGGATCATCTTTTATTAAATCTAATATATGTATAATAGAAGCCTTCTTTGGAAAATCTAAACTTTTTCAAAAATTCATTGTCATCGTAAAAATCAGGATAAATTCTTTCTCTAAACGTTCTGATTTTTCTTCTTTTCTCACCAAGAAAATAATCTGAATCGTTCGAAGATGAAGACGAAGATGAGGTAGTCATTTTAGAACAAAAAAATATTAAAATAAATTTATATGTAATGTTATTTTATTGTTACGGGAATCACCACTGTTCTTGCTCGCCGTTTTTTTACTAATCTAACTGAATTCGCAGCACAGAAGTATAATACAATATGACAATATGTATAATGACAATAATCTCTCACTTTAATTTTAATAATTTTATATTTATTTTTAATAATTGAAATGTATGATATGATATGCATGTATTTTAATTTTGAAAAACAATGCTGTCAACTTGACACTGACTCTGACAGATCGAAAATTCGAAATTAAATTCGGAAGAAAAAATCGTAGAAAAAAAAAAATAATCCATCGAAATCGGTGGATTTTTATAATATCCGTGGATCAAAAAATCCACGTTTAAACTTACCAAACGCTGGGTAAATCCTTGACTGTGGATTAATATTCGTTCAAACTTATGGGCCTTAGTGGTGTTTATTGTGCAGCTAAATTATTGTGATTTAAATTCTTTGACAAGTGACAACTTTTGTGAATTTATTTGATTTATTTATAGTACATTTTTCATACAGGCATTCAAAACGGACATTCTTTTTTGCGGAGTATATTTTTTGAATTTTATATAAATTTTGCTTATAAACAACTACAACCTTTGCTTTCTTACGGACATTCTAAATTTATTATTCTTAGTTTTTAATTTTTTGAGTTTGTTTTGTACAAATTTTTTATGTAATAAGTGAACCTCAGAATTTCAATATATCGTATGGAAATTACCAATATTCGAGGTCAACAACAAATGGTCCTATTTCATCGTATTCGAATATGGTTATATTTATTCCATAAAGGATGCCAATAGCTAATTTTTCTTATACGTCGAACCCGCGTATTTTGATATATTTTGATCGTACGTCAAAAATCAATTATTTAAATTAAAAACATTAGTTAATATATTATGTTCTAGTTGTTCCCGGTTTTTGTCAGCATTTGGTTTTAAATTACTTTTACGGCTGTTGCACTAATACTAATATAATTTTTTATTGAATCAACAAATTTAGTATACATATTATATGATTTGTTGATTTTGTTTTTTTCTTGAAAACTTCACATCCGTTTCATCGCCTTTAAAACGTTCTCTGCTTTTTTTGAACAACTTTTTCCAAGAAGAAACACTCACTCTGGCCAGTACATTGTCACTAAAAGCCTTTTTCAACATTTCCAATGTTTTGGAAGCTGAAATTCCATTTTTGAAGCAAAATTTGACGATCATCGTAGAAGCTACCTAAATCATGAGGATAAACTTATTATTTACCAAAGTAGCCTGGTATGATTTAACAAACGCTACTGAAAAGTTAGTAGTGCAAATGATTCAGAACAGAGCCCTAAGATTTACATTAAACAGTTGTCACCCTGATCATAAACAAACTAATATGCAGGGCCCATTATGCTGCTAATTTATTGAGCATAGGTGAATACATTTTCTGAAAAGCTAATGAGTGATAGTCTAAATAAATTATTTTCATCCTCGGGTGAATTTTAAATTCAATCGGATATGCTTACTGATGAATAAATTTTTAAACATAAATATTATAGGTTAAATTTAGTTTTAAGTTAGTTTTTAAGATGTACTTATTTTGGGTGTAATAATAACAGTTGCAATCCTTCATACAAAAATAATAAAATTAAATGTATCTATATAAAATCTCTAAATTACTGTAGTTTAACAAACTAAATATTCTAATGAAAATGTATTTTAAGTAAAATGAAATATACTACTCTCTACTTAGATTTACTCTTTGTAACATAGGATAATATTTTAATTTCCGTCACATATTAAAAGAAATATGAAGATTCAAACAAAAACTTTGAACATCCTCAAAGCTTTAAGAAATATGGATAAACCCCTTCGAAATCTTTTTTGATTTGACAAATTTGCTAACAAACTCAAGCGTTGCGAAATGAAATCAATTTGGTGACTTTATCCTTACCACAACAATATTATAGTTCATATAAATATATTGGAATTATGCCACCATTTCCAGTTTTTTTTCCGCAGTCTTTTAAATCGAGGACAAATCACCATAAATTTCTCAAAACTTTCTTCATTTTTTTTTCATCCGACAACTTATAAATAAATTTATATTACAGGAGAGAATTTATTTTTCTAAAACCATACAAAATACGAACAAAGTGAGACAAATGATTATAAGCCAAGAAAAAAATAAAAAATATGTATTACGATAAGAATATATAATAATAAAAATAATGAAAATAATAATAGTTGTCTCTTATAATTTTTATTTTACAAAATCTTTAAAACAGACGACAACTTATAACAAATTTAATAAAACAATATAATAGCGAGTACACATACACAATTCTGTTGGTAAAACGTAAGACGAAAGTATTACAGATATAAAAAAAAAAAATTATTACAAGTATTAAGTCGAAAAATAATATTATGAGAAATAGCTTGAATATAAAATATATCCGTTTTCTTCGGTATAATAATGAAATTAAATCGTTCAATTGGGGGTTTTCGTTTTTTTAAAATGAATGTTTTTTAAAATTACTTTATATAGTTTGTTGTGTTATTTACATATTTTCAATAAAGGTGTCTCTAGAAATTATCTCTTTTGTAAATTATGACTTTGTAATACTACATACAATGCAATATTATGGAAACTGATATTTTTTCGGGTACTCAAACAAAAAGTGCGACATTTCTCGATATATAATTAGACAACTGCTATTTCTCTCCTTGGTAACAGTCTATTTCCACAGAGACACTATGATTTTTGCATTTCTTACTTTTATTTATTTGTTTATTGCGATTGTTAAGTCAATGATAAAAGTTAATTATTATGCTCGCGAAATTTACAATTCCCTCGCCCAACCTGAAAATATTTATATATCAATTTTAATACTATTTTAATTTTAACTTAATTTTTATTCTACCCTGCTCATATTATATTGTTATAAATTCAAGTCAAATTTGTAGACTTTTCTCTTGTATAAATAAAATAAAAATAAATAAACTTTCCCTATTTTTCAGCAATAATCAAAAGAAAATAAGGAAAATTAAATTAAAAAACATTCTACAATAATAACAATGTGTATTAAAAAGAGAAAATTCAATTTAATGACGTCATCATATGTCCACATTTAAAACCAATGCAAGAAAAAAGATAACACGTCTCCCCTCAACAATCAAAATTAAAATAAATTAAAAAGAGCCAAACAGAAAAAATTAAATCAATACAATGAGTGCGAAGAAAACAAAACAATCTAGCATGCTTTGCAAACTACAAATAACAATAGAAAGGTGTTCGAATTCAAATTGGAATGGAGGCATTTAAGCCGCATACTACATCAAAAAACAACGGGCGAGTTCACCCTCAACTCGCAAAAGAATTATGTGAAAACTTTTAACTATTGAATCATTTCAAGTCTCTTCAATGGCCTGAGAAGCCAATGCAGATAGACGGCTGCTGTTCGCTCAGTATTTAAATTACACTACAATTTTGGTTTAAAAAGTCAATAAGTTATTCTATTCTGGATTTGGAGGACGAATCTTAACGACATTAATTGTTTAACTGAAAATTGAAATTTATAACCGACTATATTTCAGTCTAGCCATGTCTTCGTGAGCTTGAGCAAAGTACAGTTCCGTTAAGTTAATCATCTAAACCTGCCCTGAATGCATTAAAATTCATCATTACTTGTATACAGCAGTTGTTTGAAGATTCCATATTTAGACTTTTGAGAATGGTTACGGCAATCTATATGAACAAAGCAAAATGGCATCGCTGATTTGATTGAATTAAACTAAAAGGCGCTATTTTGACTGTAATATCATAGCAGCTGGAAAGACGGTAGCATGTCTCCCTGCGGCTTATTCCTTGCGCGTATCTTTAGAAAATGGCATTCGAATCTGTTTACTATTATTATAGTTTTTGATTTCTATATCCCCTGTTCATGCGGATCGACCAACGAATTTGATACTTAAAATATAAAAAAGAAGAAACAAAGAATCATTTTTTCACAGAAAATAAATTATAATTTAAACTTATCTAATAAGAACAATCACACTGCTTACTGCATGCTCATTCATTTAGATTATCTGAAAACTAACAAGAAAATGTTTTAGAATTAATATTTAATTAAATTTATATTGTATAAAATCAATTTACTCACCCAATTTCATTTGTTTACAACTTTTATTTGACGTTTATAATCGCATTATATTAGCTGCGTATTATACTTGAAAACAATTTGTACTAAATATTGGAATAGATTTTAAGATGTACTATGTACCATAATAATTATAGTAATAATGTTTATATGTAGATGTCACTTTGTAATAATTTTACTTCGTAATAATTTTAAGATTTTAGATTTATTGTAAAAATTGACATTAGAAAAAAAAAAATTAATTGTGAGAACTTGCCAGAACTTAAAAGCGATAACATCAAAAGCAAAAAAAAAATAGTAAAAAACAGTGATCCATAATAATAAAAAAAAAAAATATAAATATATAAGAAATCTTCACAATTTGGAATTTTGTACCCGAACATACAGTTTAACCTCACTTATATTTAAGAATTGCGCATTGTACCCGGACATCCAGTTTAACCTCACTTATATTTAAGAATTGCGCATTGTACCCGGACATCCAGTTTAACCTCATTTATATTTACGAATTTGCATTTTTTGTACCTGGACATCGAGTGAACTTTTCTTCTTCAATTAATTGTGATCGAGATAATTGGACTACGTACATTGATCGGAATAATTGTGATACGGCGATTTGCACAAACAAAACTTTCGAGATTGGAGGAACAGGATTTGACGAATTACGTAAGAAATACCTACCCAATCTCGTGGATAAACATTGGTCCTTCGAGCCGAATATCCGGATTTAAACTGTGAGTAAAAGCTTTATATTAATATTTTCACAAATTCCGTGATTACTAAAATAAATTAAACGGCATTCTTACAACAATATTTGCTTGCAAATCGATTTATCAGTGAATTTTAAGTGAAGTGAAAATCTTATCCTAACGGTGAAAATAACTGTAAATTCAAAATGGCGAAACAAGAGCACTGAAACGCATTTTGAAAACTATCGAATAAATTAAGGTTCAAACAATAAATGTCAATGAGAATACTCGCCTTAGCGAAATTAAAGCGTTTTTATCGCTTCTGTATGACGAATGGAAAGATTTTGAAATTTTAGAAAGGAACCTCAAGGGTAAATTCGATGACGCGAATGCCGAGATGGTCGAGAAAATTGAAACGGGTCATTATGAATTAAAACAAAAATTAGTTAGGTAAGGTTCGAAAAATCGAATGAGCAGAATAATGCTAATGAAGGTGTCAATTCAATGGACGACCTTATTCTGAATCAATCTAACTTTTTACACGAAATTTGGAATTTAAATAAACGTGAAAGTGAGGTGCCTTTACCACGTGTAAATTTCAGTGGAAGATATTCAGAGTTTCCTTCTTTTCGAGATTTATTTGAAGCCTCCATACATAAAAATAGTGCTATAACGAAGGTACATAAACTACAGTACTTAAAAGGGCTACTCAAGGGAGAGGCCTTTTCGTTGATAAATCATCTAAGTGTCACTGAGGCCAATTACGATGAAGCATGGGACAAAGTTAAACTTCGATATGATAAAAGGAAACATGTGGTGCACGCTTTGTTAAAACAATTTATGGAGCAACCAGCCTTACGCCAGTGTTGTCCAAAATCGCTTCGACATCTGGTGGATGTATCTGATGAGGTCATTCGCGGTTTAAAGGTACTGGGTGAATCAGCAGAAACTCGGGATCCGTGGTTGATATATTGGCGAACAAATTAGACGATGAATCAAAAGAAGCATGGGCTCACGCGACCGCAGAAACTGATTTTCCGTCTCTGGACACATTCTCTAAATTTCTTAGTAAGAGAAGTGACGCGCTTGAAAGCCTTAATTCCATGCAGAAGATGAAGCCAAGTTCCACAAAACGAGTTGCAGCAATGTTAACCCAAGCACAAACCTCCTGTCCGTTATGTGCAGAGGAACATTATCTTGGGAAGTGTGGGAAATATATAGAACTTCCGATAACAGAACGCAAGCGGATTGTAGCAGAGAAAAAGCTGTGCTTCAATTGTTTATCATCAACTCATCAGGCTGTCGTTTGCAGATCAAGATTTAACTGTAAAACATGTAAACGCAGACATCATGTTACATTGCACACTGAAGCCAACGCAGAGAAGAAAGAAACTACAACTGAATCAACCAATTTCAACGCCGTCATGCAGCTATTATCAACAAACCAAACCCAAGCTATTTTACCAACAGCAAGCGTTCTTATTACCAACAAATTTGGAAAAACTTATCGCTGCAGAGCACTACTTGATTGTGGGTCACAATCCTCATTTGTATCTGAAGACTGCGTCCAAAGACTACAACTAAAGAGGGAAAGAGCCAACGTCAGCATAACTGGGATAACAGCTGGTTCAGTACAATCCAAGGGAAGAAGTTTAATAGTGATGGGGTCTTTATATAATCCAAGCTTACAAATAGAGATCGATGCGTTAATCCTGAATAAATTACCACAGAAGATACCAGGATGCTGCATAGCAACCGGAGTAGAGTTTCCACGATTGGAAAATATACAACTAGCTGATCCAGAATTCAATAAACCAGCCCCTATAGATGTTTTGATCGGAGCAGATAAATTCTTCACCCTTCTAAATCACGAGCAGAAACAATTTGGGACTACCATCTTACAAAAGACTGTATTCGGTTGGGTAGTGTCCGGTTAATCCAAATCCCTATCCGATTTGGGGACATCAACTTTATGGCGACGACATCAAATATTCAATTAGATGTAAACATCGACAAAACACTGCGACAATTTTGGGAAATTGAAGATTTACCTCAAACAAAACAAATTTCACCGGAAGATGAGGAATGTGAAACCTTTTATGATAAAACAGTGAAAAGGCAACGAGATGGGCGATACATGGTTCAACTTCCTTTCCGGAGAACATCGACCAAACTGGGAAATTCTTTACTGATGGCATCCAAACGATTCTTAGCGCTCGAGCGGAAACTGTCAAACGATGGAGAACTGCGAAACCAATATATTCAACAAATGCGAGAATATGTAGAAAAGGGACACATGGTGGAAATACCTCAAAGCCAACCAAATCTACGTGACGAAGACACTTTTTCACCACAAATGGCACTTCTCTAAATGATACTCTGATGGTAGGCCCAACTATACAACCCACACTCTGGGTCACTTTATTAAAATTCCGACGCAACAGAGTAGCCATAACAGCCGATATAGAGAAGATGTACAGGCAAGTAATCGTTGCTCCTGATGACACGATGACACTAACTATCAGCGAGTATTATGGCGAGAAAATTCAAGTGCACAAATACGACATTACAGATTAACCCGAGTGACGTTTGGTCTGGCATGTTCCGCCTATTTGGCAATTCGTACTCTCCATCAACTAGCTCGCGATTGCGGTGATGAGAATATTTTACAACAAGTGATAAATAATTTTTACGTTGATGATTTTTTGTCGGGCTTCGATAATGTGCGAGAAGCGACTCAACAGAAGGAAAAGATCTCAGATACTTTACAAAAAGGGGGTTTTTTGTTAAGAAAATGGCGTTCTAATATCCGCAGTTTAAGTGACAATTTTGGTGATGAGGAAACTACGCGATTATATGGTGATGTAAATGCTACAGTGACAATACTTGGACTACATTGGCGTCCCTTCGATGATACATTTACCTTCAAAGTCAGTCCGGAAAATGAAGGTCCCATTACAAAAGGAAAGTTGTTATCAGAAGCTTCAAGGGGTTTTGATCCGTTGGGTTTTCTATCTCCATCCGTTATTCTACTGAAAACCTTATTTCAAAAGATGTGGTTTCTGAAAATTGACTGGGATGATTCGCTACCAGACCGTTACAAAACCGAATACAAAAGGGTAAGAGAAGAATTTAAACACTGAGGGAATCAGAATTTCTCGTTTTACCGATCATGATGGGGACATCCAAATACATGGCTTTGCAGACGCCAGTGAAATAGCGTACAGTGCCGTTATTTACAGTCGAACCACTAATGATAAAGGAGAAACAAGCATCCATCTATTGACAGCCAAGACAAAAGTTACACCTGTAAAAAAAGTTTCTCTTCCAAGGTTAGAGCTGTGCGCTGCGCATTTGCTGGCGAAATTAATGTATGCAGTAAAGGCGACTATGACACCTACAGCTAAATATTACGCCTGGACTGATTCAGTCATCGTGTTGTCCTGGCTTTCGACTTACCCTGCAAGATGGAAAACGTTCGTAGCAAACCGCACGAGTCAAATACTAGAACGGTTTCCGCGGCAACATTGGGACTACGTGAGATCTAATGAAAATCCTGCTGATCCTGGTTCCAGAGGAGTATTACCACAAAAATTGATACACTTGAAACAATGGTGGGAGGGACCTGAATGGCTCAGACTGCCCAAGAATTATGGCCCACTCTGACTGACTCGAATGCGAAATCAAACCAAACAGCGATCGAAAAGGAATGCAGCAAGACCATGTTTACAAATTGTACTCTTCAAGTTACAGTTGAAAACGATTGGTTAGAGGCTATATTCATCAAGAAATCAAGTCTTAAGAAAATATTTCGTATTGTCGGATACGTAAGACGTTATATCATGAATCTAAGATGCAAGAGTTTAAAGGACAGAACCAGATGTGAGTTAAATTCCAGAGAAATAGAACTAGCGAGAATACAATGTATTCTATGGGTTCAAAATAATATGTTCAAAGAAGATATTACGAGTTTACTTAAAAACAAGATGGTGCAAAACAGTTCAAAACTATTATCTTTAGCTCCCTTCATTGATGTTGCGGGCGTACTGCGAGTCGGTGGTCGTCTTTTTAATGCCGATTGTGATTACGACAGCAAGCATCCAGTGATACTGCCTGCTGATCACTCATTCACCCAAAAACTGATATGGGAGACGCACATAGAGAACTTACACGCCGGCCCTACGTTAACTAGTAATATTATAAGGCAGAAATATTGGATAATGAACGGACGCACGAGAATACGTTCTATTCTAAAAAACTGTGTAATTTGTGTTAAATATACACATAGAACGAGTCGACAATTAATGGGAGACTTGCCCCCAGAGTGAGTAACGCCGACCCGCCCATTTGGAAGCTGCGGGATTGACTTCGCTGGGCCGCTCTATTTCGCGACGAGGAAAGGTAGAGGTGCAACCAGTCCGATCAAAGGATACTTGTGCATTTTCGTTTGCATGTCAGTAAAGGCGGTTCATATTGAACCGGTAAGCGATCTAACCAGTGAAGCTTTCTTAGCTGCGCTTAAACGGTTTACAGCGAGACGAGGTGTACCCCAAAAAATTTATACAGATAATGGGTCGAACTTCATAGGCGCCAGGAGAATTCTAAATGAAGCACATAAACTTATAAAAGGTATTAACAAAAATTATATACTTTCAGAATTTTTGAGTAGCAACAGAATAGAGTGGCACTTAATTCCACCCTCTTATCCCCATTTCGGCGGATTTTGGGAATCTGCAGTGAAATCCGTCAAAACACATTTGCTAAAGTCGATAAACAACATAAACTTAACTTTTGAAGAGATGGCGAGAATGTCTTAAATTCACGACCGCTCTGCACGACGTCCCACGGCGACGACTACGAGGTGCTCACTCCGGCACATTTTTTAATTGGAATTTCAACGGGGTCTATTCCAGAACCAGAGATAATGGCGAAATCAGATTCGTTATTGTCAAGGTGGCAGAGAATCCAAACCAGAGTTCAAACTTTTTGGAAAAAATATTACGTCGATTATCTCAACACGCTTCAGCAACGTCATAAATAGCAGAAGACAGAACAAAATATTCAAATCAACGACATAGTTCTCATTAAAGATGACAACACTTCAGTGAGTAAATGGCCTATCGGAAGAGTCGTACAAATTCATCCCGGAGCTGATGATCACGTAAGAGTGGTAACAATCAAAACGGCAAGCTCCACGATACAACGGCCTGTGGTAAAGCTCTGTAAGCTGTCAATTAGTTAACGACCAGGATCGTTAACGGAGGGGAGTATGTTCATGCGGATCGACCAACGAATTTGATACCTAAAATATAAAAAAGAAGAAACAAAGAATCATTTTTTCACAGAAAATAAATTATAATTTAAACTTATCTAATAAGAACAATCACACTGCTTACTGCATGCTCATTCATTTAGATTATCTGAAAACTAACAAGAAAATGTTTTAGAATTAATATTTAATTAAATTTATATTGTATAAAATCAATTTACTCACCCAATTTCATTTGTTTACAACTTTTATTTGACGTTTATAAATCGCATTATATTAGCTGCGTATTATACTTGAAAACAATTTGTACTAAATATTGGAATAGATTTTAAGATGTACTATGTACCATAATAATTATAGTAATAATGTTTATATGTAGATGTCACTTTGTAATAATTTTACTTCGTAATAATTTTAAGATTTTAGATTTATTGTAAAAATTGATATTAGAAAAAAAAAAAATTAATTGTGAGAACTTGCCAGAACTTAAAAGCGATAACAACAAAAGCAAAAAAAAAAATAGTAAAAACAGTGATCCATAATAATAAAATAAAAAAATATAAATATATAAAAAATCTTTACAATTTGGAATTTTGTACCCGGGCATCCAGTTTAACCTCACTTATATTTAAGAATTGCGCATTGTACCCGGACATCCAGTTTAACCTCACTTATATTTAAGAATTGCGCATTGTACCCGGACATCCAGTTTAACCTCATTTATATTTACGAATTTGCATTTTTTGTACCTGGACATCGAGTGAACTTTTCTTCTTCAATTAATTGTGATCGAGATAATTGGACTACGTACAGTGATCGGAATAAATTGTGATACGGCGATTTGCACAAACAAAACTTTCGAGATTGGAGGAACAGGATTTGACGAATTACGTAAGAAATACCTACCCAATCTCGTGGATAAACATCCCCCACATAACCAAACTCAGCAACAGCATGAGCAACACTAAACAATAAACATAGCATACCGATTAAACAATTTCAAAATTATTATTTTATTGTGTATCAATGTATAAGTGCCTTTTTCACAGCTCGCTAAGATGTATAATATTTAAAGTATGGGTGCATTTGTCTTTGTTTAACGTACTTCCATTTCAGATTTTTTTAATCACTTGTACTACACATGCATACTTTTTGTGTCTTTTCATTTTAATCTGACGGAAGTTGCAATTCGAATTATATCGTATGCAAGTTCGGTGCATTTCGTGTTCGTTTTTCTTGTATATAATTTGCAATTTCAGTCGTACCGGATTTTCCGTTCCTTTTTTTACATGAAATTTTTGACTTACCCCCGCTAAAGATGTTTTCACATCAAAAATTCAGTAACTTTTTTGGTAATTTCGCAACAGAAGAACTTGACGGACATAAACTTTTCGGTAATTTTTTCCCCCTCCACACCAACTTAAAAAAAACATAATTCTTTTTTTCATACGAGAAAAAAAAATTATGTTTTTTAAGTTCCATACCAATTTAAATGGAGGGGATGGAGTATGGAGAGGAAAAAAATTTACAAATTACATATATGAGAAAATTTTTATGTCCGTCAAGTTCTTCTGTTGCGAAATTACCATAAAAGTTACTGAATTTTTTTTTGTAGTATGCGGTTTCAAAGATATGATTATTGTTGTATTGTTTATAAATTTCGAATTATGTTTATAACGTTTATTACAAGAACAACAATATTGTAAATTTCAAAAATACCTTATTTTTCATGTCGATTTTCACTAAAAATAAACATTTTCATGACTCGATTTTTCAGTCAAATAAAATTACATGTTTTCTGAACATTTTCGTATATACAAACAAAACAAAAGCTCACAAACTGCAAACGAAAATAATCGTTTTCCCATATAATTTCATAGTAAAGAGAAAATTGTATGTACCTTAATTTAAACTTAGTAAAAAAATACAGTCCATACTGGAGGCTCTTATTTATACAGTAGGCTCTGCTAGTGTATTTCCATTTAAAATACGTCCACATGTAGAAATGGAATAAAAGCCTTTTATTTTTTTCATTTTGTGTATTTATTTTTAATTATAATGATTTTGTTCTAAAACCATTAAAAAAATATGGCAAAAAAGTGATAGCTATTTAGCAAAATACGCATTTTATTATGCATTGGGTGTGCTCATCGCACACTGGTTTGTTGTGTAACACGCATCGCTTATGTTCGTTGCACTGGCGCATTTTACTTGCGTTTTTATACTGTTCCGCTACCACTGAATCGAACCTGAGCAAGGAACCAGTTAATTGGCAATCTAACATATCATCAACGGCTAAATAGACGGCAGGTATGCGTGTAACCATCGAACCTAAAGCCGACGCGAGATGTACAACTGCGCCAAATCAGAAGGTAATTTAGTAATAAATTAAATACTCGACGTGTTGTGTGAGATGTCTTAACAAGATTGGTTTCAATAAAAATGAGGGAGGCTGCCAAAGTCATTATATCGATCATGTTGAAGAACATAGCCAACGGCCATCGATTAGTCTTTCTCTTGCCGGAATATGCTGCCACATGCCAATTTAAACAAAATAGAGAAATTGATACCATGAAAGTGTGACAGAAATGACCACCATCTGATCCATAGTGTCCACCTAGCCTTTCACAATATTATAATCCAATACTGTCTGCGACTTGCCGCATACAGCGTCGACAAACGCTGTATCGAGCTTTTCAGCTAGACTCAATAAAGTGAACAATTTATCAGTTGTAATGTTTCGGCCACTGTTTCATGTGGTTTCACTAACTGAAGAACAACGTTCTCACCCAAATTACCTGCTCGATCGGCAGTGTTCTTCTGTCGGCGGCCCAAAAAACCTTCAAACCACATATTGCTTGAACGATGCCCGTTCACGAAATGGGAACAGTTGTTCATCGATTGTAATTCAGGCTTGCGGCTTAATTGTCATTCATCATCAGTCATCACCAACCATATTTCTAATTCTGCCTTATGAGTCGCCTTGCTCACTTCTCGTGTGTTCGCATTATCGAATCGAATTGTTGTCCATATGGCTTTGAAACGCTCTCGGCCCATTGAGGCACGATAAATACAGTTCGCCTGGCGTGTCCATGGCTCTCTTAGACGTTCATAATTTGATTTGTATACAGTTATACACCCATGACCAGCAATATAGTCAAGAATGCGAATGCAGCAAGTGCCTTGCCTTTGTGATTAACGAATGATTACGGTCGTCATTGGCTGTGTGCAACTGGAATTGAATGTATTGACACGAGTGTTCAATCGTTTGAATGTAGGGTCATCTGCGCAAAAGACAAGAACATCCATCTCTACCTAGGGAGAAAAGAAGAATAATGTTGTGATGAAGTACATACCTAATTCACGAACAATACTTCTTTTGCCCATTCTGTGCCATCGCGTACTATTAGTTTTTGCGACAATGGTAATTCACTAAAGCATAATTTGCAGTCAGGGGTATATCATCAGCAGCGTCACGATCCACATTTGCATCCTCTTCAATATTCATGTCGTATTCAACAGTGACATTTTATGCTACTGCGTAATCTTCCAATTATTCATCGGATGAATAAACACCCGACACCCAATCATCATCATCGGTATCACTTCCAATGATGAATAATGTTATGTATCGCAACGAAAGAAAACAAAACACAATCTAACATATAAACATGCACAAATATTATAATATTTTTTTCGTTTATACCTTTCTTCCATTCTCTTTCAGGCCATGATACACGTTAAGTGTGTAAATATCAGAGCCACCCGGGGCACTCTGCCGTCTATAATATTTTTTTTTGTTTTGCGATTTAGTAAGGGTTAAAGAAATCAACAGAGTCATCAACAAATCTACTGTCATTCAAAATAAACATCAAATATTTTTCAACAAAATGATTAAACCTTCTGCTCCTGTATTAACCGGGTTACCCAAAATTCACCAAATAAATATACCAATACGTCCATTAATCAATTTCACAACCACACTATCATATAAAATTGCTAAATTTCTCAATAATTGGCTAACCTGCATCATCATATTAGAAAACGATATGTCAGACTCAAGAATTCACAACATTCTACGACTCAACATTCCACACGATTCTAAACTGGTTTTATTCGATGTCACAAACATGTACACTAACATACCGGTTGCAGAGATAACCATCATCATCCGTAATTTATTATTGAAAAATCATGTTGATATCAAGACAATCATGGAAGTCATCGGTCTATTGAAACTTATAACATAACAGAATTATTTTCAACACAACGGGTTATTTTACACACAAACAGATGGATTACCGATGGAAAGCCCACTCCCAGGTACACATTGGCCAACATTTATTTGAATTATTTTGAACGAGCATTCATCATCAACGAAAGCAAGATATATCAATGACATTTTGTTGTTGCTCAAATGTAACATAAACAGTTAGATAATTTGCTTAAAATACATCAATAATATTCATAGAAGTATCAAATTTACGCTTAAAATAGAAACCTTCAAGGCAATTTTTTTAGATTTAATAATTCGTAATATCAATAGCAAACACAATTTCAAGATATACCGTAAACCGACACAAACATATCACATCATTCACATTGCAGCCAACCATCCACCTCAAACTAAAACAGCAGCATATAATCATGTTGAATATATTACATAACATCCCGATGGCCATTGGATGTTACATAGTAGAATTTAACACAATATCCCACATCGTAGCAAAAAATGGATTTGCAATCGATTTTATCAAGAGGCTTAACAAAAAGGTCATAAACAGAAATCAATTGCAACACTTTCCAGTTGAATACAACACAAGAACGAGTCACATTATGAGAAAAATATTTAATAGTTAGATTGAATTACACCATCGCTCACACAGACTGGCACAAAATACAACATAAATTATGATTACAACAAAATAAAAACACCGAGCATGACTGTGGCATTCATAAACTAACATGCAATGGGCGCATACAGGTAAGCCAACTGTTGGGAACGTGTTGGGTGAAATCAACACGTTGGCATCTGAAGCCGATTTTTGTTACTTCTGTGTCGTAAAACTCCGAAGTATTACTCCGCACTTTGAAATGAAGTTAGCCGAATATCGTTGATTTTTTCTTTATTAAATTGGTAGCAACCATCTCGAAATAAAGGTTCGCTCAAGCCGCATACTACAAAATAAAATTCAGAAACTTTTATGGTAATTTCGCAACAGAAGAATTTGACGGACATAAACTTTTCATACCAAATTTAAAAAACATATTTTTTTCTTTTTTTATTGGGTGTGTGAATTAATTTTTAGACTTTTTTTATAAAAAAGAAATGTTTATTAAAAGATAACGATACAGTATATTTTATCCAATATATTCGCTATCGCTAGCTATGACTTCCTGCCATCTCCTGGGAAGTTTGTGTATTCCTCGTTTGTAGAAGCCTTCAACTTTCCCAGCTATCCAGCCATCGATCCAATTTTGCACTTCTCCGGCGTTTCGGAAGCGTACGTCAGCCAGGCCTATTTGCATTGATCGAAACAAATGGTAATCGGAAGGTGCAAGGTCTGGAGAATACGCAGGTTGTTCAAGCCGATCCCAGCCGAATTGCTCTACCTTGTTTTGAGCGGTTTTTCCACGATGTGGTCTGGCATTGTCATCATGAAACAAAACTTTATAGCTTTTGTTCGCTATTGCTGGCCGTTTTTCGTCTAATGCACGTGTCAAATTGTCCAGTTGGCGTCGGTAGCGATCACCTGTAACCGTTACATTTGGATATAACAGCTCATAATACACCACACCTTTCTGGTCCCACCAAATATTCAGCATAACCTTACCCCAATGAATATCTCGTTTTGGCTGCGATGGTCCTGTTTGGCCTGGATCGACGTAAGCTGCTTTACGTTTGGGGTTGTCGTAATACATCCACTTTTCATCGCCAGTAACAATTCGATGCAAAAAATTATGTTTTTTGTACTCAGCAAGATTTATTTTGCATGCTTCAATTCGTGCTCTCAATTGATTTTCGGACAGTTGATGTGGGACCCATCTTCCTAGCTTTCGAATCTTTCCCATTGTGTGCAAACGATGAGAAATGGTTGATCGGTCAATGTTTAACTGCATTGAAAGTTCTTTTTGCGTTTGACATGCATTTTCATCCAATATAATGTTTGTAATTCGGCATCTTCAAACTTATTTGGCTGAGCTGGCCGTTCTTTGTCTGTCAAGTCAAAATCACCACTTGGGAATCAATGAAACCAATTGAAACAGCTTGCTCTCGATGGAGCTTGATTACCATAAGTATCAGAAAGCAATTGTGAGCTTCAGCGGCAGTTTTCTTGGAATCAAAAAAGACAAGAAGAACCCCTCGAAAAAACAACTTATCACGATCCATTTTAAATCGATTACAAAAAATGACGTAATATGAAAAATGACACTTTCTGCTCTGAATTAGATTGACAATTGTGACAGCTACAAAATGCAATTGGAATTGCTTGGGAAACTATACGCAATCTCACGTAGCGGCATCTAAATATCGAGTCTAAGAATTAATTCACACACCCAATACTTTTCCTCTACATTGTGCTCAACTTTTTTTGATTGACATTTCTCAAACTTTGATGATTGTACAATAGTTTTCCAAACTGTCTTTCTCGTATCCTTGTGTAAATAAGTTGAAGTCAGTTAGATATTTGGTAAATTGGTTTTTAATCCGTGGAATCTAGCCTCATACATTAATTAAATTTTTTATTTGTTTCCAAATAGAAAATAAATTTTTATTGATATTTCGGTATTCTTACCATTTTTAAAATATACAATAAAGTTTTTAACATTTAAAAACAAAATAAAATTATTATGTATTATAAAAATATATGAATTAATTTATAAACTTAAAAAGTTAAAGTGTTTTTTAAAGTTTTTTTAAACCTTACAACACCAACTGTCTTTATCAAGACAACAAATGTTAGCGCTGTTATCCAACGACGTTGTTGCGGCCCAAGCAGAGATTGCCGTTTTATTGACCAACGATAGGAGTTATTTTCGAAGAAACCGTCGCTATGCTGTCAATCCAATCAATCGCAGGAGATTTCAGTAGAGATATTCATATTTCCATAACCTGGTGAATGAAATGGGGTTGACGGATACAAACAACCTCGTTCTATAATTATCATAGAATAACACCCGCTGTTTTTGATGATCTCTTAACAATTGTTGGCTCTTGTAGCCTATGATGATAAGTAAGTGAAAGGTTGTCACTAACTTTCAGGTATATGTATATTTAATTTGAGATTTGTAGATGCGAAATATAATTAATTTTTAATTTTAGGTATCTGGCTAGCGGAGACAGATGATCTCCATTCGCCGATATGGCTACTGAATTGGGCAAAAAACCAGGTCCCAAATTAGGCAGACCTGCCGTATATTGTGGAATAAATTAAAATTAACGTGTTTCCCTCAATCTACCGCTGAAATGCGGTTATGAATTTCAAGGGAGTTTTATGAAAGGTGGAACTTTCCAAATTGCTTAGGAGCAATAGATGGTAAACACGTTATTATTCAGGTAATATTTGTAAACTTATACCTTTGTTTGTAGAAAGTCATTTTGTAATTCTGGCTCG
The DNA here is from genome assembly GCA_963556165.1 of Tipula helvola. Classification (NCBI taxonomy): domain Eukaryota; kingdom Metazoa; phylum Arthropoda; class Insecta; order Diptera; family Tipulidae; genus Tipula; species Tipula helvola. The sequence continues at coordinate 198,596,381 of OY744482.1, read as the reverse complement.
GTTTATCGCAATTATAAACACAGCCATAGTGTTGTTTTATTTGCTATTTTCGATGCCAATTACAAATTTATCACGCGCTTATGAATGGTGAATGGAGAAATACGTAAATACATTTTAGGATTATATTATTATTAAATAAAAACGTAATTAGATATTTTTTCGAACAAATGTTCAATTTAATTTTATTGTTTTATGATCATTGAATTTACATTTTCTACGATCAACCCTAAATTTATATTTTTTTTACTAGCTTCATTACTTTATCACCGACCTTTTCTTTTTTGTATATTATTTTTACGATCGCAGCTGAATTTATATTTTATATTATATACTTACTAAACAGAAGAAGAATTTCTATTGGTCCACTTTAGTTTATATAATTTTGTTAAATTAGTAGTAGGGATAAAAAAAAAAAAATGTATAAAATTAAGAATTTTTCTTACAAATGTATCAGTCAGTTATCAGTTAATCAAATTAAGTAAAAGTGAACAAAGAAAATTAAAAATAAATAAATAGTTTTTTTATCAAAATAAAAACCAAAAGAAATTTTTAATTAAAATCAACAGTGAAAACGAATTGTTTTACCGCCACCAACGTGCTTGCCCAACACATCTGGAATAGTCGTCCCGCACGTATTTATTGGAGATGAAGCATTCCCGTTGCTTGTTAATTTATTGCGCCCTTATTCAGGTCGCAACACAAGAGTTTTACCTCAGCCTCCAAAATGTATTTAATTACCGCCTGTCTCGGACCAGAGGTGTAGTGGAAAATGCATTCGGAATTTTAGCCGCCAAATGGCGTATATATCGGCGGGCGATTCATGCTAGTAAGCCAATTGTGCTTAATATAATCAAGGCCGCAGTTGTGCTCCACAATTGGGTCGGGGGCAATGCCAATTCTAATTCATGTCCACAGATTTGGTGGGTACTGACTGAGATGCTCAAGGAATGCAGGAAATGGGAAGGGTTGGTTCAACCAACCCCAGTGAACAGCTTCAGACGTGCGGGCAAAATATAAATATTTTTTTAATTCAACAGATCCACTACCATGGCTAGAATCTTCGTTGCACTAATAATTTAGTAAGTTAAATTTTAATAAAACTTTGATATTTATATTATTAATTTATTGTTTTATATTTTTCCACAGGACATACTGCATTAAATTCGACAATTTTATATAAATTCGGAAAATGTTTGGATAAAACGCTGGAGCATGGTCAGAGATGTATATAAAGGACAATAAGATGTGTAACGTAAATGCACATGTTTTTTCAAGGTATCACAAATCAACGGCATTAAATTCAAATTACATTGTTGTTCAGGTGTAAATAATTCATTTAATGTAAATTTTATAAAAATACAAAAATAATTGATTAAATATTAAAATTAAAATTAAAAAAATTAAATTAATTGATTGCGCTTAAATTAATCGAAAATTACCTGACGGATAGAGAACAAACAGTTAGATTGAACCAGTATGAGTCAAGAAATTTACGTGTGCTTTGTGGAATTCCTCAAGGGTCTATTCTTAGGCCCGACCTTGTTCTTAGCATACATTAATGCTATTTTTGAACATCATCTAAAAGGATCTCTTAAATTATTTTCAGATGACGCTGCTATCATTTATAATACATCTTCGTTTACTGAGTTGAAGAATAATATGGAACAGGATTTAAAAACTCTAAAGGTCGCTGCACGAGTATGGATATAAATCCGTACAATCTGAATCCGGTCATTCATCCAATGAAATTACCCAAATATTGTCATGTGAGTATGTGACCGAAAAAATATTCCCCTATTTCTCCTCGCGAGTTAAAATTACATATTTCAACATTAATCAAAATATCCGCAGAAAACCAACATAACCATACCAAAAAATATATATTACGAGCTATTTTTTCCCCAATTTTTTTTTTGTTTGCTTATTTCTGACTTTTCGATTTTTAAAAAAATTTGTTATTTTGTTATTATTGAAGTTATCATAGTATTATTGAAACTAAAAGCAAAGAGAAGTTGATAAGTAAAATAGACGAATTTACGGAAATTTATTTAGCAAAAGGTCAAATAAATTACTAACTTCGTTCGGATGCAGATTGTACGGATTTATATCCATACTCGTGCAGCGACCTTAAGTGATTATTTATCTACAACGATCTTTTGCTGAACTTTACCAAATCCAACTATTTGATTTTTTATTTAAAGCATAAACCACAAAATCTTTTTGATGAACTTAATTGCAATGGTCACACAATAAAAAGGCTCTATTCTACACGTTATCTAGGACTACAAATTAACAGCAATTTATCATGGTCTGACCATATATTAGAAATTAAGCGCAAAACATTTCCAATCATAGGAGTACTGAAAAGGGTAGGTTACCTCACTCCAAGTTTTAATTTCTTCTTCAGCTCCCATGGCGAAATTAAAACCTGGAGTGAAAACAGGCAAACTTTGGGCCGGCTGGACAAGAAGCTGTTTTGAATATAGTAGTGGTTATTCATGCAGCCCAACATTTTTTCGATGGTTTTTGCTGATGTTCTGCACAGCGTCGGCTCAGAATTTTTTTTCAACTTCTTTTTCCAAGACGACTTATAAATCGTCGTTAGACAATTCGGCAGCAGTACTATCAACTAATGTTTGAAATGAATTATTTGGTACTGCTGCTGATGTTGGTGTGCCAGGCTGCGGCTAACATCCGGCCAAAAACCTATCTTTTTCTAAATGTTCTTTTTTCGGCTATTTATATAATATTAATATTCAACATACTATAGGTACTTTAAAACGAGTCCGCTAAGTGTTTAATACAAGGAAAAAAAATAGAACACACAGTAATAATTAATAAATATTATTTGCAATATAATAATTATTTAATATATTTGCATTGATCTACAGAATAACATAATTTTACTTATTAATTTATTTTTAATCTTTTACTAGCAATTACACATTACATAATAACAACCGTATTTATTTATTTTTATTTTATTTATTTACAAATTAATTTAAACAGCTTTTGGTAAACTCTATTTTGAGCTAAAGCTCATTCACAATAGAGTATACCAAAAGAAGAAATGACCAGCAACCGTACGCATTAATTAAATAATTTTATTTAAATAAATATTAATTTAAACAAAAAGAACAAGTAATTATATTGTAATTAAATATATTTACTCGTCATCACTATCTACTTAAGAAAAAACTCATTTCCTTCAGAAAATATTTAGTGGCATCGCTCATACTTTTGTATGCGCTGACACTTTTGTCCCTTTGGATAGCTCTGAGGCGGGAATATTTTCCTTTGAGGTGCCCCAAGGCATCCCCCACCTCAGTCCACTTAACTCTTCGTAAAGTATTATTTTTATACAATTTATATTGTAGCTGCCTGTTCCTTTAAGGTAATCGTTTAAGATTGCCTGGCTCCTGCTGATAAGATACCCAAAAAAACGTCGTAATTCATAAACAGTTTTTGGTAGTGTCATACTTAAAATGTCAGCGACACGCTCGGGAAGTGGTTTGATTCCCTCTGAAGTGACCTCGTGCCCCAAAAAGTGTGTTCGATCCTTTATGAAATGGAATTTTTCTGTGTTGACCCTCCGACGTTTAATTTTTTAAAGATAATTTCCAAATTTTTCATATGATCCACAGTCGTCCTGGATGCCACCAGTATATACCAGTATACGAACCAAATCGATGGTTGAGAAGACCGTGGACCGTTCTAACTGATGCGTAAAATCTTGCAAGTAGGGAATTGGGTATCAGTCCGGCATTGTGATCTTGTTAAGCGCTCGATAGTCTCCGCCCGGTCGTCAGTCACCGTTTTTCTTTGGCAAAAGGTGCAGTAGACTGGCCCATGGGCTATCGAAATGCCTGCATATGCCTTGTTGGACCATATATTCAAATTTACTTTTCGCTCTCGCCAGTTTCTCTGCGCTCAGACGTCTTGGTTTTGCGGATACCGGCAGGCCATGCGTTAGAATATAATGCGTAATTTGGTGTTGGACTGGCCTAAATTCTTGCATTTCGCGTGTTATGGCTTTGTATTTCGCTAATAGCGGTGTGATTTGGTCATCAATCGTGCTGGAATTAATTACCCGAATCGTAGGTGCTTCTTCGTGAGTTTTAGCCGCTAGAGAGAATAACGAGGTTAACGGATCTAAATTGAAAATTTACAATAATAATTAATCGCTTACCCGAATTACTCTTGAACGGAGATCATTGTGATGCGGCGCTTGGCGTAGTGATGCTCGTGTGTTGCTAGTAGGATGTCTATTTGACGTCCGGATCTGGATTCCAGGGATGACCACCTTAGTTGAACGGTTAGTCTTATTGCGGCAGTTAAAACATGAACTGTCCACACTGGGAAACTGACCCAACTTTAACTGCTCGACTTGATGCTCCAAGGCCGGGTGGTTGTATCGGCTAGGACTGGATAAGTTGCGTAGAGCTGGGTTCAGGGCGGCCTTTACGTTTGTCGCATGTTGTATAGACACAGCTCTTCTATTAATTTACTGTGATTGCTTGACTGACGGGGCCTACACAGGAAACCGTCCGCTGTTTATTTGGGTATGCTGTATTTGATGTGAGCTGTTTAGCGGTGGCGGTTTGCTTCTTCCTTTTACCCCATCGATCACGTAGGGGTCTCGATTTTGTGTTGTTCCTTTGGCGGATTGCCAACAAAAATATCTAGTTACAAAATAAACAAACAATTTTAGTTTAAATTATCTATTTTATTTCTTTATTTAGATATTAATTTTTCCTTAGGCTTTAGTTTGTTTAATCCCAATTAAAAAAGTGGTTTGGATTATTTTTTATTTTCATTATACATTTATGTATATTTTCTTATATGGCGCGATTGTTTTTTCGCAGCAATCGTGATTACGAAAAAAACCTACATTCCTAAAATTCATCAAACTACCCACGGTTCGCAATTGTCGTCTTTCAGATTGAGATTCCCGCAATGAAGTTCAGGTAAGTCTAGTGAACGCTGCAATGTAAAATACTATACTTGTAAAGTAAAGCAATAATAATCATAATCTACATATTTACAAAAATATATAACAATAAATTTAAAAAATATTAAAAAAAATGTAAACGTTTTACGTTACTTTTTGTTGACAGCTAATAATTGGCTGCTTTTTCAATAAAAGAGCTACAACTACAATACATATTAAGCTACAGAATTATAGCAAAGTATAAAAAACATGTTTTTTGAAGTTATGGAGTGGACAAAATTACTGAAAAATTGAGAAAATTTTATGTCCGTCAAGTTTTTCTGTTCCGAAATTGCCATAAAAGTTACCGAATTATTTTTGTAGTATGCGGCTTGATACTGTAACGACCCTTGGTGTGGATCGTTCCGGGGAAGGCGCTCATTACGCTTAACCCTCTAATGCATGAATTTTTAATCATTTTATATCAAAATTTCGACTTCAACTCGTAGTTGTTGAACAAATGTGCATATTACAACAACAAAACCTAAACCGTTATGACGAGAGTAATTTAAAAGAGAATAACTCATGTAAAAACTAAAGAAAAAAATATTCATGATAACGTAAAGTTACACAATTCAAGGTAACGTAAAGTCCGCCTTTCCGGCGGAGTTATGCATTAGAGGATTAATAATAAACACCGACGCAGTAATACACTGTATCGTACGGAGTGGTGTCTAACCAAATCAAGTGTGTTTGTAAATAGGAAAGAAAAAATTAGGAGTAGCCTTGGAACGGTTCACGTCAAGGGTGAAAAAAAAGGGAGTTGGAATTTCGAAACGAGTGAAAACGGTTGGTTAGTGTTCGGGGAAAAAAAATAGATATTTAGTTCGTTAGTTAAGTTTTAATTTAAACCGTTTCATCGATAATTGTAAAAAAAAAAAGAATTAGATATATAATAAGTGTGCATATCGTAAGAGATAAATGAATTTAGTTCTAAATAGTGCAAGAATTTGAGATAAAGGTGTCTAGTTCGAAACCATGCGGGAATTTGGTTAAGGATCTGACCAAGAGAATATAATTTATTGACTTTATTATTATTGAGTTCTTGGTGAATATATTTAGAGGCCAATTGATTCAGTTCTAACTAGTGAGATAATTTGGTTAGTGATTGTACCAATACAACATATGACGGTTGTGCGTCTACGAGTCTGAGATTTAGTAAAGGATTTTTACCAAACGAAATACCGATCACATTTGGTTGGTACACAAATTAGTGACCAGTATCGCGGCCGTTTGGACCACGATTTCTATTATTCTGGGGAAAAATTTAGGCGACAATTGAAGATCGCATCCCCCGATATTCGAGATAGTTCCAGCCGAAATACTTCAAACCAGGTTATTGCAGGGCGGAGTGCCTCATAGGAAAAAAAAACAACTATATCTGAAACAACAAAAAAAGGGGAAAAGCGGCCCGTTAATTGGATTAGTTGTGGGCTTTGTAGAAAGGTTTTTTTTTGGTTTTTTTTTTTGTTCATTTGTTTTTTTTGTCCTTGTGATTTATATAATTTCCTTGATCTCGTACATGGTGTGTACTTAGTACCCAGAAAGGAAAAAAAAGAGGATATACATCCACATATACATATTAATAAATAAAAATTTATATAATTTTTTTCGTAGTAATCCCCATTTTAAGGTCGAGTGGACTCACAAAGCGCTTTGGAGATGCTCATTCTATCAGTAAGTAAAAAAAAAAAAAACATTCCAAATTTTATTCTTATATAAATTTCTACATATATGTATGTGGTGTATTACAGTTATTTCTGGGGTATTGGTAAATACTTGTTCGTGGTAATTAAAAACCTTTAAATTAATTTAATTGATGAACAAGTGTTATAGTTATATTGAATAAATATTGTTAGTCGTTACAACCAATTAAAACTTGGTGTCAGGTTATTTTGAATTGGGTCGAGGGTTGATTGGGTTCACCATTATGCCAGGGTGTGGGTTATCGTTTCTCAGTTCGTTCGGTTGCTAAATTGAAATAAATAAAACATTTTTTTTGTGAAAGTGTGAATAGTGTTTGTTCCTGCCCAAATCAGTGTTCGTGTAAAATCCATAAAATTAATTGGGGTGAATAATATGTATTAAGATCGTGAAGTCTGGAGGTGCGGTGCTGAACATGAGTGTGAATTAGCGTCATTCCAGAACAATCCAGATTGAAGAGAACGGTGATTTTTTATTGGTAAGGAAAACTTTTTTTTTATTTTATATATTTATTAATTCAGTAATTTACTTCCCCGTTCTGGGCCGTCCTTACTTCTTTTCGTCTTTTGACCAAAGTCTCCTATTTTTATCCCGTGTAATTGGTTTATCACGGCCAAATTCTCTATTATGTAGGTCGGTTCCTAGGCCTTACTCCTAGCGGTCTACTCAAGCATCTGCCAAGTCTGACATTCTCTGTCCCCCACGACCCCTCACTGAAGCCTAGCCGGCTATCACGACCGAGTCAGGCCGCTGGCTCATGATCTGCTAACCGATGGGTTCTGAGGTCTTCAGCATTCTTTCGCACGATTGACTCCTTTATATTTGCAATCGTTTCATGCGCTACTGCTTTAAAAATTATAATATTGTTTTTTTTTTACTGGAAGTAGAGCTATCAGATATTGTTTATTGCCCGTATCATCTGTGGTTCCTGATCGTTTAAAGGTAACTTTAGAATCTACTAGACTAATGGACATCATATATTATACAATGACATCTTGCAATTCACTTTTTTACACACGCTTTATCACAATTTTTAAATATTTTATTTAACAAACTTAATGTTTTTATAATTAAAAGGCTTTCTTTAATTATAACGACCTGCTTACCGACAAAATAAAGGGGAACAACCTGTACGATTATATAATTAGTATATTGTATAAAACGTCGGGATTTGTAATGTATTTTAAATGTAAGGTAACGTAGACAAAAAAGTAGTAGTCCAAATTTTTGATATACTTAGTTAATGTCAGTTTTAAAAATAACCTGATGATGAGCGGATCTGCTCGAAACTAGTTGTTTATGAAAATAAAAAAGAAATTCACAAACAATTAAAGAAAGCCTTTTAATTATAAAAACATTAAGTTTGTTAAATAAAATATTTACTGGACATCCCCTCTTTTTAACCTTCTAGCGATATTCAAACGCAGTTTCGCTGCCTATTCCATTAGTTTCGGTTTCTCAACGAAACCACAGAAGGTTGCCACTGAGACTTTTTAGGTTTTATAGCCTTTGCTCTTGACTCCCTTCCTTTCTTTCTGACAGTGAACCTTTCAAGCCAACTAATTATAAATGCGTGATGGGGTATCTTGTAATTTCTCTTTCGGCTAGTGTAAGTTTTCCGGCTGCTCTAAATTTCGTATTAGGGCTTTAATTGTCCCAACTAACTTGCTTACATTAATACGTATTTCTACCGAAGACTCTAATATTTATGTTTTGTTTCCGGCCGAATCCTCTTTTTTAACCGAGAACTATCCATGTCCCAATTTCACCTTGTAGATGTTACCACTTTGTCCGGCTATGAGATTTATACTTCTACCAGTAGGGAAGTTATCAATAACTTGTAATTTTACCTCGGAACTACTCGTTTCGATTACAAAACGGTGTTGCACCTGGATAATCCCAATGTTCTTATGTTCTTGAAAACCTTTATTTACATTTTACAACTTTACAGATTTTTATTAAAACGATTATTTGGATTTTAGCTTAATTCTTTCATTTTTTTTTTTTATAAACTTTTTAATAAAAACTTGAGTAAAATTTGAAAACAGAAAAATATTGTTTAACCGAAATAATTTATGTTAACAATTACAAAATGAAATAAATTTGAAACGAAAATCAAAAATTAAAGAACAATTACAATATATTGTCATAACAATTTAATAAAAATTTGGAGACAACCTGTAATTTTAAATACTTGCCAAAATTAACGTTTTTACGTTAATTGAATCATAATTTTATAAAATAAATTTTATTTTGCGAAAAGAAGTTTAAATGAAAACGTCAATAAAAATTTTGAAAGTACGGTTATTTCTTCGAAACGTTAGTTTTTGATTTCAAAAAATAGATTGATTAGTAGAATTGAAAGCTACAAAGATTACCGTGTATCTACAAGATTTCTCAAAATCGTTTTATCGGGTTATCAGTCAGAAAACTAGTGCAAGAGGCAGCAACTTTTTGAAGTGAAACTTTTGTGGCAGGGTATGATTCGAAAAAAACAAGAAATTATTGAAACGAAATTCTGTGACGGTTGTGAATGTGTAATATAAATTTTTATATTCGGAAAACAAATCGTGTAATGGAAACAACACAACATACATTTTCCAATGCAGTACAATAACAAAATTATTCTACGAACAGTCGAATCAATGCCTCCTAGATTTATTGTATATTGAGGTATCGCTTGAAATTTACTATAGTCATACTTAAGTACATACAAAAAAAGTATCTAGTATGTTTGTAAATAATTTGCTTGTCCTATGCCTTTCTCGTTCTTTCTGTCATAATATATGTTAAGGTGTTTGTACTATTTAGATAAAAGCGGTTGTTATGTTAAATTTACATAAAATAGTAGTTTATATTTGAAAAATCAAACAAGGGTGCAGCCACGAAGTTTAACAGAAGTGAATTTTTGAAGATTTAAATTTGTATTGTTTTTAAAGGATCTTGCAATGAGAGTTGGCAAATTAAGATTACATTTAATACTTTTAAACTAAATATAAAATGTTTTGCTTGCTGGCAATGAAACAATTGATTTATGTTGGCTTTAAAATGAGATATGGAAATTATACTCTGCAATAGTTGCATTATATTTAGTGTTGTGAACTTCTCTTGAAGAAATGTAAAACGAAATGTTCGTCTTAAGCAAAAACCACAATCACATTTTCGATTGGGTTCTTAAGCTAAAGTGTTGCTTTAATATCAGTATTGGTAAATAATGCAGCTTCTATTCCATTTATGCTTTCGCTCTGTTTTACATTTCATGTTTATCGTGTTCCTATAGGAAGATTTTGTATCGAGTTGTGACTTGTGATAATCCTGTTCGGCCAAGATCATATAGTGACAGATTGAGAAAAACAACTAAATAATGTAGAATGTGCGATTATCTAGTTTGAATGTGTCTACTCTGTCTTTGTATGATATAACGCTATAAGGATCAATTGAATTTTTCTTTAAATTTAGCTGCGATAAAGCTACATATTTTACTGTATATGCCAGTAATTATTTGCACCTTAAAAAGTTTCACTTATGTCGCGCGTAGAGGCTACACACATTTTCTTTTTTATTAAATTTCTGACCACAAAACGTTCAAACGTGAGCAATTATTCAACTTTGTTAGTTCATTGTAGAGTATCTTCATTGCAAATCCGATTGGTCTTTCTTGCCTCTGTAAAGATATAAAAAACGTAGATACACGGCAATTCTTTGTAGCCGTCGATATACAGTTTTCCAAATGGTATTCCCAACGTAAAAAATGCGTGCAAGTTCGGGATTAGTTAACATGAAAATATTTTAATCGTTTAACGTTTAGTAATAAAAACCAAGCTCTTTAATAAAGATGTATTCCGAACCAAAACCAACGATTTGTCGAATTTACTGAGAAAACTCTTAAGTTTCTTTGTTGTTTTTTTATGGGAGGATGGGTGTAAGCGTATGTGCGATATATAAGGGTATATAAATATAACAATGAAACCAGAATAAATGAAAAGGATATTTAAAATCCAAAAGAATATTTTAGATTAATTGGAGAGATTCATCAAAATACAATAAAATAATAAAGGATACAAATCTTGAAATTAAAAATAATTCGAAGAAGATTCCATTTGTACTCAAGACAAATTCATTAATCAAAAACTCATTTTTATTGTTTCATTATGTTAGTTAAGGATACATTTACTGAATACAATAATTAAATGTTTGAGCATTTGGAATTAGTAATGAATAATGATAATTGAAAAATGAGTTATATAACAGATAAGATATTCATGTACCTATTTACAAGGCTTGAACGAAATATTTATACATACACATACATATGTACAAGTAAATTAATTTTGCGCTCGTTTTCTAGATTTTATTTCCAATTTTAAGTAATAATTTAATAGATAATTAACCTGTATAAAACAAGAATCTTATTTTAATAAATAATTTACAAATTGCAAACGACACAACCGATTTTCATCACATTAATTTTGATGCTATCTGTAATTACATTACTAGCTCATGATTTTATAATCAACATCGTTAAGCACAAGACGAATTGTAGTTACTATTTCATTTTGTTGTTTTAGTTATCTTCTACATATTAATACAAGTTTTACACAGAATTCGGAAACATTTTATTAAAGTAAATTCTAGCAAACCTAAAGAAAAGTCTTGTTAACACGTGAGAAGAATTTTAATCGAAAATGTAGAACCTTGTCAAATTTTCTTCTTGTATAGGTAAATACAAATTTGTCTTCTATGTACGTATTTATTATTTAATATAATATAATTCTATAAAACTAGCACGAATAGAGATTTCTAGATAAATTTTTCATCAGTTCGCTGTAGAATTTCGAGTGAATTAATTTAAATTTGTTACGACAAACCTTGCGGAACTTTACCAAAATGGTAAAGGTTGGAGTACTTTGATACGGCCTTAAGAATTTAGAAGGTTGTATAGAATAGTTATGCAGGAAGGAAACCATTTTGCAGGCGGCAGTGTATGTAACTACAACAATCAACATTTTTCATAATGAAGCTTTTAATAAAACATTATTACCAGTTTCTGTAAAAAAATCCTAAAATTTTGTGCACGTTTTCTTTACGAATATCCTTTCCCCGCTGATGGAATTTATCCTTACCACATTACATTATTTGGATTATTTTTTTATAATTTAAAAACACAAATGTTCAATTATCTCAATATTATGAAAACATGACTTATTCCACTTTCAAAATCTTCGGCTCATATATTCCCCATCATTTCAGTCAAATCTTTAAGCACGTAAATAATTCAAAGAAATTATAACTAGTTGTCATTTTTATTCGTGTTCGCTTTGGTTTACATTATGGTTTCGATAGAAAAAAAGAGTGTTAAAAAAACGTTAGTTGTCTATTGCTGCCATCTTTATGCTTTAAGCCGTAACAGCCTAAATGTTGATTACTTGTTTCAGATATTTTTATTATTTTTTATATTTTTTGTTTATACAATATAAAATTTTATATTTTTCAATTCGTTATGCCGCAATGAAACGCCGTTATAAAATAAAAAAAAAAATAAATAAATAATGTAAAACGTCCTTGGCGAGAATCGAACCCGAAAGTTTATTTGAGATACATGTATAATTGAATATCAACAGAAATAATTTCCCTAAATATTTATTAACAGTTTTACAAAACCAGAAAATCGCCGCCTGTTCTTCGAAAACAGCGAAGATGTCTAAACTACAACTTTCTGATTATTAAAAGAGTTTAAGTCCCACAGGAAAGAAATAGAAGACCACAATAAAAACCATGAAAAATTTCAATCCCACCTTATTGATTTGTTAAAATCTAATACTGCAACCAACAATCAAAGGTTACTTTATGAAAGAAGGTGCCTACATAGCAATGGAAGAAAGACGCTTAACAGCAGAAGAAAAGCGATTAGCATTGGAGAAAAATCGGTGCGGTACCGACACTTAATTTAAGCTTCAATATTAGGCTAAATTATAGACATATTTACTAATTTTAATAAATTTCTTTATTAAAAATTTCTCATTTACATACAGTACGTTGCATAACTATATAACCACTCGTTTTTTTAATTTCCTAAAATAACGGATTGAAAAATTTCAAAACTTTTGATGCAAAAATTTGAATAAGGACGTAATACAGTAAAAAATAATTTTTTTTTACAAAATTCAATTGTTTTAAACAAAAAAAAAGAAATTTAAAAAATTGCCTTGTTGCATAACTATATAACCACAGTAGCCTTTTGATCATTTTCCTCACTCAGCTTTATAAATTTTACAAACTTTAGAATTAATTAGTTTTCCGAATATAAATCAGTGTCGCAGAAAAATATTGCCACGTGGAAAATATTTATCGGACGTAGAAAAGGGTAAAATTTTAGCCCTTTCCGAAGCAGGGTTTTCGCTTAGGCAAATCGGGCAAAAATTAAACCGAAATCATGTTACCGTTGGTAATTTTTTAGGCGATACGGCTAATTACGGAACAAACAAAACCGGAGGACCAAAAAAAAAGATGAGTTCACGCGAAACTCGTGGGTTGGTTAATGCCGCGAGTAATTCTTTTAAAAGCCTTAAGCGCCTGAAAAGTGAGCTTAAATTAACTGTATCTCGATGCACAATCAGTCGGTGTTTGAAAGTTGCTGGGCATCTGAAATACAGTAAAACGATGTCAGCACCAAAGTTATTGCTACGATACAAAGCCGGAACACAACAGCTCGTTTTGAATTTGTTAGGGCAAACATGAGTCGCGAATGGACAAAGGTAATTAAAGAATTACTTGTTTTGTTTTTATGATAACTACCCGATTTTATCATAACTAACTACTATTCAATTACAGGTAATTTTTTCTGATGAAAAAAATGTCCCCTTGATGGGCCAGATGGCATTCAGTACTATTGGAGGGATCTTTCCAAAGAGCCAAAGTACTTTTCTATACGGAATTTTGGTGGTGGTAGCTTAATGGTATTGGAGGGTTTTCTGTTCAGCAGGAACCCTTACCTTAGCTTTTACATCCACTAAAATAAACAGCGTAGAGTACATTTGCGCCTTAGAAAACCATCTGTTACGATTTTTGTACCTACATCAAGACGAAAGCTGAATTTTCCAGTAAGATAATGATCCCGTACATAAGAGCCGGAATACAAAATCATGGTTTGCAGAACATTGCATACCAGTATTAGATTGGCCCGCTTGTTCGCCAGACCAAAGCCCAATCGAAAATCTTTGGGGACTATTGGTTCGGAAAATTTGCGTAGATAACCGCCAATTTGACAAAATAGATGAACTAGAATTAGCCATTCAACATGCCTGGGAGGAAATATCACCCGAAATTATCAATTTGTTTTTTAGAGGTAGGCCGAACAGGATTTTGGCTTTTAGCAGAAAACAAAGGAGGTCCAATGCCATATTAATTTTTTTATTTTGATTTATTTTATTGATTTTTTTTTGAGTTAAGAAAAGTGGTTATGTTATATAGTTATGCAACAAGGCAATTTTTTATATTTGTTTTTTTTTGTTTAAAACAATTGAATTTTGTAACGGTTTTTTATTTTTTACTGTATTACGTCCTTATTCAAATTTTTCAATCCGTTATTTTAGGAAATTAAAAAAACGAGTGGTTATATAGTTATGCAACGTACTGTATATACAAATTTTGCCAAATTTTCTTTTATTTAAACCATTTTCAAGGCACTCAAAAAATTACTAAAAACTAAAAAATTACAATTATTAACAAAAAATTATAAAACATATATATGTACAATGTACTTATACACTTATAACAATATTTACATAACAATTTTGTATACCTAAACTATTTTTCAGAACAAACAACAAAGTTTATTTTGTTGGTCTAGACAAGGAAAATATTTTATTTACACAGTGTCCTTGACCAAGTCAATTTTATGTTAGTATTTCTATGCACAGCTGATTTTTATATATACGCGCAACAAATTAATTTTATATACGTAAAATTTTAGATTGGCTCTACGAAATTTTTAATAATATTTTTATAATTACATATTTGCAAACTTACTGGCTCTTTGGACGTCCAAATATGACACGTTTCTTTAAATAATCTTTTTTCTTTTTTTGTTCTTATCCTAAAAGTGCCCGCATTATCAAAATCAAAATTATGTTTATTCTCAAAACTATGTTTAACTAAAGCTGATCTGTACCTATGTTACGTGCGTCATTGTCGGGAATTTATACATGTTTTCTACGTCTCTCTTGTGTTGACGTACTTTTACTAATTTTGGTTTGCTAGTTTCTCCCACATAGCATGAATCGCAATCTTTACATTGAATTTAGTCCGTCTTTTTGTTCTTCACGTATTTTATCTTTTAATTTTGAATAACTGTCGTAAGATTTATTTCCAATTTTGTTAGCTACCTAGTATCAAAGTTTTCGAGCCATTTTTTAGAATTTTGTTAATTTTTTCAGTCAAATTTGGTAAAATTCAGTCAAAATTAATAAATAGGTCTATAATTTAGCCTAATACATAGGATAATACAACAGACCTAATAAAAAATAAACAAATAAATTAACGCGTAGGCATAAAACACATTATAATGGGCATAATTATGGATAACATGTTTTTATCAACATTAAAAGAACTCGCGGAGAAGAAATTTTATTAAAAACAAAAAAATTAGTATATAAAAATACAAAAATGATTAATATGAGAGAAAGACAAAGTTTCCTGAGAAATTTTAAAAGAGATAAAATACTACCAAATTTCATATTACATAAAGGGAAAATTTTTGAATCTTTGGAAACACAAGAATATCCATACCAGGACAACATACAACGTGCGAAAAAGTGTTATTTAATCAAAATATTAAATTAAGAAATTAAAATATGTAATTTCACCTTACAAAAGTTGGAAGATGAGGTAAGCACTTTATTTATATTGTTGAGACAGGAATTTATTGTTAGTAGAGTATATGAATAGTTCGAAAATGTATATAAAGAATATTCCAAAATTATACAACAAATTAAAAAAAACACCATTTATGTTGATTTATTATTTTCAGACATTTCGATACATTATTGTATCATTTTCATTGACAAATAAATCAATACAGAAATTAAAATAAAAATAAAATGAAAATTAACAAAAAATATATAGATTAAAAATGGAGTTTACTCCAGCAACAGCAGTAATGATATAAAATAAAATACTACATATAGCAATGAAGCTTGTTTTTTCGTAAAATGGTTTTTTGTTGAATTGTTTTTTTACGAATTGTTTTACATGTCAAAATTTGTTGTTTATATGTCAAAATTTTCTGAAAAATGGTTACTTGCATTTCGCTACTCGCGCTTGATGTGAACAACCCTTAAGAGCTGCTCTTACACGCCGAATTTTATCTCTCTTAGCTTCTGTATTAGGTATTAGTAAGATCGGCATTCTTCCAAAGTATTGATTGAGCTTTCTACAATAAGTTTGGATGGTTCGTCCGAAGATTGGGCTGCCTGATTCTTAACAAAATCATTTGCCTTATAACAGTGTAATTTATAAGCCAGCGAAACATGATTATGATTTGTAGATATTATCGTTATTTTATGAAAATCATTTTCGTTAGTTTTTGAGTTTACAGCCAAAAATCTTCTTATTCTCACAAATCCATCTGTACGTATTCCCTTGTTTTTTCTTTAAATGGTAATAAAAACCATCAATTCCCAGTTTAATTCCACTTTTATTGGATTTCGTCACGGAAATATTCATATTTTTTTATTGCTAAAATTAACCGACTAACCTACTCAAAATAAATGAAATACATATTATATAATTATATTTTAACACTCATACTATTTATTTCATAAGCTTACAATATAATTGATAAATAGGTTTCGAAATTCTATATTCCTATATTAAATAAATATATAGAATCTATATTAATTTATTGAACTATACTTTTATTATTAAAATAATTGTGAAAATTATATCTGTGGTTTTTTAGGAAACTAGTTAATTGCATTTTTGTCGATTTTGAGTTATGAATGAAAATCATCCTAAAATTGTGAAAATGTTCATATAACTTTGCCAAATTTTCCAAATTTCCCTTAATTTCCCCAAAAAAAATTATTGAAAGTGAATAACTGCTTCAAAAAAATAAATATTTTTATTAAATAAAAATATAAGTGAAGTTATTTCTATATTAGTTAAATTTAAGTAATTTTTTTTTTTCAATGAACTTGTTATAATAATTTAATTCACTTTTTAAGCTTTTTTTGTTATAGTAAAATAATTTTCTTTGGTTTTTAACTTAATGTATGGAAGTAACTTAATGGAAGTAACCACTCGTTATCTATAGATGACGCTAGGATACTTGATAGGGAGCAGAATCTCAATAAAAGGTTAATTTTGGAAAGCATTACATAAAAAAAGAACAAAATTTATCTCAAAATTTATTAAATATCCAGGAAGTTTCAAAATATTTGTTAAATTATTACGACAACATTTTGTAGATTTTCTTAAAAAAAATTTTGTCACTCAAATTGTATAACTTTAAATTTTTTCGGTTAAACTGAGTAATTCGTAAATTTTAATTTGAACTCTAGTTACATTAGGAAAACATTCGTTATTAAAAAAAATAAAATTTTCTTTCAAATTGTGTAGTAAAAATTATGCCCCTGAGAATGACGGAATGTACCGTCGAAACGTCGGGTTTTTATTAAATAATTAATAAAAATAAATAAAACATTAAGTTAAAAACCAAAGAAAATTATTTTATTATTGTTATAATAAGTTAAATATGTTTTTTTGGAACTATTCCATTTTATTAAATATAAATAACTTCAATTACCGACTTGTTATGAAATAAAAAAAACGCCTAAATGATTATAGTATTTTTAAATGTAGTTAATTCGCCATTTCGATTCGGATTAAAAACATTGTGTTCTTCATAACCCCATTTTTAAATTTTGGTTTATATTGTTAATAAAACACTTTGGTAATTTTTGTAAATGTAGCAACGTCGGTAATAATATTATTAAGGATACTATTGATGAATTATTTAGATCATCAGACGAAGATGATTATTATGTTGATCATTCCATTATATTTATCAACAAATCCTAAAATTTTAAGAAGTTTGCATAATTGGTTTCTCAAAATTCCCTGTTCGTAGAAGAAATGTGTTGGCCACACATCAATTTTATTTTTTTAATAAAATTTTTTAATTTTTTTTTTAATTTTATTTTTTTTTACTTTTATTTTTTGGAAACATTTTGTTTTAGTAGTTTTTTGTAAACCTTATACTTTTTGAGATATTTGCAAAACAAATTTTCTGGCCCAAGGGAGTGGCCACTTCCGGTTGCCCGATTTGGACTAAAATTCAAGATACTGGAAACCGTATTTCGATACTGGAAACCGTTTTATTTTATTTTGTTTTTTATGCCTTTTTTGAGTAAAACAAAAGGTGTCTAAAAAAAAAAATTGTTGCTTTTTGAAACTGTAAACGAACTTGTTCGATATTTCATTCAAAAATCCAAATAGGCCATTTTATAGAGAATTTAGAAATCTTGCAAAATGATACTAGGAAAATTTCTGTGCGGCCACTCCTTATCGAGTTATTGTAGTTTTAGAGAAAACGTATCAAAAAGCGTAGAAGCAAAATTTTTTTATCTTGTTAACTTAGCACTCTGAGATAAAATGTTAAGTCACTTTAACACTAAAACTTTAACACACTAAAACTTCAATAACCCGACAAGAAGTGGCTGCACAGAAATATTCCTAGGATCATTTTGCAAGATTTCTAAATTCTCTATAAAATGGCCTATTTGGATTTTTGAATGAAATATCGAGCAAGTTCGTTTACAGTTTCAAACAGCAGCAAATTTTTTTTTTTTAGACACCTTTTGTTTTACTCAGAAAAGTCATAAAAAAACAAAATAAAATAAAACGGTTTCCAGTATCGAAAAGAAAACAAAATTTCCTTCAACTAGAAACAAAAAATTTTTTTTGAAACGTGTTATTTCACCAAGATACAAGCGTTCAAATCTGGGTATTTTTTCGAAGAAAATTTCTGTTCCGTTTTTTAATTGGCGCAGTGTATTTAGGGCAAGATTTGCCATCTTGTGATTGACGAGACCTTGTATTATCACCTCAACGGTTTCCGGTAGTAAACGACTTCGCTTATCCGGCCATTGTATTCCCATGAGTCAAAATATACGCTCAACATTTCCATTGTGCCCAGGAGTAGCAAATAAATATTCACATAATTTAACACCTCATTGGACTGTTCGAAAAATTCGGTTTCTATCTTGGAAAAATGAAGCTTTATTTTTCTGCGGCTCATTTGCTATTCCATTCGTTCCCATCTTTATTTTTGTCGTCATTCATTATGGTTCCTACTATGCTCATTTGTTAAACAGAAACGTATCATTTAGAATGATGTGTTTTTCTTTAAGGTAGTTGTTCGTCTGTTCTACATTTCTCCTATCTGGCTTAACTTTAAGGTTCATCCACGAAAATACAGAATATTTTTCTAAACGAGCAATCCACGCGGCTAAATATTCTATAAAAATTTCATAAAACTTATATGTGGAGTGCCCATGTTCAAAATCCTACCATACCATTCTATTATTATTCGAACTTTGATTTTTGACGTGATAACGTCTTACACCGCATGTTCAGAAAATTGACACGAAATGTTGCCCTTGGTCATGGGAAATTACTCGTCAACTGTAAGCATTACCTTTACTTTAATTGTACGATTTGTTAGGTTGGTGCTTAGGCTTCATGCCACACGCATAATATAATTTCAATGATGTCACCAGGCTGCGAGGCAAGCCTGCGGAACCTCTGATTTTCACCAATTATGGTGTCACTTTTTGCTTCAAGAAACAGTGTTGGTTAATTTATTTAAATTAAAATAATTAATCTTCCCATATATCTTAACTAAAATTAAAAATTACAAAATTGCGATTTATAGGATTTGAGTACACTATAGCGAGAGAACGCCTCATCTGATCGGAGCAATTCTGATGCTAATTTGTGCAAGAAACCATAGCGGTTAATTTATTTTAAATTAAAATAATTAATCTCCACTTAAATTTTAATTAAAATTACAAACCACAAAATAGCGACAATGATTGAGAGCACTGTAACGAGAGAATGCGTCAGCTGATCGGAGTATTTCTAATCTCAATTTGTGAAATTAAATTTATATTACAGCTTTGAAGTATGTAAATTGTAATAACACAAAAAAAATCAAGATGACGCAAAATATATGTGCGCGGTCTGGTGTTCCGAATATTAAATTGCTAACGTAGGATTGGAATTGTTTAGAATAAACAGGACGTCTAATGTATTCGGGTAGTGCATTAAAATACGTCGGAGCGGTAACAACAATATAGCGGTGGAAATGCTCGTTATTGAATTTGGGAACAATATATCTTAATAAAAAACTATGTATACATATTCACGAAAATTGTAGACGTTAACACTCTCGATATTACGACGTAATCTGATTAGTGTACGCGATATATGACACCAAAGACTGTCTAGTGACAAAAATCTCTCAATACTTTTTGCCCAACCAAATACTATACTAGGAGTTCGACCTTATAATAGCTCGTAAGGCATGAAATCTGTAATCCTAAGTAGACTTCGTTTAACCCTTTCAAACGCCATTAAAATTGACTTTCTTCCAAAAATAAAATACGTAGCACAATTATTCACTGCTATGATATGGGATTGCTCATAAAACTGTAGTGTGAACTTAAATACATAACAGAACGATCGCACAAGAGAAATGAGACAAATATTAAAAATTACGGTTGGTCGAAGCGATGAAAGTTGATGTACAATATATTGTACAAGGCGTTTGAGAGGGTTAACTGCGGGTGGTGTGCAATACAGTTGACGTGCTCTATAGCTAATAACTATTTCATGAGTTTTTTTGAATAATTGGCTCATAAAATTTGAACCCTAGTCTGTAATTAGAATTTCTGGAAGATCATACTGGTAAATGAAATTTTCGGTAAATGCCTCCGCTACTGTAGCTACTTCTTGATTAATTAGTGGAATAGCAAAAGAGATGTTCGTTAGATCATCCTGCGCAGTCAGTATGTAACGAATATCCGAATGAATCTACAATCTCAGATTAACAGGGCCAACAATATCTAAAAACACACTTTGGATGGTACTTTGGATAAGTCTGGAATTTTCAAAGGCACTCCTTATGAAGCCGTACGTCTGCCGTATTTATTTCGCTGACAATAGTCGGTTTGTTTTATGATTTGTTTTATTTTTGACAGCATATTTGAGAATCAGTGTATTTAATTATTTTGCTTACTTTAATATGTTTAATTTTTACTACTCGTATGTTGAGAAATTATTTGTAAATTTGTCCGCTTTTGATTTAAGACCCCTTGAAGTTATCTCAGACTTTCACACCAGAAAAATTAGAAATTATCTCCGACAACACAAGCGTAAAAACCCATCCCGGACTTTTTTCTACGCTATTTCAAGTTGTCGAACTTTAAAATCCACCCCGGACTTTTTACTTGAGCGAAAAACCCATCCCAGGGTTTTATTTATTATAAGATTTTTTCTCGTATAGTTAAAAATGAATAAAATAAAAATACAAAAATATCTTCTGATCAGGATTATCCCATTGGCTACCTCTTGGCCAATTCTAAACGCGGTTTGCTTGTTAGAATTTTCGCTACATCAATAAATGTCTTTCTTCCCATAGATAAAATGAATAAAAAAAAAACAGGATTATGGTGGGCCTGAAAATTTGGTATATCGGTTAAGTACATCATTAAACGTGTCCCATAGTTAAAAATGAATAAAAAAACAACTTCAAAAAAATTCTTCTTATCAGGATTATGGTGGGCCTGGAAATTTCTTATATCGGTTAAGTAGGGGGTTCCGTGGCTACCTCTTGCTAACTCTGAACACGGTTAGCTTGTTAGAATTTTTGCTACATTAACAAATGTGTTTGTTGCCTTCTCGCAGTAAAACTGAATAAAAAAATTCTTCTGATCAGGGTTATGATGGGCCTGGAAATTGGTTATATTAGTTAAGTAGGGGGTCCCATTGGCTACCTCCTGAACGCGCTTCACTTGTTAGAATTTTTGCTACATCAAAAAACGTATTGCCTTCCCATAGTTAAAAATGAATAAAAAAAAATTAAAATAAAATTCTTCTGATTAGGATTATAATGGGCCTGGAAATTTGTTATATCCTAATTTTCCAGCAGATTCCGGTGAATAATCTCTTTCCTCCAGCAATGTAATACAACTTTGAATGAAGAAGGTCTAACTATGTATATACATATGTATGTATATTCAGTTGGAGATTATAGTCATTCATTTTATTATAAAACACAAAATAATGGCCAATATCAAGCAGGTGCGAATACTGAGCAAAATAATAATATTATAAAATAACACATGATGTAAACATTAGAATGGCAAAAATGATGAGTTTAAAGAAACGAATAGTTTGCGAAAATAGTTCATACTTTATATTGCCTCTTATGATTTTTAATTAGTTTTCTAACTTTACAATACAAAAGCATCAATATATTTAAGTCATAATAAAACAATGCTAATAATCTAGACCTAAAATTATTTTGTCTAGCAAAGTTGCTGGTAACAAAATGTTATCTAGATGTCTCGCCCAGTCTAAATGACCTTTGTCGATTCAAATTATTCCCGATAACATAATCAAAACCAAACGATTTGGCTTAAGCAACCTTCCTTGGATTACACTGATGATTTCGTTGGCACGCGGCGAATTTACCACAGGCTCTTTAAATGTGTTGGTTAGGACGGCAATCATACGAACGTCTTCAAACGAGGTGGCGTGGCTCTATTGAAATATTCATGTCGCAATATTTTAAAATCGAGTTTCAGATGTCCATTTATTACTTCAGCGATCCATCTGGCTAATATAACCATCCAAAATTTATTTGGGTCTTCGTTACTCAGCTGATACTTGTACCTATTCATTGTGGGAGGCATATGAGCATCGTAACCAGGAGAGAATAATTTCCTAGATTTTACAAAATTGCCAATTAAAAATACAAAACATTCATAGTTCTTTCCTTGCACGTATTTCATTGTCATTCAATAAAATAAAGCTATTATTATGATCTTTAAAATGGCATACCTACACCATAACTTGATATAGCACTCCTGTCCTTACAAAATTGCCCATTCTCCTTTAGAGAGAATATATAAAAAACCAGGCTCAATTGTATTTATTTTTAATAAGCTCTGGTATATACGAGTATTACATGTTTAAAATCAACCAATTTCATAAAAATGAATTTAAATTAAATTTTGTCAGAATATAAAGTTTGTAAAACTGAAAATATTTTATATTCCGTTTGTTCACCAAATTATAAAATTAATGAAAAGTTGTAAAACCAAATTAAAAATTTAAAAAAAAAATAAAATGTCTAAAACCTTATCTCAAAACTGGGTTTGGACTGAGTGAATTTTGTTCATATTCTTAGATTATTATACCCATCCATATGCCAACCGAATAATTAACTTTTTTTTACGTTTTCTTCTTAGTATTTTAATTAACACAGCAAAAATAAAGATACATACCTTGATTTATTTAAAATTTATTTTATGACCTTTTACGGTATTTGCTTTTACAAAGTATTTTTTTTTTAATTATTCCATTTCAGATTTCTACGGCGTATTTTTAACTTGAACCACCAACTATTGTTTGTACAGGGTGGCTGATGAAAGCCGCTACCAAAAAAAAATTGAATAACTTTTTTTCTATTCAATGAATCTAGTTAATTTTTTTTTTATTTTGCAGATTGACTTTTACATTTAACAAAAATGGATAACTGGGACACTGAAACAAGAATTTGGATTGTCCGCCGCTATCACGCTCTGGAGTCCGTAGTTTCGGTTCAAAGAGAGTACAGGCGCACGTTTGGCGGCAATCCTCCGAGCAGATGGACCATAATGAGACTTGTAAACAATTTTGCCGAGCATGGGACAGTCAACAGAAGACCTTACCATCGAAACCCTTCAGTTCGAACGGAGGAAACAATCGCTGCTGTAGCTGCTGCCATACAAAACAATCCACGTGTTTCGACAAGAAGCTTATCTGCTCAAATGGGTATAAGCAGACAGTCATTACAGTCAATTATGCACAAAGATTTGGACTTATTCCCATATAAAATTCAATTGGCCAACAAACTGAACGCTGCAGACTTGCCGATTCGCTTGGAATTTTGCCAGAAGATGCTTCAAATGGTGGAAGAGGATGGAAACATGTTGAACTGTCTTTTCATGTCTGACGAGGCCCATTTCGATTTAAACGGCAACATAAACAAACAAAATTGTCGAATATGGAGTGCTTCCAACCCACAGTTACTCCATGAGACGGAATTGCATCCACTTCGTGTCACAGTGTGGTGTGCAGTTTCATCACGCTGCATTATCGGGCCCTACTTCTTCGAAGAAAACGGTCACACCGTTACGGTTACTGGAGACCGTTACTTGAGCATGTTGAGAGAGTTTTTCTATCCAGAATTACGCCGAAGGAGAATTTCTTTCAACTCTGTGTGGTTTCAGCAAGATGGTGCAGCTCCTCACATAGCCCAACCTGTTATGACAGAATTGCGACGAAAATTTCCCAATAAATTGATAAGCAGAAACTCCACATTCCGTTGGCCACCCAGGTCGCCTGACCTTACTGCACCTGACTTTTTCTTGTGGGGTTATTGCAAACAGGAAGTCTACAAAACAAAACCAACAAATTTGAATGAACTAAGGCAATCCATTCGAGAAATAATTGCGGCTATTCCTGTCTCAACTCTCCAAGCAGTAATGAACAACTTTTTGGTAAGATGCCGCACATGCATCAACGAGCAGGGGGGGTATTTAAATTCCATTATTTTTAAAACTAATTAAGCTATATTTAATAAAATTGAATGAGCTTTAACATGAATAAAAGAAAAATGAATTCCATACACTGAAAAAAAAATTATTTGAGTTTCTTAATGTAGCAAAATTCATCAGCCACCCTGTACATTGAATACAATTTAGAAAGGTAGAGTTACAATGTAATTGTGGTTTTAAAACAAATGATAATTTGGAAGCAAAATGGTGTAATTCTCTGTTGTCATGGTCGATTGATAACACCTAGCAGCCAACCACCACTCAATTTTCCGAATAAGTAGCTTTCTAACTTGTTCAAATTGTTTGGCAACAGTTGTGTTTCTCACCATAGCACTCCACCAAACAATATTGATGAAATTTTCGGGGGAAAACACATCCCATTTCCAGAACAAAAAAAATTAATTCATTTTGAATTTAATTTTTGTTTTATATGTCGGCTTGAAATGACAAGCCGACTCGATGCTACTGCGAAGATTTAAAAAAAATGAAATCGAAACTAAATAAATTGAAGCTTTTTGGGTTTATTTCATTTCGATCAGGAATTATTTATTGCAAAACCGTTGTACTTTTAAATTTGCAATCGTTATCGTACATCCGATGTTTGTGCATAAATTATTCAAAAATAATTTATGTCTGACTGATGCAAAGATGCATGTTTTTCTTCATCATATTATGAAGTATTTATTTCATCAACTGAGTTGCAACTTTATTTCCAAAAAGTGTTAAATAAAACTTCGGTTACGGCTTTAATGTAAATACCATGGTACAAATATTCATTATAAGGCAGATTCAGTAAAAATGTTATGTCGCTATACTAAACGAATTTTGGTGACCGGTTTGTTTTAAATTGTTTTAATATGATTTCTGCTGCAACCATAGCAGGCGTGTTAACAAAATATATAATTTTCTTGCATAAAAGTTATTTTAATTGATGGTATGGGAAAAGCAAGGCTAACATAATTAACATAATGTCAACCTTCTTACATATTTGCCCTTGGGTTTTATTGAAAATCATTACGCAAGTTAAACGAAAAGGGGATTCTAATTTTGGCTATACAGTTTCTTTTCTGTTGGCGTTTCTTGACAATTGATAAGTGGTTCTGCTCATGAGCTCCCCAAGTTTTAACGCCACAGTCTTACAGGCCATCCTTAATAAGGATTTTACTTGCGAAGCAAAGAAATTAATTTTAAGAAGTTTTCGTTTAGTTTCCTTAAATTGAAAAGTCCACTTAATAGAGGGAAAACTACAGTGCAAAATTGTAGGAAATGTCAATATCTAAATGTATAATGTACAAATCGTAATTCAAGTTTAAATTCAAAATTAATTTATTTACATTCAAGTAAGTAAATTGATGAAACAATTATCAAATATACATACATATATAAACAATTTTAAAATCAAATTATTTATTTTTCTTGCCAAAAACTTAAAAACATAACCTCAATTAATTTTGAATGCACTTGCGTATTTATATGATATTTTTTTTTTTTTGTTTTAGAAATCGAAAGGAAGAAAATATAGTAATTGTGATTTTGGACGAGTCTAAAAGAAAGTGGAATTATCTTCTAGAAATGTTTAATACAAAATGCAAGAAACTGGACTCATACCATCCAGAAATGCACTGGTGAAGGATGAATGGCCAAATATGGACAGCCTAATGTTTTAGAAATCATTTATCAGCCCAGAAAGTGTGTATTTAAAATTTAACTGTTAACTGTACATAGGAGGATTATTATTTCTAATTAATTTTGTAAATTAAAAAGAAAAATGTTTTAAGAACTTAAGCCTTTTCCAAAATTATACTTATTTATTTAGACATACCATCTGATCAAATTTGACCCGGACTGGTAAGAAGACCAACTTTTTATGTATTTTAATACAAATCTTTATTATCGCCTTCAAAATAAGCTCCTTTTGAACCAATACAAGCATGGCAATGGTTAATTCATTTTTTGGTTGGTGTTTGGCCAAAAATTCAGTCACACTCAGGCTGGAGTATGACGGCGCATTATCGTGGTGAAAAATCCATGAATTGTTTGTCACAAATCCGGCCATTTACGACGAATTGCTTCATGTAGACACCTCGAAACACCCAAGTAGTATGCTTTATTGACCGTGTGACTCTCCGGAATGAATTCATGATGAACTACACTACTGTAATCGAAGAAAACGATAAGCATTACCTTTTCGGCACTAGTCAAGAGGCAATGCGTTTCATACATAAAACATTAACCAAAATATGTTGAGTCTACCCATAAGAGATGTTGAGAGCCTCTGATATCTCTCTAATTCCAAAGCTACGATTTTCGAGCACAATTTTCTTCACTTTTTCGATGTTATCGTCGTTAACAGAGGTTAAAGGGACGACTCGCATGAGGCAAGTTTTCTACGACCTCACGACCCTCACTGAATGCTTTATGGTTTATGCCACTCAAATACTTGCGTTCTCGATAGAGTAGACTCCCCAAAACACTTCTGCAACTTTTTCAATGATTGTATAATTGCTAATACAACATACACAGTACATTCTGTATATATAGAATGAAAATTGTGGTATACAATCAGGCCAGTCGCAGCGGCCTGATGAGAAGCATTGATTTTTTCATAATCATAAGCTCATCAGTTCGAAACAGGATTAAATTGTCTTACAACTTTTTCAGAAATATTAACTTCAAAATAAATTAATAAATTACGAATCATTTGGATATTTGAAATTGTGGAAGCTGAACCAGATTTCTCATGTACCTCTGAAAAATCAAATCAAAATTAACCCATTATTACTAAATATGTGCTACTTACTAATTATTATTATTATTGTTATAGGGCCAAGTGGGCGTTTAGCCACCTCGCACCTAAATGATATTTTGTGCCTCCAAGCCCTGCTTAATTATCCATCCAGTCAATATTCATGCTCTTAATGAACCTGATAATACTCCCGGCCGGTACGTGATACATACTATCAGGGCTCATTGCTCTCCCTCCTAGATATTTACTGTAGGGAGTACTTCTACTGGAAAGACGGTAGCATTGGTTCTGAAAGGACTTCGAGAGGGCACACCCACTCCCGTATATTCCTAGCCCTGCCCTGACTTCCGTTTTGATTTTACTCTTACGAGTTGCTGGGAATGGAAAGTCGCCTCTATGTCACCCAGCTTTACTACAGTAATGCTAAATAAAACTGGAGGGTGCCTGGTATCCAGAGCCCGCATACTTTGTACTGATGAACCTATCCGCCATTCATCCTTCGGCATCTGCTGTTCCACCTTATAGAGTTTTTTGTCAAGGTTTTCTCCTTTAGCGCCGTACTTTAGCCTGTGCCACAAGACTACATTCTATCAAGTGGTGTCAGTTACCTGGGTTGCCACGAAGAGGCAGCACGTACACTGCGAATTGTGAACAGGTTACCCGTTACACAATTGTACCCATCACGCAGCTGCCTAATACATGACCAGAACAGCTCAAATGATCAGTAGATTAATCTAATCAACTTTGGCCCCCCCCCCCTCCAATAAACGCCAAACCACTAAGTGACTGAAATTGCATCTATTCGAATTCATAAAAAAAATATTAAATTAGAAAAGATTATGTAATCTGAAGCAAATGGTTGAAAAACGAATCAGCTGCCGTTCACATGAAATTAAAATAAAAATGTATCCTGGATCGTGTAAGATGTTCCTTAAAATCACATTGCCATGTCGCGAGTCAATGTATTCCAGTTGGCCTCATTAATCGGAAGACTAGGATACCCCGTTATTGCCAAGTGATTGACATTGCATTCATTCGATATCATAAAAAAAATATTAAATTAGAAAAGATTATGTAATCTGAAGCAAATTGCGTACTTACGGGTATAACCTGTCCTGATTCCTGATATTTCTATACTGATGGTTGTTTACCATGCTTTGCGAAATATGCCAATCGCCGAAATATTTGATTTGATTTCGTATGGGAGCATGGTATATTGGTTAAAAGATTTTTATCCAGAAAGCAGGAACGTGTAAGGAAATCCTTTAAAACAGAATTACAATTTTCGCAAATCAATGCAGTCCACTTTTTCTAATTGGCCTCATTAATCGGGATACTTATACCCCGTATTCGTCATATGGTTGAAAATTGCATCAACCGCCGCGCCGTAAAACATAAGTAAAATTTACTTATGTGGAACTCGACATAAGTAAAATTTACTTATGTCGAGTTCTATGAGAGTTTTCAAATTAATATAGCAATTTTGAGCGTGTCCCATAAAATGTACAAGCAAATTTATTTCGCGATGGATTATTCAAGAATGAAAAATTATAAAACTTCTTGTTTGCTATTTATCAAAATTGATTTATATCAAGAAAACATGAATAAATTGCTGTAAATTATTATTTTTTGATTTACAGCAATTTGTTTTGTACCTTAGAAATCCATATTATTACAAATAAAATGGTTGTATTTAGAAATTAAATACTTAGACCACATCCAAATATCTATGCGATTTTCACTTAACCACAAATTTTGCTGTCAAAACAAAACTTGTCAAATAATTTCACTAACTACACTATTAAGGATTCTCAGTTTTTATTATTTCAAATCAAACCCAGTACATAACCAAACTTCTTCTTACCTTCGGCAAATCGAGGTCAAAAAAGTAAGTCGATATTTTCCATACAAAAAACGCGTTATGTCTCTTCTGGCTATCTTCTGTGGCTATACGTGACATTACGAAAAAATTCAGTTCAAAATCACCAAGCCCATGATAAAGTAGCTGTTTAAAACCCAAATAAATCAAGAAAAAATTTAGTAGCCTTTGAGATTTTCAAATATTTTGAATTTAAATTTAACTTCCTCTATTTTATATTTTCATATCGACGTGATTTAGAGTTGGCCATGATTATTTTCCTTCATTTATTTAGCCATTTTTGATATCAGTCGGCAATTTAAAATCTCGTAATGTAGAAGCAAATTTTTATTAAATCTGTTGAACTTAATTTGTGATTTATTATAATTGATAAATTTGTGATTACAAAGTAGTGGTTTTATTCAAAATTATTAACTTTTGTGTTTAGCATTTAAGTGTTTAGTGAACTTTTATTTGCTTTAACGTGGTAATTTAACCCTTTAATGCATGATTTTTTCTTTTTAATTGAAATGCTTTTTTTCTTATAAAAATGTGTTTGGTTGAAAAGGATTTCAAAGTAAAAATGGTTGGAAGCAGCTAGTTTTCCTGGAAAATTAATTTTATGACATTATGCCTATTTGCATCATTATGGATTTGTGGTAAAAAATTTAAATATTTTTTCATTTATAACGCTTCTTAATAATAAGGCAATTCATTCAAAATTAAAATAAATATTCAAAAACAATATTCTTATTTAAAAAAAATTACATATGTAAATGTATGTTTACTACTAACTATATGCAAAACATCGACTAACTAATTCTAAATGGCGATTTTATTTTCAAAACGCAGAAAAAAACAAAAAATTGTGTGAAACGAGATAGAAAAACAAATGAACAACAGATATTCGAAACAAAACACAAAAATATGCTCAAATGTAGATGCAGTTCAAATTAAAATAACATGATGCAGATATGCTACACTATGCATTAAAGGGTTAAGTTTTTTATCTTTTAATTGCAAGAAGAATTATTATTTTTGTTGCAATGCCAAATAAAAGTAAAACTTTTACAAGCGGGACGAAAAGCTTTATTACAAGCCTTATGTGCGTTAAGCCTAAAAACTATTGATGCTACCCAACTTGATTCCCATTTAATGAAGAATCTGTGTCGGTTTTTAAAAATGAAAAATAGCTGTGCCAACAGAATGGCTATATATAAATTAAAAGTGAAAATAGAGGAGAATAAAAAGTTAGAAGCGGCATTAGACGATTTATCGATAAAGGCTTAATCTAATACCATAAATTCAGGAAACCACTTGGCTATTTGTGACAATAATAAGGACTACTGCAACAACCTCGATATTGACACGCCAAAAAATTCTGATTCAGACTTATTGCGAAATGAATTACAATTTGTTGATGTACTAGTGGAACCTGAGCTTGAAATATCAAATGACCGTTTCGTATTGCGCGGCGCAAACTTAAGGCATTTCATTCATACTGAATGGAAAGCTTTAAAAAATACATGTGTTCTATCTTTTAAAACTATCCATTAAAAAAGTAAATTTAGAAGTAGTTTTATTGCTTATGCCATATGTAAATACGAATCGCATAAAATAAAATATAAGTTTACTTTTAATGATAAAATGAAAATGGCGGTTATGGTGCAAGGTCGATCTGCAGCTTCATGATTGTGATGGGAAAAACCAATTTTTAAGGAAATTCGAGGTACAGAGAGAAACGCGTTAGGATAAATTTTATTGCATAAAACAGCCCTTAATGAACAATTGAAAATTATTATTGACGAAACTGACTTCGAGTTAGCCACAAAAAGGAATACACAAAATTTAACAAGCAGTGCTGTTCTAAGGCGTATTCGGTCGGAAAAGCTGAAAATTTTTGATTATGTGGTAGACTGCGACGTTATTAATTCAAATTATAAAAAGTTGCAGCAGCCACCAGTATTGTGTACTTCGATGCTACAGGAAGCCTGGTCAGGAAACCAACCTGTTGCAATCATTCCCGTTTATTGTATTATGCTTGCATTATAAAAATATCATCGCGGCATGATGTGGCAGCTATTTAAATGTTTTTAGTATGCTTCAAAAAGGAACTTGCCATGATCTCGAAATCAAAATCCATTAAGCATTTTGTGGGGGACAGGTTATGAGCATTCATTAGCTCGTTACTAAATGTTTTTAATGGAATGTCTGTTCAGGAGTATATACCATATATTTATGATGTTTTAATAAAAAAAGTGGATCAAACCCGAATAAATACCGAATATCAACTTGTTGTTCGCATTTAATGAATATTTTCAAAAGAACAAAAAATATCTTATTGGATATATTCGCAGCAATAATCAATTGCAAAGTAATTGCTGAAGTTGAAACGCTTTGCGAAACATTAGTTTAAATATTTTGTTCTAAATTTGTAACCGAAAGTGTTAAGAAACGTTTCGAGACCTTTCAAAATCGTATAAATTCATTGTACGGCCACAGTGAAAATATTAATTGCCAAAAGGAAGAAACGACGCCCGATAGTTCTAGTAACGAGCGTCCTACTATAAAATGTGACTATACTTCAAGTCCATTTTTAACAGATATTTGGAGCGTTATAATAACACAATCACTAAGTTAGTTGGAAAGCTACATAAAGCAACTAAACCGAATCTTTAATTAAAAAATGATTTAATTATTTTCTGTATTAAGAAATACTTATCATACCTACCTTTGTGGGTTAATTTAGATACGCCTGTACATTGCATCATGGACGGATTTCAAATGCAGTAGCTGAAAATTGGTTCAATCTAGTTAAAAACCAATAAACAGAAAAAAAAATTTTGAAAGTTGGTCCGTTTTTCAATATTCTAGAAGAAAAATCTGCACAAATACAAAAGCGTATTAAGTTCAATAAAATATTGACAGAACGAAAGAAAAAATGTGCAAATACGACGAATGAATCGGAACCGGACGACATATCAAACGAAGGAGGTTGGAGGAAAAAAATAAATTTTATTAAAATATTTTAAAATTAACATTCAAGAGATTTGTGATCTTGATCTTGACTTTTCCACAAACAGCTTTAATGCAAATTTTCAATTTAGCGTTGTAAATTAAAAATTATCGACGATAAATTGAAATTTTCTATTAAAAATAAAAAATTTTACATTTTGTTTTAGTAAATTCACAATATTTATTCTATGCTAACTAAAAACAAACGGTTTTCACAATTTTATTACATAATTTGCAGAAAAAGAAAAATTCTGACAGTAAAGATTTCACAAATATTTTAGATAGTTTTGAGTAAGTGGTGCAACTAATTGTAAACAAATTTTACGACCCTACCTAAGGAAAAACGCAAATTTATACACTGTAGCGGCACCGCTAGATGTCATTTACGCACTTTAAATCAACAAGAATTTGCGCGCCACTTTAACGTTACCTTGCGATGTCATTAGCAGACACAGTGCCAGCGGTTTGCTGTGGTATATATAGCTGGCTAAACTGAAGGCTGGCGTGGAGTTTCCAGACATAACACTGTAAGAAAGAAAAGAAATTAAACTACATTGGAATTATGGAACTACCATGTTTACAGGAACACAAAGAAAACTGGCTAACAAATTAACTAATAAAACAAAAAAAATTGACTATTATTGAAATTTAACAAAAAAATCAAATTCATTAAGAAAAAAAAATTGAATATTAAATTAAAATTTAAAGTTAAGCAACAGAAGAAAATTAATTGAAACATTAGGCGAGTAAGCCAAAAATAATTTGCGTACATAAATCTTGTTATTTTCGGTTGTTTCGCAAAAGATTTCACCGTACCTTTCCCACCACCCGATGCAGGTTCTCCTTCACACTCGATCAACGCCCCGCTTGGTTGGTAGGGCAGCCGCTCTCCACACAAACCACCCGCTGCTGTACCGGTCTCAACAGCAAATAAAAGAAAATTTGGCTTTATTTAATTTTTTCCTTTGGGTTTTTTTTTGTTTTTTTTTTATTGTGATACTACCTGCGTCCGGTAATTTTATTCACAGTAATTCATTATACACCTTTTTTCGGAAAGTAGTTCTATTAATTTATTATTATTATTTTTTTTTTCACAAAAATTACTTGCTTTTAAATTATGCGTACGATCTTTTCTCTTCCGCTTCTTATTTTTTTTTCTTAGTTTCATCCAAACAAGGCGAGGTTAAAACAAAAGCACGGATTTGTATTATTTTTTTTTTATTGTCACTTACAGTTATGTCTAACCGGTTTCCAAAGTAAACCCACATATAATAAACAAACTTTTATTTAAATCGTTTATTTTGTTATTCTTTTAATTCCTAATTAGTTTATAAGGCACAAGTTTATTTTATTAAATATTAATATACGTATTAATCTTGTATCCATAAAGGTATCGAATACTCCGTTCAAATTCATGAAAAACCTCTGAAAAATCAAACGGAAATCACTATATGAGGATACATTGTCTTAAAACATTTTAGGAGGTATATATTTTAGGTGTAGTCACACCACTCGTCACTTTACGAATCTCAGAGCGAAATAAAAAAAAAAAAAAAATCCCCAATCCCCACAAAGGAAAAATACCAAAAAAAATTCTGGCAAATGCCCCAAATTAAACTTATACACTTTATTAAGAATCTTTTTTTTTTCAATATCTTGATTTTCCTTTTATAATTTCACTTTAAACCATAAGCTTAATATAATATTAAACTTATAAATTTTATTACACAAAACTGACTATACTATACTCAAAAGCAGTAATTTCCCGTTACTTTAGGCGGTCGATACTTTAGTTGATTAAAATCGACCGATCCTTCTTAAACTCCGCACTTGACTGACTCATTTTTTCACCCACAAAACAAAACTCAAATAGTTATTTTTCTTTTTTTTCTCTCGAATTTCTGGCCACGAACCGTAGACTCTCTCGTCGTTTGGTAGTCACGCCTTCCACCACCACGCACCACACCTATCGATCACCTCATGCAAACACACAGCGACGAAACAAAAGTCTCATCCAAGAATTTCCATGCAAATATAAAATATGTATGTACATAATTTGATACCACTCAGCCAATCATGCGAAACCAAACAACATGGAAAACAATCGTATGATAGGTAACAACAAAAACTCAACTTTCATTCAATTAATTCATCCCAAAACAATCAAAACATCATGCAAATTATAGAATTTAATATCGTCAATTAGGGGTAATAAGAAAAGTAGAATTTGAGCAGAGCTAGTTAAACTCCTCCACTCACACCAGACCAGTGCTTGACTGGCACTCAGGTTTCGCACGAAGCAGGAACCGTAACAATCGTAGGGACGACCACACTAGAGAATAGAGTCTCACTGAGCCGGGCAATGATTCACCTGAGCAAGTCGGAAAGAACGGAAAAGCAGAGACCAAAACTGGGTTAACTGGAATGGACATACATGATCAACAAGTACTATTAGAATTTCAGAAATTTATTTCAAATGAATATACATAGGCATACGATTTTCATCCTCGTGGTGCCACGGCACTCTCTTGGACCTTCGTCGAACCTGGAGGGTCATCTGATGTTCTCTGGCTCATCTCTTTCCCATAGACTAGCTCTTAAACTCATTTTCTACGTGGATAGTTTTCCTTCTCTATACTCAAACCACTTCAATCGATGTTAAACAAGAACTGAAACGGAGAAAATTTAACTATTGGAAACGAGCAAGGTAAATATTTATAACCCACTAAGTTGCACATACAGGTAATATATAGACATGGTTTTAGGAGGAATACTAACATTCCAGCACCCTGATTCTCTAAAAAATAAAATAATGGGTAAACGTGTAAACCTGTAAAAAGCAAAGCTTTCTTTTATAAGTTTGAATTTTTTGATTTTATTTGAAGTAGTAATCAAATCGAAAAATTGCAAACCCATTAAAGTAAGCTTCGCTTTTTGCAAGTTTACCCATTATCTTATTTTTTAGAGAATCAGGGTCAACACAATGAAAGCGCGTGAGAAAATAAACAAGCATATCGTTGGAAAATACAGCGTTCGACACATCTAATAAGCATATAATCTGATTTGAAATAGTTCAGTTAGGACCTGATATCTTTCGCATGAAAGGTACCCAAAGTCTTTCCATCCGGGTCTTGAAGTTGGTTTTTATTTTTTACCTTAGAAACTTTTTACCTTAGTTTCACATTTAGCTACACTTAGCTCACACTTAGTTCTACATTTAAAATGTAGAGGAATAAATCAAACGCTTCTGAAATATTTTCTAGAGCCAATACCAATTTTCTAGACCACGATTCTTGAACTAGAAAATTATATAATTTAACATCTATTTAAAATCAAAGATTTATTTTTTTTTTATTTAATTTTATTTAATCTAATTATAAATATTTTTACAAGTTTAACTATAAAATTTTCAATAAAATAAAATAAAACAATATGTAGATGCCTTGTGGATAATAATCCAGTAGCAGGCATTGATTCATTTTATGACATTTAAAGAGAAAAAAAAACAATAAATAAATAAATAGTGTTACAAGAAATTTTAAACAACATAAACTTAGTTTTTTCACTTAGTAACAGGAAATGCTTATCAAACCATTTATGTAAGACCTCCATCCAGATCAGATTTAGCCAACGAAATAACGTCGTTGGCAGATTCCGCGGAATAAGCTAAAGCTAAATCATCCGCATATTTAGTACTGTGACCATTTAAATTAAATTTAAACATAGAATTCGTATAAATTAGAAACAGCAAAGGACCAAGCACTGATCATTGCGGCACCCCCACGTTCTCGGCCCTAAGATCACTAAAAGTATCATTAACTCTAAACCTCACAGTTCTATCATTTAAATCCAACATTAAACAGAATAGATAATAAAAGTTCATGATCCACCATATCAAATGCCTTAGAAGCATCAATAAACAATCCAGCACAGATCTTACTGTTGTTTAGCCCATTATGCATAAAATCTAAAAAGTCCAACATAGCTGATTCAGTACTCATACCTTTGCGAAACCCATGCTGATGAACGCTTAGTGTTTGACACTGATCAAGGAAAATGATAACTCTGTTTTTAACAGCTTTCTCGAGAACTTTGTGAATGGCTGGTTGTAGTGCAATGGGTCTATAGTTACTCATAATACAATGGTCACCACTTTTGAAAACAGGAAGAACAGTAGCGTACTTAAGCCTCCCAGGCACCACTTCCTGCTCAAAAGAAAGATGAAAAACATGAGCAAGAATAGGGCTGATAACCCTCGAAATAACTTTCAAAATAGTATTGCTCATACCTTCACTATCGAACGACTCTTTCGGCTCCAACGAATCAATAATATCTAAAATCTCACCATTAGAAACCGGAGTCAAAAAGGATGTTTCCGAACAGTAATCATACGGAAGGTCATTGTTTATTGTTGTGATATTCGAGAAAAGTTTTGTTGTAAGCTTATCAGCAACGCTGGTAAAATAACACTTGAATGCATCGGAAATATCTACTTTATTAGAAAGCAGAGTGCCGCTTTCAGATAAAATATTTCCAATAGAAGATCACAAAAAGAAAGTTTTTTCAATTTAAAAAATATATGAGAAAATATAAAAAATAAAAAATAGAAAATTAAAATTAAAAATAAAAATAAAAGTAATTTTATTTATTTTTATCATAATAATCATCGTGACGAAAGCAACAGCGCATTAACAGAAGAAAAATGGAAATCCACCATCTTCTCAACAATAGAAGATGCTTTAGGCTTTTTTGTTAAAATTTCATTTAGAAGGCTCCAATTTGTTTTAACGTCACCCCCATTAATTGAGAAACGAATTTTATTGTGTTATATCGCATGCGCGATTCTCTAAATGTATGGAAAATTGTTATGCGAGATTTTGTAATGCAACATTTTGTAATGCAAGATTTTAGAATATATAAGATTTTATGATGCAAGATTTTGAGATGCAAGATTTTGTGATGCAAGATTTTGAAATGCAAGAATTTGTGGCACACACCCGTATGTGAATTTTATTTTAACTACCATAAGCTTATTGCGTCGATTATAATGAATCATTGAGAGATTCAATTATGAATATGTGTTTTATCTATTGTGATTATTAGAAAAAAAAAAATCTATTAAATAAAAGGTCCTTGTTCCTTTCCAGCGAATTGTACAAATAATAAGCACACGCACACGTCAGTTTTACACATCGCCCACACCTTGTGAGTACTAATTGGACAATTTTGACTCAATTTTCCGTTTTTAATTTTAATTTGTATTAAGTATTTCAAGTAATTTCATAGTACTTAGGTTGTCAACTAAATTAAAAAATTAATAAATAATAGTCTATTTAAACAAATGTTAAATAAATATTTATTTACTGGTTTTAACAACACATGGCTGACCACACCACGTTCAGTAAGATGCGGTTGCAGCATGGTCATCATCTAATTGGTCTTTTATTTTTATAAATTGTACATTCCTTAAAACATTTTGTCCAACGAATTTCATACTATTTGTTATTTTCAAATTAACAAATTTCGATATAATCGAAAATAATAATTTAAAAATGTTTATAGAAATAAAAAAAATGTTTTATAAATTAACTTTAAGTTATTAAAAATTCAATAAAAAACAAATTAGTTTTAGTTTTTTAGGTAACTAAATAAATTTAAATAACTTTTTATTTATTATTTACTAGTTTTTGTAACGCGTCACTGGCGAGTCTCAATAAGTAATGCTGTATTTGCAACCTAGGCATCATTTTAAATACGGTTTTATTATGGTGCAAAACGCGTATATTTCTTTATCTGCGTCAGTAGTCAGAATAGAGGCAGCATTTGGCAGGTAAACGACTCAACCACTTCTACATAGCAGCGTTTCATTGCGATTGCCCCTTCTTGATATGGAGTCATTGGAATTTCTGACAAAATAAAACAGAAAATAATGTAAGTAAATTATTTATAAGCATAAGAATGTGTGAGACGAAATTAATTTATTTGCAATATAAATTAAATCTGGACAACAAATTTGTTTAGAATGAATTGATTTCGCGAGGATTTAATTCGGACCCATATAATTCATACTTAAACTGTGTACGGTTGGATGATGCTGCCGGTTTTTGATGTGAAAACATCTTTAACGGCAGGAGTAAGTAAAAAATTGTATAGAAATCGGGTTACGGAAACAAAAGTGCCGAACAAAAAATATTGCAGTACCCTGATTCTCTAAAAAATAAGATAATGTGTAGACGTGTAAACTCATGAAAAGCAAAGCTTACTTTTATAAATTTGGAATTTTTCGATATTATTTTAGTAGGCAGCCAAATTGAGAAATTGCAAACTCAAAAAAGTAAGCTTTGCTTTTCATGAGTTTACACGTCTATACATTATCTTATTTTTTAGAGAATCAGGGTACAGGTATGTGTGAATATCGACAAGAACAAAAAATAAATAAAACGTAAAATCAATGCAAAATCTACGCATTCACATGCAATATACAACATCATCCGGCATTTCAAAAACATCGTGAGCCGAATACAAAAAAAAAATCTAAAAAAAAACCGCCTACTTAATTTATTTTGTTGTGAAAATATCTGTTATATATGACCGCAGCAGCAAGTGGTTTTGAAAATGAAAATTACATACGATACGAGCGAAAGGACCCCAAATTATGCTTGTGTAGTGTAAACAAATTACATGGGAATAGCGAGCTGTGAAAATTGCACTTATGTATACATTGATACATAATAAAATAATAATTTTAAATTGTTTAATCGGTCGGTATGCTTTCTTATTATAGTAGTGCTCATGCTGTTGGTGAGTTTGGTTATGGGAGATTTCGCGCTACTGTCTTTCTAATTGCAATGATTTTACGGTTTACGGCTCTATTTAATTTATTTTAAACTGATCAGTGATAAAGCGATGCGATTTTGCTTTGTTCAGCGAGTTTGCCGGGACCATTTATTACTATGGAATCTTGAACGAGATTGCTGTGTATGAGTAACAGTATATTTTAACGCTTACATGGCAGGTTTAGGTGATTAACTTAACAGGGCTGTACTTTGCTCATGCTCTATTAAGGTCTGTAAAATCCAAATCCAAAATTGAATAACTTATTGACTTTTTGAACCAAACATGTAACTTAGCTTAAATACTGAACGAACAACATCCGCCTTTATGGAGGAGTTTCTGAGCCTTATCGAAATGGCTTGAAATGATTCAATATATATTTATACAAAAATGTTTTCACAGAAATCTTTTGCGAGTTGAGGGTGAACTCGCTCGTTGTTTTTTTAATTTAGACACTAGTAGCATTTTCACTATCACCAACTAGTTCTATAGATCTGAGTGACAGAATTTTTTTTTGGGTAGGCTGTGTCTTCTACACGGCCGTAGGTGTTTTCCGTGAAAACGTTTATAAGAGGTGCGAGAAATGGCACGATGTATGGGTTTGTTAAAATAAATTTCTTTATTATTAGCATCATGAAATGAGAATACTGTGATTGTTTGCCAACGATTAAGTACTGGGCGATGGTATGAGAAGTACGATATGAAGCGCAGGGTCTCAACGGAGATGTGCCTGATGAATCTGTGTTCCAGACAAGTGCTTCCCAAAGTCGCCGAGGCTAGTGTGGTAGACACGCAGTCTAGGTCAAATATATATCAGAGTCCACACTGACATATGACCTATCAGATCAGGCATTCCCTCTTTATAGTACTCTCTAGCATTGTCATTCGCCACTTTGTAGATCTAAATTTTAAATAAAATTTATGTGAAAATTAATTATTTTAATTTACAATAAATTATCTGCCACAGTTTCTTTACGCACAAATTAGCACTAGAATTACTCCGATCAGATGAGGCATGAGGGGTTCTCTCGCTACAGTGATCTCAAGCATTGTAAATCGTTATTTTGTAGTTTGTAATTTTAATTAAAATTTAAGTGGAAATTAATTATTTTAATTAACAATAAGTTATTTGCCACAGTTTCTTTACGCACAAATTGACACCAGAATTACTCCGGTCAGATAGTGATTCTCATGGTTGGTTATAAATCGCTGTTTTGTACTTTGTAAGTTTAATTAAAATTAATGTGGAGATTAATTATTTTAATTTAAAATAAGTTATCTTCCACAGTATTATTAAGCAGAAATTAATAACCGAATTGCTCCGATCTGATGAGGCATTCTCTTGCTATAGTGCCCTCAATCTCTATAAATCTCTATTTTGTAGTTTGAATTTTTAATTAAAATTTATGTGATGATTAATTAATTTAATTTAAATGAAATTAACCACCACTGTTTTTTTACGCAAAAATTGACTCCATCTGATCTCCGATCGGATGGGCCATTCTCTCGCTACACTGGTTCAAGCATTTAAATCGGACGAAATCAGAGGTTCGCGGCGCGTATTCCTATGCCGCCGGATGACGTCATTACAATAATATTATGCGTGACACATAAAGCCGAAGGACCAATCTAAGCAATCATATCTTTAAATTAAAGGTAATGCTTATAGTTGATGAGTAATTGCCTGCGACCAAGGGCTAAATTTCGGGTCAGTTTTCTGAACATGCGGTGTAAAACATTATCACGTCAAAAAGGCCATTGAAATAGAAGCCCCGACAATTTTGTATGGGGAAATTTATTCATTTAAAAAAAACTTGACGTTGCCGATTTAGTTCATATTGAAAATGAATTAATTTCGCGATACGAAATGTTCCCCATATATTATTATCAATTTATCATCACATTTTATACCTATCATCCAAAAATGATAGGAATATAGTACATTTATACATTTTTTCCACCTTCTAAACCACTGGCAGCTCGTTGTTTTGTACGAAAATATGAGGATTATATTGTGTCCCATTATTTTAGGACCAAGGAAATCTTTTCCGCGTTATTTAATATTTAATTAAATATTTTCAAATTTTATTCGTAAAATAAAAATCCAAATTTAAGTTTTAACTTTCTATATTTGTGATAATGATTTAAAATTTATTTCTACGTAGACTAGTTTCGAGCAT
Organism: Tipula helvola; assembly: GCA_963556165.1. NCBI lineage: Eukaryota > Metazoa > Arthropoda > Insecta > Diptera > Tipulidae > Tipula > Tipula helvola. The sequence goes on along the minus strand of OY744482.1, from coordinate 198,555,169 downwards.
TACCGCTCATCATCAAGTACATATTTAAAACTCCTGGAGTTTTAAATATGTACTTGATGATGAGCGGTAATGCTCGAAACTAGTCTACGTAGAAATAAATTTTAAATCATTATCACAAATATAGAAAGTTAAAACTTAAATTTGGATTTTTATTTTACGAATAAAATTTGAAAATATTTAGTTAAAGTGTGTAAAAATTGACAAAATGTCGATGATAATAATATTTAATGTTTACCTGTAGTAAATCTTTTATATTAAGCGCATTTTATTTGTCAAAATTTTACCTTTACATGCAGTAACTTAAAGAATGCCAAATTGGTATTCAAAAGCATTGGGCCAATGGCCAAATAAAAAGCACTAATATATACAAGAAAAACAAATTACATATTAATCCGTTAGTTACTTCCTTCCAAATCCGAGCTTTTGTAATTTTATTTTTATAAAGAGGATTCCGGATGTTCCAAATCGTTGGTCTGGATCGTAGCGTTTCTATAATTAATTCTGAAATATAAAATGTATTGCTCATAATTTATAAAAAAAAACAATTAAGATTATACCGTGACTGATAGCAAAAAATTAGAGACTGTGTTTAGAAATATAAACATAATTTTAAGAATATTTCTATGCACACATGTAACTAACTGCTCTGCAGAAAGAAGTTTTTCATTATTGAAAAGATTGAAAGCATATTTGAGATCATCCTTAAAAGAACAACTTTTAAACGCTATACCTGGCTTTATTGTCAATAGAAACAGAATTTATATTGAAATAATTGATGCCTTCGCTGACGAGAAAGTTAGAAGAAAATTTTAAAAAATATGTAAATATGTACAATTATTTTTGTTGGTTATTAAATGAATAATTTAACAATAACAGCAAGTAATCAGTTTTCATTATAGTTTATAGCCAAATATTTTTTGAATTCTCTTAAGAATTATAGGACGCTTCAGTATGCATTGCTACTATTACTACATGCATCTAATAAAATTAAATTTAATCGCAATATCTACTTAAACACACAAAAAATTTACATTTGTTTTGAAAACAGGGTGCTCTCAAACATTTCTACATTCAAAATAAAAAGAAACCAAAATGCTTTTGTTTATATTGCCCATAATATCCTGATAAAATAAAATAAAGATTTGATTTGTATTAAACCGATTTTCAACCTTTACAATAAGTAGTATAATAACTCCTCCTTTGCAAAACTCCCCGGTCCATAGTGAATAAACAACAATGAATATTTTATTTTAAAGAGATACATCTTTTGAATATGTTTAAATAAAGTATAAGTTAAACAAAAAAGTTTGCAAAACAAATATTTTTATTTTAACTTCGACAAAGCTAAATTAAAACTTATCAACATAAGGCAAATAAAAAATCATTACTTTTGTTTGGTTTATTTGTTTTCTTGGTTTATTGAATTTTATTTTCAATCAAAACTTTCCTTTTTCCATAAATATTACGAGATAGATATTTGCTTAAGGAACCCATATAAAATTTTCAATTTTTTTTTTTGTTTTGTTATAATACGATAACAGAAAACACCCTTGTGGATGTGCTTATCATTTTTGCTTTAACTAAAAATTGTACGAACTATCTTTTTGAAAATTATCTATTTGATTTTATTTTTGAGGATATAAATTTGTATTACTTTTATAGATACTCATTCCAAGATTTGCAATAAGTTTTTCTATTTGTTATCTGGCCATGAGGTTAGTATTTCACAAAACCAAATCAAATTATTGTTTTGTGCACTAAATAATGGTTAAATTACATACAACTAAATCACGTTGAAAGAATTTGATTTTTTAGCAAAACTAAGGATAGATTTAAGTACTTTTCATACCAGGCGCCTCAGCTTTGAGCTTCAAAAATAAAATTTTTTTATTTCATTTTTGAATCATGTAAATTAGTTTTATTTGTTTGATAACCTTCAATTTTATACAATTTGATGGAAAATAATTTATTTTTAAGTGATTTAAAAAAAAAAATCAAAATAATTATATTGCAATGAAGTTATCTATAAAGCAATGGCAATGCGTTTCACGCTCGACTATAACATTTTAAAGTAGTATAAAGCGAAGTGCTTATATTTACCGAGAAATCTAGCTCATATGTACATTACAAATTCAGAATATCTCAGTTTTTGCTTTATAGCGAGAATTATTTCACCTGTAAAATGAACCAAAATCACATATTTGATAGTAACGAAATGTTCAAAGCCGACGCCACCGGTATGAAGAGTCTCAGCTTCACATTTGTGGTAAGGTAACTAAAAATTTCGAGGCGAGGCGTCTGGTATGAAAAGTACTTTAAAGCAATTGTGGATGTTTCTAAGTTAAAGTCTTAGACACAAAAGCCAGATTCGGCACATATTTTGGTAGTTGATTGTTGTAAGTATATTAAAAGTACCAATTAAACAACATTACCAACTGTCAATCTACCAAAAAATAACATACATATAAGGTGAAGCATTAAAGTCGAAATAAATATTTATCGTAATTGTAAGTTGTTTTTGAGGAAACTAATATTTCTGTAACTAAAGTTTTAAAATTTGTTTTCACAATTTTTAGAGTTCCAGGGATAAATATTATTTCTATTCGAAACATCGGGTTCGACATTTTGATGCTTTGTGGAAATAACATCAGTTGTACATTTTCAATAACCTCGGAGAAACCACTGCCATCAATCACTTATAAATAACACGTTTTTTAATACTTCGTATTTATATTATTATGTACATATGTATATTATTACGATACTCAGATTTTAGTTGCATAAAATCAAATACAGTAAAACAATATTTATTTTTTTATTCTTCTAATTTTTATACAAACAAAAACAAAATTTAATTAATGCTGAATAAACCCCACACGACATTAAAAAAAATGTACACGCCAAAACAATATTCACCACAACCTTCAATCTAAAGTAAAATTTGCATTTTCCAACGATTTTTAGTACGTTATAAATCTTGATCTATAAGGAAAATCAATTTGCGCTTTCAGTTCCCACAACATTGTTGGTATTAAAAATTTACTGATGGGAAAATTAACATTCGATCTATCACATTGCCATGAAATTTTCGATAAAACGGTTGCATTCAGAAAATAATAACATATAATTGCTTTACTTAATTTGTTGCTAACTATTGGCGAACCCCAATTCTGTAAGGGTCCTATACAATTTTTACATATTGTGATTTGTTACTAATGTCCCGATTCCCGTAACATTAGTCACTTCACTTCATTTATTATATTCTGTTAGTCGATTGCCCTGCCAAATGTCGTTTTGTGAGTTTGTGACTATTCTACTAGTTGTTTCTTTCGACAGATGTCATTTCAAATGATAACTTTTATCACGCCGTATTTTCAAGTGACAAGTCAAAATGGAAGGACGTAAAAACTAAATTTTCGGATAATTTATTGCATTTTTTTAAATAAATTTGTGATTTTTCAAATATTTATAAAATAGCCACATAATAACAAACCGCAAACAGTCTGATTGTATGGCTAATTTAATGGAAAACACGATGTCGCGAGGATTTTTAAATTTTGGTAGCAACAAATAAGGTTACAATAACATATGGAGTGGTTTAAATTAAATAGCATTGTTCCCCCAATGCGAACTAGTTAACCCTTTCAGTAGATTTGTCCCATATATAGGACATTGTTTTGTAAGCAACGTAACTTCAAAGTTATTTCATATTTTTTTCTTTATGTTATTTTATTGTATTCTGCTATATTTGCCTCCTTCATTTTGACTAAACACATGTAGATTTAATATATGTATGTATGTATTTAGTTGCTTAGTTTTTGTCAACGTGAATGGACTTGCTGTCAAACGTCAAGTAACATACAGTTTTTTTAAAGTAAAATATTAGTTTAAAATATGTTATACAATTTTTACTATTTAGTTTTTCTAAAGCTAAATGGTCAAATTACAGTTTTAAAAACATTTTTTGTTATTTTTACGGTTGAATTAGTTACAGTTTTTGTGCAAAGGTTAGTGTCCCATATATAGGACAAATCTGTGAAAAAGTTGTGTCCCATATAAAGGACATAAATAAATTTGTTCCATATATGGGACATTTCTACTCAACATTTGCTAAATTTAATCTCCGTTCGCAGGATGAATACCAAACGACCAAAACGGAAAACATTTCCGACGCATAAAAAGACCTTCACATTTTCGGGATTGGAAGAATTGCTGAACACGGTTGAATCAGAATTTGATTTTACGTCAGATGAAGAAGAAGTAAATGCAGATACAGCAAACAACATGCCGCTAAACAGCTTGATTGTTGAAGACAATGTTTTACAGGACGTAGTTGTTCTTCCGCCAGCTACTGTGAGAAATTTATTTCAAGAGAAGGAAACTGAATCTTACATTGAAGAAGAGGAAGCCAGCCGTACTTTATGTAATACCGAAATTGGGCAAGAACGAATCTCGAGTATGTCGAATTACTCAATTTTGGCCGATCAAAATTTACAAATTTTGTAAAATGTGGAATTTGAAGTCATTGACCAAATTGTTAATGAGCCAAACTTACACTTCACTGAAAAAAAAGTTATTAAATGGAAACGAAACCAAGAGCCCTTTAGAAGTGAACATTTTGAATTTCAAACAGATGCGGACGATGACATACAATTGGAAGAATCCACAACAGCATATTTTGAAAAATACTTTACTGCAGATTTTTTTGAAAATGCAGCAACGAATACAAATATATATGCAGCACAAAAAACTACGAATGACATATTTTAATTAGTGCATTAAAATTTCCACGAACCAGGATGTATTGGAACACTCTTTTATCGATTGATCTAGTCACAAAAGCTATATGTCGTTTGACAGATTTTCGCAGCTAAGAAATCATCTGCATGTTGTGGATAATTTAGAAATGCCAGAGCATTGTAATGATACATTTTTTAAAGTTCGCCGAGTAATTGACGCCGTACGGTCCAGATGCTTGCAGTTTCCAGTAGAGGAAAATATATGCGTCGATGAACAAATCATTCCGTTCAAAGGTCATCACTCTGCCAAACAATATATCAAAGGGAAACCGTGTCCGTGCGTGGGGCATAAAAGTATACATGGTATGCGGGAAAAGTGGACGTCCGTATGACTTCCTAATGTATCAAGGGAAATCAACAGGAATTGTAGAAACTGATCAATAGAAATTCGGATTCGGTGCTTCTGTTGTTTTGCATTTGTGCCGTAGAATTAACAAAGCAGGCCATACTCTTTACTTCGGCAACTTCTTTTCAACTTTCCAGTTATTCGAAATTTTAAAACAAAGAGAAATAAACGCGATTCGGAACTGCAAGAATCAACCGGTTCAATCAACCACCTTTAACAGAAGATAAGGAGTTTAAAAAAAAAGTCCGAGGTTACAGTGAGGAAGTTGTGGATCGTGACGGTAACGTGGTGCTCGTGAAATGGAATGACAACAGGTCGGTTCATTTATCATCTAATTTCGTTGGAATAGGTACTCAGAAAATAGTCACACGGTGGTCTAAACCTGAGAAAAAATATGTGTCCGTTCAACAACCGGAAATAGTGCAATTGTACAATAATAGTATGGGCGGGGTAGATTTGATGGATCAGCTGATTAGCTATTATCGTACTTTTATCAAATCTAAAAAGTGGCCATTGAGGCTGATATTTCATTTTGTAGACCTTGCGGTGTGCTCTAGCTGGTTAGAGTACAGAGAAAACTTAGTAAAGTGTGGTGTAAATAAAAATAAAATTATGGATCTGCTCAATTTCAAAATAACCCTGGCAAAAGCAATAATTGAGAAAAATCAAACTACTAGGAAAAGGGGTCGGCCATCAAAGACTAGCGATTTTCAAGAATCAATAACATCACCATCATCATCGAAAGTGCAAAAGCACGAAGTCCGGCCAATTAAAGAAATTCACGCAAAATATTTTTTTCATGCCCTGATTTAATTCACGGCTGAAATGGTTAAGATTGGCAAAAGGTGATTTCCAATTATTTATGGTTTTTCAAATAGGTGAGGAGTGACTTCAAAGGAAAAATAAAAATGAAATTGGGCCACAAAAAGAAAGAATTGGTACCCACGAGAGGAGGAGGCAATAAATTGTATATCTTCTTTGCACTCGAGGAGAGCATAATTGACATCCTTCGTCGTAATATTTCTCAGCCAAACCGGAAAATTTTTGGTTTCGAGTCAAGTAGGCCTTAAAGTGGTTCAAATGCTGATTGTTCTGCAGTTGAATATGATATTTCTGATGTTCCAAGTGATGAAGACATTGAAATCACACTTCCGACAATATGCGATGATCCAACTACCTCTGAAGGGCCACCAGAACGGAACATTTCAGTAGTTTCTCATTTGCCTTGCCTTATCAGTCAACTTTCACCAGGCACGACTTTCACCAAGCACCGAAACGATTCTTAAAAACTCCTATTGTCCTTTAATATTCCTTGCTTTTACATATTTTTTATTAATCATCCGAAAACACACATGGTCAATTTAACCCTTACCTCAAATTCGATCGCAAATATCTTAGAAGTATTTTCGAAATTGGCGAGCCTGAGGTTCTCTAGCTATAGTTTTAAGTACTAATTACAGTTACGGTGTTCCCTTTGTAAAGAACAACACGCTGTAGGCGTTTGGAATCATTCGAAGTTCGTGCAGGATCATTCTAACCCTGTTGTGCATCAGGCATCGGTTTACTAAAAAATAAAACATTTTTACACTTCAAAATGAAATTCAAATCGAACCGTTTACATTTCAAATTGAACCTTTAGCAAATTATATGCATGGCCAATTAGGACGGAACTTATATCTACTTCTTAACGTATTTTAGTGAAATTTGACATCCGCGATGGAAATGGAATTCTAAAATAATTGTTCAATAAAGTTCTGGAATATGGCCAAACAGGATGGAACTTAGCTATTCCTTAACCGGTTATAATGAATTTGACATGTGCGTTGTAAATGGGAATCTAAAATTATTTTTAGATGAAATTCTGGAATAAAGTCAATTAGGATATAACTTAGCTATTTGTAACTGATTATGATGAATTTTGACTATTCCAACGAACCTACGGAAATGTAACCCAAAAATTATTTTTGAATGAGGTTGTGAGAAATATGTCAATATTGGTTCTATTATGATGACTGTTGAAGTTTCTGTGAATCATGCACCAGTTGAGTTAGAAACTTTTCTCGCAAATCTTTCGTTTTAAACTTTGGCTAATGTTTTCTGAGTAATTGATATCAGAGCGGTAATTTTGGCCATGGTAAAAAAAAATAATGTGTGGCGGACACGCACCACTGAATGGAAACTACTAAGGGTAATTTAGTCTCGAATTTAGAAATATCATTTTAGAATCTCATTTCCATCACAAATCTCGAATTTAATCATATTTGGATCTGGAATAGCCAAGTTACATCCTACTTGACCATATTTCAGAACTTCCCCAAAAATCATTTTAGAATCCCATTTGCAACGCGGATGTCAAATCTAACCAAAATTTTTTTAGAAATAGATAAATTCCATCCTAATTGAATTTGCTAAAGGTTCTGTGGCGGTCATTTCATTCATCGCCACAAAATATTAACGAAATATTTAAATTCAAATTAATACTTTTACTGACCGCAGCGCTGCAAAACGCACAGTAGGCAAAACTATATTCAATACTTAACTTTCAGAGGTTTGCGCATCGGCTATTATTTATTATACCTATCTTAACTGTTATACATACCTTCAAATTTTAAGCTTCACAGCAAAACTGCGTCCAACTTCATACACAACGGAAAAAAGAAAAATATACACGGCTGTCAATTGGTGCGCGGATGATATTTAAAAAAAATAATCTTTTTACGCTGGTCAACAAGACAACTTGTTTCACGGTTTTAATACGCGCTTACTAAAATTAAATAATATTAAAATTAATAGTGGTGGAAAATACTAAAAAATTTGTATTCCATTTGTGTGAACTTGTGGTACACAATAAATTGTATTTGCATTGCGTACACACAAACAAAATATTTATTTTATTTAATTCGTGCGTCATACGCCATTTTCGAAAGTGAATAAATTTATTGATTGGGATATTCCACCTCAACATTTGGAGCCATCTCAACAATTGGTGACCCCGACGACCGTTTTTACGGTATTAGGATAAAATATTTGGAAGCTTGATACGAATCCTCGTATCAAGCAAAAGGTACGTAATACCGAAAATTGTAGTTTGATACAATTTTAAGATAACGCGTCTTACACATTCATTTTTATTTTCATCTTTTGGTGTACGGTATTATTTTACCGCAACAATTACAAGCTGCTCAAACGACATTGAACAAATCAAACAAAAGCAAAGGCAACGGAAGCCTGAATACAGTAAACATACCAAGTGTTACATTAAATTCGATAAACACAACAAATACGGAAAAACATTTAACCGTTCAAGGTTAAAACACAAATATTTTACATACATATTAATTATCCAAAGGCAACGGGAGCCGATCAGTGAGGAAATCATACGGGACAAATAACCGTATGAATGCACAGCAAATCCAAAGGCAACGGGAGCCAAGCAGTTAAAACATCCATGCAACATCATCATCATTTTTTTTAAAAATCGCAAGTTTTTAAATTTGATTTAATTTTCAGTTAATGATTAATTTATATATATTTGCATTATCAAGGGTATGAAACCCACTAACGTAAAATCATTGTTACAATCATTTTGATCATTTTAAATTCTACTATATACTTATGTAAATTTTTCACCACTAGCGATCTTTACTTGGTTTCTTCACTTTGTAATTTTTTTTTTCCTCCATTCGCATTTCTATTTACGCATTTTCGCATTAAAATTTTTTTTGAAATATTTCCGCTATCACCTTTTGGCGTCATTATATTAGTTTTATTTGTTGTTGTGTTTTCTCCGAAATTTTCAACGGGCCACCCCAATTAATCGAAGAACGCACGGGCATTCAGGGGTATCCCGTCCTATTTTCAAAAAAATTCTTAAAGCGCGAAATATTCACTTTCAGTCACGTACTTATTTTTTTTTAAATTGAATTACATTACAATTTCTTCTAAAACGCGGTACTAACTTTTATTTAAAACGAATCACCCATTTTAAAATAATGGTTAACGGAACAAATTCAGGCAAACAAGCGACAGGTTCAGGACAAGACGACGCAACTAAAATGGAAATTGAACATGATGTAAAAACGGTAGAAGCAGCTATGTTGATTAAGCTCCAGCCATTTTGGATGAATAACGCAATCAACTGGTTCAATGCAGCCGAGATAATGTTCACAATCCAAAAAATTACAAGCGATAAAATGAAGTTCGCTCACGTTTTGTCCGCCCTGTCCCCAACAGCGAGTAATACCATTTCCGATATACTCGCAGCGCCACCCACGGAAAACATGTACCTGTCATTAAAGCAAGCTTTGATAGAACGGCTATCACCCTCAGACGAGCGGAAACTTGAAACGCTCCTGAGTGGGCAGGACATGGGAGACAGGCGCCCGTCTGAAACACTTAGGCACATTCAAACACTAGCCGCAAATAAATTTACTTTAGACATCATTAAGTCGTTATGGATAAGGAAATTGCCGGAGATCATCCGAATAGCTATGTTGGCGCAACACGACACCACACATATTGATGAACTCGCTCGTACCGCGGATAAAATGTACGAGGCAATTTCGCCTGGTGCACAAATATCAGCGATTAGACCACAAACAAGCTCGACGGTACGTCGCCAGCCGGGACATGTCGAACATCGGCCTCCCGCATCGAGCATACATACATTCGAGGAGCGATTAAATCGACTCGAATCAAAAATTAATACACTATTTAACACGAATAGAAGCCGATCGACGGATCGGCGGTCTCCGTCACGTTCCAGAGGCCGTGGTTATCAGTCGCATTCGCGCAGTCCTAGTAATCGACGCCAGCACAACATTTGCTGGTACCATTTAAAACATGGTGCAGCTGCGCACAAGTGTATCAGGCCATGCAAATTCGGTCCAGCAACACAATCCATGAACAACATGGTGGTGGATAAGGATTCAAAAAACTAATTATCCACCGGGTCGAAACGGCCACGCAAAATATCAATCAATCAAGCCGCTTATTCATACACGACTCCGCAAACCACCTGACTTTCTTAATAGACACTGGTGCTGACCTGTCGGTCATCCCAGTCAGATTTTACGCAAAATCTTTATTTTTAACTCAAAAATCACACGATCTAGTTCTATCGGCCGCCAATGGCTCAATTATTAACACCTACGGCACAAAATTGCTACAGGTAAACATCGGACTTAAACGAACATTTACTCATGCTTTCACACTAGCAGCAGTAAACCGTCCGATCATTGGCGCCGACTTTTTAAGCAAATTTGGCATCCTTGTAGATCTAAAGCGCAAACGGCTGGTTGATTCAATGACACAATTGTCAATCAATGCCGCAATGGTTCGAGTTGCAACTCCTACACCGATCCATTTCGCTATCGACAATGGCTACGGCGCGCTACTTAAGAAGTTCCCTTCCTTAACAGCGGAGCCGAATTACAATTTACCAGTTTGCCATAACGTGGTCCATCACATTGTTACTGCTGGTTATTTACCAGTATCAAGACCACGCAGACTAGATCCAGCGCGTCACAAAGCAGCATTGACGGAATTCCAACACATGGTGGAATTAGGGATTTGCAGGCCATCTGCATCTTCCGTGTCATGTCCGCTTCACTTGGTGAAGAAGAAAGATCAAGATTGGAGACCATGTGGGGACTATCGTAAACTAAATATGGTCACAACGCCTGACCGTTATCCGATACCCCACATTCAGAATTTCACCATGCACTTGCATGGTTCCAAAATCTTCTCCAAAATAGATCTTGTCAGAGCTTACCACTTAATTCCCGTCGCTCCTGAAGACGTTTACAAAACGGCGATCACGACCCCATTTGGCCTCTTCGAATTCACCCGAATGCCATTCGGGCTACGCAATGCCGCGCAAACGTTTCAGCGATTTATCAACGAAGTCGTTCGCGATCTAGACTTCGTCTTCGTCTACATTGACGATATTCTTGTGGCATCTCAAACTGAAGAGCAACACAAACAGCATTTGGAACAACTCTTCCAAAAGTTATCAGAGTTTGATGTTCATATCAAGAGCGCTAAATGCGTATTTGGCGCAACCACTCTTGATTTCCTCAGCCACAAAATTACACCTAATGGTATTCTGCCGTCTGAAGAACGAGTTAATGCCATTAGAGAATTCCCAGCTCCAGCGAATATAAAAAGCATTCAGCGATTTCTCGGCATGGTAAACTACTACCACCGATTTATTCCAAAGCTCGCTGAAATACTCGCTCCAATTCACGCACACTTGGCAGCACTACTCAAATTGCCCAAGACACCCAAGAACTTTTCTTGGCCTGACGCATGCCACAACGCATTTATGTCAGTTAAAAATGAATTGGTTAAAATAACGCTACTTGCACATCCACTGAGCGACTCAAAGCTCAGCATTGCTACTGATGCATCGGGTACTGCCGTCGGGGCAGTTTTGCAACAGTATAACAAGAAGCGTTGGGAGCCACTGGGATTCTTCTCAAAGAAACTATCGGATGCCGAAAAGAAATATTCTACATTCGATCGGGAATTACTCGCAATCTATCTGTCAATCAAACACTTTAGATATTTTGTTGAAGGTCGGGACTTCACAATTTACACCGACCATAAGCCTCTGACTAGAGCAATTCAGTCTAAAACTGAAGGCAATCCTAGGCAGTCTCGCCACCTGGATTTTATTAGTCAATTTACCACCGATATCCAGCATGTGCACGGTACTGACAACGTAGTCGCAGACACACTGTCTCGCACCTCCGATAACGAAACGGCCGCAGTCGAGACACACATCGACTTACAAAAAATTGCAAGCACTCAAAAAGCCGACCTAGAACTTCAGAATTTATTTTCTGGTTCCGAATGTCATCCTAGTTCCAACATGAAACTAGAGCTTTTGAAATTACCTGGCCTTGAAATCGTCTGTGAAACATCTACTGGCAACAATCGCCCGTATATCGCAGAACCACTACGTCGAACTATCTTCGACGCACTACATAACTTATCACATCCTGGAGTCCGTGCCACTCGTACATTGATTACGGCTCGTTACTTTTGGCCCAGTATAAACAAAGACGTAGGCCACTGGGCTCAGTCTTGTTTATCCTGCCAACGATCTAAAGTCCAACGACATACAAAATCAACTCACGGACAATTTGACATTCCACCTTGTCGATTTGAACATATCCATTTAGACATCGTAGGTCCACTCCCTCCGTCTAATGGATATACATATTTACTCACCTGTGTCGATAGATTCACCCGCTGGCCCGAAGCATACTGCATGAACGACATGTCAGCTGCAACCATTGCCACTACCTTCGTAAACAACTACGTATCACGATTCGGCGTTCCGCTACACATCACAACTGATCAGGGAACGCAATTCGAGTCTAAATTATTTACAGAGTTAACGAAACTCCTCGGATCTCATCGGATACGTACAACGGCTTATCACCCGCAAGCCAATGGCATGGTCGAACGTTTCCATCGACAACTCAAAGCTGCTCTCATGGCCAGAGGCAATACAACTCATTGGAGCTCGGAAATCCCAATCGTCCTACTTGGAATCCGAGCAGCAGTGAAAGAAGATCTTAAGTGCTCACCAGCTGAAATGGTCTTTGGACAAACCATCAAGCTACCCGGTGAGTTCTTTGTAGAAAATCCTCTTTCACCTATGCCAACAACGGACACAGTCATCGACCAACTACGGCAAACCATGCAAAACCTGATTCCCTCACAAACTCGCCAAGCAAAACAAACTGATATTTTTGTGCCCAAATCTTTGAGCAACTGCGAATTTGTTTTCGTGAGGACAGACAAGGTTCGCACAGGACTTTCTCCTCCTTATGAAGGCCCTTTTAAGGTCATACGACGCCTTCGTAAGCACTTCGTCGTGTCGATTAAGAATAGAAATCAAAATATTTCCATCGACCGATTGAAACCAGCGTACGGAATCTTACACACACCTGATCAATCATCAGGATCAAAACAAGCAAAAACAGTCCGTATCGCTTTATAGTCATTCTTGTCCTCAACTATGGGACAATCACTCGCAGGGGAGTCCTGTGGCGGTCATTTCATTCATCGCCACAAAATATTAACGAAATATTTAAATTCAAATTAATACTTTTACTGACCGCAGCGCTGCAAAACGCACAGTAGGCAAAACTATATTCAATACTTAACTTTCAGAGGTTTGCGCATCGGCTATTATTTATTATACCTATCTTAACTGTTATACATACCTTCAAATTTTAAGCTTCACAGCAAAACTGCGTCCAACTTCATACACAACGGAAAAAAGAAAAATATACACGGCTGTCAATTGGTGCGCGGATGATATTTAAAAAAAAATAATCTTTTTACGCTGGTCAACAAGACAACTTGTTTCACGGTTTTAATACGCGCTTACTAAAATTAAATAATATTAAAATTAATAGTGGTGGAAAATACTAAAAAATTTGTATTCCATTTGTGTGAACTTGTGGTACACAATAAATTGTATTTGCATTGCGTACACACAAACAAAATATTTATTTTATTTAATTCGTGCGTCATACGCCATTTTCGAAAGTGAATAAATTTATTGATTGGGATATTCCACCTCAACATTTGGAGCCATCCCAACAGTTCTTTCAAATCTGTATTGAGGAACTATTTTAAATAGAGAGATTTTGATTGACTAAAAAATGCAAGGGTAAATAATTTATGTTTCGTTTGGAAATTAATTATTATCACATCATGTCTATTTATGTAATGATTGCACCGGAAGTAACTAAATAAATTATTGCCGTTTTTGGTTTATTTTATTTTGATATGAAAAATGCCACCATTTGTTTCAATAATTTTTCGGTACTTAAAAATAATAGTTTAATATAGTGAAGAAGTGAAAATCTATAAAATTAATACCAAATGGCTGAAAATCGAATCAACGAATTATGGGCGAAACCTAATTATTGCTCTAATGGGGCTGGGAGCTATCCCAAGAATCGGCCAATTACTATGCCCAAGCGAGTCTTGTAAAAAGTCATTCAAGTTGGGACAATCAGGAAATGGAAAATGGAAGTGGATTTGCCGTAAACAATATGCCAAGGGGAAGAAAGGGAAACAGATTTGCCAGAAATCGGCCCCTGTCACTACTGGTACATTTTTTGCTAAAAGCCATTTACTGATCGATCAAATTTGTAAATTTGTTGCAAACTGGTGCAGCAATATTAACTTAGAGCAAATTAGCGATTATTTGGAGAGATCTCCGAAAACTTTAGTAGATTGGGCAAGTTTTTGCCGTGAAGTGATTTTCGATGCATTGATTCACCAATCAACAACAATTGGTGGCATCGGGAAAACGGCCAACCAAAAATTTGTCAAATAAAAAAAAAATAGTAGTAGTGGTTTTGGCTGGCATTTTAAGCCACTTACTTATCAAAATAAATTAAGACAAAATTCAATATTTTGTTGAGACAACCGTTTGCTTCAACACTACACTTCATCTCCTGCCTATACTACTTGTAAGATAGGCATTTTGGGCAGGCCTTTGTGTCTCCCAAACCTTTTAAATCTGAGCCCATAAATATTTTCTGTTTGTCGGTTTCCTTGTTAAGACTTCTCATTTAACATTTCCCTATAGATTCTCGGTTCTTTTTTGCCATTCTAAATCTAAATATGCCGTTTATACTTTTAGACTATATTTCGGGTGCTGATAATACCAGAGTGGCAGAATACCGTATAACCATCTACATTCTGATCGGGTATTTCGAAATACAGTTTAAGGACATTCGTAATTCCATAGTTTTTGACGATAGGCCAACTTCCCCGAGAAATGAAGCATCCCCAAACCATACTGTTGCACTACTATAATTCATTGTTTTTTTTGGCATATCGAGGGTTAAGCTCCTGATTCGGGAGTCGTCTTACGTACGGTCTCCCATCAGCCCCAACCACGTTGGATTTCATCTCATTCCTTTAAATTCTTACATTTCAAAATTCCCTAGGTTTTACTAAATGCTCTTTAGCAAAAGCAATTCTTTTGGCTACGTTCCCGTTGCTTAATGTTCTTTTCCTTTTCGCTCTATTGATCTGCGACTTAATTATAATGCCGCCACTGTATATCCATCTATACAACATTTATGATTCTGTTGTTATTTAATATTGATTTGTTATAAAGCTGGTATTTATTATAATTTTAGTTTAGTCAAATTTAATTGAAAATTGAATAATTTTTACTTTTAGGTTCGTATGATGAAGTAAACAACGTACAAGCAATTTAGAAATGGTATCGTCTTATACTAATTATTTTATAAACAAGAAAAAACACACTAACTATTGAATACTTATGTACATAGGTGTCTGAAACCGGAGCAAGTCTATAATTTTCCTGTCCTTCCGCCATGTTATAGGTAAAAGGGTGTACGTCTTTAATGAATCAAATTGTTACTAATGATTAGTTAGTTGATGATTGTTAGTAATTGTGAGATCCAAACTTGCTGTAGGATGCGTTTTTTTGTAAAGTATTTTTTTATAGTCTTACGGCGAGAATAATTATGAAAACTATCTATACACATCTTTTTGACTTAATAGAAAAGTTTTAACTAGAAACAATTGCTATCCAATTATTTTTTCGAATATAGAAACGTTATCTATACAGGTACAATATATATTTTATACCAAATTTATATTTCACTATAATCTTCTTATGTTTACTTACTTATTATGTAACGTTTTCATAAATAAAAAAAATACAAAAAATACGAAAGAATAGTTTAATAAAGTTCAAAGTTTATTGTTGTCTTAAAAAATCTATAATATAATAGAGATGCACAAATATATTTACTTTACTTAGGGCAAATAAACAATTTAAAATTCTAAAGGATACTCGTACACGAGTAAATATAAGCACGAGCATGTTTGTAATTAAGTACGTATGTAACGTAATGTACAATACATAGATAAACAGGAATAAACTTAAAAAAAGAAAATGTAATTTTAACAATAATTTTTCGTACAAAGTTGGTGGTTGGGCTGCTAACAGCACTATTCTATTTAATTTTGATTATTGGTCACACAGCATAAAAATATAAGGTATTTAGATAGGGATAGAATTTTGGCAATCCCGGCTTTCTCCGTTTCCTCGGAAAGGATTTTTTCAAAAACCGGTTTTATCCTATCGGAGCGGCGAAACCGATTAAAACCGAAAAATTAAAAAAAAATTGTTTTAAATGCAAATTTTAAATTATGCGGTCAATTGAAATTTAATTTCGCTTTATCGATGCTTACCACATCGCAACCAGCAGTGCAATCTGTACAAAACGTATTACAACCATCAAGCTTAATAGGTACTGTTTTCGAACAAGAAACGTTAGCGTGCTACGTGACACGACAGAATTAAATTCATTGTAAAGGACTTCCAACCAATTTCAGTAGTAGAGGATCAATCCGGAACTATTATAAGGCACTTGCCCTACATATGAGCTGACATCATGGTTAATGCTGACTAAGTCACTGCTACCTTAGCATTATGAGGCATGCCAGATGAAAGTAAAAAATTCATAAACCAGTCAGCTAGTGTTGCACTTGCCGTAACTACAAATACTTTGACCTCCATTAACGCGAAGAGTTTTATGGTAGTCACAGGTCATATAATTTCTGAACAATGGCAGATGGATAGTGTAATTATTAGACAGCATTGACGTGTCATCTTCGCGACACACAGTAGAATATTATTGACGTTCAATCTGATAAATTTAATTCCACCAACAAATTTAGACATCTTTCGGCCAAGCTTAATACATCTAAAACGTAATCATAATAAAATTAAAAATAAAGTATTTATACCAAAAACATTTCCATAAATTACTTACATGGGTTTTCAACAGCCAGAAACATTTAATTGCATTATATTTGGTGTTATATTTTCTAATATAATTATATTTATTATAAATAAACATTACCAAAGCATTCAAAATTCAGACAAATTGATGGGCATGAAATTAATAATCTTGCACAACAACCAAATCCTATCGTTTAGGGAAATTGTATGTATATTATACATAATACATATAGGTATATAGATAGATAACATCCGCTGCACGTGTATATACAGGGTGTAAAATATGTACCGGGACGGTCAAATATTTTGAATGCTAAACACCGAAATAATACGTATTTAATATTTTTGAAAAAGCTATTCAACTACACTAAACTCGACCCACACCCCCACCCCTCTGGGTGGGTGCAACTTTGATATCTTAAATGGAAACCCCCATTTTTTATTATAGATTAGGATTCTACGTCAAAAAATACGTAAATTTTGTCTGATATATTTTTTTGTGTTCGGTGCAGATGGCGCTGTAATTGCTATTCGAAAAGAGAAAAAAAAATTGGAATGTGCGTAAATTTTTTGCATGTTTTTGTGTTTCTCACAAGAGTTCGTTTTCTTTAGGATTAGTCGTTCTAGATTTTTAGGATTAGTCGTTCGAATTCCTACTTTTTCCAACATCAATTACAGCGCTAACTGCACCGAACACAAAAAAATATTTCGAACAAAATTTATGTATGTTTTGACGTAGAATCCGAATCTGTAATAAAAAATGGGGGTTTCCATTAAAGATATCAAAGATCACCCACAGGGGGTGAGGGTGTGGGTCGAGTTTAGTGTAGTTGAATTGCTTTTTCAAAAATATTAAATACGTATTATTTTGTTTTTCGATGCGGTGTGTACTATTCAAAATATTTGATCGTCCCGGTACATATTTTATACCCTGTATATACTCGAATTTTCACAAAACTACCAAAATAATGACCTTTTTTTGTGTTTCATTCATGTATATTTTTTATATATGCGGATACTGTTATTTTATGTTTTACATTTTTTGGTAAAATGCGAAAGAAATATGAAGAAATATACTCTTCATCTTCAGTGGTCAGTACTGCGATTTTGTTGTGTACATGGGAATTAATAACCTGAACGTTATAGTACAGTCAAACCTGTTTTTGTGCGGTAGATAGGGACCGTACAAAAAAAATCGCACAAAAAAAAATATTCGCAAACTCAATAAATCGCTATAATAAATAATTTTGTACAAAAATTACAAAAAAAATTTTTTTATGCGGTGGATAGGGACCGCATAAAAAAAGTTTCCCTTAGAAATACATATGTCAAAGTTTTACGAAATAGCGAGAAAATGCTTTCTAAACAAAATAAATAATTAAATTACACGTGGAAACATTTTAAAAAATTTTAATTTCTCATTTTTAAATAAAACGGTAAATTTCCTTTTTTCTTACATATTGTATATTTTCTTAGTTTATGTTCAAGGTTAACAATCAGTGTGGGTATTACTACGCATTTCGTTAGTTGTGAAATAAACATTTCTTTTAACTAAATTATATTCTTTGTGTGCATTATGTATGTTAATGCATTATGCATTATGTATGTTTGTATTGAAATTTGCTGGAATATGGAATTTATAAGAATATTGAGCATGTCTAATGATTAATGAACTTGGCTGATGCATTAGGTATGAAAATGGCTGAACAGAATCTCGATATTCATATACCGCATAAAAAAAAATCGCACAAAAAAATCGCATACAAAAAAAAAATCGCACAAAAAAAACGCATAAAAAAAAAATTCGCATAAAAAAAGACCGCCCAAAAACAGGTTTGACTGTATTTTCAAGCGTTGATGTGTTAGTGGGCATGCTGTTTTGTTTGTTTTTTTTTAGATTGACGTAACTACCATTAATTTTCTTGTTGATATCAGCGTGTGTTGTTAAAAAAATTATTTTGCAAATTTCAAAATCGTAATATACAAAAGTTCATTAGTTTATTTTCTTTTAAAATACTTATAATAATATAATTTTAATTTAATTTGGTTTTCGGTTTTAATATATATTTTTTTTATTTTAATATAATAGTATGTACTGTAGTTCAATATTTGTTGTGGTTATCGGATTCTATTTAATTTAGTTTAATAAATATTATACTTCTTTTTCAAATTTTCTTATATGGTGATCGGGTTTAATTGATAAATTTAATTTTGAATTTAGTTTAGTATAATAATAATTAATTCAATAAATTTTCTTGTGTAACGTCTAATAAATTAATTAATATAGTATTCAATAAGTTTCTTGTGCGGTTTGCGGATTTAATTAATTTTTTTTCTTGTTATTATCGTGATCATTGAAATATTCCAAATTATATTGTTATATTAATTATACGTGTATTAAAAAATGAATTCTATTGTTTCATTTTTGTACTATGACCGTAAAGTAAAAACAAAACGGTACAATGAATATTTGCGGGATACGTTGGATCCTTTCGACGTATCCGACCGATGGTGAGTTAAACAAAAATTAATTTCCTTTAACTAAATTAATAATTTTTATAGCTGCGCTAAATTATTTTGCGAGTGGAAGCCACCAGCGTCGTGTGGGCTTAGATGCTTTCGCTGTGATGAGCCAAAGTAAAATTTCATCCAGTATAGCAAAAATAAGCAAAGTACTTGGCACGGAATTAGTGTATAACTATATAAACTTTCCAGTTACGTTAGCCGCAGCTAAAATTAATAAAGATTTATTTTTTAATAAATATGGTGTATCCGGCATAGTTGGGCTGATTGATTGCACACATATTGTGATAGCAAATTTACCTAAAAAGGACGAATACGCATAAGTCAACAGGAAAAGTCTCCACTCAATAAACACTCAAGTGGTAATTATAAAATTTAAATAATTTATGTTAATATTCTGGCAATTAATTACATCAATTTTTATTTATAGATATGTGATTTTTAATAGCGCATTTTATCAATAAATGCAAGGTATCCAGGATCTACCCACGCCGCCCCGGTGGCACAGTTGTTAGCATGCTTGCTTTAAGCTCCGAAAGTCCCGGGTTCGATTCCCGGCGGGTGATGAAAATGTCACGGCTGGTTAATGAAAGGATCAATGAATTAATCACTCATTATCTGTTGAAAAAATGATTACGAAACTTCACTATGAAGCGGCCAAGTCCCTCTATGGGATGTAGCGCCATCGAAAAAAAAAAAAATTGATAATTAGCCAGAAAATCTTATCAACTTATGTTGTATTGTATAACATATAAAATTAATTTGAAAATTATCGAATTATCAATTATTCTAAGAAATGATGTAAATTGAACGATATAAATAGTAGATTGTTCTACAAGTAAAGAAAAGTGATAGTTTTCCAGCGAGTGTAATTGTTTAATTCACGAGCGAGCGAGTGGATTAACAATTTTAGGAGCATGGAAAACCACTTTTCTTACGTGTAGAACATGCTATTTTTTCGTGTATTTGATGACAAATCAGGTAAAAATAAAAAAAACAAGTCAAAAATTCAAAAATAATTTGGAAAAAAAACGTTTCTATGAAGAAAAGTGTTTATAGCGAAGAAATGTGTTGCTAAGGAGAAAAGTAGCTGTTTTCTTTACTGTTTTCAGCCAAGAAATGACACTGTTTGCCATTAAGTACACGAAAAAAACATTTAATTTAATTTGAAAGCCTGCATAAATTTCATATATAAATTATTTAATTTGGTATGAATAAGATTAATTTATTATTAACAATTTGATTTAATTTTTAAATATATTTAATTTAGTTTGAAATTTATAAAATTCGATGTAAAATTGGTTGAATTTGACTTTAAAATGTTTTAAAGCTTTTCTCAAAATATTTTTTCTTGTTACTCGAACAGAAAAAAATTAAAGTAGATAAGATAAAATAATGAAGTACATTCACCGTGCGAATAAAAATAATAGACCTGTAATCAAATGATATTGACTGAGACTCCAAACAGTCTAATTAAATTCTTAGCAAAAAACTTCACCTGTAGTACCAAAGATTATTAAAAAATAATTCGATTATACAAAAACTATTATATTCTTCAAAAATAATTTTAAAATTTATAAAGTTTTATTAAAAAACACTACAATTTTATAATTTTACGGACAGATTTCAGTTTGACGGCTGACGAAATATAAAATTAGATTTTTCTTAATGAAATTTATTAATTTTAACAAATTTTTCGAAAAAATATGATAGGTTTTTTAGAATCGGAAGTTATTTGCTAAACATTTAATTTGACTGTTTGGAGTCCCAGACGACATCACTTGGTTGGGGCAATGCTGCTCTGACGACAATGTATACGCCTAAAAAAAGAAAAAGAAAATTATTTTCAAAATATTTATATACATATACATATAAAATATATTCAATAAGACTAATAAAAAAAATATACATATGTACAAAAAAATATAAAGAAATTTAAAAAAATAAATAAAAAAATTTGTTCAAGCAAATATGTATAAATAAAAAAAATTCAAATTTCCTAATTTCTTCTTACATACTACTTAAATGGATTGACTAAGTTGATGGAACTCCCCTCTATGCTGCGAGCAGATCCCTCATTTCCTTCAACACCCCTAACGTTTCGGTCAGTACCTCCAAAGTCCAAAGTTTGCTCCTGTTATCTTAGGGAGCAAATTACTGAAGTAACTGCTACACTTTCCTATTAAATGAAAAACCATAAATAATATATAATATATATCCATATTGCAGATATTACTTACACTCCTGAGGTCGGTATTTCGATACCGCTGAACCCTGGGTGGCAAAATTTCATTAAGCCTCTGCCTTCTTTGAGCAGCCCGGCGCGAGGAACCGTCTTGCCGGTATCGGTTGTAGTGACGGTTGTAGCGATGGTTGTGGTGACGGAACCTGTGGTGACAATATTTAGGGTGATGGTACTGTTAGTGATGGTGAAGCCGGTGCTGGTGATTCTGATGATAAAGGTGGTGTTGATGATGATGATTGTGGCGTAAACTGCTCTGATAGAGGATCAGGTATTATTGGTGAAGGTTGTGGTGAAATTTCTAGAGTTACTTCCGGAGATATTGGCAAAAATTCCAATGATGGAGGAGTTGACGCAGAACTCGTGGATGGTACAGGTCGCCGCTGCCATAAAATTAAATAATTAAATTATATATATAAAAAACAAAAATAAAGTAAAATAATAAATTCAAATTTATCAATCCAAATTCTAGAACTGCTCCTGTACCATCCATATTATGCAACCCACAAATCTCCAATATTTGGCGCTAATCTCTGCTGAGGTTGAGCTCCGTTGCTTCACCGCCACCCAGTGTTGCCAACTATTATTTTTGGTGAGTGCCAGCCCATAGTCAAAATAGTGCTAAATTATAGTACAGAGTGCAAATTCTATTCCTAAAAAAAAAAATTTAACAATATATAAAAATTATATAGAAATTCACTCGTTTATTTCATTTTCTTTGTAATTTTATAAATTTAGTACTTATTAATAAAATATGTATAGATTTAATTAAAAATTGTATGTATAAGAACAATAACAAC
Organism: Tipula helvola; assembly: GCA_963556165.1. Classification (NCBI taxonomy): domain Eukaryota; kingdom Metazoa; phylum Arthropoda; class Insecta; order Diptera; family Tipulidae; genus Tipula; species Tipula helvola. The sequence continues at coordinate 198,532,638 of OY744482.1, read as the reverse complement.
ATAAACATTTTTGTATCGATCTTCATAATAAATTATAAATAATAATGTAAATTAAAATTAATGTATATTTAATTTCTTTAAAATAAACATAAATAAAAATTTAATATCAAATCACAGTCAATATTAATTAACAATATTCCATTTATTCTATATTAAGAACCTTATAAGGTAAATCAATTAGAAATTGCGATAAATAAAATATGAATGTAAATAATTCGTTAAATACAAAATAACAAAAACTTATAAAATTGCGGAAAAAATTTAAAACTAACTAAAAAATAACAAATAAATTTAACTAAATTTGAACTCTTTTCATTTAAATTTCAATACTAGAATATATTTGGTTAGAGAATTCGGTACAAATGCGTGTGTAAGGTAAATATAAAAAGTTCTAGCATATTTGATTTAATAATTCCGCAATTGGCAGTTCCTCCTCTTCCTTATTGTAAGCGGCCATAGTACCCACTTTCTTGAAAACTTCAAATGGTAAAATATAGTTATTATAGCATTGACCATACCTTTGCAGACCAAATCTAATTGTAAGAATAGCGTTTAAAGTTTCCAGCTGCATTCGATTTCGAGTTTTGTTTTTTACTAAGTTCATTTGACTGAAAACTCGCTCTATATCTGCATTTGAGTGAGGCAGCGCTAACAATTTTAACGCGAATTTAGAGATATTTTCTAATGGATTTTGCCCAGCAGAGTCTCGATATTGATCGACTTCTACCCACAAATCTGTGGTTGTTTTTGACTGCCACCTAATGGTGTCCATGTTTTTGTACTCAAATTCAATTTCGGTTATGATATTTGGATCAGTTTCAAAACATTTCAAAATTGGTATTATTGACTCCTTGTGCTTGCTTAAAACTTTATCAATACTGATTACGTTCATTTGTTTCAACCGTAATGTTGTCTGGTAATCGATTTTTTAATTCGATTATTAAAGTTTTTATAAATAAAATGCAATTCTTTCTGACAGACTGTTGTTTTAGTTCGGGTAAAGTTTTAACTTCAGTTTCAAAATAATAACCTAACTGGGATGACCAATCTATGTAGTCATTTATGTTCATTTCGATGACATCGAATATTCGATTATAAACTATCTTTCTGGCTAAAGATTTTAATAAATTAACGATATCGTTGAGTAGTTTAGACGGATCGGCTGTTTTCGATTGAAAAGCTAAATTTACGTTTGAGACTTCTTTTAAAATTGGTGCTAAAAAAATTAAATAAATTTTATAAATGTTTTTAGCAAACATTTGACTTAATATGTCTGCGGTTTTGCATTCATTTTTCTTGATATTGAATATTGTTTTTAACTCTAACCAAGCTGATAAAACTGTTTTTATTGCTTTTTCAATGGAGAGCCAACGAGTATCCGATATTCTCGGAATATTCAGCGGATTTAAATTGTCATTAATTAATTTATATAATTCTTGGTATTTGTGCATTCTGAGGCTGGAATGAGAAAACCAGTTATGGGTTTCCCTAAGTAAAAATTCTAACTCTGTTGGAAGAGCTTTGCTGGCATGATGCACGGCCAAAACAATTGAGTGACAAGTACATCGAATTAAAATGAGATTTAGTACATATTTTTTCAAAATGTCGTGAACACCATTATTAATCCCGATCATTACCGCAGCGTTGTCCGTCCCCAATTACTGAAGATTTTTTAGATCTAAATTAAATTTACGTAATACTTCCTTCATTGCACATACAATCGAATCTGCATCGCATAATGACAGTTCGGTCAACTCCAAATATGTTGAAATAATTTTACAGTGAATTCTGGAAAAATAGATAATTGCTAGACCCAGGTATTTGGTGACACTTATGTCATTCGATTCATCTATTAGAATGCTAAACGGGGAATTTCCTATATCTTTTTTTAAATCGTCACGAAAATGTGCGCCTAACACGTTTTGTATTATATTAGAACATTTTGTTCTACGCAGTTTCATTTCTGGGATTAAACGACACTTTGAATTAATTAAGTCGCACAAATGACCGGTAGGCAAAATGGATTGGTGACATGCGACATATAAACATAAATGTGCTTCTAAGTCATTAATAGTTTGGTTTTGATTGGGGTAGCTTATAGTACGCTGACGACGATCACTAAAGGGTTTTTATGCAGAAATATGAGTATTGCTATTGGCGTGCCGATCTAATATAAGTTTTTTCGCAAAGAAAGAAATTTTGCAATACTTGCATGATAATTTGTTTTTGTGGTTCTCCACACGTACGATCCAATTTCGATATTTCTCGTTCCTAAACTATTCTTCACGAATTGTATAGTTGGATATGACGCTGCGATTTTGTTTCACAGGTTGTTTCTTAACCTGGCGCTCGCTCTTTGCCCCATACACAATAAATTGAAATTAATTTTCTGTTTTAACCAACAAATAATTATTGACAATTAAACTTTTTTTAAATATAACCAAAATTAAAATTACTCATTTCTGTCGGATTCGGATAACTCAGAGCGATCTAAATCCATTCCATTTATCACTGAATGCCTGAACTTCTGATGACGATCGACTGATGATGTACGTACGAACACAATAACACCGTACTGCACTGTGAAATTTTTGTTTTATATTTATATAGAATAAACTAAATTTTTATTCAAAACACAAGCATGTACAAATACAATAAAAATGATAATAAAACTTTTTCCAATTGTTAAAGAACGCCAAAATGCACTTATATTATATTAAACACTTATATTGTAAACTATTTTACTTATAGGTATTTTTTAAATAATTTAAATTGCAGAAACACTAATCGTATTGTGGTTCGTATTAGTTCCTTTGTAATTATAAATTTTTCTTATAGCGGTAAAGCGGTTGAAAAATGAAATGACATAAATAATACGAGTATAAGTGAGATGGCGATCCTCGTCATTTTATCTTTTTCTCTCTGTCATAAAATAGATACGGCAAAAGCAATGAGTTCGTTTTATTATAACATAGAATAAGTTTGTTTTATGCGGTTTATTCCACATTTTGAGCAAGAAAATTGTTTTGAGCGACATAAATTAAATTAAGAGCAACGAAATTGTATTGAATATGCTAAAAGAGTGCAACAAATATTTAAATAGTGCCAAATTGCACCTGGGTGCAAAATCATTTTATATAGTGCTAAACTTGGATGGATAGTGCTAAAATAGCACTGAAAGTGCTGAGTTGGCAACACTGCCGCCACCCGTATTATTTGTTTCGGCTGTGCTTATTCAGCATAGCTTTATATTTTTCTTTAAATCCTGCCAAACCTAAAAATATAAAAAATTGTCTTTTTAACATCACCTTTGAAATTCTCCTTGAAACCTGAAATAAATTAATAAAAATAAATAAATTAAAATGTAAAAAAAACGTTTTTCAACATCAACACTGGCGACAGTAATTTTTTTTCACAATTTTTCAATTTTTTTTGGTAATTCTTGAAGAACTTAGGGAACTGTAGAATAACAATTTGTTGAATTTTGAAAAAAAGAGAAAAATTCACGTCAAGTTCTTCTATTAAAAAATTACCGCCGACAGTTTTATATTAGACGCCTTAATATGCTCCTTGAAATCCTGCCAAGCCTGTAACAAAAAAACAACAAAAAAAAATAATATTTTTTGTATATATAAGTCTTTTTTTATATAAATCCTTCTGCATTCAATTATAGACCCAAAATTATTTTGTTAAAAAATATTTTATTTTTTATTTTTAAGCAATATTTCGGCTTTGTACGCCATTTTCAAGCAATAGATTAAATAACTAAAAATTTACAACAATTAATATTAATAAACATAATAAAAATGACATAAATAAAGTGTATATAATAAAAATAAAAATATTTACAATTTTCCAAAAATAATTTCTTCTGACTATTTTTGTCTCCAAAAATTGAATAATTTGTCTTTCTTATACAAGACTAAACAAACAATTTTTATTTGTTTGGCTAGCCTTGACCTCTATTTATTTTTTTATACTAGACAAAAACAATAACAAAAACAGCTGAGTTTTTCCAAAATAATATTTCAAAATAACAACAAACACATTTCAACGTCACAAATTTAGGCTACATAGATTTTTTTAGATACAAAAGTATTTTATGTGTAATTTTTAATAATGTTGAAATGTACCCTTAAGGCCAATAGTTTCAACAATTAATTCTCCAGGATATAATTTATCTAAATTTTGTTGCAAAATGTTAAATTCGTTAACACACGACAGTATTTTCAATATAAAAAATTCGTTTATCTTTAAAGATTTTCTAGATAATGCTAATTTGGATGAGCATGATGTTTTAGTGTCATTGGATGTAGTGTCGTTATTTACGAATATACCATTAGAAATACCAAAAACCGCTATTTCAGAAAGATGGAGTGAATTATCTAATGATTTTAAGGTAACAAAAAATGAATTTCTGTCAATCTTAGATACCTGCGTGAATGAAAATAATTATTTCAAGTATCACGACGTTTTTTATAAGCAAAAAAGTGGCCTAGCAATGGGAAATCCATTATCACCGGTATTTAGCGGGTATAGTGTTAGAAAAATTATTTAAAGAAAAGCTTCCATTGCTAAGCAAGCAACCAACCTTTGTTTTTAAATACGTAGATGATATTATTTTGGCTACATCAAATGAAAATATAGAAAACATCCAAGCATTATTTAATTCTTTTCATAATAAACTAAATTTCACAGTTTAAAAAGAAATTAATAACACCATTTCGTTCTTGGACATAAAACTACATAGACATAACAATAAAATTAAAACAGAATGGTTTAAAAAAGAAATAGCTTCCAACTCGCTTCTAAATTTTTTGTCAACTCATCCCTATATAATGAAAAGGAATGTTGCATACTCGTTTATTAAAAGAGCTTTGTATCTCACCGATTCAGATTTTAGACAAAACACAATTAAAAAAATTACAAACATTTTAAAAATTAATAATTACCCAACAAAATTAATAAGAAAATTAATTACGAAATCTCTATATACATATCAAAACAAGAGACAAGCAATTAGGAATGAAATTAAATTTGGAATTTTACAGTATATACCAAATTTAACGGACAAAATTAGTAACACTTTGAAATTAAATTCGAATAATTTGTTAATAGCCAACAAAATCATGAATAAAACGTCGGACACATACACTCAATTAAAAGATAAAATACCATCTTCACAAAAAAGTGGGTTAATCTATAAAGTGTTATGTAAGGACTGTAATTCGTGTTATGTTGGAGAAACCGGAAAAACTTTAAACCAAAGAATGGTCGAGCATAAAAGAGATGTTGCGAACTTAATAAAACTCAAAGGTATACCACCCACCAATTTTAGATCAGCTCTTGTAAAACATTGCAGTGAAAATAAACATAATTTTGACATTGAAAATGCAACGATCTTAAAATATGAGAGTAAAAAATTGAAGCGCCAATTTAAAGAATCGTGTCATATATGGTTAGAAAACAATCCTGTTAATTACAAAGTTGATACAAATAGATTACAAGCTAGCTACCTCAACATTATTAAAAATTACACATAAAATATTTTTGTATTTAAAAAATCTATGTAGCCTAAATTTGTGACGTTGAAATGTGTTTGTTGTTATTTTGAAATATTATTTTGGAAAAACTCAGCTGTTTTTGTTATTGTTTTTGTCTAGTATAAAAAAATAAATAGAGGTCAAGGCTAGCCAAACAAATAAAAATTGTTTGTTTAGTCTTGTATAAGAAAGACAAATTATTCAATTTTTGGAGACAAAAATAGTCAGAAGAAATTATTTTTGGAAAATTGTAAATATTTTTATTTTTATTATATACACTTTATTTATGTCATTTTTATTATTTTTATTAATATTAATTGTTGTAAATTTTTAGTTATTTAATCTATTGCTTGAAAATGGCGTACAAAGCCGAAATATTGCTTAAAAATAAAAAATAAAATATTTTTTAACAAAATAATTTTGGGTCTATAATTGAATGCAGAAGGATTTATACAAAAAAAATATGTATCAAGAAATTTTTTTTTTAACAGTATACATATTTTAAATCATGCTCAGCCTGAAATAAGTAAATACATTTTTTATTAACAAATTCGTTAAAATATTTACCCTTTTCCATTGATCAACTCTTCGTGGGGCCAACGACATCGCATATAAAACATCTGTGATTTGTTGCCACAAATCACTTCTCCGTTGGTTTCCGCTGAGCCCGCCAAATCCAAATAGAGCCTGGAAATTGTTCCTCACGAACTCAATAAACAATTCTTTCTACTCCGCAGTAATTGTATTCTATAGATTACTTAATTAACTTAATTTATAACAAAAATCCCAGTAAAAGTTATACCTTATAAAAGAATCATGCACTAGATACAAATATAATTTTATAGATTAATCTCACCATGAGACGTGTTTCCTAAAAATTCTTGTCAACTTTGAGAAGATATGTTTTGATTTGAACATTCAATATTCTTTAATATTGCGTTAATTCAAAATCATTCACTATTTATTTATATTCTTGTGACCCGATAGTTTTAATTAATTTATAAAAAAATCGTAGTCGAAAATAACAAAAATTCAAGAAACAACAAAAAATACCAACCTATTAATTCAGCGCTTCTACATTATGAAAGATTTCATAACATTTGAGAAAATCAAATGCAAGATGTGCTATCTGTTAGGTATCCACAAATATTTTAATTATTTCCATTATATTGTATAATTGGAACTTTTTTAACATGAACAAAATCACAAATTACACAAAACGGACACAAAATACAATTTGTAAAGCAAAAAATATCAATGGCTGCCAAAAGCTTAATTTTAGCCGAATTATATACATATAAACACTACACTTGTACACAATACATATATTATACACACGTATTACACAAAATTATTAAATACTTACCATATTTAATTTAATTTAATTATTTTTGGTTGTTAAAATTGATTTTATGTAATTTAAAATATAATTTTATTCAATGGAGAATTGGAGAACAAAATTAAAATCAAATACGTACACTTCTAAAACGTCAATACTCCCATATTCCCAATATAAAAAGCATGGGAAAAAATATTCCCATACGAAGATAAGCACCAAAAATTTGAACCGATTCACCCGATTCAATCATTTTGATGCTTACTGCACTGGTACAAATACTACACGAACACAAATAAAATAAATGGCAACACACGAATTGGTCGCTACGAAAAACCATATAAAAATTCAAATATTTTCGTTTCTTACCACTACTACTTCCAGTGGATATCACACACTACTTAATTTCAATTGATAATTGAGCATTTTTACTCTCTGTTTTTCAACAATAAACAATTATTATTAGCTTTGCACTGTTGCGCATGCTCCGTGACACATTTTACTCTCTTTTAGTTTCGTAGCATGCGATTGTTGTTGTTTTCTAAACTGTATTCATAACCATATATATACGATGTCATTTCACCAATACAGGGTGTCCGGTTTGGGATGCTGACCCGTCAAAGAGTGATTCCTTGTTTCAAATTTTTTTTTTTTATAAAATTGAGTTTTTCTCAAAGAAAACCGTTATAATTTTTTTTAAATATTTTATTTTAATTCCCCGGGACCTCCTCTACAATCCCGCAATACAAAGTTTTGGGCCGAGGAGTTATAAAAGGTGCTCAAAATGTCGTCCTGGTGGTTGAGTAAAGGCTAATATTTGTTTAAGTATGCCTTTGGTTATTTCAATTCTTGGTAATTCTTCCCTTATCTGCTGTGCTACTGTGTGTATCCGTTGAATAAGTTCTTCTTTTGTTTCAATTACTTTGGAGAATACAAGCGCATAAAACTCCACTACCGTAAGATCGGGGGATCTTGCAGGCCAATGAATTGGACCACTTCTTCCAATCCAATTATTTGGATAATTATCGTTAAAAAAATTCTTAACAACATCGGAGTGACAAGGTGCACCATCATGTATGCGAGAATCTACTTGAAATTGGAACATCATCAAAAAGGAGTGGCAAATCGTTTTGTAAAAATTGTAAATAACGTTCACTGTTTAATATCGGTGGTAATATGAATGGTCCAATTAACTTATCGCCAATTACACCAGCCCATACG